>CM023449.1:26201889-26896889 GCA_013339765.2 Haemaphysalis longicornis
GAGGAAATCTTTTCCTCTCGTTCAGACACGTCCCGGCAGAAGGCGGTTGTTTACTCCAACGCGGCAGTGCGGTTTCTCTCGCCTAATGGCCATGGTTTTTTTTTTTTTTTTTCCATCTTTTCGTGCCCTTTAGGGAATGACCGATGACTTTCGTATGACGCTAGAAACATGTGGCTTGCTGTTACACCCCTGCAGTGTGATTTGTGCAGCAAAAAAAAAAAAAAATGTCGAAAGGCAGCCAGGATAGGCCAAAGCACATCTGCTAGTTAACGAACTACGAAGTTACTTCGGCGCTAATATTATTCTGGGAACCAAGTGGCTGAGGTGTAAATCACGGATGGAAGATACATGGGAAACAATGTGTTTCGAAATCTGGAGTTATTGAAGGCGTATCGGAAGCTTGCAGATGTCCAGTTCGGCTGTAGCCAAATGTCACGGACTTCAACATATAAATGGAGTTACCTTAGTGATGTATTTCGGCCGGACAAATGGATGTACAGGTGAACCAAATTCCTTCAAGATTTGAGAATTTTCAAACGAGGGCAGAAGAAGATCGGGCACCGCATTGTCCCAGTACAAGCGCAAGTAACGTTGAATGTCTTTCTGTGACTCACTCGACCCTGTCTGCCAAATTTGTCTGGAATATGGAGAACTGTACACAACTCCCGCGTAGCGGCACTCCCGTATTACGGCTTTGGCTCTTCGCAACGACAGCCGACAGATAGAGGTAGCAGAGCGTTTCTGTGTTAGGATCACCAGTATAGCAGGCCCTGCTGCATCCTCGCTAAGCACCATTTCCGCATCCCTAAATCCATCTTACATTCCAGACAACACATTCCAGACATTTACTGCTGGACACATGAACCATTCTACGTGTTCCAGCTTTTAGCCTTGGTGCACATAACTACTGGTTTCGGTAGCAAAGACGGCGCAGTAACATGCCGGGGTGATGACCCATTCCACGCAGACTACATGGACCCCCGAGCGGCATTGCTATAAATCGGCTAGATTGTTTTGCGAACGGGCAGTTCCAAGGAACTCTCAGACGCTAATGTACCTCTTCCGGCCTCGATGTTCCAAGCCTATTTTACGTTATAGTTTTGCGGCTCCCGAAACTGCTATGGGCGGGCAGAACACACCGGCTCGCGGCGTGGATTAGTACTCCATTTCAAAGATTCTCCAGAGAAGTCAGCAAATATTCCAGCTATTTTATGTGTACGCTCCTCTTCGTGCTATACAGTCGAGCATCGTTATAGTGAACACTGATATAGCGAACTAAATACGGAGGTTGTTTGGTCAGGCGTAATTTCAATGGCACCTATTGTTTTTATAACGAAACCGAAACCTCAAGAGCCGCGCGATATCAGCTATAACGAAAAAATATTTGGTTCTCGCGAAGCTCAACACTCGACACCTAGCATAATAATAGCAAAATTTTGAAAAAGGGAGACAGAACAACCGTTTGTTCAGAAGCTTAAGGCCCTTAATGCGTGGACACTGTGAAAAACTTCATTCCGCTCAGATTGTGAAAAAGCCACTAGGCGAAGGTCACATCCTTCTTCAAGTAAGTAAGAAGGCCGGCCTGTTTTGCCGAACGAACTTTATTGTGTTGTAACTTCACGGTCTCACGTTCCGGTCTGTTTAGTTTGAAATTCCACAAGGAGACAAATAAGGACTACCTCGTTTATAGTGGGTTCAAAGCCTAGAACAATGCGTTTTCTATCTAGGATTATTGCGCAAACCAGATTGCCGATTTATTAGAGCCGCTTTTGACCTCTACGGTTATAACGAATACCGGATATAACCAACTAATCTACTGTCCCGTTACTAATTTGTTATAGTCAGATTCGACTTAATAAAGTCATCCTTGAAGACTGTTTCATTGGGGGACTACATATTATCACCCCATAGCGCGTCTCCGTGGTTGTACTTTTTTTTTTATTAGCATTCTCACTTTCTTACATACAACAAACTAAAGGAACAGGAACAAAATGTGTCAAACTGCACCTGTCTGGGTTCCTGACTCCATGTATTCTGCATTACAGGGAAACAGAAACAAGCTCAACTACAATATAAACACATGGCATGTATAGGTACTAGGGATTATTTAAAAAAAACGGATATGATATACAAAAACGAGGTTATACATTGCAAAACAACATAAGCAGACAGCATCCCACAGAAAATACAAACGGAGTCAATGATTTCTTGAAACAAATAAGAGATGGCTACTGATCAGTTATGCCCATTAATTCCTTGTTTTTATTCAAGAGGCTAGGAATTAGGTGCTGTAAACATTGAAAGCCATAATTGGGATCTCCTAGGCCCCAGTGCAGCAGGTGCGGAGGGGACCTATCCGTAGTTCACATACTCATTCAATGCAAGGCACTCGACACAACACGACACAAACACTTCAGAGAACTCTACAGACAACATATTCCCCTACATCTATCGTTGTTTCTGGGTGACGATGGCATGGTTTCCGTGAAACGCGTGTTTAAGCATTTCTCAGACGTTAAATTTTTAAACCTCATTTCCTATCACACATAATCAAATCTGGCCCTATACACCAGCTATCACCATTTTGTTTAATTGTTTTTACGATTTCCGGTTTGCACGTTTTTATAGCTACATTTTTGTGGTAATCACTTCTCTTCATTAAATAACTTCTTCTCTGGCACTCTTTGCCCTCGTTGGCCTTGCGCCATTAAACTCCAACCATCATCATAATCGTAATTGGCTCGGATCTTCGACGTTTTGTACTTACTAGTTCTCGGACGCCATCCTCTGCTGAATCTAATTTTTTCCTACCGACGTACAGCACAGTAGCGGCAGGAAGCCGGGACCCGAGCCAAGCGGGGTCTGCCACCTCCGGCCGTAACGTATTGTTTCGACGAAATGGTCGTGACCGCCCCCCCCTGCCGCTTGCTTCCGACGATCTCGCCAGCGGTGCGTCCGTCTACGCACCCGGTCTGAGGCTGCCGCCCACGCCGCGAGAAGAACCAACCGACAATCTCATTTTGAGGACCATCGGTCTACGCCCTCGGCCCAATTTCGCGCCGGAGATCCCGGGCGTATAGTACTCGCTGAGCCTTTTTGCCAAATCGCTTTCCGCGCTTGTTGTTTGCCCCAATTGCAGCCTCGGTTTGGTGCCGCCATGCCCGGTGGGCTCTTTTTTCCCCTTTCCGACGCTTCCCCCCGTTGATTTCCGCTTTCGGACTCAAGGGGAGTGCCGCAAGCGTCGGTACTGGCACCGCTTTTGTTCTTTTGCTCCCGCGCAAACTTTGCGTTGCGGAGGAGGAAACGGAGCCGTTTGTGTACTTTCAATTGCTGCTGACGCCCTGTGTGCTCATCCGAGAGACGCGGGCGATCAATCGGCCCGCGGAACGCGTAGAACTCGCGAAAGCGTGAAACGCTGCTCTACTATCCTTTTCCTTCTTGCCTCTTCTCGCATCGGTCGGTCTTCGTTTTCGCTTGCCGATTGCGGGCGCCACCCAGGCCTCTCGCGAGCGAAACTAGGGAGAAGACTCGATTGGTATCGTGGTGCTAGACAACTTCATATACCTGCCCGTAGTTCACCGAGAAGCTCAGTTTAGAGCAGCTTCGAAACCTTGGACTGGTATGTTGATGCGGAATTCGTTTCTTCTGAAAGCCGTCTTAGACCGAAACAATCAAGGCTGCACACCATACCGCTGCACCGCTGCACCGCTGCACACCCTACCGCTTACGGCTGCACACCTTAAATGAAAAGCAAAATGTGAGCGAGACATTTATTCGTCCTTTCATATCGCGTTATAACGCTCAGAGCGCCGGTCAAGCTTATTACGCTACCGAGAAACGTATGCGCGCATTACTTATGCAAGGCCTTTCGGGTGACAAGCTCGGGCAATCTCCGGCTTCGCCTGGCGGGCCTCGCGTTCCGTCTCTGAGGAATCGTTGATGCTGCTTCCAGGCTCCGCGCCCTGTCCGGAAACGGCCGGTTTGCAGCGGGATTCTTATTGCGTATTAAAAATGGAAGCCTTATTGGGCATGTCCCGGGACGGCCGGGGAAGCGATTCCACGCTTCTTCTCGCTGCTTTATAACGGCTTCGTCTCGAGGTGATGCAGTCGGTGGAGGAGGAGGCGTAGGATGTCGTACTCGGGCATCGTACGTTACTTCGCGGCCGTTCTGTCGGTCACTGACGAATTTATTGCGCTACCTAGCGGCTCTCATGCAGCGGGTGTTCGACGACGGGAGGCTAATCTGACGAAGTGCGGATTTTTCTCGGTTGTTTAATATTGCGTGATCCAGGGTTGCGGAGTACGCGTCGATGCCTTCTGGCTTTCGGATGCACGTGGTTCTTATTTTACGACTGAAGGGCCGGGGTGTTAGAAATCCTTGTCTGAGAGTGTGAATCGTCTTAAGGACGAAAGATGTGAACTACGGGGCGCATTATTGCTCCCCGTCCACTTCGCGTACTTTCCCGGCTATGTAGCTCGCTGTATATTCTATTCCTGGGAATTTCTGGGCGCAGATATAATCCTCCTGGTCAAGTATAAATGTGATAATGGTGGCTGCGCGTATAGGGGCACACTCACAGTTTTATCGCGCGGCCGCGACGGGCGTTGCAGACTAGCGGGCCCTTCTTAATATCTCATGCATGTAACACCGGTGGCGATCGGTATGATGGCGGCTGAGATCGTAACACAAATTATTCACGTGCGAGGGCCGCGTCTTAGCGAGTGTGTAGTACGGTACGTAGTGCCTAGATGGAAGACTTGCCCGCGTTACTAGTGCGAATTCATGCACGGCTGTACCTTATGAGGCGATTTCGGCCCCAGCCATCCTTACTTACGGTTCTTGAAAATGCTGCAGTTGCAAGCAAGTTGGCGCAGCAAAGGAAACCAAGCCACGGGAAAATAGCGCTCTGTCTGTCTGTGTCTGTCTGTCTGTGTCTGTCTGTCTGTCTGTCTGTCTGTCTGTCTGTCTGTCGCTCTCCCCACAACCGGTTCGAAAGGGTTGCACCTTCAGAAGTGTTCAGTTAATTGTGTTGACTTTAGCACTTATCGTACGCGAGAAGTTATGTTTGGTCATTAGGCTTGTTTCAAGTTATTGCCGCAAGAAGCGTCTCTAAGCAAGAGGTCCGGGCGATTAGGCGGCTTGTACGCCTACGACCATGAATACAAATTACAAGTTTGGTTCCTTAAAAGGGCTGCGTTCTGGCGACAACACTGATGTCAGTTTTATCGCAAACTTCAAAAACACAATTGAAATTATTAAGGCAAACAGATCAAGCAGTTGCGACTCCTCAACCACTTTCTGATGAGGTCACAATGACGTCACTGAGTCTTCTTTGTGCCATTCGTAGCCGTCGACTAAAGCCTGCACGGAGGCCGCGTTTCGATTCGCGGGAAGGTTGGTAGACAGCCTACGAAGCCGTCTAACTAGACGTCATAGGAATAAGAATTGGAACGGCGCAGCGGTCCCGAACGCTACACCAACGCAGACAACCCCGTAGCAGACGTGTTGAGAAGCGCAAGCCGCAGGTTTCGTAAATAATAGTACTGTTATTATTACAAATATTTCGTAATTTAAAAATTACACAATCATTTTCACCACTGGTAAGTTATACTAAATGTTTCGATACAAGAACAAGCGTTTTGTTACAACATTAATGCGCAAAAAGGTGAGGCTGGCGTCACTTAACACGAAGGTAGCCTGCATCGCTGCAGACTCTGTAGTGGGCGTTCCAATTCCCCCTTTGGACGGCTTCGTTGCCGTCTTCGCGGACAGCCCGCCATGTTAAGCACCGCTTCAATTCAAACGAAACAGTCAACGAAGACTGCTTCGAGGAGGCGGCATCAATGTCAGCAACGATGCAGTCTACCTTTCTGTCTAATCTGATAAGCGACTCCAGCGCCCCCTTTTTGCGTGTTAATGTTGGAACAAAAGCACTTATTCTTTTATTGAAATATTCCTATAATTTACTAGCGGTAACGATGACTTTGTTCAATTTTTAAATTACGTAATGTTTGTAATAATAACGGTAATATTATTTACGAAAGCTGCCGCTTGCGTTTCTTAACAAGTCTGCTACAAGGCTGTCGTCAGCGTTGGTGTTGTTTGGGACCAACACGCAGTTCCAATTTTATTACTTTAGACGTCTAGTTAGACTGCTTCGTAAGCTGTCTACCAAGCTGTCCGCCAAATGGAACGCAGCCTTTGAGGTCGTCCGGTCGAAGCAATCTTCGTTGACTGCTTCGTTCGAATTGGAACGCGGCTTAACATGGCGGACTGTCCACGAAGACGGCAACGAAGCCGCCTAAAGGGGGAATTGGAATGCACCGATTGTAGTGGAGCTTCTAGTTCCATTTGATCGTAGCACAGTAATGCCGACGTGTGGTTAACAGACTGATAACTGTGTTTTTACGGCTGGCGTCTAATGCGTCGTTCATGCCCACATTGCGTCACTGTAACGTGAAGTTTTACAATCTGGCTCATGGCAGATTCGTCTAGAGCACTGGGTATGTATTTTTACAACAAAACTGCACGCGTTGTTTCGTTAAAAAAACACGTCTTTTGAGGCCGTACTAGAGCTGAGAGAGACACCAAATTGATTGATTGATTGATTGATTGATTGATTGATTGATTGATTGATTGATTGATTGATTGATTGATTGATTGATTGATTGATTGATTGTAGGGTTTAACGCGCCGACGTAACGCAGGCGATGAGGCGCGCCGTAGTGGAGGGCTCCGGATTAATTTTGACCACCCGGGGATCTTTAACGTGCACGACGAAATCTCGTACACACCGGCTTTTTTGCTTTTCGCCTCCATCAGAAAAGCGGCCGCCACGGCCGGGAATCGAACCCACGACCTCGTGCTCAGCAGCGCAACGCCTTAGCCACTGAGCGACCGCGGCGGATAGACACACCAAATTCTAGTTCATCCAAATTGAACGAGCTTGGATTTTGTCTTCATGGCCCCTTTAAACTTCAGTAGTGAGAAATCCCGGGCCATCTCCACTAACGTGAAACCTGGTAAGGGGCGAAGCATGCAGTGTATAAGTGTATTCTTGGTGCCTTGGAGTTTTTGCCAACGGAGATTAAACCGTTGGGGGTGTAGGTATACAGCTTTGCTGTAAAAGTATTGTCTTTGTAGCACGAAGCTCTCTAGCGCGAGGCGTAAACGAGTGTCCCGGTGTTTTATTTTTTAGTACGGGTTACGAAGCGCTCCAGCGGAAGGCCTAAATGAGTGTCCCGGTGCTTTAGTACCGTGACTACAGGAGACGACGATTACGACAACGACAGGAGACGCCAACAGCCTCAGCCCCTATGGGGCTTCGAGGACTCTCAAAACCATCGGCGTTGTGACTGCTGGGAGCTGCTGTTCAGACTACAATACGCAACGCTGCGACTGCGGACATATGCGCGAGATTTTTAGTCCTAGTGGCACGGCCAATCGATGACTTGATCGCTTATAGAACGGGCCTCGTTATATGTTCGGTCACTTGAGCACACGATATTGTTTCGCGAGCCCTGCTTCTATCAGCAGATTTCCATCAGCATTCAAGTACACATCTGTCTCGGACGCTTTAGAAGCTATGAGATACATCCCATGGTTTCGCATTGCGCTTACGCGGCGCTCAATGCGGCCAGAACGAAACGAAAGACAACGCGTTTGACGTAACTGGTTTCCCGGTGTAAGGTTACCTACGCGAAATTGCAATTTCGAAGAATGCGAGGAATACACGTTAGAAACAAGAAAAATGTGTATAGTGGATGTAGATATAAAACGAAAATCGATAAACATACCATAAACGGCTTCGCAGAAGAACGGCAGTGTTTTATTACCTTTCCGCCGCTCCGCGCCGTTTTCGCAATAGACGATCCATGCGGCCCACTTCGTCGACGTCGGGACGTTTTTACTTTCGCGAACTGCTGAGTGTTTAATTAATTTTAATGCGATCTCCAAGCCATCCCTGCCAACGACCGGTTCCGGTTCCTCGCTGCAGTGAAAAGAACAAACGGAAGAGACACGAGCACGTGCGCTGCGGTGGCGCATTGAAATGTACTTTTTGAAGGAAGGAGCGTCTAGAAGATATACGTTTTGGTATTCTTTTCTTTTCATTCGGAGAGTCCCTTAACCGTGCATGCAAGCAAAGAACAAAGGTAGGGCGAGTTAGGGCCACGATCACCGAAAGGGATTGAAAAGGGAAGCGTCAGAAACCTAGTCACACCCGGCATCTCCCGGTTCAGAGACGTCTTTATGGGTGATAATAACGTTAAACGGAATTTAAAAAAATTAACGAATGGCCACAGGAGGGCTAGTACAAATTAATGTGTCAGCTGATGGTATTTTTTGTTTGAAATTAGGTGTTATTGAAATTTATTGGGGATGTAGTCACATTGATTCATCCCCCGCTGTGGTGGCTCAGTGGCTAAGGCGTTGTGCTGCTGAGCACGGGGACGCGGGTTAGACTCCCGGCTGCGGCGGCCCCTTTTCTGATGGAGGCGAAAAGCAAAAACGCCCGTGTGTACGGCATTTCGGCGCGCGTTAAAGATCCCCAGGTGGTCAAAATTAATCCGGAGCCCTCCACTGCGGCGCCCGTCATCGCCTGCGTTGCGTCGGCGTATTAAAACCTACAATGAATCAATAAATCAATCAATGAATGAATCAATCAATCACATTGGTTCATAATCACCAGCCTAATTATGTACACTGCAGGACGAAGGCCTCTGCCATTGAATTCCGCATTGAATATTGATTGAAACGGAATTGGAATCGCTACATTGCAGGTGTTTGTTTTCTCCACTCGCTTAGACAGCGCACAGATGAACACGTTCGTAACAAAAAAAAATGTCTTAGTTCAATCAAATACACCTGAGGACAAGCCGCTGTGTACTAGGAAAATGCTCGGCAGGGGAAAATTTTATATTAAAATGAGGAAATTGGCTTTTCCTCGAGTTGAGCAATGATGCTACTCGCGTACTCAAGGAACATGGGTGCCTTTATTCAAAGACTTTCTCGAGCTTAAATGCTACAAGCATTAAAAACTCACGTGACAGAAAAGTGTAAAACGCTCCGGAGGCAACAAAATTCTTCACTGCTAGAATAAAAGGTTTGTCAGCGCCCATCAGGCACTTTCTCGATAGGTCTCTAAGACGTCACAGGCGTTTTTCGGCGTGATTTGCTACGGCCGACCAAAGCCATCTCCAACAATCATGACTGCACGATTGTAGCGGCGCCTCAGTTGCGTTTGATCGCGTCACTTGAATACTTACGCGCACTTAACACGCTGAGAACATGTGTTTTCTTTGTGTGTTTCGTCTAGTGCGCCGCTGCTGACGCCGTGTCGTGCGAAATTTGGAACATCCTTTTCTTTTTTTCCTGGAGGGGTAAAGAAATACGGCCATGCACTTCGGACAGATGGTTAACTAGCAAAGCTGTAACGCGAAGCGGGTGTTTACACGCGTGCTGCTACTAATGGTTCATTAGAGCCTGTTGTTATGCCGGGCAGAAGCATCGGTACACCGTAGATGAGCGCGTTCCCGTTCCTGCTAGCGGCGTCGCTGATCGGAAGCTGCCTTTTCCTTGGGAGTACGTGTAACGCGGGGCCTTTCAACCAGAGTTTTAGCTTACCGTGTGTTCCGTGAGTAGCGTCTGCACTGGTACCCGACTGGGCATTGTTGCGACCGGGCGGGGGCACCCGATCCGTTCTCCGTGGCCTCCAACATACGATGGGTAGCGTGTATGATGCGAGCGGCCAGCCGCTGTTGCAGCCGTGAAGAAGTCCAGAGCAGTAGGATAACGTAACTGTTTACTTCATAGCGAGAGGTGAGCCGAAGCCAAAAAAACATACAATGCCCTGACGGGCGAGGTTACAATACAGGACTCGAGCAGAGCGACCGCATGGATTCGCTGCTCAGACAGGAATGAATTTCAGCGTTTGTGCTGCTTCTATTTATACCCACAAACAACAATAGGTCAAACGCCCCCAAGAGTAACACGCCACGAACATCACAGACACACACACGCTCTTTCCATAGTTCGTGAGTCATTCATGGCTTCGTCCCACGTGGCGTCCGAGAGAGGGGAGAGAGTGTCCTTGAAAGGTGCCGGGGTCGCGCCGATAGCGAAACGTCTGAGCCGGGTATGTCGAGGCGTGACTCACCGACGCGCAGGTGCCTGAAGGGTGTGGCGAACGTCGTGGCTTCGCACGTGGAAGCTGATGCCGGAAAACACGTGGCGGCTGATGCAGGAAAACACGTGGCGTTGGCCGATTCGTAACAGCTAAACACGTGGCGTTGGCCGATTCGTAACAGCATGTGCGCATTCGTTACGGTAGGGGGGCTCTAGTTCCGCTGTCGGGCGGCCGGCTCTCGTTGTGGACACCCTACCGGAACGAATGCGCACATGCCCAGTCGGGTCCTTGTACAGACGCTACTCACGGAACACATGGTACACACGGTAGCTAAAACTAGAGAGATTTAGCACTCCAAATGCTCCGTCTGTTCCGTGGTTACCGTGCTGACCGGGACCCGTCAGGGCACTTGCGCATTCGTTTTGGTAGGGGGATTAGTTCCGCGGCCGGCTCTCACCTTGCCCGCACATTCAGTACGGTAGGGTGCGCCCTCTTCACCGTGACTGCGCGCGCAGGCGCAGTCGGGTTCCGGTCAACGCGCTAACCACGGAATATACGTAACATACGGAGTGCTAGAACTCTGCTCTTTACCGCTCCCTCCCCCTTACTTCTAACTCCTCTTCAACCTGGTGAGTTTGTTCATGCGCGTGGTGCTGCGCTGAAGAAATTTTGTGCGTATACATGACTGGCGTGCTGTTATTTTGCCTAGCGATACAAAGCTTCGCTTTAAAACGTGTTTTCTCGGGCGTAATGGAGTTGAATCAGTTACCAAGGGCTAGTTTCTTTTTTTAAATGCACAAAGCTTTCTTGGCCCCTCTAAACAACGACCCGCAGCGCGCCATAACAGCGACTCGAAGCCTAGCTCGAAAATGAAAAGGGTTGTGGCGAGCGTCGAGCATTGCGGCACTCCCAAATGCGCGCTCACGCGGACTCGTCCGGAGTCGTGCCGAGTTGTGCCTTTTGACCCGCACGGTGGAATGCTCGGGTTGGGCGCGTGTCGCGATCCGCTTCCTGTTCCAAGAGGCCCGCGCGCGTGCCCCGAAGTCGTTCGGTTCACGCCTGGCCGGTTTGTCAAGAATCGGCCTGGCGGAACGACGTACTCGTTGCTGCTGCTGCTGACGACGCCGCTTTTGTTCGGTGGCCACCCTTATTTGCCCGCTGGCGCTTTGATGTTCTTTTGACGTCGGAGCGCGTACCGCCTGCGTTCCCCTGGGGCCAAGCCGCTGCATGACATGTTTATTCGGAGTTACAAACCAGTAGCTGGCTTGGCGGTACTCACTGTACGGTTTATTTTTAGTTATTTTATTTTGTGGGAGGAGGGGGGGGGGGGGGGGGCGTAGAAGCGAGCTGAAGAAGGCAGTCGAACAAAATCAAGCCTTTATCATATGAGCATTGAAAAAATAATTTTGAGCTTGAGGGTTGCGAATCTTCGAGAACGTTTTCTTCTTAATGATGGAAGCAATGGCAGTATACAAGTGTGATAAAGTTAATTCGTATAATTAGCTGGGTTTTTAGCACCTTTATAATAAAAGGTGTTAGGGAACATGCTTATGTTAAAGAATTTCAGGAACCTGTTAAACAAATCGACCCAAATTTATAAAGATTCGGAACGTGGCTTGGGGTTTGAGACATGTCGCCAAAGGTCACTGTCGAATACATTAGGCTGACACGTCATTTTGCGCCACTGGCTGCTAAAATTTTGCGCACTGTCTTTAAGAGCTTCTTCCCCGGGAATCCGTAGAGATCCTTTAGAAAATAAAATGAATTGAATAGAAAAATGCTTATCTATTGGGCCAGACTTAGTAACTGCCTCTAATTCCTGCACAAAAGCAAGTTCCCTATGAGTAATGAAAAGTTGACTAGAAAATTTAAAATCATTATGCTAGATATATTATAGAGTTGTTGGCTATCAACGGTCGTCTGTTCAGGTAAACAAAAAGAGGGCGGGTTAACCCCTTATTTTTTTCTGCAAACGTATGTGAGAACAACGAGTAGCTGACGTTTACTATACTTCCTAACGCCGCAACCACATGCACGCGTAAAATCGACGTACTCGCACAACGACGTACGCCTGCGGCGACATACGCCGCTGCCTTTACGCCTACCGACGACGTCGGAGAGGGCGAGAACCCTCATATTGCCGCAACGCGCGCGTAAACCAATGCGCCGCGCAGTGTGGCTTGACTACTCTGTACTCAGCTTTGTGGCGACCAGTGCAACTGCATTTTAACTCAAATGAAACAAATAATGCTTATTCTCACAAAAGTACGTATATTTAATGCAGAAACAACTAAACAGTTCTTGGGACATTAAAAAAACGTTAAGAATTAGTATGCACACTTGGCAGGCACAAAACCCTCCGCTACATTTGGCGTAAACTGCCTTGCTCCCAAAGTTGCTCGTTGCTTCGCGTGTTTTGTCCGGTTGTTTGGTCTCCGTATTTTACAAATTACTTCGTTTTATCGCATAATTAATAGTGAAGTTGGCTTATTTATCAATTCGCTGTCTTGTTATGCGACCTGAACGCCGATAACATCACCGCCAGAGGTGTACGTTAACACCGTGCGCCCGAAAGTTTGCGTCGATGTCTGACGGGCTCTGACTTGGGCGTAACAAGCGCGTAGCAATGCATTCGGCGTACGCCGGAGTACGCCGGTTCCTTACGCGCTTACGCCGGTTTGCGTCGTTGCGCGAGTACGTCGGTTTTACGCGTGCATGTGGTTGGTCCTTAATGCGACATTGTGCGCAGCGCGAACGGCAGTCGTCTCAGTCACGGCGCATAGCTGCTGCGTCTCAGGAAGTGATCGCGTGTTCAGCGAACGCAAGGCGGCGCGCGCTACTCTGACGTTATGTCACAGCGCGTCGCTGCCACTGAGCACGTAGTTCTAAATCGTATTTAAATTTCCCGCGTGCATGTCAGCAATGGTAGGCCTCCGCATTGGTAGCGGGAACTGCGTCTCAGGAAGTATCGCAGTTGTCTCGGGAAGGGACCGCGAACTGCGTCTCAGGAAGTGAACGCGCCATTCTCGAGCACACGACGGCACGTACTGCTATGGCGTCATCTCGCAGGCAGTGCGTCGCCACCACGCAGCATGTCTCACTGCCTCCTCTTCACACTTTCGCTATGCGTCGGCGCCGAGGAGCGCCTCGCGCCGCCTCGGCTTACCGCCCTCCCCCTCACACTTTCATCATGCTTTCATCCTCCGTTTCTTTTCGGTATTCAGTTCTTTCTTCGTCCGCTCGGTTACGAGGCCAACGCCGACATCAAACCTCTAGTGTATACAGTAAAGCCCGCTTAAATCAAACAAGCTCGAGGATTGTAAAATCGTTCGATATAGCAAAAATTCGATATAGAAAGTGAAGCAAAAAAAAAATCCTGCCGACGGAGTCATGGGCTAACGCTGAGCTCTTACCCACCCTGCAGTTAACTATTGATACGATACTTTCTCGAAAAAAAAAACAATCATTTATTGGGACGGAAGAATAGCGTGAGTGTAGCCTGTTTCTTGGAGCGCAGCGCGTTGCTGGCGACTGCTTGCTCAAGAGTCTCTAAACAGTTGCAAAGCACAAGACCGCTGCCCTCAATGGCACTGCAGTATCGCTGTAGCAGGGCCCCGGCAGCGACGGCTTAGCTCGTGCTCGGAAGCGGTACGGAGTTCTCGGCGTCTTCGACAGAGCGGAGACAAGCATGGATACAAGCGAATAACGGCGAACCCAGCAAACCGCGCAAGTGTGGGCAGCGAGTGGAGCGGACTTGAAGATCGGTGACACCGCAGCCCGCAGCGACACCCGCGCCACGGCTGCACGCTGATGTGTTGGGGAAAGCCTGCCGCATGCTTAAGGAGAGCGAATAATTTGGCGCGGGAGAGTTCGATATATCCATTGTGGGCAAAATGGCGTTCGATATACACCATTCCAATACAGTGGCTAGAATTCTAGCCACTGTAATTCCAACGAGGGCGCCGCCATCTTGCGTGCGCAGCGCCCTCTCGTAGCTGGCCGATTCGCTGGCTTGGGCGTTAGCTCCGCGGCGCATGGGCGCCTGCGGGAGCTCGGTGAATTTTTCGTTGCAGCGCGTTGTGCGTTCATTTCCGTAAGATACTTTAAATGGAAAAGTTGTTGCATAGGACCAGTTTAAACGATCTGGCTTAAATTGGCGGCTTTTTGGGCCGCGGGGGAGCTGAAATTCGCCTCGAGGTAGCGTGGTCCGCGGTAGGTAAACGATGCCGTGTCGAATATATGTCTGCAATACTTCGTCACATTTTTTTTTGTTTGCGTGTGTGTGTCCGGGATCACGTATAGAGGGTATTTTGATCGCTTTACTGCAAAAACTGATGTTTGATAAAACGATCTAACCGTAATACGCTCGGCGCCCTTGGGCAACAAGCAGTACCATGTGCCAGAATAACAGACTTCAGGCTACATATCTCTGCAGGGGTTAAACTTCGTAATTATTTGCCACATTACATAGTTTGTATTAAATCTTATCGATATATAAACACCTCACCCTCAGCCACCGTGCAGTGCCGCAAACTATAAACAAAACTTCCCCTTTCTAGAATTTCGAGCTGTTCTGCAGCACAATTTAGCCGTGTGACTAATGCACAACATAAATAAAATAAACGACACAGCTCCTGGAGAGCGTCATATAAGGTCATATTAAGCGTCCGCCGCTGGGCAACCAGACAAGCGTTCCTTTTGTGTTTCTTAGTTTGATGTAGCCGACAGAGACATCACATTTGGGTAACAGACTGAACTCTTGGCTGGAGTAAGTGAGTGAACAACTTTCTTTTTCGTTGTAGCGCGTTGTGCGCTCTTTTCCGTCGTATACTTTAAATTGGAAAGTTGTTGCACGGGACCAGTTTAAGCGATCTGGCTTAAATTGGCGGCTTTTCGGGCCGTGGTGGAGCTGAAATTCGCCTCGAGGTAGCGTGGTCCGCGGTGGGTAGACGATGCCGTGTCGAACATATGTTTGCAATTCTTCGTCTAAATTTTTTTGTTTGCGTGTCTGTGTCCGGAATCGCGTAAAGCGGGTATTTTTATCACTTTACTGCAAAAACTGATGTTTATCAAAACGATCTAACCGTGATACGCCCGGCGCCCATGGGCAACAAGCAGAAGTGCGTGTCGGCGTAAGTGTAACATACTTGTGGCTTCATATCCCTGCAGGGTTTAATACAGGTTGTTTTGGGTGGACTTAGTATTTGGCATATTACATAGTTTGTATTAAATATTATCGATATATCAACACCTCACCCTCAGCCACCACTGCCACCAACTATAAACAAATCTTCTTCTCTAGAACTTCAAGCAGTTCTGCAGTGCTAGAGTACAACATAAATAAAGTGAACAACACAGCTCCTAGAGAGAGTCCGCCGTTGGGCCACTTATTATTAAGCATCTTATTAAGCGTCCGCGTTTGGGCAACCAGACAAGATTTCGCTTTTGCGTTGCTTTTATCCGGGTTTGATGTTGCCGACAAAGAGACATTATATTTGGGTAATAGACTGAACTCTTGGCTGAAGTGAGCGAGTGAACAACTTTATTTTGCCCGTATCGGGGATGGGGGAAGAATGGAGGTGGAATCCCCTTCAGTAGTCCCCTCCTCCTGTCGCTCAGATTGGCTGGGGAAAGGGACAACCTAGGGAGGTGTCACTGTGAAAATCGCCAACGCCAGCCCACGTAATACTTGGAGCCGGGTATGCCGCAATGTGACCGCAGCAGCAGTGGAGATGGAACTAATACCATCTGCGGCACAGGAAGTTTCAGTTACACATTTTAATTTGGAAAGAAGGTAGAAGAATTTTCTGCCACTACTCCTAGGTAGGAGTGTACAGAAAGAGCTCAGAACAAAATTGCCAAAAATCTTGTGTGCTATTAAGTGCACAACTCACAAGCTGCTAGTCTGGCTCATTTATTAGTAACATTTCATTAAAATAATGCGTAAATTAGTGGTAAACCCGCACGCGCGATGCCTGCAAAGCGTAGTCAAGGCAAAGGAGCAGCCGCGCCTACCCGCCGTGATCGGCGCGCACACTCCAGAGAGGGGGAAAGGCGGTCCGCGCGCCACGGCCGCTGAGTCCGAGAGTACGTTTCCCCCTCGCCCGATGGAACGGTCTATAAAAAAATTTGAAGTGCATGTAACTTTTATCAGAATTATAGAAGGGTTCGATATAGGAATAATTCGATATATCCGTGCTCGATATAAGCGGGGTTTACTGTATTAGTGTATAGTAATGTGTCATAGTGCATTCCCTCTAGTGTATATTAGTATGGAACTCTGTGGCTGCGAAGCGCGTTATCTTTGATTCGCGTTCGGGACGACGCCAGTTGCGCGCAGCCGCAGTGCACAGAGGACAAACTGGGACTACCACAGTTTACCGACAGAAAATGCATTGACAACGAAATGGCGGGGCCATGATTGATTGATTGTAGGGTTTAACGCGCCGACGCAACGCAGGCGATGAGGCGCGCCGTAGTGGAGGGCTCCGGATTAATTTTGACCACCTGGGGATCTTTAACGTGCGCCGAAATCTCGCACACACGAGCGTTTTTGCTTTTCGCCTCGATCAGAAAAGCGGCCACCGCGACCGGGAATCGAACCCGCGACCTCGTGTTCAGCAGCGCAACGCCTTAGCAACTGAGCCACCACGGCGGGTATGGTGCCATGAACCATCGCAGTGTAAACAAATGTCACGTGATGCGAATTGACCAATGAACACGGCGGCGGCACGAAACAATAGACAGTTATAGCAGAGCGGAGAACCGGAAACGGTACTGTACCCGGTAGGTGACCTGCGTAGGTGACGTGCGCAAAGCTCGCGTGGTGCGCAGGTTTCTTGGGACCCAACCCGGTGGTCTGTGGCGGCAGATGGCGCTGCAATGCAGATTTACACCGCTCCGTCGCGCACTGTACGTCCCGCAAACTTCTGCGGCTGACAGTACATATGCGAATATGAAGATTCAAGATGCTTGTACGCATCGAAAAACGCACGATGTTTCTTTGCTGGAGTTCTGTTTTCTTTCTCGGATATTTGTTTTACAATGGCAAATCAGCTGTGTTGGAGAAAATGGCAAGAATCAAGCGCTTTCTGCCTAGCACCTGTATTCGTCAAGCCTTTTTGTGCTGGTGTGTTGGTTTCTGACTTCGCTTTAATCGGCTAAAAAATTATACCATATTCCCGTGGGGAACCCTGATGAGGATGCGAAGCATCACGGGGGTGCCGTGTGGTTCCATTGTGTTGCCGTTATGTTGAGTGATCTGGTGTTTAGTAGCGCCAGAGGGAATTCCGCGTCCGGGTCCACACCGGTGGCAAATGCACGCAAGTACTGTTGTGTTACGGTGAGTAGGCGGTGGTTCTCGAGGCGCCGAAACTCGTCCATCATGTTCTTGTCGATGTGGTCGTCTCTGTGGTAGAATCGGTAGTCTCCATCAGCGTTGGTGAGGTAAAGGTTGTTGACGTTGGTGCACCGGCTGAGAGCAACGTACACGCCCTCCTCTTCACAGCTTTGTCTTCTCCTCCTTCTTCTTCTTCAGCGGTTCTCCTACGGTAAGACGACGACGGTGGTTGAACGCGAAGCTATCTCGTGATGGATTCTTTGGTTGGCCGATATCTATAGGGGCATCCTGCCACAATCATCATCAGAGGCGCTGCAGACGGGGCACGGACGTGGGACATCCCCCCAAGCAAGAAATGCTTCGCATCTAAAATCGCGCATACTCAGAAAGCAGAAACGAAGCGCGCTGATCGGTATAAAATTGTTTTCCTTTTTGCCAGCATTCTTTTTTAGGGGCGAAGCCTCTTACGGGCTCGGGTTGTGAGCGTCTAATGTCGTCGTCATAACCCATCGTCTCATGTAGTTACGGTGCTAAAACACCGCGACACTCCTTTACGCCTCGCGCTGGAACGCTTCGCAATGCGTACTAAAAAAAAAAAAAACACTGGGGCACTCGTTTGCGCCTCGCGCTAGAACGCTTCGTGTTTCAAAGACGCGAGACTTTTAGAGCAAAGCTGTATACCTCTACCCCACAACGGCTTCATTTCCGTTGACAAAAGCGCCAAGGCGCCAAGAATACACTTATACACTGCATGCTTCGTTCCTCCCTAGGCTTCACGTTAGTGGAGATGACCCGGGATTGTTTTCTGTAGCGCCTTTGTTCAGAATGGTCCCCACCTTTCCCGGTATACCCACGATCATGCGTGAGGTGGAGGACTTCGTCTCAGGCGGCCGTAATCACGGTGGATATGAGCTCGCTGCGTTTTAAAGGCGCCATACAAGGCTTTGGCAATCGAAGCCGGAAGGATTCGAACGCTTCTGACGCTAACGTTCGACGGCGTCGGGTGCCTCAAAAAGGAAAGGAAAATGGAGGCCCTCGAAGGGTGCTTAGGCGGCCACACGGTTGGAACAGTGCTCAAAATTCCCAGTCAGGCTGATGGCGCTCTTTCGGGAAACGTTTCTCGCGTTTCGCTCGGACGTCGGGCTAGTATGACAGCGTCGGGGCAAAGCCTCGCACCACAGCTCCGGGCCCCTCTTCCCGCCTCTTCCGCCTCTTCTTCTCCTGCAGGGAATGGAAGAGGATGGGACGTGATGAACAGTGGGAATGAGAGCGCTCGCCAAATGCGCTGCGTGTGTTCGGAGGCACGTCTGTCTGCGTTACCGGTTGTCGTCGTCCTCTCCGCTGCCAGAGAACGGCAAGGGGTACCGCAAGCGCCCACCCTGTTCCCTCCTCTTTCGTCGTGCGCACTCCTGTCCGGACCAACCGGAAGGGCTGACATGACGTTCCGCGACGCGACGCCCGGACGTGACACCCGCTAGCCGAGAGAGAGCGGCTGTGCCGCCACTTTTTTCTAGCCGCGCGCTTGGAGGCCTTACTCGCACTCCGTGTAGATTCCCTTTTTCTTTTTGTCCCGATTATTAAGAGCAACAAATTAAATAATCTCGCTAATCATATACTAGGGTGACATCGTCATGCGCCTTTGTTATCTTGGAGGTGTTGAATGTCCGTGGCACGCTCACTTTCTCTGATTGCCCTTTTCCGGAAGTGCGCGCGCAGCTCATTGGCTCCTGACAAGGAGGCTCCGTCATTTCTGTGAGCAGGGCGTGAGGGTTGCCGTTTTGTGCGCTTTCGAATGCATGCGTCTGTGTCAGCGCACTGGGAATTGCTGTGTGCGTTTGTCTGTGTACGTGTGCGTTTGCGTGGTCATCTGCTTCTGCATTGCGGCGGGTGCTTGCATTTTTGTCGTTCTAACTTGTGGGTGCGCATCCCCGCGTATACGGATCTTCATTTGGTAATCTGTCCAGCACTCTGTGTGGTATAGGTTCATGCCTCCTAGTGATTGCTGTAATGTTTTTCATGGGCGCAGCGCTTGTCCAATTCACACACTTTCCTGCGCTGGATAATCGTAGCGTCTCCCATAACGCATGCGCTTCCCTCGATACATAGAATACTGAATCGTTCCATTTCCCTAAACGCCTAGTAGCGCCGATAAATCAAGCTTCGGAAAACGAAGATCAATTACGTGTTAACGTGAAATACGTCTCGTATCTGTAACACACATAGCGTGAGGCGCGAAGTTTTCAGGATTCAGAATAACTTCAATGCCTGTTGCGTGATGTTTAACACGGAGGTCTTTCCTTCCTGCCTGTCTCAACTGACGGAGTGAAGCTCTCGTAAATATGAAGGAGCACAAGCCTGTGAATGGAGCCACTTAAACGGAACTGAGTTCCAGGAGGCGCACGACCTACAACTGCTTGTGCAAGCCGCGCATGCGGTGGCAGTATCAACGCCATGGTTCCATGGTAGGCTTAAGCGGGCTTTAAATAGCGAACGCGGAAATATATCCGCTGTTTCCAGCTTTTCAGGAAGAATATTTCCAGGCATTGTCCTCGCTGTCTCTCAACCGCATTAATAAGACGGCGCCACGCTTGGAGGATCACTTTAAAGCCGCATCCGAAGAGCTGAACGCAAACCCACGCGTTGCGCGACGCATACGAAAACGACCAAGCCCCCTTGGGGCTAGCCTAATCTAGAGCGTCGCACTCATATTCTCTCCCGACACTATTGAACGCCTTCTCCGCGTTCGCAAGGCTGAAAGGATTTCTTGAGTTCCTGTCAGGGCCTTCTAGTCCTCATTGTGCGCGCGAATTGAGATGACCTCTCTTGCACAGCACGCGAGTCTCGAGGGAAGAACGTAGTGACATTTCCTCCAGGGGTGAGTCGAAGGTGGTTGGATCAACGGGGGGTTGGATGGGGAAGCAAGCTAGTCGCCAGGATATTACGCGCAAGCACCAGTGGATATTAAAAAAAAGCGCAATGAACTCGATCTGGGATGTAAGAGCGGAGGAGCGAGAACGGCACCTTGCGGGCTTCCCAACGATTAAGTACTCCTCTCTTCGGTCCTGGCATCCCTCTGGATTGCTCGCGTTACACGCGTCTGTATAGCTGCGGGGAAGAAAAGCCGAGAGGTTGGGGAGGAGGTTGGGACGGGGATCAGGGAGCGCTTTGGTCGTATTTGTCCTTTGAACGCGGCTGCCCTTTCCATTCACGCTTCTCTATCTTCTCGTTTCCTTGCGTCCCGTGTCTCGCACTGTCCAGAGTCAAACGTCTCTCCAGCTCCCCGAAGCCTTTGTTCCGACTTTGAGCCAGAGGACCGCGCTTAGCTTGGAGGAGGTTGGGGGATCCGGGATGCGCTAAAGCGCGGAAGAGGCTGCAAGGGAGGAAGCTTTAGCAAAATACGCGGCGCGTTTCGCGTTTCCTGGCTGCATTCTTTCAATAAGAGGAAGGCCGAGGGAAGGGGTAGGGGAGGAGGGGAGGCGCGCTTCCCGGTCTCCGGTCCCTAATCCCCGACTGAAAAGGCAAACGGGGAAGGAGGGTTGCCGAACGCGGGGCTCTGTTTCGTCTAAATGAAGTTTAATTAAAAGGAGCTCGGCGTCTGGTATAAGGGGGGCGACGAAGGAAGGGGGACGTGGACGGATTCACCACCCCTGCTGTAGGTGCGGAGGCGGGTCAGCTTCCCCCACGATCTCCCCGGTTGAAGCCTCCCTTTTGTCCCGAGGCTTGTGGTGTCAGGTTTGCGTTTCGGAAGTTCGTTGCCGTGCTCGGAGGAAAATTGTTTCGCTTCCTACAGACTTCCTTTGGAGTCTTCTTTTTTTAGCATTCACGTGTTACGAGTGCCGAGCGGATTAAAAGCGTGCGGGCGGACAGCCGTCGTATAACGGCTCAATCCACAGGGTGCGTAGCTCATTCAAGGCTGAGATGAATGCCCGGCTGTACGGCCGGGAAGGAGCCCGTTTGGAAATGAAGCTGCGTGGCTCTCCACTCTCGGCTGTTGCACACCTTGCCACGTTGTTGTTTCACTTATTTCCCGCCTTCTTGTTTTTGATTTTCGAGCTCTTGTTTTTTTTTTTCTCATTCGTCGGCTCGTCCGTCCTCCTTTGGCGTTTAATATCTGCGCCCCCCTGGAAACCCGGCTGCTCTATCCCACCTGCCACTGTATCTTGCAGAAGATAGTTTCATCCTCATTTTCTTTCCGTTCTTTCTTTCTATTTCTTTATGTTAGCCGGGCGTTTCTAAATCCGGCCTTGTTCCTAATGAGAACCCACGAAGAGCGCTACTCGTCCCACTGCTAAGCTAAAAAAGAAAAAGAAATAAAAGGGAAAAGAAAGACGAGGCCAATAAAGAAAGCGCAGTAGTGTAGCTAATTTAGACGACCGTGCTCGTCCCGGGATGATGATTCATGCCGGTCGCGAAACTTGGCGGGAAGCACTGGTCGCTGTTTGCGCATGCGCGGTTTATGCTCCGGAGGGAGTGTTTCTGCGAATCTCGAAGGCCGACTAACGAATCAATACGCAGAGTACGCAGACGAATGAGCCACAGAACTTTGAAACCATTTTCAGCCGAGGGCGTCGTTTTCGTTCAAGAAGCATTCCGTCACATCACGTAAATGGTACGTATTTGGGTACGTTGTAAAGACTGCCTTTAATTTCCGGATAGAAGGAGCTGACAAAAAAAAAAAGGACGAAACGGCGCCACTAGAGGGAAGACTTCTGCGACGGAGAAGACCATCGTCGACGCAGGCTTGTAATTTTCTCGTCAGCAGTGATACGCACGCCCGTCGCTTTGGGCAGAGGAGAATTTCGAAAGTATACGACTGAGTGCGGTTGACTGCGGGGTAACACGCGCTGGTTACAGTAATGCACTCTGACGGCGAGGGAAAAGCTCTTATCGCCTCTTCGCCGTGGTCATTTTGATCAAATGTTTGCCACTTTTGTTTACTTTTGCCTCAACAAGATTAGAAGTATGTCTTTAACAACTTCAGGATCCTACGGTGGCATGGCTTCTTACCTGGGTGGCGTTTGCCGCAAGGATAACTAAAAGAGCGCTGGGCTGCGGAATCACGATGCGGATAGGGAGGAGGGAGTAGCTAGAAGAAACAGACAGCCCAGTCATTTCGGACTTGCGTTTCAGTCGTGGCCTGACGAGCCCTCCCATATTATCTTGTATGTTTACGGGAAGACGAAATGTGCCATACTTGACGCCTGCCTGACGTGTGTCTTATCACACCGATTTATTGACGTTGGAGGAGGGTGCAGGGTCATATTGTTACGGGGAAGAGACTATATTTGGAGGCTTGGTACAGCGAGATGCAAGCACCGGGCAAGACGAACAAGGCTGAGTGCGAGACAGAGCCGTGATGATAATGACAGGGTCAAATGATGATGATCGCAGTGAGTCGCGTAGATTGTCCACCTTGTAACATAACCGTGACTTGTAACAATATTTTATGAATTTCAGGAGCTTTGTGGTGTATGGATCAAGGAACGTGGTACTTTCGTATTTTCGGGTGGGGTTTATCACATGCATGGCACGTCTTGCTTTTACAGGAAAGCTTTCGCGAGCTTTCCATTAGGCTTACCTACTCGGTACTCGTACTTATACACGATTGCGGTGAGAAAGAATTCCTGTTGGTTGATTATGAGGTTTAACGCGTCGACGCTACACGGGCGATGAGGCGCGCCGCAGTGAAGAGCTCCGGATTAATTTTGACCACCTGGGGATTTTAAATGCAGAGCTTTTCAGTAACTCGCGATGTCACCCGCGTTGACGTCCGTAGTCGTAGTCCGCACCCCTCCCCCTACACTATATATAAAAAAAAATACTATCCGGCGCCTGGTTTCGATCCCTCGACCCTGCGGGCGGAACGCAATGTACATGGTGCTCTACCCACTGCGCCACAAAGCCGACACAGAATGGGAGGCTACGAACGCGCCTTATATCATTGACTCATTCAGACTACGTCAAGAAGCTGCTGATACAACGCATTCACTACCACCAACTCTCCAAACACTAAACGTTAACGCAATACACCCACCCCCTATGCGACGCATTTACTCGAGTCCCCCTCGCGGGGAGGTGGGCCCAATTTTTTTAACGTGCGCCGAACTCCCGAACACACGGGCGTTTTCGCTTTTCACCTCCATCAGAAAAGCGTCCGCCGCGACCGGGAATCGAACCCGCGTTCTCGGTTTCAGTGCGCAACGCCTTAGCCACTGAGCCACCACGGCGGCGATGTTGAGATAATAAGATAGTCATTCAAAAAATATTAAAGCTGGGGCCCTATTCTCGACTGCACAAATTGCCGGCAATTCAGGCAATTTTCCGGAAGTCTTTTCTGATTGGCTTTCAATTTTGGTCACGTGCTTCCGGTTGACAACGCGGTTGTGTGTGCTGTCGTCATTTTGACGTTTCATGTCGTTTACGGACACCAGTTCTAAAGTTTGCCTTATTTCTCGTTACTAAAGGCGCATAATTCCTGGCCGGCAATGAAAAACCAGACTAAATGCAGCGGACATGACAACGTAAGCCTGTCTTTGCTATTCAACAACAATACTGCTTGTAATACACACCCCCTCTGTGATTGGCTGAGAAGGTGTGACGTAATTTAAATAGTTGGCGGGAACGATCACGTCATGCATTGGCAACTTCAGGCTGCGTAAAAGTGACGTAATGCCACGTAACAGCTTGAAAATGGCGGCCGTTTTTGTCGCAAAATACAAGCAAAATAGGGCAAAATATTGCCCCGGCTTACGGCGCCGCGAAAGGTGCGGCAATTTGCAGCAGGCGCAGTTTCGCATGCGCGCTGTTTAAAGCATGTTTCCTACCGAAAGAAATTATAGTTTCAACTGCTTCCAAGTCAGCGATCATAGAACATACAAATAACATGCAGTATTTTGCTTTTATGTTTGGCAATGAAATAAAAATTATTTGTTCCGAGCAACCGCAACATAAGAGGGCAGTACAAGCCTCTCCATGACAAAGAGAACCCAATGCATGGCATTTGTCCATACTCGTCCTAGTAAGCTGTTGGGTCACATGATCGAACTCAAGAGAAAAATAACAATGAAAAGTGACTATTTAGTTTATTACAGCGCTGCTTGCAGTCGTGCTTGACGAATGAGTGAATCGGTGACATCGGTGCGCTCCGCGGTTATCAGGCGTAGCGCTTCGCTGCTCTTATGTGTCATAGAAGCGATGGTCGCGGCCGTCTTTTCTGTGATCACGCCATAAACTTGTAACATAGCAGCAGACTATGGCGTGGCGGCGGTGGCGGCAGGGAAGGTGATAACGCAACAAAGCTTGCATTGAAGCAGAGCCCAGCTATGTTAATAAAAGCAATTGAAAGAAATAAATAGATACGGTAAAAAAATTGTGTGATGTTCTTTAGCTTGACATCCGCCTTTCGCTCGCTTTTGGATCAACGTTACTCGATCGCCTTGTGGTGTTGGCGCCAAATGTGACCTCCAGAAATGTGTTTTTCTTGTCAGCCTCAGCTACCGTCTTAATTTTTATAGTACATGCGAAGTGTTTTGATATCTTTCTTGCACAATATTTGATACCTTGGTAGCGATCTTTATGAGTGACTCGTCAAATTACACTGCATGTCGTCATAGCTATAGGTGCAGCACGTCACTGATTGCTTACGTCGTGCTTACGCAAAAAAACATGGGCGAAATGCCGGCAATTTGTGCAGTCGAGAATAGGGCCCCTGAACTTGGGCCCAAAAAAGCTCAGGTGGATTGGACAGTGATGATAACTAAGTCAGAAGCTCGCGGCGGATTCCCCAATTGTGATTTGTCTGTGACGTCCACATATTCACCCATACTTCTCGCATAAAATTCAAGGGGATTGGGCAGTTATGATGGCCGCTGCCGTGAAAAGCTCGCGGCCAATTTTCCCCGTCCCGTTAGCCTCCCCAGTCAACATACCCATCCGCACATATGCTTTCCCAACTCAACGAGAACTCAGGCATTATCACGTCATAAAAGAAAGCTTAGGTAAGGCATTTGCTCCCGTAAGCTTATTGCACCGTCGTTTATAGGCCCCTTAGATACCCTACTTTGTAACCGACCGCACTTCGGATCCCAAACTTGGAACAAGGCACCCGCCCGTTCTACGCTACATTATATCCCATTACTATCCCTGACAAAAGGTGAACCTTCGTTCTATGGTATCAAAACATATATACCTTACGTTCTAGGCCCACAAATCATTCGTTTTGGAACTTGGCGTTTATGTTGGGTACTCTGCTGAAACGAGGAGGAATAAACAGTTTTTTGTTCAATAGGGTATTGCGACGGGCAAGTTCTCTCATCTCTCTCTCTCTCTCTCTCTCTCTCTCTCTCTCTCTATCTCCTCTCTCTCTCTCTCTCTCCTCTCTCTCTCTCTCTCTCTCTCTCTCTCTCTCTCTCTCTCTCTCTCTCTCTCTCTCCCCCCCCCCCATGATCAGGAGGCTGCGGGCCTTCGCCGAATCCATGGCTCGTTGCACCAGGGCCTCTTAAAGTTCCGCTGCCTAGCTACACAATGCGGACTCCCACTGCTCAAGGGAGGGGTCATTGAAAAACAAAACAAATACAAAACAAAAACAAACCCAACCACAGCCACAACTTCTAAAGACTGAGGATCAGCGAGTAAAAACAAGTCGACCTGCCTCACGGGCGCACCAGACTCTTCAATTCCGAAGCCAGGCCCACGGTTTCACGCAGTCCCTGCGAAGAAGTGGCCCGGGGTGCTTTAGCGCTGACACGTTGCAAAAGAAACGCAGAAGCTTTCTAGGCGGGGGAGCCCAAAGTGATCGGCCGGGGAGACCACGTCGTTGTTGCGGGCGCGTCATGACATCAGGAACTCGCCCAGGACGACAGAGAGTCCCCGCGTCGCGTGACAAAAGGCCGAGTTGCCCGCGAGCATAGCATGGCCCCAAGTCAGAAGTTCGCTGCAGCAGAGTTTCGCTTCCCGACGCTCCTGACCGCCGAAGCGGGGACGCGAAGGCAAACTACAAGTTTTGGTTCATTACAGGACTGGTTTGTCCCGATAACAACGATACGAATCTGATCGCAAACTTCAAGATATAATGTAGTTATTGGGTAAAACAAACGAAGAAGTTGTGGTTTCCCAGCCACTTTCCGGTGACGTTTCTATGACGTCACAGAATCTTGTCGTTGCCATTGGCGGCAGCCGACCTTAGACACGGTCAGTAAGCATGACTGAGAAGAGACAATGGGGCCTCTAATTTTGTTTGTTCGTATGACTGGAATGCTGACGCGCAGTTAATGCACAGAAAAATGTTTTAGTGATGGCCCGTATTATGCCTCTCCTGCGCCCATATTACGTCACTGCAGCGCAAAATATAAATGTTTCACCAATTTTTACCGCATTTTTTCGAATTAGAAAACGCCTTCGTGGCTAGAATTGAGCTGGCTGAGTTGTCGAAGAATAGCTCTTTCCTAGTAAGCGAAGTTGTGTTTTGTCTTCATGGCCAATTTTGACGAGAAAATGTTTTGTACAAGCGTTGGAGGGAATTGATGATAATTAGTTTTCACTGCAAAAAAACTGTTGGTTGAATGTCACTCTTTACGACGGTTATGAGGGAAGGTGCGTCGGCAATTGCAACGAGGCCGACGGGTCCTTACGCCTACAGGGCACATAGAGCGCCTTTTTTTCTTCCACAAGACTCATTGACATTCTCATTGTGAAAGCACGTAAACAGAAAAGAAAAAACAAAGCTGTTTCAAAACTTTGTGGAGGTACCTTGAAAGTGCTCGACAAAGATAACGGCAACCCCTAAGCCCGATGTAATTATGGCATACTATGCACAACTCACCGCAACCCATACATTGCTCTCATACTTGAGGCATGTTCGGAAGGGCTGTTATCATAAACACTACAAGCGAGCCTCACGGTACAATTAAAAAAATGCCAAAAAACCGTGCTCTCGTTTGTGGAATTACATTCTTCTGCGGAAAGCGTCATCGCTCAGTTTCCCTCCTCCGTCAATTCCACCAGCGCTGCCCGGAACTGCAGTCGTGCGTCACGCCAGGGCCGGGGACTCCAAGAATTGGCCGGGCCCGAGTTCTGTTGACGTGCCCTGTCACGCGGAGGGGAAACTGCGTGTGTCTGCGGCCTCGGCGGATGGCGCCGTCAATTTGGACAGGCCCGAGGTCCCGGGCTCGCGACCGCGAGCCCGAGCGTGTCTGCTGCTACTGGCGAGTCGGTCACGGCAGCAGCCCCGCCAGTTAGCGGTTTCGCCCGAAACTTGGTCCCCCTGGGAAGGAAAGGCATGCACAAGAGCGTCCGGGAGCTTCCTCCTCGGTAGCATCACTGACAAGCGGTTGACGAGAGGAAGGAAGCCGATTTCTTGCGAGCGGACACAGCGGGGTGGAAGCGAAGGACTCTGTGGGTGCCTGTCATACCGTCGGGGAGGAAATCGGCCTTGACAATTGTACAGTGTATCGGCCTTGACAATTGTCTTGTACAGTGACGAGAAAGTTTACAATGTTGTTAAGACGTGTGGGGCTATTCAGGCCACGTTTCCAGTCGATAAAGAGCGATTCCGCAAAAGTTCCCGTTTACAAGTAGGAACGAGTGGATAACTCTCACTGATAAGTTTCAAGCGCAGTTTGAGTCGCTCGCTGGGAACGAGGGTAGAACGCAGAACGTAAATCTTTCGGCTCGATAATCGTGGGGGTGTTGGCGTTTTGTTTGCATGTCCATTTCATTTTGATGCTCGATCTCTCGCTGAAGACCGCAAAAAACAGTTTGGGATTTTCTACGAGACAGGTGCCTATACCGAATTATGCGCATGCTATTATCTCTATTGCTTAGCTCTGTGGGTGAGTCCGAGCGTCTCGTATAATAGAGAAGGCGGCGGCGTCTTCTTATTGGCATCACTATAGTTGCCGTGCCAACTTGTGTTTAAATATGTGAATTGTTGTCGCTCATATGCCTTCCCCGTGTTATCTGTTCACGCGATGGTACGGTTTTTTAGTATAAACAGGCGTTTTCTTTCTAATAAACTTTCAGTTGCGAGTTCAGTGCCATGCGTGGTCACCTATTCTTTTTGTCCCTGTGTTTCTTGCGCTGGTTTTCACCATGAACCTGAAGTGTGCAGTTCCTATTGCCTCTCTCTAATCCCCTTCGCTATCTCTGCCTGTCTAGTTGGCTTATCATGCGCCAAACCTGCGGCATTGTTGTGGAGATTGGACAAATCTCCGGACGACCAACATGTCACACAACCTGGCTTCACTGTACACACGTGATGGGACACCTACTCGGATGCAGCCACGGTGTTCCGTCATCGTTGAAGGGCCCGCCCTGCAGGGAATGGGCATTGGAAATGGCCGCACCACTACCCGGTTCCCGCTCGTTCCACACTGTTTTCGGGGCTCCCTGCACGCGCGGGAAGTCTCTCCCGCGTTCCCGTTCCCCCTCGGGAATCGGGAACCCCGCAGGGATAAGAGAACGCGCCCCCTCTTTCTTAGGGAGATTCGGAAAGTTGTTGCACTCCTTACCGGACTGATGAAGAAACACGAGGGACGTTTCTCTGCCACCGGGCTTCTCTCTCTTTGTGGGCGTTTACCTGAATTGTGTGTGTATCTACGTAGATCGGCCTCACACTAATGTCGGGTGAGTTGATGGGAACATTGTTGCTCGTTTGTTCAGGCAGAGTGGGCGATGTTGGAAGGCTGGAATCGTTTGTAGTGCTGGACTGATATGCTGCGCGTTCGTTTTCACTGTTTGGACCAAAATGATGGCTGGTTTCAAGAAATTATGTTTATATTTGTTTGTTTTCTTTTTTTATCTTATTCTTATTTCTTTCTTGTTTTAATTTTCTTTTGTTTTTCCTTGTAATTCACAAGCGACACGCCAGTGTATCGCTCGTGAATTCATGACGACGAGTACATTGTAGTGGTTCGTTTAACAGCTTGTGCCCAAAAGTCTTTCTGTATTTGCTCGTTCTCGTTCTTGCTATTGGAAAAAGGGCATTGGAAAGGCCTGAAAATAGGCTATCAAAGAACTTTTTACTTCTTCCTCGCTTCTTGTCTTATTTATCACGCTGTTGGCTTCATGATAAAACTATTTCCCTTGCTATTAAAATGTAGGCACTTGCGTCACTGTGTACATCTCATAGTTCCGCAGTCTGTAAACGTACGTACCAGCTTGTACGTATGTACGCCTGTGAGCCTTGGCGAAAGAAGGAACGCGGACGAGCAATCTTGTCGATTAGGACGCCAGCCTGCGCCCACCAAATAGCTCGTAGTAGGCGACGGCCGGTACTTGTTGCCCCTAGCAACCAGTACGACGCCACCGACGACGAGTGCTTTTGTTGCGGAGTCGGTGGCTCGCGGGAACGCTTGTTGACAGAGCTAGCCCCGAAATGCCGCACGCCATTCATCGTGAGTATAACTTTTTGCCTTCTTTCATTGGATACACGCAAGCAGTTATAGCGGACGCTGCTTTGTTGCTGTCAGTTACTAATGACGTTTACCGTTCGCGAGCGCTACTTTGTGTCCATTTAGTCTGTTATTTCAGTTCACTTCGTCCTAATGAACGAGTGCCCACTGGAATGGGTGTGATTGAAATGTCGTCACAGAGTGGTTTCCCTCACGAACGTTGTTGGCCCAGTCGTCGGTGTGAAAGGACGCCTTTCTTGGTTTATGGAACAGGTCGCTGCATTCTTTTTTCCCGATTCGCGATGATTTCAAAGCTCTTTGGGGTGCAGTACAGCGTGTTGTTGGGCTAGCTGGTGAATCATCTTAAGGGCTGAAAAAACTGCGCATAAAGGACAAGAGAATAAGGAAGGAAGGGACAGGACTGGTGCCCGTCCTGTCCCTTCCTTATTCTCTTGTCCTTTATGCGCAGTTTTTTCAGCTCTTTGAGGTGCATTTTAGGGTTCATATAAAGGGGTGGGCCTGAAAGAGAGGATACATCCTGTGCTTCCTAATTCAAAAAGGTTTGTCGCGGAGAGAGGGGGCGGGGAGGGGGAGATGTTGAAGGGTCTTTATTTTTGTACCGACGTAGCATTTCGAATATTTTGCGTTTGGAGGAAAATAATTTTAGATTCCGGACCCATCGGAAAGGATTAGGTGTCCTCGGACTACATGTCCTCGAACCATAAATCCGTTGCAATGGCATTGCTTCTTTGATCGAAGTCGGTGGTTTCATTGTGGATGTGTTGGGACTGAAATGAACACTAAACTTTATTGGCATCATGCACATAATACACGATGCCGGAGGCCGTCAGAAAAAGCTATCTCAAGGACAGCTTGATGGCGCTGCAGGCCCGCGTTTTGGCACCAGCGAACAACAGTGTTCCACAGTACATTAAAAATAATAAGTCGCACAGGGATATCATCTCATCTCATCTCAACACATCTGAATGGCGTCCCTTGCGCTATTCAAAGAATGTACAAAACAAAAGGAATGTGTACAGAATAGATAACTCACTCAATACAGGACCACACGGAAAATGTGAGCCCGTTATAAATTGCAATGCCATCATCATCATCATCATCATCATCGTCGTCGTCGTCGTCGCCATCGTCGTCGTCGTCGTCGTCGTCATACCACCACCACAATCATCATCACCATCATCCTACTCAGGTCCAGTGCAGAACCAACGCCTCTCCCACTGACCTCCAACCGCTGTTGTCCTGCGCTGCTCGGTTCCACAGTTTACCCCCCAAATTTCCTTATGTCATCCCTCCATCGGATTACTGGCCTTTCTCTTCTTCTAGGCCCATCCATATATTAATATTCACTCGGTTACCCTAATTGTCCACCGGTTGTCTGTTCGCCTCACTACATGACTAGCCCAGGTCCATTTCTTTTTCTTTATTTCAACTATGTTATCTTCTACGCTAGTTTCTTCTCTGATCCAGATAAGCTCGTTTCCTGTCCTTGAGTGTTACTCCTAACCCTATTCGTTCCATGGCCCATTGAGGCGACCTAAGTTTGTTTTCTAGTTATTTAGTAAGGTTCCAAGCTTTTGGCTCCGTATGCCATACCGCAGTATGCACTGATTGTAAGTTTTTCTTTTGAACGACAGAGGTAGGTTACTTTTCATTACTTGAGGAGTGCTTGCCGAGTGCTCCCCAACCCATACCAATTCTGTGTCGGATTTCTCTTTCGTGGTTGGGGTCAACACTAACCATCTGTCCGAGGTAGCTGTATTCTTTTACTACTTCTAGCGTTTCGTTTCGTTAGCTGAAGAGGACTTTTTTTGCATGCTTATTTCACATTACTTTAGATCTATCCATATTTTTTTAATGCCTTGCGCACAAACAAACAAAACAATCACACCGACGGATATACTAAATCACACAATACATATAGATTACTCTCGTAATAAATGGATACAGATTTACATTACTCTGCAATACATAGAGATTGCAGGTTACACAATACATACAGAATCACTCAATACACGGCCAAGTGGGAGTGGTTCACGTTAAACACATTTGGCTTGCGATGCCACACTGATTCTGTCGAACCTACCATACACCGGCGTATGTGCATCGATTTGAAATTATTCAGGAATGTGCTTGCAGTTGGCAGTGTGCCGATCAGTGTGTACCACTGGGGCAACGAAGACGTTACGGCTGTCGTTGCTAAGTGATCCGCCCTTACAGCCACACTGGTCATCCACATTCGAAGGGCGAAATGGCCTGAATTTTTATGCCAGCTCGTACTTGGACGTTCGGGAAAAGCAATCGCAGACTGCTTTAATTTGCAACTGGGTCCGTGCGCTAATCTGTCATAACGACACGTACACTAACATTGAATTAGGCCTAAAAAGATCGGCGTGTCGCACTTTAACGTTAAATCCGCGCAGGCAGTTAAGTAGAACCTTCAAAAATCACTTCAACAGCGCTGTCTCGCACTTGTAGCGAGTCCTTTTACCCGCTTTTCCTCTGGTAATATCAAATTCGCAGGTGCTAAAACCAAAGCAGAAAGACGAAAAAGAAATCGAGAGACTGGTCCCGGAATGTAGCACGCCCTACCGCACGGCTAGCTCAAAGACTCAGGAATAAAGACACGATCGCGGGGAAATACAGCGGGAACCACTTACACTCAGCAAACAAAAATATACGGCAGAATGGAATCGACAAAGCGATGGAGGGGTAACAACACCAGGGGAGTAGGCAGCCCTTAATTTAACGCCAGGACTTCGCTTCACCGCCCTTTCTGATTCCCAAAACAGCGCTCTCTTACTGCCTGTGTGTGTGTGTTGTTAGTGTGTGAATATATATATATATATATATATATATATATATATATATATCCTTTCACGACACCCACCTCCATCCCTATCCCTACCTACTACAGCATCGATTCTTCAGCCGAAACGATAGACCGTAGGGAATAGAAGAGGGCTGCAGCATTCAGCGCTCACCTACAGGGGTGGCAGCGGTAGCAGCTATTGCTTACGGTTGAGCCATCGCGCTGGCGTCTCTGTATGTCTAATACAACCCGAGCAAGCCACTGAATATAGCGGGCGCCGACCGACCGTTTTGTCGCCGCGGACCTTGACAATGGGCACGACGTGTGCTCGAAACCAGCGGTGTGCTGGCGCTCACCGGAGTGGGGGTAGCTCGTTGTTCACATCTGAGGAGTTTGACCTGAAATCGGGTAACTGAAGCAAAATGAGAGGTTTGAGCTCCCTAGAAGCGTAAGGGGTAAAATGGTTAGGTTAACAGAATGAAATCATACGAGATAACGTTGTCGCTAAATTACAGGCGCCATGCTGTCTAGCTTAGCATGAACGCCTCAAGGTGACCACTTTGACCCATTTGAGTGTAGTTTTCATTCAAGGTACGCGGATTAAAATAGGACCGTAGCTGAATCGACCCTACCTTTCGAAAACTCGCGGGCTGGGTTTTAATAAATGTGAGTCTACAATAACATTTTCCGTAGGTGACTACTTTTGTTCGAGCTGAGATTCTGAAATCGTTTTGTTGCACTAGATATAAGTAAACAACTCGAATAGCAAATAAATGAAATGCCCTATATGTCACCAGCATTCCAATACAACCGATCCCATTTCACAGCTAACCCCAGATCGACGAATTGGAACCTGCGTTCAGTCATCAGCTTTCGCAGAAGCAGAAGACATAAGCTTTCATTAAATTCACTTGGCCATCGAAGTCGTTTGTAGTCGAAGTTTATTGTAAAATAGTCGCACATTCTTAAATTTGATGCATATTCAGCGTTGTTATTAACTCGATTCGTGAACGAGCGACGATGAACCTCGTACGTCGGCGTCCCATCCGTACGTGATAGCGAGCCGCCTTCTTTTATCGCCCGGCACCTCTTCCCAGCCGCATGCCGGCGGTATTATAGGTGGGTTCGGCGGAGGATGTAGAGCAAGTTGAGGCTTTAGGGACGAGTGCCCACCACTGCGACGTCTGGCGGAGACTGGAGGGCTGTCGTGCGGGCGCGAGATAAAACTCTCCGGACAACGAAGGGTCCAGGGAGCTCTCCCCCTCTTCCCTCCCTCTCCTCTTCCGTTGCTTCTCCAGCTTGCGGTCGGTGGTGCGTTGCAATATTGAGGAGGAAGCCGATGACTCGCCTGCTTTCGATCTCAGCCTCACATCCCGCTCCCCCTCCTCTTTCTTCCTTCTCTTGTCCCCCTTTTCTTGGTTCCTCTGAAGCTGGATGTCGACATGGTTCGCTGACCGCCAAGAGAGAACAGTCTGGAGAGGGACAACGCGATGTGTATACCGTGCATGCTTTGTCGTCTTACTCGCTAATAAGATGGGGAAATTTTTATCGCAGGTGGGACGTACGAATGGATGCGTCGTCTCAATCCACGGGTCGAGGTTATTCAGCAAGTTGAGGGAAATGAAGCAAGTATGAGGCGCCACAACGCAGTTGAATGCTTGTGCATGGGAAATTAAGAAAATCAAAGCCCCTTTCCTAAGAGAGAGATGGTTAAAACGCAAAGCTTCCTTTCATGCAACTTGAGTCAAAGTCAAAGACCTAAATCAAAACTGCTTCGACCGTGTCGGAATGGCGCACTTGGATAGACGCCGGTTTCATAACGCGAGGAACCCACGTTCGACTCCGGCCGCGGGAAGCGTATTTTCTGTTGAGGCGCTGGATGTGTTTTTGCTTATCACCATCATCGTTTTGTAAAACTCATTATGTAAAGTTGGCTTTCGTGCAGCGAGTTCCCGCCTTTTGACGCAACCAGTGAGGCACAGAAATTTTCGCTTTAAAAACTGAGTTTGTTTTGAAACTGTGGGTTTGACGTACGTAGCTTATCACGCCGATTAGCCACTATTCATCATCATCATCATCAGCAGCAGCAGCAGCAGCCTATCTACGCCCACTGCAGGGCAAAGGCCTCTCCCATTATTCTCCAATTACCTCGGTCCTGTGCCAACTGTGACCAATTTCTTAATCTCATCTGCCCATCTAACTTTCTGCCGCCCCCTGCAACGCTTGCCCTCTCTAGGGATCCACTCTGTTACCCTTAATGACCAGCGGTTATATTGCCTTCGCATTACATGCCCTGCCCACGTCCATTTCTTCTTCTTAATTTCTACTAATATGTCTTTAACACCAGTTTGCTCCCTGACCCACTCCACTCTCTTCTTGTCCCTTAATGTTACACCTATCATTTTCCGCTCCATTGCCCGCTGAGTCGTTCTCAATTTAAGTTGAACCCTCTTAGTGAGCCTCCAGGTTTCTGCCCCGTAGGTGAGTACAGGTAAGATGCAGCTGTCATACACTTTCTTCTTCAGGGACAATGGTAGGCTGCTATTCATTATCTGAGAATGCCTGCCGCATGCACTCCACCCCAATCTTATCCTTCTAATTATCTCTGCCTCATGGTTGGGATCCGGGGTCACAACTTGGCCTAAGTAGATATATTAGCCTACCACTGCTACTGCCTCGCCACCTATCTCAAATCGCTGTGCTGTACCGAGGTTATTGACCATTCCTTTAGTTTTATGAATATTAATTTTCACGCCCACGGTTTGTCCAGTGTGGTAAGCATGGTTTGCAATTCGTCCCCCGAGTTACTTAGCAAGGCAACGTCATCAGCAAATCTGAGGTTAGTGAGGTATTCTCCATTAACCCTTACTCCCACCTGTTCCCAATCCAACTTTCTGAATACTTCTTGTAAACATGCTGTGAATAACATTGGAGAGATTGTGTCTCCTTGTCTGACACCCTTTCTTATAGGTATTTTACTGCTCTCCTTATGGAGGATGATGGTAGCTGTGGACCCATTGTAGATATCCTCTAGTATTCTTACATAATGCTCATCTACCCCCTGGTTCCGTAATGCCTCAATGACTGCTAGGGTTTCGACCGAGTCAAATGCTTTCTCATAATCTATGAAGGCTATATATAGGGGTTCAGTATACTCGGCGCACTTCTCTATCACCTGATTGATCGTGTGAATATGGTCCATTGTTGAATAACCTTTACGGAACCCTGCTTGTTCTTTAGGTTGACTGAAATCTAAGGTTTCAGAAATTCTGTTAGCGATTACCTTGGTAAGTACCTTGTAGACGACACGAGGTCGCGGGTTCGATTCCGGCCGCGGCGGCCGCTTTTCTGATGGAGGCGAAAAGCAAAAACGCCCGTGTGTACGAGATTTCGGCGCACGATAAAGATCCCCAGGTGGTCAAAATTAATCCGGAGCCCTCCACTACGGCGCGCCTCATCGCCTGCGTTGCGTCGGCGCGTTAAACCCTACAATCAATCAATCAACCCTGTAGACGACTGACAGTAAGCTGATCGGCCTGTAATTTTTCAAGTCCTTGATGTCGCCTTTCTTATGGATTAGGATGATGTTCGCGTTCTTCCAAGATTCCGGTGCCGTTGCGGTCATTAGGCATTGCGTATACAGGTTTGCCAGTTTTTCAAGTACAATTTATCCGCCATCCTTCAAGAGGTCTGCTGTTATCTGATCCTCACAAGGTGTTTTGCCCCTTTTCATTTCTTTCAAAGCCTTCCTTACTTCTTCGGTCGTTACTGGTGGGATGTCTATCTCCTCTGAGCTACTGTCTCGTTCGCCATTATCCTGGATGTCCCGGCTACTGTACAGATCCCTATAGAACTCCTAGGCTACTGTGACTATTTTATCCCTATTTGTGAACACATTGCCTTGCTTATCTTTAAGTGCATAGCCACTATTATCAGCCCTTTTATCAGCCCATCCCTGCTAACATTTGAGGTTGGCAACAAAGGGGGAACACCCTGTGAACGGAAAAAGCTAGGTATGTACCGTTTGCGGTCCCTACCACCCTTAAATTGATGAGGGTGGTGAGGGGTGATTAAGAATGCGCAGTGTCTAAAGTTCCGTCCGACGGCACTCAGCTGATCGCTTCAGGCATGGCTAGTGAGCCGTCCGACGACATTCGAATATTTAAGAAAAGGCTAGTATCGGCCCAAGCGTAGTCGTTGTAGTGTATAGGATCCGTCTTAGCTTCTTGATCCCAAGCACGTTTGTTCGAGTCCTGCTTATGCCTCGGTTTTTTTTTTAATCTCTAAATTGAACTGTAATTTTTACGGCTTACACCCCTGTCACACGGGCACTTTCAATCGCGATTGAGTCGATCCGGCTCGAGCTCAATCCGGATCGGGCGCATGCTACACGGCATTTTCAATCGCGATCGAGCTCGATCCCGCTCGAACTCAATCCTTGTTTCTCAAGCGCGATCGAGCGAAAGCGGCGATACTCTCGTCCCCGCTCATTTAAAGGAAAAGAAGGTGAAAACTTCAACTAATGCCACAAATTGTGTCAAATAACTTGACCCAAAAAAAGCGTGAGGTAACATTTACATAGTTACGTATACCTACGACCGCGAGAAGTTACCAGACGCCGGGTGCAAGTACAATGTTAGCGCCATCTAGCGTACACGAGTGCAACTGGTGCAACTTTTCGATCGTGATTGAAACGGGCCGTGTAGCAGCGGCAGTGCGTCGAGCGCGCTCGAAAACTGGATCGCGATTCACTTCAATCGCGATTGAAAGTGGTCGTGTGACAGGGGCGCTGGATGTGTTTTTGCTTATCACCATCATCGTTTTGTAAAACTCATTATGTAAAGTTGGCTTTCGTGCAGCGAGTTCCCGCCTTTTGACGCAACCAGTGAGGCACAGAAATTTTCGCTTTAAAAACTGAGTTTGTTTTGAAACTGTGGGTTTGACGTACGTAGCTTATCACGCCGATTAGCCACTATTCATCATCATCATCATCAGCAGCAGCAGCAGCAGCCTATCTACGCCCACTGCAGGGCAAAGGCCTCTCCCATTATTCTCCAATTACCTCGGTCCTGTGCCAACTGTGACCAATTTCTTAATCTCATCTGCCCATCTAACTTTCTGCCGCCCCCTGCAACGCTTGCCCTCTCTAGGGATCCACTCTGTTACCCTTAATGACCAGCGGTTATATTGCCTTCGCATTACATGCCCTGCCCACGTCCATTTCTTCTTCTTAATTTCTACTAATATGTCTTTAACACCAGTTTGCTCCCTGACCCACTCCACTCTCTTCTTGTCCCTTAATGTTACACCTATCATTTTCCGCTCCATTGCCCGCTGAGTCGTTCTCAATTTAAGTTGAACCCTCTTAGTGAGCCTCCAGGTTTCTGCCCCGTAGGTGAGTACAGGTAAGATGCAGCTGTCATACACTTTCTTCTTCAGCGACAATGGTAGGCTGCTATTCATTATCTGAGAATGCCTGCCGCATGCACTCCACCCCAATCTTATCCTTCTAATTATCTCTGCCTCATGGTTGGGATCCGGGGTCACAACTTGGCCTAAGTAGATATATTAGCCTACCACTGCTACTGCCTCGCCACCTATCTCAAATCGCTGTGCTGTACCGAGGTTATTGACCATTCCTTTAGTTTTATGAATATTAATTTTCACGCCCACGGTTTGTCCAGTGTGGTAAGCATGGTTTGCAATTCGTCCCCCGAGTTACTTAGCAAGGCAACGTCATCAGCAAATCTGAGGTTAGTGAGGTATTCTCCATTAACCCTTACTCCCACCTGTTCCCAATCCAACTTTCTGAATACTTCTTGTAAACATGCTGTGAATAACATTGGAGAGATTGTGTCTCCTTGTCTGACACCCTTTCTTATAGGTATTTTACTGCTCTCCTTATGGAGGATGATGGTAGCTGTGGACCCATTGTAGATATCCTCTAGTATTCTTACATAATGCTCATCTACCCCTGGTTCCGTAATGCCTCAATGACTGCTAGGGTTTCGACCGAGTCAAATGCTTTCTCATAATCTATGAAGGCTATATATAGGGGTTCAGTATACTCGGCGCACTTCTCTATCACCTGATTGATCGTGTGAATATGGTCCATTGTTGAATAACCTTTACGGAACCCTGCTTGTTCTTTAGGTTGACTGAAATCTAAGGTTTCAGAAATTCTGTTAGCGATTACCTTGGTAAGTACCTTGTAGACGACACGAGGTCGCGGGTTCGATTCCCGGCCGCGGCGGCCGCTTTTCTGATGGAGGCGAAAAGCAAAAACGCCCGTGTGTACGAGATTTCGGCGCACGATAAAGATCCCCAGGTGGTCAAAATTAATCCGGAGCCCTCCACTACGGCGCGCCTCATCGCCTGCGTTGCGTCGGCGCGTTAAACCCTACAATCAATCAATCAACCCTGTAGACGACTGACAGTAAGCTGATCGGCCTGTAATTTTTCAAGTCCTTGATGTCGCCTTTCTTATGGATTAGGATGATGTTCGCGTTCTTCCAAGATTCCGGTGCCGTTGCGGTCATTAGGCATTGCGTATACAGGTTTGCCAGTTTTTCAAGTACAATTTATCCGCCATCCTTCAAGAGGTCTGCTGTTATCTGATCCTCACAAGGTGTTTTGCCCCTTTTCATTTCTTTCAAAGCCTTCCTTACTTCTTCGGTCGTTACTGGTGGGATGTCTATCTCCTCTGAGCTACTGTCTCGTTCGCCATTATCCTGGATGTCCCGGCTACTGTACAGATCCCTATAGAACTCCTCGGCTACTGTGACTATTTTATCCCTATTTGTGAACACATTGCCTTGCTTATCTTTAAGTGCATAGCCACTATTATCAGCCCTTTTATCAGCCCATCCCTGCTAACATTTGAGGTTGGCAACAAAGGGGGAACACCCTGTGAACGGAAAAAGCTAGGTATGTACCGTTTGCGGTCCCTACCACCCTTAAATTGATGAGGGTGGTGAGGGGTGATTAAGAATGCGCAGTGTCTAAAGTTCCGTCCGACGGCACTCAGCTGATCGCTTCAGGCATGGCTAGTGAGCCGTCCGACGACATTCGAATATTTAAGAAAAGGCTAGTATCGGCCCAAGCGTAGTCGTTGTAGTGTATAGGATCCGTCTTAGCTTCTTGATCCCAAGCACGTTTGTTCGAGTCCTGCTTATGCCTCGGTTTTTTTTTTAATCTCTAAATTGAACTGTAATTTTTACGGCTTACACCCCTGTCACACGGGCACTTTCAATCGCGATTGAGTCGATCCGGCTCGAGCTCAATCCGGATCGGGCGCATGCTACACGGCATTTTCAATCGCGATCGAGCTCGATCCCGCTCGAACTCAATCCTTGTTTCTCAAGCGCGATCGAGCGAAAGCGGCGATACTCTCGTCCTCGCTCATTAATGATACAGAAGGTGAAAACTTCAACTAATGCCACAAATTGTGTCAAATAACTTGACCAAAATAAGCGTGAGGTAACATTTACATAGTTACGTATACCTACGACCGCGAGAAGTTACCAGACGCCGGCTGCAAGTACAATGTTAGCGCCATCTAGCGTACACGAGTGCAACTGGTGCAACTTTTCGATCGTGATTGAAACGGGCCGTGTAGCAGCGGCAGTGCGTCGAGCGCGCTCGAAAACTGGATCGCGATTCACTTCAATCGCGATTGAAAGTGGTCGTGTGACAGGGGTATTAGGTTAGTTTTGGTGTCTTAAATGACTTCTTTGTGTGCGTCAGGTCATGTTATGTTATGTTAGGTTAGGTTGCCTAGCTTTACGTTATCTAGAGCGATATAGTGCCAGACGCGGTAATTTTGTTACAAAACGCCGGTGGGCGTCCATATAGCGGAGTTCTTATATTACCGTCAGGCGGCACTCTACACACGGCCTAAGAAGTGACGTAGCTGGTGATATGTAATACAGCGCGTAAATATTCTTGAAACTGAAAGTGCAAACATGTTGGTACGATCATAACTACCCCACTGACCGCTAAGGTGATTAATTTCTTTTCTGAGGATGAAGTTATCTGTAAAAGAGGAGTAACACGGGCCAGTTGTTACATCATGCTTAAAGATAAAACCAGTGCTATCTGCAAGACGGGCCTTAACTACCCCTCTGATCGCTTAGGTTCCTGATTTCTTTTCTGAGGATGAGGTTATCTGCAAGACGGACTTCCCTAATTCAAACGGGCGAAGTTGCTTATCAACTATAGCAATAAATGTTTACAATATTTCTGCGAGTTCTTGCACCTGGGAATATGAGCTTCCGTGCTTGAGGACTTGCGTATATTTATGTATATAAAAAAAACGTTTTTCTGCGTTTGAGTCGTACTTACTGGGTGACTGGGACTGCATTCTCCCCTTATTCAACGCAGATATTGGTCGAATCTTCCTTTCAAAATCCTTCCTCGGGCTGGCTGGCTGGCAGGACAAGATAAGGACACTTCGCCCACTTTTTTACTGCGCCTTTAAGAAAGCAGTATCGACGTTTAAGGGCACCCCAGTTCTATTTTTTGTCAACCAACTCTTCGAGCGCAGTGATAGCCCGCGGTTTGCTGAACGCACGCGCTCGCACACCTGACTGCGGGAAAAACCAGCGGGGCGTTTGATTTCGACACAGTCCAGCGAAGATGGCCCGGAATAAAAAGGACAAAGAGGCAGACAGGAAGGGAATAAGGACATAAAAAGGCAGGACGCTAATAGACACTGGCAATAGGACTAATGGAACAAAGCGTCGGGATGAAAGGAGTGGGGTGTGTGTGCTAATGCAGTCGCAAATGTAATTTAGGGCGAGCAGCCGGTCGTGAAGTTGTACAGGGAGAATCGCTTTTACGGCCGATCTGCAAGTGCGGGTTTTCAGTCCTGAAGGGAATGTGCCGCTGCATACTGCGTCCTGGTTAGTTCTTCATCTGTGGAGCTTTTCGCCAGAATTCACTCAGACTCGCAGGCTGTATCGTTAGCAATTTACTCACGCGATCCGAGTGCATCTAGGCAGTTCAGGATCGGTTAGTTTTTCTTTTCGTCTTCCGCCAGCTTTTCAAACGCCACAGCTTCCACGTGCCTAAATGCAGTTCTTGACCCTTCGTCAGGGCCCATTCGTCTTTGATTAAGAAGGAATGCGCGCACCCCGGCAAAGAAAAGTGGTCCTTTGGGGACGCTGGCGCTCCTTCTCCTTTGAAGTTGATTGAGAAAAATTCGTTGCCTCGGATTTCGCGTGAGTGGAGCGTCAGGCCGAAGTTGGAGCACCTAAGGCCGCTCTTAATTACGACGGCTTGGAGCTCGGCCGGCTTTTCTATTCCATTCCCCCTCCTTTATTTTTATCTCCTAGCATACCCTGCCAGCCTGCACACGGAAAGGTGACTTTATCTAAGAATGGGCTCGGTACGCAGGAATTCCGGCTTAGGAACGAAGCTGAGATCAGTGAGGACAAACGTAGGAAATATTAAAGAAGTAAGCCGAGGGAGGAGAAGCTGTTGGGAATGCACGAAGTTCTTAGGGGGGAAAACTGGCAAGGAAACAACGTTGGAAGAACGTTGTCTTTTTCATTTACGCACTATGCTTCTATGTTGACCCACTTAGCGGGTTGTTTGTATGTGGCCATGGGAGCTATTCGTAATTAGTGTTCTACAAAATCCTCCTCGTTGCACTTCACTGAAGCACATGCAATACGTGTACACACTTCATAAATGCGCTTGCGTCTGGCCCAAATAAAGAAAACACGATATATAGGCAGACGTCGGTTGTAAGTTGTAAGGTAACCTGTTTAGTACATCTGTAGCTATCACTTGCTGTACTTTCGTGATCTTCGTCTTCTCCGTGAGTCTACGTATAGAATAAGCCGAGGCGTTTTTAACTGCTAATGACACCAACTAGGCTGCAGGGATTATCCCCCGGTCAATTTCCAGCAGAATACAAATGCTGTAAACACCAAGTACACTCAAACATATTGTCACAGTGTGCCGGCAAAACGACCACCTGCCACCTCTTCCCCCTACCCCAAGAGAAGTGGAAGACAGCTCTGACCAACTCCTGCCTCCCGAAACACGTTCTGCCCTCACGAAAATGCCATATATGACCATATATAAAAATTGCCATATATGGCCACATCAGGAATTGGGCATATGTGGCCATATACGGGCATGTCATATGTGGGTGTGCCATATACGCCTTATATGCCCAATTCCTGACGTGGCCATATATGGGTGACACCATACGTGGGTAAGCCATATATGGCTGCCTAAAATTATATATGGATTTAGCTTATGACATCACCCGCAGAGTGGTTGATGCTCAGACGGCTCATGGATTCTTGCGAGAAGAGAACCACCCCTGCAAGAACATCCCAAATGCTCTTAACGCGTTTTACCTCTCTCTTGCTATCTGCACACTTTCTTTGTAAAAAAAATGCCGCAGCTTACGCAGTCCTGCGGTGGTTCATTCTTCGTAGTGGAAGCATATCCAAGTGTGCTTGGTACGTGTTGTTTGCGACATATTTATTTATTTATTTGTTTATTTATTTGTACACACTGCCACCCCTACTTGGGGCTGTGGCATGAGTGACCATATAACTGAACAAATTAGAACAGCAATTAAACAGAGCAATGGAGCAATACAACAAAAGCACAATCAAGACAAATCAGAAACGGCAAGTACAAATTTTTCGACCAGAAGAGGACGGGTATCACCAGACAATCCGTTCCAGTATTCGGCAGTTTAATTAGGGAAAAAAAAACTAAATTTGACGGTGTTAGTTCTACAGTGGTAAGGTTTTATATGACTGCGAGGCAAATGAGATGTATTACTGCATGCTGCATGCCGCCTAAGGGTACATTTTCTTTCGTTTTTTTTCTTTTAAATTTGAAGCAGAATACGTTATAAGTAGCTGGGACGGGTTTAAAAACGCTAGAATTTGAGTATAGTATGCATATGTCGCTGGTTATGTATAGAGGATCTTCTTGCTAGGTCTTTTTTTATCGCTTTACCTGGCCGTTTTTATCGCTTTACCAGAATCCGCTCAGCGAAGTGCAAAGTAAGTTGTAGATTTAAATTCGTGCGTTCTGCGTCTGTTTATTGAACACAAATTTCCTGGGTATTGCAGCTATCAATTCGTGCACTACTGCGTCTGTTTATTGAATTCAAATGGTCGGTTGGAACTTGTTGGGTACTGTTCTATCAATGCAAGCATAAACAGATGCCAGGAACAGGGGCACCACGTACTCCGACTCGCATGTTCCTGCCCGCTTTACACGAACTACGGTACATACTTAAAATGGAGCGATAATATTTCGCGCTTCTACTACAACAGCTGCTTTTGTTTCCGTGTCGCCTTTTTTTTCTCTGCAGACAAAATTCCGAGTAAAGTGAAAGTGGCAGTGAAATTATTTTGTTTAGCGGACACTAATACGTAGAAAAATTGAAGCCATTCCACTGAATGGGAAAGCTGTCGGAAGTGCAGAGCAGTGATTCGCCATAATGGGCTGTACCGCCGTGATCCGCTTACTGCTACCACCCAATGCAATTCAAATTTCCCGCCTTCCCAGTGCTCGCGCGCCACCTCCTTGAAACTGCGCCAACGGGAGTTCTGTTCTTTTTGTGCTTCCTTCTCCTACCGCACGTGCTGGTATTGCACTGCCACTTCTTTTCGCTTACTATCGTAAAAACCAACCCAACGAGCGTTCCCAACTAAACGAACGCTGGCGCTGCCGGTTAATTGTGTATATCTTGCTTCAACTGTACCTGCGGTTTTCTTTGCGCGAAACAACGGGGAGATGTATGACACGCGCCAGCGGCTTACGAGTTTCGAACGACTATGTCTATTTAAACCGCATGGTTTTCGAAGCCTCTGCGGGACGCCCTACCACGGGTACGCCGGGCAACGTGCCGACGCAACGCAGGTGATGGAAGGCGCCGTAGTGCAGGGCTCCCGAGTAATTTTGACCACCTGGGGATCTTTATCGTGAGCCGAAATATCGTACACACGGGCGTTTTTGCTTTTCACCTCCATCAGAAAAGCGGCCGCCGCGGCCGGGAATCGCACCAGCGTCCTCGTTTTCAGCAGCAGAACGCCTTAGCCACTGATCTCAATTGATGTCTAGCGCTCGTCCCGTGTCACTGTCGATTCTTCTGTCACCATCTATAGTGCGCTTTTTACCATGTCGAAGTCGCATCACCAACTACAGTCAAACCCGTTTATAGCGAATTGCTATATGCACCGCTATGAGTTCGATATATCCAATAGTTCGATATAGCCGAACCCGCCAATAACGAACTTATCGTCACAAGTTCGCAATCCGCGGACGCCCCCTCCTCCTCCTCAACTCACCATCCCCGCATGCAAAAACGAACACAGTAAAGTAGCCGTTACCATACCCAAAATAATCCATTTATTGCAAGTATTAAAGCTACTTTCCGCCTGAACTGCCTACTTTGCAAAGAAAAAAGCGGTGATTTTTGTTTTTACTTTCGTTTTGGCGGCTTCAACTAGCATAGCATTCTCTACACGAAACATTATTTGCACCAGTTCGAGTTCGCGTCCTCCAAAATCTAAGAAGCATTGGCGGAGCACACTGACTGCCGAAAGCGCTTCATTATAAGCGTCGGACGGCTTTCACTCGCGACATCATCGGGAATGGGGGGGAGCTCTCCCCACAGTTCACCGATGCTGCTGTCTTGTCTTGGTCCGGACTCGCTGACTGCGCGGGTTCCGTCGTGAGTCCCGCGCGTCGGAAACAGTTACGGAAAGTGTCGGGCGTCATGTCGCTCCGTGCGAGGCGCAATGTCTAAGTCGCCACTCTTGCTCCGTGGTCGCGGCCAATCCACATCTCAATCGCCGCTCCGAGACCATGCATTTCGGCGGCCATTCTAGGCGCGCAGAGTTCGATATATCAGATGTGAACTTCGTTATAAGGAATACGTTTCCCATGTATTTCCGTAACTGAATTATTTTTTTTTCGATATAAAGCATAATTCGCTCTATCCGGGTTCTTTATAGCCTGGTTTGACTGTAGCCCAAATTTCTGCTTTGAATAGCCTATGCTTCGAGATGTCGCCTCCCGTGAAGGGTTTCCCGGTGGTCTAAATTAACCCGTATCCCTCCGCCTCACAGCCCGGGGGTAACTTCTGTACGCAGAACAGCGCAAATTTTGCCTTTTCTTTACGGGTGATGCAGAGGCGACCTTGTCGTATACGTCCGCGGCGTTGCCCGATACACGACACGCCCATTTTCGGGACACGTGCGCAGACGTCTCGCGGACCGTTGCTTGATTGAACCTCTCCATCGCCATTATCAGCCGAGAGGAAACGTTTTTGTATCGCGGGGCGCGGTACAACGAGGGGGGGAGGAAGGAACCAACGGCGGGCCACCCCAAGAGCAAGAAGAAGAAGAGGACTAACCTTGACCGCTACGTCGCTCCAGCACGCGCTAGGTTACGGCGCCAAAAAACAAAATTAACATAGGTCGACAGAAATGGCGGGAAAAGTAAATGCCAGCTAGAACGTCGCACGAACAGCCTCTCCGAGAGGGCGCCACGAGCTGGAAAGGGAAAATGACGCTCGACACGTCGTTGGTGATAAGGCCTACCTACGAACTTTGTAAAGAGATGCGAGGTAGTTTAAGTTATACCCTAGTGGCGAGCAACCTCACCAACAGAAAATATTGTATATTGGAATGAGAGAGAATTGAGGAAACAGAGAGGTGAAGCTGAACCCACCGGGCATTGCTAGCTGGGTGGCGTCGGGAACGGCTATTTGATGAGGGGAGAGGAGGGTAACGAGTGGGAGAGGAGGAGGACGGCGGCGTATGCTAATCACGTTCTTGCAATTACGTGCCTCAGGAGCAGTCCCCTTCTCGCGGGCACGGCACCGCTGGACGGAAGAGGAGCGCGCGACGAGATGGCGTTGACCGGGCAACGCGGCTAGCGGCTGGGCGCTCGCGGAGGGGGGACCTCCCAGGGAGTTATCCCGCCGTGTTGGCGGCCCCTGGGAAATATATCGGTGCGGCCGCTGCTGCTGCTGCTGCTGCCTCTGTCTAGTGCGGCGATTATCCAGGTGGACGCGTTATGAGTTAGGCTTCGGTCTCTCGAGTGTCCGCTGGTGCTACTAAGTATTTTATTTTCGTACTTGCGTGTCAGTGTGATCGTAACACTGTCTCTCAGATTGCTCTGTGTTGGTATCTTGTTGCGCCTCAGATTATACCCTGTTCGATGTGTGTGACTTGCATCGTCTAACATTGAAATAGCTTAGAATTCTCCCCGTGGTGGTTAGTTGAGGATTAAGGGTGTTCTGCTGTGGAAACGGTGGTTCTATAGAGCTCACGGCTCACGGCCCACACTTTCTCAAGCTACAGTGCAGCTTGAGAAAGTGTGAGCCGTGGATTCTGGCTGACCGCAGTTGGGACAGGAAGAGTTCTGTGTTACTCCCCAGTGAAATAATCTGTCTTTTGTGGAAAGAATTCCCCACGCTTTTTGCCACTGGATGTTTTTGGCGTCCTCTGGCAGCCTACCTCTAGCCAGCCGTAACCAGGGGAAATCTGGTGGATCCACACGCCTGCCCGACCTCGCAGTAACTATTTTTTCACACAGCCTGGCAGGTTGTTCATTCACAAAATTGAGACCAGCATCCAGTGCACGAATTTCCTTAGCTAAAGTAATGATGACGGCCTTGAAGTCTGTCTTTCTGTGACTCGATTCAGCCACCCGGCCAAAGTGAAATCATATTTGCGCAATATAGTCTTATATACTCACGGCCAAATCTAAACGTCTGAGTCCGGCGTCAGTGTTCATACGTGTCAACAGTGTTGAACAAGATCAAGATATTACACAAATATAAGGCAGAAAATCAATACACAAGATGTATTTACAGTGTTCTTTAATTAAACAATTTATGAAGGCTTGGTTTTTGCCATAGCAAATGAAATAATACATCAACGACAGAAAACTGACGCCTGCTGTTGCCAGCGCTACCTCCTGGCATCATTTAAGAAGTCAAACGGCAAAGCAACTTTTTTTTAACCTCCTTGATAGCAACGAAAGGTTCCACTAGATGGGATACACGTTCCACTTGGAACGCTCGCGCAGTAGGGCTTCAGGGTTCTACAGATGTCGTAATAGGGTGCCTCAATTCACGCGCGTCTCCGCCGTATGGCAGCGCTAGCATCGAGGCACCCGCCATGGAGCAGTAGAACGCGGTAAATTCAAATGGACTTGAGCAAACCTCTAGCGTGTTATCTTGGGAGGAACGAGAGGGGAAAGGAACAGCATGAGAGGTGAGCGGGAAAGCGAAGGGAGGCCTTTACTTGGCAGGGGCGCCAGTCGACTATCGTATGTCGCCGACATTTGCAACGAAAGGAGCAGATACGCGGCCAATTTTTTACACCCTTAGTGACACCGAACGCCGTCGGGACCGAATCGTTCTTACAACTCAGTTTGTAGACGCCACCTACATCACGTGCGCAACAAGAATTCTGCCTCACCGTATTTATTCTAATCACACCCCCCTTCGCGCGCGCCTCTGTTTTCTAGCGACGCATTTCTAAGCGCTCATCCGGAGCCCCCCTTTCGCAGAAGCGCGAGCAACCTACCGAAATAATAAGATTCCACCCGCCTACGTTTCTGCACCTCCCGAAACGCGCGCTATCCTCCGCTCCGCTTCATTAGCGACGTCTCCCATTAACAACAAAACTGACTCGGCGTCGTTGTCAGGGCTGGAGGAACGCGTGTGCCATGCAAATCGGGACGTCTGTGAAGCGGCCGGGCCACGTTTTGCAGTTACGCTCCTTTGATGCTTTTCCGTGTGGAAACAAAGCGGAGCAGGAGATTTTTCTTTTTAAATTCTCCGCCTACGCTTGAGGCTCGTGTTAGACGGGACAGTGAGGGCAAATATTCTGCCCGGTTTGGGTCCGCAGGGGTTCGACTTGAAATGGGGCGTGTTTTGGGAGACGAGTGCATGCCGGCGTGAACGATTGGTGTCGGGGGGCCTACCGGATGGGTTGTGCCCGTGGAAGCTGGCCTGCGAGCGCGCGCGTGGAATATAAGTGGTGAAAGTACGCCCTCTCCGGCATTGCACACAAAATAACTCTTATCTACAGCTTCAATCTCTATCTCTGTGGAAGGTGCGCCTTCCGTATCTTTGTTAGCCTTTCTGCGCATTTATATGTATGATGCCTTTCTTGTCAATAAAGCCTCAATTGATGTCATTGATTAATTGATTGTAGGGTTTTAACGCGCCGACGCAACGCAGGCGATGAAAGGCGTGGTAGTGCAGGGCTCCGGATTAATTTTCACCACCTGGGGATCTTTAACGTGAGCCGAAATATCGTACACACGGGCGTTATTGCTTTCCGCCTCAATCAAAAAAGCGGCCACCGCGGCCGGCAATCGAACCAGCGTCCTCGTTTTCAGCAGCAGAACGCCTTAGCCACTGATCTCAATTGATGTCTAGCGCTCGTCCCGTGTCACTGTCGATTCTTATGTCACCATCTATAGTGTGCTTTTTACCATGTCGAAGTCGCATCACCAACTAGCCCAAATTTCTGCTTTGAATAGCCTATGCTTCGAGATGTCGCCTCACGTGAAGGGTTTCCCGGTGGTCTAAATTAACCCGTATCCCTCCGCCTCACAGCCCGGCGGTAACTTCGCTACGCAGAACAGCGCAAATTTTGCCTTTTCTTTACGGGTGATGCAGAGGCGACCTTGTCGTATACGTCCGCGGCGTTGCCCGATACACGACACGCCCATTTTCGGGACACGTGCGCAGACGTCTCGCGGACCGTTGCTTGATTGAACCTCTCCATCGCCATTATCAGCCGAGAGGAAACGTTTTTGTCTCGCGGGGCGCGGTACAACGAGGGGGGAAGGAAGGAACCAACGGCGGGCCACCCCAAGAGCAAGAAGAAGAAGAGGACTAACCTTGACCGCTACGTCGCTCCAGCACGCGCTAGGTTACGGCGCCAAAAACAAAATTAACATAGGTCGACAGAAATGGCGGGAAAAGTAAATGCCAGCTAGAACGTCGCACGAACAGCCTCTCCGAGAGGGCGCCACGAGCTGGAAAGGGAAAATGACGCTCGACACGTCGTTGGTGATAAGGCCTACCTACGAACTTTGTAAAGAGATGCGAGGTAGTTTAAGTTATACCCTAGTGGCGAGCAACCTCACCAGTAGAAAATATTGTCTATTGGAATGAGAGAGAATTGAGGAAGCAGAGAGGTGAAGCTGAACCCACCGGGCATTGCTAGCTGGGTGGCGTCGGGAACGGCTATTTGATGAGGGGAGAGGAGGGTAACGAGTGGGAGAGGAGGAGGACGGCTGCGTATGCTAATCACGTTCTTGCAATTACGTGCCTCAGGAGCAGTCCCCTTCTCGCGGGCACGGCACCGCTGGACGGAAGAGGAGCGCGCGACGAGATGGCGTTGACCGGGCAACGCGGCTAGCGGCTGGGCGCTCGCGGAGGGGGAGACCTCCCAGGGAGTTATCCCGCCGTGTTGGCGGCCCCTGGGAAATATATCGGTGCGGCCGCTGCTGCTGCTGCTGCTGCTGCCTCTGTCTAGTGCGGCGATTATCCAGGTGGACGCGTTATGAGTTAGGCTTCGGTCTCTCGAGTGTCCGCTGGTGCTACTAAGTATTTTATTTTCGTACTTGCGTGTCAGTGTGATCGTAACACTGTCTCTCGGATTGCTCTGTGTTGGTATCTCGTTGCGCCTCAGATTATACCCTGTTCGATGTGTGTGACTTGCATCGTCTAACATTGAAATAGCTTAGAATTCTCCGAGTGGTGGTTAGTTGAGGGTTAAGGGTGTTCTGCTGTGGAAACGGTGGTTCTATAGAGCTCGCGGCTCACGGCTCACACTTTCTCAAGCTACAGTGCAGCTTGAGGAGGGTGTGAGCCGTGGATTCTGGTGACCGCAGTTGGGACAGGAAGAATTGTGTTACTCCCCAGTGAAATAATCTGTCTTTTGTGGAAAGAATTCACCACGCTTTTTGCCACTGGATGTTTTTGGCGTCCTCTGGCAGCCTACCTGAAGCCAGCCGTAACCAGGGGAAATCTGGTGGATCCACACGTACCTCGCAGTAACTATTTTTTCACACAGCCTGGCAGGTTGTTCATTCACAAAATTTGAGATCAGCATCCAGTGCACGAATTTCCTTAGCTAAAGTAATGATGACGGCCTTGAAGTCTGTCTGTCTGTGACTCGATTCAGCCACCCGGCCAAAGTGAAAATCATATTTTGCGCAATATAGTCTTATATACTCACGGCCAAATCTAAACGTCTGAGTCCGGTGTCAGTGTTCATACGTGTCAACAGTGTTGAACAAGATCAAGATATTACACAAATATAAGGCAGAAAATCAACACACAAGATGTATTTACAGTGTTCTTTTATTAAACAATTTATGGAGGCTTGGTTTTTGCCATAGCAAATGAAATAATACATCAACGACAGAAAACTGACGCCTGCTGTTGCCAGCGCTACCTCCTGGCGTCATTTAAGAAGTCAAACGGCAATAGCAACGAAAGGTTCCACTAGATGGGATACACGTTCCACTTGGAACGCTCGCGCAGTAGGGCTTCAGGGTTCTACAGATGTCGTAGTAGGGTGCCTCAATTCACGCGCGTCTCCGCCGTATGGCAGCGCTAGCATCGAGGCACCCGCCATGGAGCAGTAGAACGCGGTAAATTTAAATGGACTTGAGCAAACCTCTAGCGTGTTATCTTGGGAGGAACGAGAGGGGAAAGGAACAGCATGAGAGGTGAGCGGGAAAGCGAAGGGAGGCCTTTACTTGGCAGGGGCGCCAGTCGACTATCGTATGTCGCCTTGACATTGCTAACGAAAGGAGCAAGATACGCGGCCAATTTTTTACACCCTTAGTGACCACCGAACGCCGTCGGGACCGAATCGTTCTTACAACTCAGTTTGTAGACGCCACCTACATCACGTGCGCAACAAGAATTCTGCCTCACCGTATTTATTCTAATCACACCCCCCTTCGCTCGCGCGACTGTTTTCTAGCGACGCATTTCTAAGCGCTCATCCGGAGCCCCCCTTTCGCCGAAGCGCGAGCAACCTTCCGAAATAATAAGATTCCACCCGCCTACGTTTCTGCACCTCCCGAAACGCGCGCTATGCATCCGCTCCGCTTCATTAGCGACGTCTCCCATTAACAACAAAACTGACTCGGCGTCGTTGTCAGGGCTGGAGGAACGCGTGTGCCATGCAAATCGGGACGTCTGTGAAGCGGCCGGGCCACGTTTTGCAGTTGCGCTCCTTTGATGCTTTTCCGTGTGGAAACAAAGCGGACCGGGCGATTTCTATTTTTAAATTTCCCGCCTACGCTTGAGGCGCGCGTTAGACGGGACAGTGAGGGCGAATATTCTGCCCGGTTTGGTCCGCAGGGGTTCGACTTGAAATGGGGGCGTGTTTTGGGAGACGAGTGCATGCCGGCGTGAACGATTGGTGTCGGGGGCCTACCGGATGGGTTGTGCCCGTGGAAGCTGGCCTGCGAGCGCGCGCGTGGAATATAAGTGGTGAAAGTATGCAGATTGAGCTCCTGTTTACGTGGTCGGTTGTTGTGATTTTCGTGGGCTGAATGTTTAGAAGAGTCCGGAAAGGGTTTGTCGATGTCGCCGCTATTGTAATTTGAAAGTTGTGCGCGTGCGTCTGTGGGACGTAGTTTTGCTTAGATACGAGGGAAGGATGTGGGCTGGAGTGGAATCGTTATGGAAGCTACAGGGGTCCCACGGTCAAGTAGACGCAGGGCGAAGCCCCTTAGGGGCTGGGGCTCTTGGCGTCTCGTTGTCGTCGTCGTAATCGTCGTCTCATGTAGTCATGGTGCTGTTACATACGATAGAAACAACTTTATTTAGTCGTCTGCAGAGCGACACCACGATTAAATGGCGCCACGTCGCGGGCCCTTACGGCTTACACGCTGTAGTCGAGTAAAGTCACGGTACTAAAACACCGGGAAACTTGCCTACGCCTCGCGCTAGAACGTAACGCATACTAAAAAAAAAGCACCCGACACTCGTTTACGCCTTGCGCTAAGAGAGCTTCGTGCTTCAAAGACAAGAGACTTTTACAGCAAAGCTGTATACCTGTACCCCCCAACGCTAGCGTCTCCGTTGGCGAAAGCGCCAAGGCGCTAAGAATACACTTATAAGCTGCATGTTTCGCCCCTCCCCAGGTTTCACGTTAGTGGAGATGGCCTGGTTTTTCCTTTTATTTTTAGAGGTAAGCCGTTATATTAGGTACGCCCTCCAATGCGCTGCGTTGGTGCGGGCTAATCAGAAGAGCAGATTTGGCCCTTCGCAATGTCCATTCCTGTGGGACAAAGTAAAGGCATTTTTACTTGAATGGCGTTCCTTAGTTTAGCTTTCTCGGTTTATGGCTTTGTGTAATGATCAGGCTAGACAGCTGGCAGTTCTCGCGAACATATGTATAGAAAACAAGGCAAAATGAGAGAAAAAAAACGTTACCGCAAACCGTTTAAATTTTACTGCATTCAAAGGGTCATCCCCAAAGGTTTTGTTTTAGTCGTCACTTTTGCGTCCATTGTTCGACTATATTTAGCCCGTTTGTTTGCAACTTGATCCACCTGGACATTTCATGTTTCTTGAAGGTCATCCTAAATGTGAACTGAATCGAATTTGTCGAACTCTACTTTGTGACTGCTTATAGAAGAGACTCGGGTAGCCAGCGAGGACCAGGACATACGGGACTAGAGAATAACGTCCACCACAGAGGCGGTGCACTCCTCCCCCCTCCCTGTAGTTCACCCCTGAGCTCGCGAATAAATATGTTTATTGTCTCTGTACCACATGTAGAGTTCATTTCAGCCTTTCATTTCATTATATTGGTGGAAGTCTTGTTCCTTAGTTTACTTGTAAAGCATGGAGTAAGTGAGAATACTGGGTGACCATCGAGGCCATTCTGCCAGCTTGTAATGTCTTCGAGATTGCAGTGTTTTGTGATGTCCGTTGGGGCTATGCAAGTACTGAAAATTTTGGTTTGTGCATAACTTGTCGTAAATTTTGAACTTTTCTTTGCTCGCGCAACGTTCATGTCTGCTTAACACGCGCAAAGTTCATGTCCGCCCTAAAGAACTGGCAATCCACTAAATTCCACCATCCCGACATGCCCTGACTGTGTCACCCTACTCAACGTCACAAAATCCACCAGTGGCCTGGTGCGAGAGAAAGAACACTTCTGTACGGCCCTCTTCTCATCGTCACCCAATAATGATAAACAGCATTATCATCCTTAATGTCATCGTCGTCATCATCACTTGCAGTTATCATTGTCGTGACAGTCCTCGCAATGATCCTGAACATTCCTAAACTTCTGGTGGTGTAATTTATTGGTACCCATTCACTAAGACGTGCCTCACATCGAATACGTAGCTTCCGCATGCCAAAGACGACGCACCTGTTCCGTTTCCGGAGTACACGGAAGCGACAGGTGCCTTCAATCTCGCCATAAATTGCCAAGCCATACAGCCTCAGGTATCGTTCTCCTGAGAACCTTATTGTCTTGCATTGTTTTTTATTGTTTTCTATTCGAACTTCATTGTTTTGTATTCGAGTCCCCCACTCGTCGCGCGCTCGCGACGGAAAACTGGCTCTAAAGCGCAGGGAGTGCGGATAAACGTGACGGGGATACAGAGTGCATGCGCGCGCCAACAGGGAATAAATGGAGAACGGAGGAGGACGAGGCGCGAAGGGCGCTCGGCAGGGGTTAAGGACGAGATTTGAATTTGAAGCCGCCCTCCTCGGCCATTTGAATAACAAGGGAAGCACCGGCTTCTGTGTCGCCGCGGTGGCGGGCGATTTAAATATGCACCGGAGGGGAGCGGAAGAAGCCGGCGAAGAATGGACGGTATGCGGCAACGCGGAAGCTAGGAAGGCGTTTGAGGAGAGAAGGTGCTAGCTATATTGAAAATAACCGAGGAGCCTCTTCGAACAGCGACACCCTTTGTATAGGAAGGTCTTAACTTATCCAATAGCAGTTTTCGAACAGCGCGGAGCTTGCGACACGGTGTAACTGGTGAAACGAAAAGAACGCAGCGGCTTCGCGCGCGTGGTAAAGAAAAGAAAGATGGCGCGCCTTACGCGCTGCTCGCGTGGTAATGAAGACGCGCTTCGGGTTAGAAGAATGGGACGAGGGTATGAGGGGGGGGATGCGTTTTTCATAGTCGTGTAACTGCGCAGAATGAAAAGATGAAGAAGGGAATCGGCTGGCGGAGAAGCGAGGCGGCAGGAGGGCTCACGCCCACCCGTAAAGACTCCAGATTGTGTACGTGGGTGTGGGAGTGAACGCACACCACATACGCAAGGCCTTTAGCGTGGCATTTTTACGTTGTTCTGGTAACACTGTACTTGTGGTGGAAGTAGAAAGCTGCGCAAAAGAAAGTAGGGCGTGGCTACCCATGGTTAGAAAAGCCAGCTTTAACGAACGAGACAAGCTGTGTGGACAGTGAAGGCTGGCGGGCTTTATCACTGGGTGGCGTTTGCCGCACGGGTTCATCGTGAAAGTCAATCTCGGAAGAGCTCGGCGGTCGGCCGCTCGCTTCGCTGGCTCTACTGCGGACTCGGGGGCTCCTAGGGTCGCGCGAAGGTTGGCGCTGTGTCGGTATCTCCGCCGGGCTGTTTTGCATGACAGTATACGGGCGGAACCCTTTTGCTCGAAGGTGCCGAAGAAAACGGCTTCGTTCGAGAGCTTAGCTATCCATTGCCACGTTTTTTTATCTTCTCTCTTACTCTTTCCCACTTTTTTCTGCCCATCTTTTTCTTAAACGGAACTGAAGGAGTGTTTTTGTTGGAAATGCGGAAACAAAAAAAGGGAGATACTGTGTTATCGCGTACCGAGTAACCACCCAGACAGGGCGGCCTCTTGAATAGGCACCGGGCACCGCTTCCGTAGTTAAGAACCCCCCGGGACTGTTGAAATTGAGAAGAGTGTGAACTGCGCAGGGGTCCTTCTATTGTGGGGATTTTCAGCAGCCTAGTGGCGCAGCATGCTTGCTTTGTCTATCGAAACCGACTACCCAGATAGAATAAAAAGGAGGAAAGCTTAAGAGGGGAAGGGGATAAAGTTGTGGGCTCTGTGAACGTTCCGGAGGATTAAGCCGCCTTTGTGGGCACCAGCTAAATGCCCGCAGAGTAGGCTATTTGGACTGAACGATTAATATATCGCCCTTTGTGGGGCTGACGAAAGAGGATTAGTTAGGCTCTGGTTTCAGGGACGGACCTTTGAAACAATACGTATTAGCCGGAGTTTTGCATGTTATTGGCGCTTAGCGTATACAAAAAGATGGGCGCAGCTAGCACTAGCGGCGCAAGGCTGGAGAAACATCGGAGCTGGGGTCGACCTAGCTTTTCCCAGCAGAGAGAGAGCAGCCTAACCACAGCAGTGCAAATCCGTTTTGGACGGCACTGTAAAGCAAAGACCATTAAGATATAGTATTTCATTCAGTAGCAATCGTCATCCTCCCTTCCGATGCCGTCTTTCCACGGCACAGCCGTGTAAGGCAAATCCTCTTGTAGCGCGTCCTCGCCTCTGTAGATCTCCACGTCTTCGTCAGCTGGTCGGCTGACAGTCTCCCCGTGTGTATTTGTAAAGGGATTGGTTGTTGTTGCGCCTTTACATACGGCACATACCCAATCAGGGGATCGGCCAATCAACAGTGGACGGTGAAAATAATCAGAATTCCTATTTAATTACGAGGCGCTTAGAAAAAGATAAGATGGCTTGGCAGATTCGTCGTCATCCTCTTCGATGTGGTGGCCCCATGGTGCGCCTGTCACTACACGACGATGACGAAGCCGGGAGCTCCTCATGTGGCTTTTAAGCTCACGCGCAAGCCTGGACGACACCGGGCAGTCACCGCGAGACATGCGCTCAAGTGCGCTGGGTAATTTGTTCTTCTTTTTTTTTTCTAATGCCGCTGCGTGAAAGTCGTGCCCTGCACCTCGCGCCACGGACGCCGGGTGGTCTCCGCGAGGCACGCGTTCACGAGAGCTCGGGGTTTTCTGCCTACGGCGGATGGATTTGTGTCGGCCAAAATAGCGCTGCGGTGCCACTCACGCTCACTGATGGAAACCAAAAACCACGAGGAATGTGCGTTGCCATCCGTAGCTACCGCCACCAATCGTTCTTGCAAACACCGTAAGCAGGCAAACAAGAGAGATAATGGAAGCATTTTACATCAAAAACGAGGAAAAAACATGTTGTCAGCCAACCTTCTGTTTTGCTATCAGATGCCGAGTTTGCTTTCTTGGATAAGGGCTGATAAAATGTACCGTGCATCTTTCGGAGTATGAACACGTGCGGTTTGGTTGTATGCAGTGTTTTTGGTGGTAGGCCATGAGAGCGACCGCACCATTCTACTTCCGCTTTCAAGAAGCGATGCCGCCAGGACGCTTCGCTCCCTTACACGCAAGATTACCATGCAGCAATGGAATACACCGGACTTTTCGAATCCCCGACTGTATATTCAGGATCCCCTTCTTCAGCGCCCGTATTCAGTATGGGCTGTCTCGACCCCAGCCAACTTTACTTTGTAGACTGTGTTGGGAGGGACCTTCACGAAACCCTACTCCTTCCTCATCGGATGGCCAGCAGCGCCCACTGTGACGCCTGCGGGGGCGGAAGAAGACTATAGAACATGTGCTGTGTCGCTTGCCCCGAATACTCGTCGGAGAGGAGCGTGCTTGCCACCGCGCTGAGCCGATTGGACAATCGACCATTTACGGTGGAAACTATTCTAAGTCATCGGTCTTCACCTCGACCTCGCAGAAGGCGACGAAAGCCCTTTTACGTTTCCTGAGTGAAACGAACTTGCTTGAAAGACTATAGTGCCCGAAACGGGACTAGAGTGCGCGCTTTCCCCCTCCTATCTCTTCCTCCCCCCCTTTTCCTGAGCCCATTCCCCCAGTGCAGGTAGCAAACCGGACACTGGTTACCTCCCGGCCTTTCTTCTTTTCTCTGCCGTGACTGTACAAGATTGTAGATTGTACTGTACTTGTGTTGGGGTGGCTTAGATTGTGTATTTTTTGTTTTGACGATTAGTTCATTTAGTAGCCTTGTCGTTTCTTTCTTGTCGAAGTTTGTTTGCGCTGTTTCCCATTATGAAAAATACCGAGCGCACGTGAGCGTGCATTTCGTAAGGAGCCCTCGGCGCCGGCAAACTCTACCTTCGAGAACACTCTGTCCAGCGTTTGTGGCGTGACCTCTCGCGGGCTGTTCTCCTCGCCAGTTCATGTGCGTTGGCGCCTGGAGTGGGGAGCACAGATGCCGAATTCACGCGGCAGACGCCTAGTTCGCGCTACAGACGCCGAGCTCGCCGAGCCGGTGGCCGCGGGTTCTAGCGCGTTATAACCCGGTCCACTTTGGGAGAGTTGTAAAAACCCGCGCGCAAAACGATCCGGGCCTGCCACCCGTGCAGCAATTTCAGCGGCAACTTCGGAAATCTATGGGCCTCCTCGATTTACCGGTCCTGGGCGGTCCGCGGGCAGTCCGACGACTGCGTTCAGACCGGAGGTCCCATAGAAATACATGGGAAAATCGAGCGCCGGATCGCGTCTCGGGCAGTCCGCGGACGATCCGGGACTGATAATCGAAGAGGCCCTATGTGACGTGAAGCATCCGGGCCTCCGACGAACGGAGAGGGACCGCCAGCTCTGCTGTTTGTCCGGCCTTGCATCACTAGTGCAAGCTGCGCCATTTTTTTTTTAAGTTGCAGGCAAAGTTTTTTGCTAAGAGCTCGGTTTTTCTGTGTGCGGCTTTCACCTTAGCATGACTCTAATTGCGGTGGAGCGCCTTTTAAAGGCAGACCCCCAGTTTTTGTTCCTGCTGCTCTGAACTTGCCGCTGATAAGTCACCATACATGCTTTCGCTATCAGATTATTATTGAGAGACAACATTATACGTGTTGATTCTTTGAATGTTTAAATTGTGTTAAATTAAAGCAACTACCAAACTACGCATGATAGAGCGTGCCATGCGTCGTTAGGTTGTTGCTTTTAATCCGCAGTTTGATTGTTCGGCTGACTGATCCACTAAGTGCCTTGCTTTCTTAACTGATATATTGATTGGTTGATTGATTGATTTATTGATTGATTGATTCTGCATTAGTTTTTGATAATGATCGAACCATTGTGCAGTTGTATGATCGATCGATCGATTGATTGATTGATTGATTGATTCTGCATTAATTTTTGATAATGATCGAACCATTGTGCAGTTGTATGATCGATCGATCGATCGATCGATTGATTGATTGGTTGATTGATTGATTGATTGATTGATTGATTGATTAATCGATTGATTGATTAATCGATTACACCTCCGATCTTTCTTGCAACTCTAATTGCCGCAGTGGGCCTGAAAAAATGAACTGCGCCGGCAGAGCGCGAGAGAGAGAGCTTAGAACAACAAAAAGCGAAGGGAACTTCTCCAAGGCCTTATAAGAACCCAGCTCAAGCCTTTACAATAAAACGCCTTATAAAAGCAAGAAGTATCGGCAAGCCGTAAGAGGTACCGGTGACAGTTTGCGGCCGGGTTCCCTTAGCTTGGCGTTGGCCTCTTCACGCCGAGGGTAGATGCTGCCGATGATCACAGCACGCCCGACGCTCATTCTGCGTTCGTTAATTATGCTACCGCTGGCGCTTTTTTAGGTGCCCCAGCCCAGGGCAGACAAGAGGTTCCCGAAGTACGCGAACGCGATGCAGCGTAAGTTGGCGCACACGCTCACCGGCTTGCCCCCCGATGAGAAAAACGTCGCCTCTAATTACCGTCGCAGACGACAGGCGTCGCTGGAGGCGTATCCTCCAACCGCCGGCCGCGTACTGCGGCGGGCCGGCGTGAGTTATTGGCGCGAGCGATGATCGCGTTAATGCGCCGAGTAATAATTAAGACCGGGTCCCGCGGGTTAAGCGCCGGTGATTACGAGTAATGCAGGTCGAAGGATGCACGGAGCAGGGGCGGAATCTTGATGCCCCGGGTGGGTTCGCACGCGTCGCGGTGCGAGCCTCGTGGTCGCGAGTGCGGACAGAATGCGGTGAGCACTGCATATTCAACAGACCCTACACTCGGAACCGTGTTAAATCTAGAAACAAAAAGAGATGACGATGCCGGAATCATCCGTGTAGTTTCGTACGCGTCGTGATGGATTTTGTTTTAGCTTCATCGATCGGGCGTAACTTTTTTCGGAATTGGATCGTGCTGAACCGAGCACGATTATTGAACCACGGTTTGGCTTTTCCAGCGCACGTTTCCGAACTGTTGCCCAGGGCTTTGATGGAATACTTCTGCGCTTAACTACTTCGACGCAGAGAAACACCGAGGGTGTACTTGTTTCTGAAAGAAAAGGGTAACAAGGTTATTGTTTATACAGAGTGACACTATTTAGCGCCGAGATATTTTTGGAGGGTGTAGTTGTAGAATTCTATTTTCTCTGTGTTACTATCGTTCATCGTGGTCATCGCAGCCAAAGTGGTGCCCCCATACTCAAGTTGGCGAACAAAACCGTTGTTTACAGACGTCCTAATTTCTGGTCAGTCACAAATTGCGTTATTTCACGTAAACCATCATAATCATAATCATAATCATCACCAACATCATCATCATAAAATCACCATAATAACCATCACAATCATCATCATAATCAAATCATAATCATAATCATCGCCCACTACACGGCAAAGGCCTCTCCCATAGATCTACAATTATTCCGGTCCTGTGCTAACTGCGACCAATTTATACCCCCAAACTTCTTGATCTCATCTGCCCATCTAACCTTCTGCCGCCCCCTGCAACGCTTGCCTTCTATAGTGATCCACTCTGTTACCCTCAATGACCAACGGTTATCTTGCTTTCGGATTGCATGTCTTGCCCACACCCGTTTCTTCTTCTTAATTTCTACTAATATGTCCCTAACGCGCGTTCGTTCCCTGACCCACTCCGCTCTCTTCTTGTCCCTTAACGTTACACCTATCATCTTCCGTTCCATTGCTCGCTGAGTCGTCCTCAATTTACGTTGAACCCTTTTAGTGGCCTCCAAGTTTCTGGCCCGTAGGTGATTACCGGTATGAAGGGTGTAAAGTCAAATCTCGTTTGTACGAACCCCACATTAACGAATTTCTCACATTTAAGAACATTTCCAAAATCCCAGCCAGATTGCCGATATTTTCAATGTAAAAATATTTCAGAAGTACGAATTTCAGTATACGGTATATTTAAAAATAACGCACGTAATTTATTTTCTGCTTTACAGTCGAGGAACATCAGTATTACGAATTCGAGTAAAGTAACAGCGCCGCAGCTCTCTCGTGAAGCAAAAACCGCGGTTTCTGTGTGTGTTCCCCCGAGTGGAGTAGCTATCATCATCATCGCCATGGGAAGTACCAATTGCTAGCTCCACCACAAAGCTGTATTATAATGTTCAGTTGCCTCAGCCAGTCTAGCCGCCTTTGCCCCTTTTCTCTCTCGTCGCTTTAGATGTCAGTCGGTGGCCGGTCGGTGGTTCAGTTATTTCTCACGCTATTCACGTGTTCGGGCAGGTTTTTCTGTGTTGTGAGTGATCTAGCTGCGAAGTTTGTGCGAGACCCAACGATGAATGCAGCTAGCGGCACTGCCAAGAAGGAGGGACAGCGATCATCGCCCCGACGTGAACAAAGACGTCCGTGGGTCACAGAACACAGAAGATGAGATAGTGTCAAAAATTGATGCGTTACTGCACGTGAACTAAGTCCACAGATTCATCGCTCGTTGCGATGATGTACCCGATTAGGTATCGCGCAGTGCGGAATCCATCGTGCGAGCTGCACTCGCCATGAGAAAATGGTCGATTTCTTTAAATAAAGCTGCTTTGAAGTGAGTTGCAACGTTTTGATTTGAGAGTTTGCTTGTCTGCGCACGCCTACACTTCAAAAGTACGTCATTTTCAGTTTAGCTATGAGCAAGGGCATATAGCCGCAAGTTTTTCATTGCAACGATATTTCAAAATAAAGAATGATTTTGGGCGGTCCCGCGTGATTCGGTATGTGGAGACTTGACTGTATAAAGCTTATACACGCTTTTAATCAATGGCCCGTACTGGACAGGACTTTTTGCCAGGACATGATTACCATTCCGACGTTTTTCAATGCGTGACGACTCATATCACTACGCTCGCTTCCGAATGATGACCTATACTTTCTCATTTATCTCGTTTGCGCTGTGTGGAATACAAGGGAAAAGAAGATATTAACGCGCATGGAATCGACCGCCGCCGTGCCACGCGTCATGGGATCAGCCAGGAGCTTTCAATAGTCCCTCTGGGGTCACATTACGTTGGTTATATTGTGCAACATAAAACAGCGCTAACTTGACCAACCAATTTGCCCAAGCTGCCCTGAGGGACCATATCGTGTGCGTGCATGCCCAAAAGTGCTTTTTCCGAAGCAACCAATGGAAATAGACCTCTTTGAAACTGGTTACATTACTTAATGTGTAGCTTAGACGTGAAAGCTCATTACCTCACGTGTAATTAACACGGGGGGTTGATTACCGAGGTGATCAGACCCGCAATGCAATTTTGTAGGGCCTGCAGAGGTCAATTACTATGCTGTGAAGATGGTAGCTCTAGAGCAGTGAGTAGCTTATTTGTTCATTTTTACCTGCGGTGCCGTCAGCGCGCCAATGACGTGCTTTTGTGGTGTATGTAGTATTGGATTTTCGTGGCGTCTGGGATGTACTAATTAGTTGAGGTTCCCAGAAAAAAAAATATCTGGCGCAAAACTTTAGTGGTTTGGCATCACGGGTGCGAGAGGATGACGTCACTGCAGCGGACGCGCTGTACATGTCTCCAGGAGCAGGTTATGACTTCTTGCGTCTGTGTCGCAAGAAGAGAGCGTCTGGGACTTCTCGGCGCAAACGCTGCGATTTAGCTTCTTGTCACACGCTTGCAAGGTGGTTGAGCAATATTCGCGGGCGAGGCTTCGAGTTGATAAGGTTTGTCTCTAACTTCTCCCCATCGCATACGAACACGTAGGACAAGACAATTCGCCATGGCTTCCTGTTTTCACTTTAGAAAAAAAAATAAACTTCAACTTGAACTTCAACAAAGTCCTCGTTCTTAAGAACTGGTGCTGACTGTGCAATGCGTCTTCCCTCGAGCAACGTTGCGAAAACGTGAATTTCGTGAAAGCTATTTAGTGACGCTCATGTTTGTTAAGTTCGAAGGCACCATGCTAAGCTCGCTGCGCCAGTTACTAACTGGGAACGGTTTCCTTATCTTCTTTCAGGCCGCCTCGACATCCCCCTCCTCCGCACTTAAGCTCCTCCATTGCTCGTGTGCAGAGAGACCGGAAAAGAGAGTTCTTGGCTAAAATTCCGCTTCCTCTGAGTGCGGCGTTGTGCACAGCGATACGGCCCGAGCGTCAGACGATACATACTCTCGCTAAGCGCACTTCGGACGAGAGTACAGAAAAGGAGGAAAAGAGCAAGTGGAGCGCGTAGTGAAGTGAAGTATGGCGCCGACGTGGAGCCTGTCCTCCCGAGAGCGATGCGTAGGCGTATATATTTCGGGTTCGTACGGCGGGCTGGCCAGTCATTGTGTTTGAGCGCGCTCATATCATCTCTCCCTGTCCGATTCGGTTTCGCGGGGGGGCCACGGCAAAGTCCGCTGTTCTGGACGCCCAAGTCGAGAGACTGGACGGAAGGAAGCGATGCCCGAGAGCAGCGCGTCCATCTTTCCTCGCGCCGCTGAATTTCCCAACCGTGGCCGTCCGGACACGTCGCCTGCTTCCGCGGACGAGGCTCCGGCGATGGGGACGCGCCTTTCCGGACGTCGGTCGCTTCCTTCGCTCGCTTCCCCGCAAGTCGGAAGCGGAAGTGACGTGGGTTCCCGACGACAGGCGGTGGGTTTTCCGGGGCTCGCTCCCTGTGCGGCGCGCGGGTGACAGGCGATTTTTATTATGCTGACGAGCTGGCGAGTTCGAACGAGTTGCCGTCTGGTGGAGGAAGACAATACGATTTCGTGATAACTTGGAAAACTGTACAGCTGGCCGCGATTTCCCGTGGGTGGGTGGATGAACAAACTAGGGGACCATCTTCTTCCACGAACTTAGTTGTGAGTACTGCTGGTCGCAAATGGTAATGCTAAGTCGAAAATCTTGAGTAGTACCAACCAAATTTTGGCATTTTCTGTTTGTTCTCTGCCTAGTCGAAAAGCGGTATATCGGCCAAACCTTGCACGACATTGTATTTATTGTATTTGTATTTCGCGCCCAAGTGATCAACGATGTGGTTTTGCAGGCAAAGGCATACGGCCGCGATATCGGCCACCACCTTCAACTCGGGGCCAAGAAAAGTGAATGAAGTAGTTAGCTTATATTTCCTACAAATGCTTCTGTAACAGGTTTAAAGTGGCTGTAGGATTTTGTAATACGTTGTCAATGCTGTGCGATTATGGACGTTGTTTGTATTTACCTGAGTGATTAAAGTCAATTTGATGAAGGGCACCATAGCAAAGATAACTAAGTCACTGCAAATATAGCTCCAACATTATCGTTCCAATGGTTGCCGTATTTAAGCGGTGTCTTGGACGCAAGCCACTCGTGCTACGTTTGTATTGTTAAAAGTAATGCACCACAGTGAGTGACATTTTTTTTGCAGCCTACTGAATTTATTTTCTTTCCGAAAGTTTCCAAAACCAGGGCTACCTTGTAATTCGCTACAGAAACACAATAAGAAGTAGGAGTTTAAAAACATCTAAAATGCGCTTTTTAATTTTCGGAGAAGCCACTTGAGTCCCATTCTCCTACACCAAGGCCGCCTAGCCAACGCAGCACCACACTAAAAAATTACTCCGGAGTTATCTTACGAAAGTGAGCACGAGTATTGGTTGTATGTCGATACCGGTCACTCTTGCCTCAGATAAGGTTAGTCGCTTGGGAAAGCAATTTAATTGTGAGCACATTAGAACAACATCCAGAAGAGATCGGCATTCAGCTCTCTCCGGCACACTGTCACCTATTAAGAGCAGGTTGACTAATAATAAAAGAAAACGACTAAGGCTTGAATGTTAAATTGTAGGAAAAAAACATGAAGCAAAATGAAACAAGTTTGCTTTAATCGCACTTCATCTCACACAAAGGTTGTTGTCACTGGAGCTCTTTTTCTGAGACGTTGGTTTAGGCATCGGAATATTTCTGAGTATTCCAACTGCATGAACCAAGAAAAATTAGCAGTGACTTAGCTCGGCTATGCCAGGATATACGTAGCGTGAGCTAAAGTTCAGCCGGTTATCCTTTGGTTTCCTGGTTGTCTAGGATTAGCTGAGTATCATGCTTACTGCTGCTAAAACTATTTCCAATCCAATCCAATCCAATCCAATCCAATCCAATACAGTCCAGTCCAGTCGCGGCGGCGGCGGCGGCTCCGGCGCGTCAGCTCTGCGCCGTGAGACGTCACTGCTCCTCGCGCATGCGCAGCACGGCTCTCCAGGAGCCACGCGAAACTGCTCAACCTCGGCCAGTGTAGCTCACGCTACAAAACATGAAGCAAAATGAAACAAGATGACTTTAATCGCACTTCATCTCACACGAAGGTTGTCGCTGGAGCTGCCTTCCCGAGACGTTGGTTTAGGCACGGGAATAATTCTGAGTATTCCAGCCGCATGAACCAAGAATAAGGTCACCACCGTCCCGCCGCTTCCGGCGCTGCTAGCCCTGACGGTTTGACGCAGCCGGCGGGAGGCACCCTACGCGGCTTTCTTTTCCTGTCATGCCCCGTTCCGGCGTCTGCACTCGCCGGGCAGGGACGCGACAGCGAAAGCGCGTCCAGATTGTGCTTCATCGGCAAGCTGGCGGGAGGGCGAAGCCGGGGTGGGTGTCGCATTTCTCCCGGGCAGTTGCATGCAGTGAGACGCGACAAGCTGCGAGGGTAGACTTAAAGGGACCCTCCAACACCTTTCGCAACTTTTTTTTTTTTGAAATCTTAAATGCTTGCAGAACGTAGTCACCCAACATACTCAGTACTTAGATTAGGGGGTCGCAAAGTCCCTCAGCCAAAAATCACTGCTCTGTGCTCATCAGATAACTTGGAAACTCGCTCAAGAGATTTTTCTCTCTTTCCCGGTCTTGACGTTCTTCGACAGCCCGAATTACGTCACTGAGGCCACGTAGTGGCTGCTGGCCGGTTTTCCTTCAGTTGCAGCAATGAACACTTTTCTATAACTACTTTCGAAATCAAGCTACAAAAACACAGCAGAAACGGAAGGCGTATCTGGTGCGACGAGCAAATCACGCAGTGCGGCTCCGTGCCGGCGATAACTAGAGCTTTCGCAGTGCTTCCAGACGAGAAGGAAAGAGTGAAAGCGTTTATCAAAGTGTTGCAGGGTCCCCTTAAACGAGAGGAATCAGACAAATCCTTCCCAGAAGGCGCCTTCGACTGGCTGAAACGAGACGGCAGGAATAACGTGCACAACTCATGATTAATGACGCCAGCAATAACTACCAGGTATCAGTAAATACCAGCTGATGACGATGAACAGCATTTTCCTGTCTTTAGTGACGTAATAGCCATCGCTTCGCTGAAATAGCGCGGGTAACTAATCGCACTGATCGTATAGCCAATGACGAATGACGAGAATATTTCCCTTTCGAATTATTCATTTCGATCTGAAAGCGACTTCTTTTGACAGAGCGTGCAAATTTTGATGGTTTTCCCTAGCGTATAGCGAAAAAAAATTACATGCATTAGCAGATGCTTGTAGGAACCCATAATCACATTATGGCGCAGACATTTTCAGTGCAGAGCACTTTAGGCGCTCGCCTTGTCGTCCTAGCTCGCTCGCTAGAACCAAGCATATCGCCACGGCGTTATGGTGTAGCCTGTCACGGTTCCTTCGCCGCGGCGTAACCCAGAGGCTTCAAAAGCCAAGCGGCTATGCCAGGACATACGTAGCGTAAGCTAAGGTTCAGGTTTTTTTCTTAGCTTTCCTGGTTGTCTAGGATTAGCTGATTATCATGCTTACTGCTGCGTATCATTTAATACAAATCCAATCGAATCGAATCTAATCCAAATCCAATCCAAATCCAATACAATTCAGTCCACATCAATCCAATCCAGTACAATCCAAAGCCAATCCAATGCAATCCAATCCTCGCGCTTTAGTGCCTTCGAACCTCCGTACAAACCCTGGCTGCGCTGCTGGGAACTATCCAGAGCAGCTATGTATATATCGGGATCTTATTTTCGGCGACCGACATTTGCTCCCTCTCGTCTCCGAATGGCGCCTGTCACGGGGGGAACGGGAGAGAGCTTTTCAAATGCCCTGTCAGATGAACCGTTGGGGCAGTAGAGCGGGCCAGCTGAGGGCTCTTCTAGAAATATTTACTTTCCTAGTTGTTGTGATAGGAGCAAGAAAAGGGTGACGGAGAGTACGGGATATGATTTTACGCCTAAGCGAGAGACCTGATCAGTTCTTTGTCTGCAAGTGACGAACGTTGCTATATTTTTTAAACAAATTGAAATGACGCCGTGTTTTTCCCTTGCGTTATTTTATGCTCATTCTGTAGAAGTTCGTGTTGTAGGACAGGGCTTAAGACGACTACGGGAATTTACAAAAAAAAGAATGTATCCGATCCTTCGTGCAGAATGGTTCACATCGCTTATTGAATAGTGAAAAGATATCGCGTCTATGCTTGCTCCGGTTCAAACTATAAACAGAGAAAGTGTAGCCCGTTTAGCATACCCTTCCCTTTCGAAGTGAACAAGCACTCATCTTCTCTTGCCAGGTTCTTGCTTCGCTGTTTTTTTTTATGCAATGATATAACGTATTATCAAATGGAAATTAAGTGAAGGCCTGCACTATATTTTATTTTTAAAAAACCTATAATGAAATACCGCCAGATCGAGCTTTTTCTCAAATCTCCGTCGAACTCGGTATATGTGGGTCCGACTGCATGTTTCATCGTGGAGTGAAAACAGCCAAACGACCCTCTGAGTTTCTTAATTGACATGGTATTCCAGCAAAATCATTCGGTTTGCGTCCGTCATGTCAAGGCACTAATACTTCATGCAATGGGCGTTCTTTTAGAGATGTTCCCCATATTGGATGCAAAAGGATGCAACTAGACAACTTCACAAATGGCACGCTTAGCTCTTTTTCGTTGTTGTATAGGTTGTCGCTCTGTGTTCACCAGCAGCGCATCAAAACCTAATGAAAGAGGGAGAACTGCGGCTCCGTGCCCTTCGGACGAATACGTTACCCCGTTCCACTAAATGGCATGTATATCAGCCCACCGCCTATTCCCCGCTATGCCGCTTCTAGGAAGTCCCCACGACATTATTTCATATAGTAGGGGGCTGCGACCACGCCCCACGACATTCGCCCAGCCCCTTCCATTCTTCTTACGAGCATTGGAAGAGAACTCTGATGAGCTCCGACTTCAATGATCAGCGCCTCCTGGTGCTGAGGGCTGTTGAGGCTGGAAAGCTCAAGGGGTTTCGGGCTGAGGACTCCTCTCTATTGCTTTTCGCAATTTCGCAACAAGTATGTTCGTATGTTCATCCCTCCCTCCCTCCCTCCCTCCCTCCCTCCCTCCCTCCCTCCCTTTATTTCTTTCTTTCTTTCTTTCTTTCTTTCTTTCTTTCTTCTTCTTTCTTTCTTTCTTTCTTTCTTTCTTTATCTTCTTCTTTCTTATTTCTATATATCTATCTATCTATCTATCTGTCTATCTGTCTATCTGTCTATCTGTCTGTCTGTCTGTCTGTCTGTCTGTCTGTCTGTCTGTCTGTGGCACCATTGTAGTTCTTGTTTTCGGTACGCCACTTCTCCCGCTACTGGCACGACGTTTCTTCCTCATCTGTGTTCTCTTTTTCTTCTCATTCGGCACTTCCGGATTGGTCGTCAATGTCAAAACCTACGTACCACTCTCCACTTTTTCTGCAAATATTGACAAGAAACTGTAAATCTCCTACACAATGCTCGTACCCTCTTAACCCCACTATGGTTCGGACCGAAACATCAATGCAATACCCTCCGTCCTCCTCTCACGCACTCCACCGGTTCTCTCTTCTTCCAAGAAAAGGAACAATATATATATATATATATATATATATATATATATATATATATATATATATATACTATATGTAAAGATAGGTCGGCAGTCTACAATGCCAAAGGAGGCATGGGGGTGTGGTTAGGCTTTTTTTTACTACGGTTAATGAAGTTAACATTTTTTTTTAAATACGCGGAAGAAGGGAAGAAAAACACGCGCCCGAGTGGGGACCGAACCCACGCTTATCGAAAGGCGTGGGTTCGGTCCCCACTCTGGGCGCGTGTTTTTCTTCCTTTCTTTCTTCCGTATATTTAAAAAATGTTAACTTCATTGACCCCGTAGTAAAAAAAACAGCCTAACCACACCCCTATGCCTCTTTTGGCGTTGTAGACTGCCGACCTATCTTTCTGTATTTCCTCAACGAGCCCCTCATTTCCTTACTATATATATATATATATATATATATATATATATATATATATATATATATATATATATATATATATATATATATATATATATATCAGGGTGTCGAACCGGAACCGAACCGAACCGAAAACCGGAACCGAACCGGTATTTTTTCCGGAACTGAACCCGAACCCGAACCGTTATTTTTTGAGCACGCTGAACCCGAACCGGAACTGAACCGGAAAAGAAATAACGGTTACCGGTTCATGCCGAAACGGTTCGACCCTCTGTTGTTGATATTGCACAGTCAATGCAATTCAGGCCTTTTTTTCTTTCCCGTACCATCAACTTCGTACTTGCTCGCACACTTTCCCCTCCAGACAATTGAACACTATCACGCTTATGTAACAACAGGGGAAATGAATGAGCACCAATGTAGCATTGGTCTGTTGCTGCTGGAGGCGCGAGCGTAGTGCAAGCTGACCCAAACGAAATGTCATTCTCGGCAGCTTGCAGGTGATATAAAACGACTTTGCCCTTCCCTAGCTGCGACTTCATTGGAGAAATCAGGCTGCAGGAGTGCTCCACTGCGCAACAGCGAAAGCTCACACCCGATGTGTGCAAACTTTTTGCATTTCATAATTTGTTGAAAAGGTCCGACACCTGCAAATTATTAATACTTGACAAGTGTGACCGCAGGAGCTGCTCAGTGGCTAAGCTGTTTGCTAAGCCGTTTGCCCAACTCGCTACATTGCTTCTACTGCTACTCGTTCCGGAGGGGAGTACTGCTGTGGACGAATTAAAGAGCGTCTACCCAAAAGTCCCATCTCATGCTCCACGTGTCAAATTTCCCTTTCATTTGTAACCGCATTATCTGTTATAAGATTCCGCAATGTAGCACACGGAACGATGGTAGGGGTTCAGGCTGTACGATGACATACTGATTGTAATGCACACTTTCGGTATCGCAAAAGGAATTGCAGTGGTCAGAGCAATAATGCAGTGACTGAGCGTAACTAAAGCTTACTTTTAACAAAAGTGTGGCTAACACATTCGATAAGGTGACAGCTAACAAATTATTCAGGGTTACCAAATAATCTAATTCATTGGTAGTATTTATGTGCCTGTTGTAGAATTTTTCTGTTTTGTTACAAATATAAAAAATGTGCGCCATTGTTATTAAGCGCTGGTATTTGAACACGCCCGTACGCAGGATTAAATTTAAGGCCTCAAGGTTAGCGTGATGGGCGATTGCATAGCGACAATTGCGATTTCAACAAAAAAGGAAAGGACAGAAAATATATCCCACCATCATATCTCTTGGCGTTGGCTTTATGAATAGTTGCTAGGACAACAGAAAGTCTGAGCGATAAAGAAGGTGGTAAATCGTCGCCACTTCATGTGTTTTTCTAATATCTCCTAATTGTTTAAAGTTTCCTTTGCAATTGCGCCACTGCCCTTGGGGAGCAGCACCATTTTGAATGTCAGTTTGTGTTTTGATTTGACGGTCGTTTTAAACTAGTAAATGTTTTTTTTTTATATTTAGTGATAATTCAACTAATCGAACCGGTTCGCGAACCGGTTCAAGCTCCCGAACCGGTTCGCGAACCGGTCGGTACGTGATTTTGTCGAACCGAACTGAACCGGAACGAAATTATTTCACCCGAACCCGAACCGTAACCGAACCGGTATTTTTTTCGGTTCGACACCCTGATATATATATATATATATATATATATGTGTGTGTGTGTGTGTGTGTGTGTGTATATGTATATATATATATATATATATGTGTATATGTATATATGTATGTATATATATATATTATATATATATATATATATATATATATATATATATATAGATAGCCCTGAGGAAAGCAAGTTCTCTTTGCTGAAACGTAGGCCACAATCGTGCTTTTACCTTGTTCGAAGTTTTTCCTGTCTTGTGTTCTCTACCATCTTCAAAGTTCTACTACTCCCTGGATTATATATATATATATATATATATATATATAATATTACCGCCATTGCTCGTTTGCTCGTTGCCTCGATGTTGTCGACTTTCTGGTCGTTGCAAACTGAGGCTACCATTTCGAGGAATGCTTCCACAGCGCGTCAATGTCCTCCGTCGGGCCGTAATGGCTTCCAGAGGCTGAATGCGCGCCTGTCTACGTATGGCATGGCCGGGTCGCGTCAACAACTCCGAGAAAGTGCGCCGCTGCGGGAAGCGTAAGGTGGAATTTTTATGGCCGTATGTTTAAAAGTTGCAGTTCCCAACTCCCAGTCAACGTGCACGCTTTCATCTTTTGAGTCCGCTTTCCGCACGTTGTTTGGTCCTCCCTATCTGGGGACGAAGTTGTTTCTACCATTACAAGAAGTTGAACTGCCGGTGAGAGCGGAGTTATGGGAACCATAGAAACGCCGCGAGTTCTTGGTTTGCAGCTTATGTTCCGCCAATATAGGTGGCGCAGTTTTAGTGGCACTTTTTTTTTGGTCCGTGATCTCCCTATAAAAAATATCTCTCTATATATAAATCATCAACCTTAGGCTGTACCATCTCCGTAAACTTCTACGGGTTGCCAGACACAGCCGTAAAGTTAGTTCACTTGTATACGTTGACTCCCCAAGTCGCGGCGACCGGATAACGTTTGACGAGCTTTGAGTTCATTGGAAAGAAGGAAAACATTAGTGAACCCCTTTACTTCGTATACAGGGCTGCGCGCAGAGCTAAGCGTCAGCGAAAACGAAAATGAATGTCTTCCGCTAAACTCAAACCGCAAGACCATTGACCGACCAGCGACCACAACGAAATCATTTTCTTTCGCTGAGCTTTACCCGAATGCATGGCGGAGCGAACCAAGCGCGGCCTACGCATGCCGCAGCCGATGGTGAACTGGCTGACGCGACTTGTCCGAGGGGCACCTTCGATGTGGCGTGATGCGCCGGCCATAGAGTTTGCGTGCCAGCTGCGCCCAGAAGGAACTGTTGCGAGCGAGGAGGGGGAGAGAGGGGAATCCAAGGAGGGGGGTGCACGACGACATTGACGCCGCAAGCCACTGGCGCGTCAATTGTGTGCGCGTGCGCCAGCTGCGAACAACGAGCAACAGCTGCGGGCGAGTAGGAAGGAAAGGGGATTTTAGGGATCACCACGGACGGTGCGACGCAACCAATACAAGCTTCGCCTGAAAATAAAGAAAGCACTCACCGGCTCGAACAGGTGGCTAGCATAGCTTATTTGTAACCTCAAAGTGAATAATTATCACTAGCGACATATAGCGCAAGAAATTTCGGAAGTAACATTAGCACCATTTCTAGTGGGCGCAGTTTACGTTGTATTCAGTGCCCCAAAACAAGACGCTATTTAACTCTTCTTTCTTTTTCTTCTTTTTTTGTACCACTCTTTTTCTTAGTAGTCTATCATCGAGACACCCGGTTTAGAGCAGTGGAACGCGGGAAATTTAAAATGATTTAAGCAAACCTTTGGCGTCTTTCCCTTTGGAGGAACGCGACGCAAGAGAAACAACATGATAGGTGAGCGGGAAAGCGAAGGGGGGCATTTACTTGGCAAAAGTCGATAAAGACTATCGTCTTTTGACGACATTGGCAACGAAAGAAGCAGATACGCGGCCAATTTTTTCCCTTAGTCCCCTTCGCGCAGAGTAGCATAACAGCGGACCATATTGGCAAACTTCTCTGTATTTTTCTCTACCACAAAAGCCCCTCCCTCCCTCCCCTCTCTCTCTCACTCTCTCTCTCGTGCAGCAATACGCTCTAGATAAGCCCGCCGTCGCAGCGACCAGGAATAGCCTTCTTGTCCTACGCAGTATGTACGGAAAGGACACATAGCCGCCCACCCCCCGCGCAGGGAAAAAAGAGCTCTAAACGTTACTCACGTGCCAGGCCTCGGAAAAATTTGTTTACCCTCAGGCTAAAACGTCAGTGTCCCCTGACGCCACGTGCACATTTGCAGAAAGCTGCTGCCCGTTCCAGTTAATACCACCCACTTCCGAGCTCCACCCTCCGCTCGTGGGTGGCTTCTCTATTTCCCGCGAATCCACCCCCGCGTTGCGTCGGGTTTCAAAAGTGGGTCGAAGTCGTCCTTTCCGTTTCGCAACGGTGACAGTGCGGAACGAATGCGCTACACCCGCGCGGCAGAACAAACACTCGGTGTGTTCTTAACCTTCGAAGCGAAGTAGCGAAGCGCTTTCGGGACGTCCGCGGGACAACCAGCCAGTGTTGTTCGGCCGCACTCTCGTCTCTCGCGAAGTCCCGTTTCGTGTCGCCGGCTAAGAATCCGCTCGGGCGTCTGTGTTGTGCGGGCTGTAGCGGGGAGATGTAAGTCGCCGCGTGTGTTTGTACACATGGTTGTGACCTCGTGCGGCGCCGTTCTACTAAAGTGCACTGTGGAGCGACGCGTGAATCCGCTGTCGGGGTCGAAGAAGATGGCTGGATGGCTTTGTTAGCGTCCGCACCGTTTAGCCTACCAAGTGCCTTTAATTTTCATTATCACAAGCAGTAGCAGTGGTGGGGGCTTTATCATCATCGTCGTCGTCTTCGTTGTTATCGTCACCACAATCATTATCGTCGTTATCTTCACCATTCTCATCCGTGTCACCACCCTCTTAACTTCCTATATTCACTGTAAGATAAAGGCCTCTTCCCTAAACTTCCAACTGCTCTTGCGTGCGACGGTACGAATCCATTATTTTCACCAAATTTTTAAAACTCATTCCTTAATCGAGTTATCTGTCTTATCTCTACTTCAAGCCCCGTCTCTGAAGAGCCACCCCGTTACCCTGTCGTTAGCAGGCTCAAAATAAAGTTTTGCAACAACGACAACCCCACCATACATACCCAGCCCTTACGGAGTAACTGTTTCTTTATCCAACCTCAATGTACCCTACAGCACAGCCACCCACCACCTGTTCATCATCATCATCATGCTATCCACCATCTGTTTCATCATCATCATCATCATCATCATATTAATCATCGTCATCCTATCCACCATCTGTTGCCTGTTTTTATTAGAGAACATCCTTTACACGGTTTGCTCGTCCTACACTTTGAAGAGAAAGAAACGTTACGAGCGTATGTGCGCGCTATTTGAGTAGATAAGTGCTTCGTAGATCGCTGTCGATGCTTATACTGGCACATGTCAAGGAAATCCGTCTGGTCTGGGTCCCAGGGCACCGAGGTGTTGAACTTCACTAAACCGCTGATTAGCTGGCAGGAGTAGCACTGAATGGTCCTCTGGTTAATGCTGTGCCCCCGATAGCCTACGTTGTTGCAACTAGGCTTCGAAGGTACAGTTCGCTGGACAGCTTGGGGTCACACTGACTTGCTTTCACTGCCGAACACCTAATTTGAATTTTTATTTACACCGCGCACGCATAGCACCATCGCCATGTGCGGCTTCAGTCAAGAGGGCGAATGCAATGAAACCACAATCAGACGTGGCCAATCCCCCAGAATGGATATGTGTCTTTCTTGTTATGCCTCCAACCAGTCAACCAACAAAGTACGTGAACACGTTTGTAATACGACACGAAAGAAAGGGGGCATTGATAGACCTCTGATTAGGCACGTCATTTTTTCATTTTCGATGTTTCGACTTTGTTTTATGTTGAATCTAAGCCTTCCAGCGAAACACATGTTTTTGTGCTTATTACGGCAGAAAACATTTAAATACACCATCACCTGCACAGTATTTCAGAAGGCATCGAAGGCACGGTTAGCTTCGAAAGTAGCACCTCATTTTCAAACTATCTTCATATTTTAGCGAATGTGTTCCAATGAACGACATTTCTTTGGGTGCTTGTTACAGTCGAAAGTGTATAAATTCAGCAGCCCGTTCACAATAGTTAAGTCTGAAAAAAAGAAAGAAAAAATAAAAATAAATATTGTAAAAGATTAAGTCCAGAGAGTGGAAAGATGGATACATTTTTCCCCCTCTCTTTTTCGAAGATCATGCCCCGGCATTCTTTAAAATGCCTCGCCCTCTCCGTCCGGATCTCGAGCTTCTGAGGATGCAACGCGCAAAACAACGAGGACTTCTCCGCTGCCGAAACTTGGACGTCGGCTCCCGTTGATGCCTTGTCGCTATAGGCAGCACGGAGGGCAGAGGAAGGGATTGCGCCCAGGCCGGCTTATAAGCTCCGCAAACTTTCGACTCACCGGCGAAGGCCCTGGCATTAGAGGCTGGTGGCCGGCACGAGGCATGGCTTCCGCTCACCTCCATGGTGGCAGTGCCCTAGAATTACACTATGATCTCTTTGTAGTGCCGACAGCCACATTGTTTCCTAGTAACTTTGTGGACTAAGAAACATCGTTCATACATGCTTTCTTTTCGTACCTTTTTTTGCGCTGTAGTAGAGTTAGGCAGGATAAACGTTACATCTCCTTAGCTTTGGTATCTACAGAAAGGTGTATGGCTGCGTCCGTCGAGCGACCTCGGCAGAAGGCGGGCTTCCCTGCATCGCGAATTTCTTGTAAACAGGCCCCGGATCGGACGTCGTGGCCCCCTAAGCTTCTGCGTCCTGCGAGATCAGAAGGCACTCGTCTAAGCTCTTTGCTTTTTTCCTGGCTCGTTGTCCTTCTTTTTTTTTTTTTTTTTTTTGCTTTTGCTTTTCCGTTTCTTCTTGCAGCCTTTTTTCTGAAGCCCTTCATGCTAGGACATGACTTCAAGCTTCCGAGCGTCGTCGCGTTTCTGCAGATCCTGGGACTATCATATTTTTTTTGTTCTTGCTGCTGTTGCTGTTTTCCCTGCTTAAGATCGCCTAACACCCGTTGCAGAAGCAACAATCAATATCGCAGCGAATGCAGAAAAAAGCGAGAAAACTTCGTGCTCGCATGTTCCGGAATTTTTCTTGCCCGCTAGAACTGATTAAAATGACGTTTATTGGGAATAATATTGAGAAAGCTGCTTTTTGCAAGCAGGTCTGCTCTACTCGAAAGAAGTAGTTTGCTTTGGTAGAGCATTTTAACTGAACAATTTCTGGTACAGTTTAATAGCTTCTCGTCCTTTTCGGCGTTCCTCAAGGTGTAAACCTGATCACCACGCTTTTTAAAGATTTGAGCTAGAAAGATCATATACGCCGCTAAAAAAACTTTATGTATGTATAGGTGGAGAACCTGAGGGTTAAGCTGCAACTGTTTGTCGGTGCAAGAAATCGTAGTAAGTGGAGTCGCATGGCCTAAATGCATGCTGTGGTGATCTTGTTGCCATCGTTAATGATAACGTTTGAATCTGCCCAGCAAAGCGTCAAGTACAACTTCTGATCCAAATCGCAAAGTGTACACTGGTAATAACGTTTTTATTGCCAGCTAGTATTGACCTTACAACTCTTGCCTGGCCCTGTTCCTAATGTATGAGGCAGCCTGACAATAGCGGGCGTACGTGTAATGCCGATACATCGGCTTTTTTCACTATTAAAGTGACTTGACTTGACTTCACTTGACTTGGCCTGACGTAATCGGAATAAAACACATACGACCGATTTCCGTCGCCTTGCGTGTGTCGCTGCTGCAAAAGTTTAGACGTCGCATTAACTCGTTCGTCTTTCGAAATTGGGTGAAACGATTATGCTTATGTGGCAACAAACTGCGCTTTGATCTCACACTGCGCGAACCAGTTAACTTCATCGCCGAGTTATAAAAGCCCGTAATGCGTTTGCAAGAAACTTCGCGAGCCCCCTTACCCGAAACGCGTTCTCTTCCTTTTAGCTAAGCAACAAATTACGCCAAATGCGAGCTCGACACTCCGGAAGAGTTGCCGTGTCGAGCTGTTTCTACTTGTACGAGCTGAAAAAGGTTTTGTTGTGGACTGTTTTCTGGCGCCGGAGACTTTGAACATCCGGCAACACGGCCCTTCTTCGCCGAATTCCCGAAGCTTCCCAGTCAGCCGTAGCCCGATGGTTCCTTCGCGCCTCTAATGCGGCGAGCCTATAAGGCAAACCAGCGCCCGGGACGGAAACCGATAAACAAATAACGAAACGTGTAGTGCAAAACAGGGCGAGAAACTCGAGACAGCTTCTTCGCGTCCTTATACGGTTTTCTGAAAACTTTCCCTCCGAGAAACGGGGCAAGATGGATAATGTTGACGAAGATGGATAATATGGGCGCGCTGCTGGGCGTTTTGGTATATACGGTTGAGGCGTCCGTGACCAGAAAAAAAAAAAAAAAAAACTGGCGCGGGTTTTTTTTTTTTTTGTAGTGCATGCGGTTTTCCCTTTCTGTTCTTGTTCCGGCCGACTTCGGTCTTTTTCGCGCACTACATCGCGTGCCGTCTTGGCTCGGCTTCTTTCCTTCCTGTCGATGCGCTGAGCGCCGTTTTTTCATTGAGCCTACAACAAACGCCCCCTACCTACGAAAGCCCTTTACTAACACATCGGCGGGTGGAAGTGAGCGTACGATTGTACGCCTTAACTGTTCTCGCGGTGAAAACACAACTAAAGCGCATGCGTACTAGTTCCTGTAAAACGAAAGTGAAAGTGGGAAAGGGGAAAGTACCAGGCCTTCTCGTCTCAGTGGCGTTGCGTGTAACGTTTTCGCGCCCATTTCAGAAGCGCGGAAGAAGCGCGCTAATGCTTGGCCGGGCGGTTTGAAAGGGAAAATTTGAGAGACACCGCGAAACAGGGGGAGCGGTGTGCGTGCGTCCGTGTGCATCTGCGTGGGCTGAGGCGCTCGTATTGTCTAAGACCTAGCTTCGAAACGTCTCTTTTTCACCACCGCAGCACGCACGCTGTATTATACGTCTCCGAGGCGTCCCGTATTCCTTGACGGAATCGATCTCGCACGCGGTGAAGAGATCCGTTTTCTCGAAAAACGGAGGGGGATCTGCGCTGTCAGACGTCCGCCACCGATATGGGTGATTACTTTCATTACCACAATATCGCGTCTCGCGGCGCGCAATCGACTTGGGCTGGTCGGTTGGCACGTGTGCGCGCGGAAGGCTTGTTCGCGGACACGGGAAAGAGCTATTACAATTCGTTCGACCGCTTCGTCCCGCGTAGAAGGTGCGCATCGACGAAGATGGAGCTTTCCACGGTGAAAAGAAACCCGGTGGTTTTGGTTAGTCGGGGAACGTTATTACATTCGCCTGCTATTCGAAAAAAAAAAACAAAAAACAAAAAAAAAACTCGGAAACTGGACCGCCTAGCCCGTCACGTCTGTACGGATATGACGACGGAAGCTGGAGAAATGAGCTCCTAGCGTGCTATATACATATTTCTTTTCTTGAAATGCGAAAATGTGGCTTCTTATAGGCGGTCTGTATCTTGTAATTTATCCCCGCCGTTTTGTTCTTGCTATCTGCTTTTTTTTTTGAAGTACGAAAATGTGGCTTCTTATAGCTGGCCTGTATCTTGCTACTTATCCCCCCTCCCTTGCTTTCCCCTTGGACGTATTAGAGAACGTAAAAAATACGGGACGTAATATGAAAGGAGGTACTCAACGTTTGATACGCAGTGCCGATACTTCTGCGCTACTTCCCCAGCGGGTGGGTTGTAGGAACTGACTTTGACTGGAAATTTCGAACCATATTGAATGTAGTCTAGGAAGCCATTTTTTAATAATGAAAAAAAAATCGTCCGAACATCTGGATTTGGCGAAGGAATGCAAACGAAATAATGTCCTTCTTTTTCGTTTTTTATGATGCAGAGCTTGGTTTTTTGTGATGTAGAGCGGATCGATGTTTAATACTACTCGGCACAAAGTAAAATCTGCCTACACGTGGCAACCACCTCGGGTAAAAGGAATAACTCACATTGAACGTATTTCGCTCGGAGAAGTTTAGCACAGACTGCGCCACAGATATCGCGTGGGCCGAAGGTAGGTTATTGTCATTCTTACTGGACTTTCAGAGCTTTTCTCCCGGGAGGGCGTGTACCGTGGGTCGGGCTCTTGACGTGCCGGAACCGCGAGTTTTCGAGATGAATGAACACCAAACTATTTTGACGTTTTGTGGGCTGCCCTGTTCCACCAAATTGTCCGCCGTGAAGGATAGTACGGGACGTAACCTGGCGCTCAAGATTGGTATACAAGGGGGAGGGGAGGGGGCGGTATAGGAAAAAAGAAAAGGTATGAGCGTTACGGTAAATGACTTCTGGCTCCTGGGTGGACGCTATGCGTTCCAATAACCGCAGCAGCGAAGTTCTTAATTTACAAAACAAGCGATTGATATTCTAGTAAGGTACTTACGGCCGGATTATTTGATGTATAAATTTCGACATCTTTCCACTTTGCACCCATGTATGTGACAAATGGTAAGCCTGTCCAATGTGGATTCGAGTGGCAGCGTTCGAGCCGGGGGAGGGGGAGCGTAGACGTCTCTACATAGTTATTCCTGGTTATCCTATTTGTGTTAATTGATTTAGCCAGGTTTCCAGGTCAACGAATGCACGTTGAGCTGGTCCTCTTCTGCGTTCTTGCCAAGCTCGACGACGGTGACGCTGAGCGTCGATATCGGGCAAAATACTTGTCCCGTACATTTTGCCAAACTACTGCGACGCAAATACAGGCGACAGACGCGATTCGCTGCACTATCACGGGGATATAAGATTCTGTAAGCCAACACTCGGCTATTCATACTCTGAACTCTTCACCGTACTGTCACCCTCTGTACAGCCTGTAGAGTTACCGAGCTCTCCATTGGTACGAACAGACGCTGTCGTACCCAGCATGGTAGCTGATCCGGCAGCTTTAGGTATAGCGCCTATGTAGTGGCTAACGCTAGGCAGATGGACACCGGGGCAATGAAGCGCGGTAGCAGACGACGCGCTTGGAACGCTCCCGCCTGCAGCTACACACAGCGATGCTCGTGGATGTTGTATAGCAAGACGTTTTGTTGCCTCCGAGGTAATCTCAAATATCCGGCAATGAGTCAGCGCGCTGCGGACCCGCGGACGCCTTGTGACCTTTTTCTGGATACCGGCTCACGCAGAATTCTCAGGCAATGGCAAGGCCCACGCACTTGCGCAAGAAGCCGCAAGGGACTCATCAACTAGGAAAGCTGCATCACCCGGGCTCACTGCCTTCTCTTCTGAGCATGGACATCCTCCTGAGCTTACTTCGGTTATAGCGCCGCCATCTGCATTTCAGGACGAGCAGACGGATCGAGAACTGTGAGAACACAGCGGAGGAACCTTCACTTACTTCGAGCTCGGAATTCTACACCCGCCGCAAGGTGGAAAGGAAGTTGCAACTACGAGCGGCTCTAGGAGTGAAGCGTCCTGTCATACATCAGCATTGGCCCCGGAAATGGCACACGATCGTTCACAGGATTAGAACTGGGTCGGCAAGAACACCACACTTTCGCGCTACAAGATTCGGCAGTCCAGATGATCCCGGGTGTTCGCGGTGCTCAGCCAATAACGACACTGCGTACGTCCTGTGGGACGTGTGCAGTGTGCAGCCCACCGAGCCTTAATTATTGGCTTTATCCAAGTCGTCTCAATCAGAGCGAGGAATGGCGCCTGCTCGCCGCTCTACGACACTTCGTCGAGAACTGCGGCCTTCACCATTTCCTTTAATTTCATACTCAATTGAATGTATCATATCTTTCCCCAACTCCCATTACCTAATTCCTCTCCCCTAGACACCAAAATTCAATAAAGCGTAACATGGCGTCTTTGTATCCCTTGGACATAAAATAAATGCGTGTTACCACCACCACCTTTCGTGTCATTCTTTTTTCCCGTGACTTCGACATACCCGCAAAGTGACGTTCTGTTGCCTCGCAACTCTTTTGCTTGGTCGCGCAGCATTCTTTCACTTTGTGACCTTGATTGACAGTAGTCTTCACACACAACAGACAGACACAATTTTACGAGTGTAGCACCTGGTGATATCTCTATTGCGAGTGCCCTAATGTATCCCCTTGTCTGACAATGAGCATACCCAAAGTAAATTAAACTTTTCCGATGATGGCTCGCGACAATTAAATAAATAATAATCAATCAATCAATCAATCAATCAATCAATCAATCAATCAATCAATCAATCAATCAATCAATCAATCAATCAATCAATCAATCAATCAATCAATCAATCAATCAATCAATCAATCAATCAATTTTCAGGTAATTTTCAGATATTAATAAATTGATTGATAAATTGATCGAGGAGTTGATTGATGAATTGACGGATAAATCGGTTATGTGATTGGCCAATTAATTAATTAATTAATCAATCGATTAATTAATCAACCAAATAGTCAACCAATTAATCATTCAATTATTCAACCAATTAATCGATCAATTTATTAATATCTGAAAATCAAACATGGGCGTTATATGCAGAAGGAGGTCCCAAGGTCGAAGACTGTAGCGGGACCTCCTGTACAGAATAACTTAAAATACACTGAATAATAGCAGGAAATGATGAAAAAGAGGGATATGTACACGAATGAGGTAAAGCAAGTCAATAGGTGAAAGTACATGATAGCAATAACTATACGGAATCAACTTGAAAAAACGCTGGACAACAAAGCATCGGAAACAGTCTTGGTTATGTCCGAGGCAGGGACATGAGGTAGCACTTTAACTATTTTTTGGATTTGTGTAATGTATTGTAAGACCTAATGGCGGGTGGCATAGAAAGCCAGAGTGATATTGCCGAGATGTGCACTGTGTGTTTGCCGTAGTTAGTTTTTACTCTCGGCAAAATGTAATTGTTCTCAAAAGCAAACCTAGTGGTGTTAGTATTAACAAGACTAGGTGCCAAAAAAGAGAAACACGGAAACTGATATTGCTAACCCCTTTGACAAAAAAAAACCTAGGTTATAATTCACGAGTTTGGAAACGGGCAAAATATTATTTCTATGAAGCCATTAATGAGCATTCGCGCTATAGAAACTAGATGAGATTATTCGAATAACTTGATTTTGTATTACTCGTAATGGTGTAAGGTGAGTGATGTATGTACAGTCGAACACGGATATATCGAACACGGGTATATCGAATTATGGCCTATATCGAACTCATAAATTATCCCCTTGAAAATTCTGTGTAAAAGTATAGGAATTCGTACGTTTATATCGAACCGTATTTTTCCCGACATTGGGTATATCGAACGCCGCGCGAGCTGGAAGGTGCTCTTCGGCGGTCGCTGCACCCCCGATTGAGCTTGAGGGGGATGTGGAGGAATGCGCGGGCATGGCGAAGACTGGCTCGCGTAACTAATCCCCCCTACCGGAACGAATTTGCGCTTGCCCAGTCGGGCCCCGCTACCGGCCGCCGTAGCGTTAGCGGACGGAGCCCGGTATGCTAAATCTCTCTAGGCACACAAGCCCGAACGCTCGGAAAATGTGACAGTGCGAGGTAGGGATGCCCCGAATGCGCACGTCTTTTTTTTTTTTTTTTTTTTTTTTGCGGCTGCGTAGGTTCCCCGGCTTGCCGAAAAATAGTTTTGTTTTCTCTCTCTCTGGGTCTGTCTTCCCCCGATGTCGTCTCGGGAAAGGGGAGAGGGAACGAAGGCGCTGGCGGCCTCCTCCTTCTTTTGCATTTTGCTGGTGTTGCTGCTGTTTGGCGAGTTGTCCCGCACCTTTCGGAGATCACTGTTTCTCTCGGAGATGACCATCGCGAGCGCTTCGTTGGAGTCCGTTCAGAGAGCCTTGGAATTGTTACCTTCAAATTTATTGTGGTACGTGCGCGTTGTTCTTCTTTTGCGTGCGTGTTGTGCATGGTGTGCGAAGGCGCAGCGTACTGCTGGAATTTTCTAGTTGTGCAGCCTCGAGAAGATCGAGACCAGCGTCTTTAATTTTATTTCCTGGGCGAAGGAGCAGGCCAAGATCAGTGATTTTTTTTCCCCGAAATAAAGCGTCCTGTTGCGTCGTGAGTGCGGAATTAGTTGTCATTCTTGAATTCGACGATCGGTAAATGCTCGTCCGCCATAGGTGAGGTCTCAGAGCCCATATTTTTTACATCGAATTTTTCATATATCGAACTAATTCGCGATCCCTTGAAGTTCGATATATCCGTGTTCGACTGTATTGCCCCACCATGAAATGCAGTATATAATATGTGAATGGATAAATGAGAAGTATACTGACATAAGCGTTGAATGACTGAAGTAAGATCTTTTTGTACGGATGAGTATGCCATAAGCCATTTTTCTCTTTATAATATGGTGATAAAACCTAACGTTGGAGTCGAGTAGGACGCCTAAAACTTTAACCAGTAGGCTTGTTTCTAACCGCTGAAAGAACACTCACGATGTACAAAAAACAACGTTTATGCGGCTGTTTCACGTTGACTTGTTCCACGCGGAACGCCACACGAATAGGCACTTTTTAAGTCTAGTGAGACTGCTTTTTAAAGATAGAGCAGGTATTTTGCGGACGAATACTTTTTAGGGAACTATATGCATTGTGAGATTCTCCATCCATATCCAAAGGAAAATGTCCTTATTCCAAAGTTCTAAACCCTTTTGACATCCCATTTCATGCAGGTTCGAATCAAACTGACATGTTTACTTTTGTAGTGATAGCTTCAAGCCCTGATGTATTTTGGCACTAAATTTGCAAGCATTGATAGGGCAGCATCTCATCTATCTTTACTGTATACGCACATATATTTCGTCGTGTCTTACAGCTTTCTGTCTGTCACCCTCTTTCTGCCTTAGCTAGGTGTGTTGCTAGAGCGGAACTCGTCAACCAAGGTAGTTCTGTCAGCATCGATCTCCCATCTTTTGATCTGCGCAAAAGTTTCCGCTACGTTCCCCGTCTCATCCGCGTTGCTGGTTAGGTTATTCATTTCGTCTCAACCTGCGTACAGTCTTCGAACCTGGTATGTTGGAAATGAAAAAAAAAAAAAAAAAATCCCGGGCCATCTCCACTAACGTGAAACCTGGGAAGGGGTAAAGCATGCCGTGTATAAGAGTATTATTGGCGCCTTGACGTTTTTGCCCACGGAGATAAACCCGTTTGGGGGTAGACGTATACAGCTTTGCTGTAAAAGTCTCGTGTCTTTGAAGCACGAAGCGTTCTAGCGCGAGGAGACTTCGAAAAACGAGTGTCCCAATGTGTTCTTTTAGTACGCGTTATGTTCTAGCGAGAGGCGTTGGAAAACGAGTGTATGGGTGTTTCGGCACCGTGACTACATGATACGAGATACGACGACGACAGGAGACGCCGACAGCTGGAGCCCCTAAGAAGCTCCGCCCCTAAAAAATTGTAGCCATCCAAGGCGTCGCACGTACATCCCGGATCCAGAACACCAGCTTGCCTAGATTAAGCGTTGCACGTGAAACCACAATTTGAAATGTTTGGCTTTATTGAAAGAAAGAAAAAAAAACAGAGGGAAAAAAAGGCCTGCGCATATCAACCTCGCGTTCACAAGTAAGCGAAAGGCTCCTGTAGAAATGAGCCCCGTTCGGTTTTTCATCTAAGCTACGCGTACGCCCTTGTAGAGGCAGTCTGATATGAAACGGAATTCCGGTATTGGAGCGGAGATGTACGACGGGTGATATTTCTGACGGCGAAAAAAAGTTTCTGATTGCGACCCACGCGTCCAATTTTAATAAGCGGGTCACCTTGCAACGTCCTTGCGCGCGCAAAGTTTTTTTCACTACCTCATTTCGTTGTTTCCTACGCGATACTTTCCTCTTACTGCTCTGCACAGGAAGGATATTGCGTTGCATCGCTTTAAAACACGCATTGCACAACGCCTGCTGTAGCCAAATATACCCGGAGCGTGCAAGGCAAGGAAATAATGCTAGATTCGTCCAGTCGTGACTGGGATATAAAACAGAATACCGAAAGAAAGGAAGGAAATTTGGCATTCTGTTCAAAACGAGGGCGTGGGTAGTGCATTTATTTAATTAACAATTTTTTACTTAAAGTATAGTTGTTCAGCATATCAAATTAAAGCCTAAGTTTCAAACGTACACATAATTGCATAATTGACTACATGATTTCTAACCTGGCTGTTTATTGTAAACGATCTAATTATATATATTTATATATACTATATTGCGGAGGAACCAGTGTGGCGTGTTAGTGGGTAGATATGACCCGTCTAGGGAGTGGTAATGGTTCACATTTACCGTCGTAGGGACATTAGCCAGAAGACTTGACAATTAGCGTGTAGCGATTTATGTCAGAAAGTTTAAAACTCGCCCTGTAAGGCCAACGTTGTAGCTTAAATCGTCGATTATAAACTTCACCCCTTTAGAAATATGAGTTGGAAAGATGATGCAAGATGCGAAAGAGGAAAACAAAACAAAAAAAAACAGAACAACTGTGGCTATAAAGAACCCTTCAGACATTGGTGAGACATTCTCTGGTAATAAATAAGGCACTTTCTTGCCTCGTGGGACGGGAACTGAAACCAGAGAGATTATCGCGTTGAAAACAAACAAACAAACAAAAAACTTAAAAGAAACGAAAGGCTAGAAGTTGCTAGTATTCGCTAATGCCTGTGGGTCTTTCTGACCTCGCCGTTGGGGTAGTTTGTTTTACTGTGCGTAGACGGGTCTTGCGTAGTCCTAGCTTCTGACTCAGCCCCCGCTCACTCCTTTCACTCGCCCCCAAATCTGACCCCTCTGCGAGCTCAAGATTGAAATGTAAATGAGTGAGCACTTCAGTGCTAATTAATGCTAACGTGCTTAGAATTAGGTACCCGTTTCCCTTTCGAAGCTCCGTGCTGGATGAAAGTACAGGTAGTTCCACTGATTACTATAAATTATCCATGCATTTTCTCTGAACAGGCGTTCTTTTGCTGTTCTGTTAAGCGGACGCACCCCCCCCCCCCCTCCCTTTCGTTTTATTATGCTAAGTCAACTATCTGGTCGCCTCAGCGAATGGCCGGTGTCACAAAGGACTTAATTTTAACACGTGTCCACGGCACGGCACGTTAGAAAGCTGCGCATGACGTCCTTTTCCCGCGCTTCGCGTGAAACTAGCCGCGCCCATCTCCCGTAGGTCGTTCGCTAGCGCCGAATCACCTTCGCTGCGCGGCAACCCGTCTCGCGTGCGGCGACCGGCGTTAAGACGTAACACAACGGACGAACGGGCAAGGTGCCACAAATAATTACCGCGCCCGACCACCACCTCAGGGCGAGGTGCCGGAATGGAGATGATTTACGGCCCGAACGGCCGATTAACGCACCTCCCCCCCGCGCACGGAGTTTTATAATTGGGCGCCGCCACGTTTTGTTGCGGCGCAGGAAATGCCACTGTGCTGTGTCGGTTTCGTGTCGGATGAAGACGTCGCTCGGGCCACGTCACGGCGGTTACTGCTGCACCGTAATGATGCCTTCGGTGCCGAGAAACGTGTTCATGGTAGCGGTGGCGATTAAGACGCCTGGGAGAAGTGGCCAGCTCCGCCTACTTTCAAGCTGGATTTTCTTATTTCTCTTTTTATTCGTCTAAGACGCCGACGTGGTGGCCAGTTCCCTTGGCGTGTACGCGCGCGCTTACTCACCCTGCCGCAAATGACTCGCAACCCTTTCTTCCGGACGAAAATGATGTTCCGCTTCAGGAGGCTTGGAGCGAAGCTCCGTATACGAAGCACTCATATAGCGGAGAAAATGTGAGCTCGGAAGTCCAGCGAGCAAGCTGGCGGCTGAAATGGCGATAATGGCAGCAGCATATGGTAACAGCATATGGTAAAACCATCCGCCCAGTGTCTTTTAGAGAGCATGCTTGACTCCTGTCTTGTGATGCCTTTAGAAAGTTCCTGGTATTACTGCCTGTACGGTAGGAAACAAATTCAAATATTTATTCATTGGCAAGTCAGGGTGGTTAGTAAGGCCAAATAGAAAGGATTAAGCTATCGACACGGCCTGCTACTTGCTTTGTGTATATCACACACACTATTTCGTTATGTATATCATTGGAATGGCAAATCTTCCCCTTCGTACACAAACCGGCACTACCTGGATGTAAGTCGTCATACTGCAGAAACTGGAGGCTTACAAGTTCCCAGCGGCCACCCAACTATATTTTTGTAGCGTAAGCTACACTGGCAGAGGTTGAGCAGTTTCGCGTGGTCCCTGAAGGGCCGTGCTGCGCAAGCACGAGGAGCATTGAATTGGATTGGATTGGAATAAATTGGATTGTATTGTAATGGATTGGAAATCCAAACCAATTGGAGCATGGGTGTGTAGAGAATTGGGTTGCACATCCGCCGGACTGCGCCTCCGTTGCGCAGTAGCCAAGTCTGACGCTGCGCCGGAGCCGCTCGATAGCCGTTTGGCGTCACTCCTGGAGAGCCGTGCTGCGCATGCGCGAGGAGCAGTGGCTGGACTGGACTGGATTCGATTGGATTGGATTGGATTGGATTGCATTGGAGTGGATTGGATTGCTGAACCTTAGCTCACGCTAAGCATATCCTGGCATAGCTGAGCTAAGCTACTGCCAATTTTTTTTGTAATTTGTCTTGGGCATCTTTCTGCACATGAGTGGTAGTGAGCCAATGTAGTTTGGAACACCGGGATGAGTATTTGTCGCGCCCAATTTGGAGCGTTTCTTTGCGGGAGTTAATTTGGAAGAGTGTATTTGGTCTTGGGCGCCACGTGACGCAAAATCACAATCATTACACGCAATAACAACCGTGTGTGTTATACAGAAACAGAGAGAAGGAAGAACTGAACAGCCAATGGTTGTTCAGTTCCAATAACTTGCTTCAAGTCTTCAGTGTATGGTACACGCTTTGCTGGACCTTGTTTTTCTGTCTAAGACTGTTCATAACTCAATGAACTTTCCAAAGACTTTATCAGAAGCGTTCACCTTTACAGAACTGTGCACTGTCTATGGGCGCGATGCAATGTCTTCATAAGAGCATTTACCTTACGTGAGAAGTAGTAGCCGGCGCTCATATATGGTGTCAACCACTCCTTTTTTTTTTTTTTTTGAAGTAATAAGAAGAAGAAAAACCAATGGTTGATGAAATCGGCGCGAGCATGCCGTCGAGTGGTACCACTCTTACGGGTGAATGGGCGAGCAGAGCGGGCGAAATTCGAAGCATTCGCACTCTCTCGGACAGGGTGTGGGCCACTCGGTGCGAGATTTCATTCTCCTGTGGGAACAAGCCCGCCACCAGGGCTCTTCGATGTGGGCAGTTGCGAAACTCCACCTCAAAAAAACGCCCGCACCTGGACCCTCCCTGCTTTGGATCGTGCGTACGGGGGCGCCACTGCGGCCACCGCACGCACTATATATATATATATATATATATATATATATATATATATATATATATAAACTAATTATTCAAACTGACAATCTAACGTTAAATTTTATTTTAAAGGGGCGTAATTCTGTATTTTTTTTTACTTTTCTAAGTTATTCATTGCTTCCTTAACTGCGTTTTTTGTTGCAATATTTTCTACGTCTGCGCAGCCATAGAGTTTCTTAGTAAGTATACTAGAGAGGAAACAGCGCCTTGTAAGCCATGTCGTCGTGGGCGTTCATGGGAAGACCCCCTTTTTGGCTTGGGCTTGGCATGACAATTGGATTCTTAAGCGGTTTTGGGGATTTGCTTTCTTCACTATGCATTCACACGTTTACGAGCTACAAGAAAGCCGAAATCTTCCCTGTTCTGTGTTAGCCGTGTTCGGTGAAACAGCAAGCAGTGTGTGATCGCACCTGACGTTGCTCATGCCGCGGTCGAAGGACGCATGACTGAGCGGGTAATATGCCGCCGCGACAGTTTTAGTCGACGAAAAGAAGAAACAAAACACACTTCGACGAAGACAAGATACGACCACGGGGATACGACAGATACGGTCGCTTGTATGCGTCCTATCTTGTCATCGTGCACGACTGTTTAACGCCACGTTTTCTTTTTTCTTGTTAAACTAGTTGGCGGTCGGTGCACCGGTTCACCACGAAGGCAACGTTTTAATAGGCACGCTCAAAGAAATTTCCTAACTCTTCAAAAGTTATTATTTGCAATAATGGTAAAATTAATAAAATCAGTCTCTAATGAGTTTCCCCCCCAAATATTAACCTTGTTCGTAACTACAACCTTGGCCTGCGGAAGAGCAGGCACAACCGTTCAGGCAAAAATACGCTTTACTTCCTTTTTTCTTAGTTTTAAAACAGCCTGTTTTTATTTTCCACTTACATCATTGCACACCATTCGCGTTTTTGTGAAACTTTGTTTAAATTTGCGGTCACTAAAACGTTTCAATCCAAGCAAATGATGAAACTAAGGCGAGCGCAATGTTTAATGGCGGCCCATGACGACACAGACGGCCTTGATGTGAGACGCATAGACGCTAGCGCCAGATTCCTCTCTAGTGTATATTGTAAGAAACTCTATGTGCGCAACTGCCTCGACGGATTGGCACTTGTGCGGGCACTCCGGCACAACGCAGGTTCGACCTGAAGTGCTAAATTTTCAGTTGTCGCTCGGCCTTCATCACACTGTATGCCAAAACTAATCCAGTATCTGATCAAGTGGCTTTAAAGAATCCTTTCAAGCCTGCGTCAAGCTTTCGAAGCGAATTTTTAACTTTTTTTTTTTGCCGCCGGAAGATCGCATATGACGCGCAGCAGACGACATGCGCATGCGACAACGCATCTTGGTGAACGTGGTCGCATTTTTTATTACTCTTGATTCGAATGCATATAAAACACTTGCGTGGTTGAACACCTTGGGCTTCTTCGGCACAAAAAATCTACGTAAGCACCCAAATACCATTTTTCGCACAGCTCGTAGACTGGCGAACCACGTTGTATAGTTTATTTTGTCACCAACAGATGACGCCACTGTACGGGAAAATCCAAAACAGTGGAACAATTGTGGGGCCACTTTTTGATTCATGGGGCCTATGGGAAGTTTCGCAACTCATATACCAAGTAACTCTGGCCCGCCACTCCATGCACTAACCAAGCGCCACCTACTGGCCCGCTTCGAAAACTCGTATTGTTTTGAGCCGCTGTTAAAAGAGCCTCAGATATACCTCTGGTCCTCAGCAGCCAAAAGGTAGTTCTGTGGGTGTTGGCAAGAACCGCCGGGGGTCGCACCCCGAAAGTGGCAAACGTTTTGCATAAACCCTAGTTTATTTCTCTACTATGTTGTATTGGCTCAATTCTGCGCGTTCCTTTTGTAAAGAAAGGTTGATTGGTATCTTGCAGGTCGGTTTAGTCGCGGGACGGGACATGCCAACACGTTTAACCCTGTAATGCCCAAACAGTGAAAACAATAGATAGAAATTCTAATGCTTTATTAAATTATTTGTGACTCAAACAATAAACAAACACGAAGAAAACTTTTTTTCTCTCGAGATAAAATTACATAACATATTATGAAAGTATAATAAAGTAAGTATATATATACGTACATCTCCAATGTCTGTATATCATATACCCTTTTCAAGTAGGTGTAGACCCGCCGGGTCCGCTTAAGGTGGACAAGTCCAGCGTTCAAACTGTATTTAGGACTCCATGCAACCAGTTATCGAGCCATATATTTTTTTGAAAAGCCCTTAGGAGATATCAGAAATGATACAGTGGGCATTTCTTGGCGGTCCAAAGGCCCAGGTGAGCGTAAACAAAAACCAAACGATGGCGTATGTTGTTCGATACGTTGGGCATTACAGGGTTAGTTGACGTTCTTAATCACACCGGTAGTGCATGGCTTGTTCCTATCTCGGAACGGAACACTGCTTTGTCCGAATTCCCTCGGGTTTCTTTTTTCCTTTTGAGCTGTTTTTAGTACAGAGTTTGCGCAACTGTCGACCACACTGGCACTTTTCGGCCCCAGTGCTTGCACTTAATTACGGTGCTTTGATCGCTTCATATTGGTTAAACCGATTCCCGCTCCCCGAGTTTCTTGCTTTTATTTCAGAAATGGGCCCGGGTTTACGCTTAAACGTGTCCCCGCATACCGGGTCCCGATGCATTGCCATCGTCAGCATTCCTTATCTACCTCGGCGCTACATATGCGAACCAGTGGCGGTGTATATGGTTACACTAGAGCTACACGCGGGCAGCTGGTATAGTCACCATGTGCATTGTACTCGCCATGTCGAGGCCACACTGAGTGTACGGAGTGTAAGATAAAAATATAACCATTGGGAAGAGTGTAATGGACAGCTTCTGTGTAAAACCCGAGTCCTCGTAAAGGCAACAAGCTTTACTTTTTTTTTATACAGCGAAGCTGTTTGGGAAATCGTAATTTTTCGTGTCCGCAGTTAAGAAGACCAAGAGATTGCCGAGCGCGCGCGCGTGAGTGCGGGCTTCGCGGCGACCGCCCAGCGTCCCCGGAGCATGTTTGTCAAGCCAAGCAAACCCACTTAGGAAGTTTGGCCAAGATTGGCAAAAAACAAACCAAAAACTCCAGCGTTCGCCGTAATCGCGGCAACACTTGCTCGGAACGCGAGAGACCCGTCATGGCGTACGCCCCTTCAAGGTGATGTCCAATGATTATCACTTCCAAAAAGCTGCGCTTCACTTCCAAATAGATGCAATAAGCTCACACTTATTGCTACAATAATGGAGTAAAGGTCGTTGCGGCAGCGGAGAAAAAGCAAATCGGCTGCAATCTTGAATTTAAACCTTCGTGATGGTCGTGAAGGTTGCGTACAGATCCGCTTCCTTCACGTCTTACGCGTTAGTGTGAGCTCCCTTCATTTTTTTTTAATTCTGCGCTGTAAACAAGAGCCAAAGCTGCTTAATTCTCGAACGACTAAAAATGAAATTACCCAACCCTTCCACCCCCGCCGACGCAAGTGCGCATATTCAAACTTCTTACCCCATAACAGCCAGACAACCTCGCCGCGCCTTTCGCTTCCGTTAATTTAATTGGTTATTCGCGTCTCTCTCTTCAATGCCTTGGCGCCGAGACAGAAGTCAGCGAGGAAACGGATGCGGCTACGAGGTCTCCACGGCGGAATTGGGTTTTACGGACGCCTCTAACACGTCCGTTTACGGCTTCCAATAGCGTTTCGAGCCTCCCGTGGATGCGGCATTGAATGTTCGGACTGCACGCCATAAAGACGAGCATAAAAGCCGACTTCCAGGGAAAGCAATGCTCCCAAGCCACGGGGAAAACACTATTGCGCGCAAAAAGAAAAAAAAGAGAACCTCCCCTGTTCTTAATAACAAGAAGGGGGGAAAGAAAATGCGAAAGGGAATTTCGCAGCGGGGGAATTGCCCACTTTGCAGAAGGGCCCCGTATTAGCGAGAGCGCATATCAGTGATAAACAGCGCTGTGGGCGGACTTGCTCGAATGACACTAAAGCCAGGCCTTTCGGGGGTCTGGATCATATTACCCCTTGTTATATATACGAGCGGCGTGAATGTGGAGACGGCGCCGAAACGATCGTTATGGATGCTAGGCCTATGCATGTACGGTGTACAGATGGTACGGATGGAGCCCGAATACGGCGTGCCTTCCAAGAGCGCCCCCCGCGGCTTGGGACAGACCGTCTCACACACGGTTGAGCCCTTGGTACTTTTCGTGGACGAAGCTGGCAACCAAAAAGAAAACAAGCGAAAACGAAAGAAAGTGAAAGAGAGAGTTATGGGACTTGTTCATCTTAGTAGAAAGAAGGCCAACAATAGGAGGAACTTGCTCCCCTCGGGCGGCTGCGGCTGCTTGAGTGAGCTAGGGTTATGACATCTCCTAAGACTAGGGACCACGCTGTTGGAGCACACCCGACAGCGGTAATCATTGGTATCCCAGATCACAGCCTTAGTGGATGCGTGGAAGGTGGCGTACGTTCGTTTCCGTTTATGGAAGCCTGCGGTACTCTTGAACGGCACTGGACGCTTTTGATCGAAGCTCCCCGTTTACAGACGCTGCCTCGAACGCGCCTTCCGGGAGCCTGTTTTGCTTGTGAGGTTCCTTTGTTTCAGTTCCGCGTGAAGCCTTTTGCTCGTCTCAATACGTTGGAGTATACAGCGCGATAGTTACGGGCTATAATAAACGTGGTCCATAAACTGCACGGTGTTGGTAGGAGATTTCCGTTAAGCGGTTTTTGCGCGCCCTTGCCTGACTGCCAGCCCCAGTAGAGATTTCGTGGCGCCAATTGTAAATACGAAGGGCTGTCATTACTGGGAACGTGCCCGGAACCAGCGAGCTTGAACATACCTTAACAACAGGGTGCCTGCTAAACAGCGTGTCCATTTGCCAGCGCGTCCGCTTGCCGGCGTTCAGCTAGTCGGGGGGCTGGTATCGGTTCTCCAGGATTTGCGAAGTTAAACTTGGAAGAACTCACGACGGGAGGCGAAGCACCCTAGAGCAAACAACGGGCCTACGCTTATGTCAACAGAAAGCGTCTTCACAAAACACCAAAAAGTTGGGTTACAACGGTAACGATCGATCGGCCGGTCGCCTTTCTTCATAGATGCAGGTCGATGGGACTACGAAGGGTGCGTTTGTGTGAAAGCGGCGTCTGCATCCGGACAAGACTTACATCATCATCATTACCACCACCACCGTCATCATCATCATAATCTTAGTCGTCGTCGTTGTCATCGTCATCATCGCCATCGTCGTCATCATCATAATCATCACCACTATCATCATCATCACAACCACACCCCTCCCCAAAACCATAGTCGTCGTCGGCCAGTTTGTGTACACTGCAGGACGAAGGCCTCGCCTATGTTGCTGTAGTTATTTCTGTCTTGTGATTACCTACAGTTTATTCTCTGCTTCCGAATTTTTAAGTTTCATCCATCTAACGAGTTAATGGTCTTCCTCTACTTATTGTACCGCCATCAGTATACCACGCTGACAGGACTGACGGTCTTCTCTTATTTTATTAACTCGGTGGTACCAAACTACGACTCACACACCGGCATTATTAGAAAGAGCGCTTCCTTCCGTGCTGTCCCGTAGAGCGGGATGATATCCTTTGGGCAATAGCGTAGTGCGCAAAAAATGAAACAGGAAGCAGCAGGAGCTGTTTAATCACCTCTTAACATCACACGGTACGTATACAACATATACGATAACGATCGATTCTATACACGTGTGTGAAAGGAGAATGAACGGGCAGGGCCACGGAGCAAGTTCTTACTGCGTGTCTGGGGCGTTGCCAAGGTGTCACTTGTAGATGAACCCGCGACTGTGAGTACAGGATTGAAAGAGCAACGAGTTGTTGTTGTGCCTGTTTTTTTTTTACGCGAGTATTTTACATCGCAGCTTTCGTCGATGAATATTTATTATCTCGCATGACTTTTCCGCGTGACATTTCCAAGCGCGCTAGGTACGGAAGTGGTTACTCCCATCGCCATCATTGCCACCTTCACGGGATCTGAGGAAAACGAAGTGGCAAGCAGCCGACAGCTGGCGGCTCCGCGCAGCAGCCATCGTTCGATTCAACGGCATTCCTCTCGAGCCGAGACTTTGCTGCTCAACACAAAACTCGGTGTTGACGCCGGACACCGCATCCACGAAGCGAACAGGCAAGTCTCTAACGACAGCCACTCCAGAGCCGATGCCTCCGAGGGTCGTTGCCACGGTAACGCGGCCAAGTTGGCGGAACAGCCGGAACGCCACAAGACGTCGACATCAGCCCTAACGGTTGCTTGTGTCGCAACTGCGTCGAAGCCGCCCTACTTTGTGGCGGGCAGCCCAGTGAAGCCATCCTGCCAGCTGGGCCACGGACAAAGCTCCAGGGTTCAGCGTCGTGTGTTCCACGGTCGTTGCTGCCAACTGTTCGCGTTTGAGCACCGTTCTTGCCTCGAGATACGGATAAACTGGGGCCAAAAAGATGCCGCTGAGTGCCCGTGGTGCGGCACGGCGTACTTTGACCGGCCACCTGGCGGTCTTTCTGGGAGGGGACGTCCCAAGCTACACATAGTCAACCCAGTCTTTCGCGTGGAAGACATGGGCGTCCTCGCTATGGCGAGGTTGCAGGCGAACCTTAAGTCGTACTTCAGGCCGTCGGCGTCGTCGACACCACTTTTCTCGGTGAATATTGCCCTCACGTATACCCGCCTTCGGGGCTTTCGGCTGAGCTCCGTGTCTACAGGAACTATTTATAAGTCGGCCCACTGGAAGAGCACCAACACGATGCTGCCGGAGGTGCTGCTCCATGACAAGGAACATGGCGCGTGTTTGACTGTCCTTAAACAGAGAACAACGCCTCGTGAATGGTGTTCAGGAATTTTTTTATAGTTTTTTTCTACTTTTCGATTACTACAAAGTATCCGTGATCATTCGTCGAAAAAACAAAACATATGAATTCTTTTTGCGTATTCTAACAATAAACGTTGCTCTTAAACTCTTCACTGGGAAGCTCTTGCTAGGGTCAGGGGTGTTGAAATACTGCTTCGTCTTTACTAATATCGTTACGTTGCGGCAGAACAGATGGCACGAGCCATGGCTGACGATGAAGCGATGTATTTGCGAGATGAGACAATCTATGTACAAGCGGCTGGACACTGCACACTGTTGCTTATTCCTTCGCGCACTACTCGTCTCGTGGCAATATCTCCATTATTTGCTTGAAGTTCGCGATAAAATTGGTGGCAGTGTTATCGGAACGGACCGGTCTTTTTAGTGGACCAAACTTGTGTTTCGCCATTGCGGTCTCTCTGAGCTTTCAAGAATGTTCCACTCCAATTTGGGGTGCACCAAGTAGGATTGACGGTGAGACACCCCCAGCCGTGGCACCTGTATCCCCTGTGCGAACCACAGGCACCCGGAACCACCGATGTCACCCACACGGCCCGGCTGCGCATCTAACAAGCACCGAGATTGTTGGATAAGACAAAGCTAAACACGCCGACACTGTGGAGATTAGTCGGAATTGTGTGTAGTAGTTGTCTGCGTGACGCATGCATGGTACAGCAGTACAGCGAACGTCAGTTTGGATTAACAAAAAATATTGGGCCATCTCCACTAACGCGAAACATGGAGAGGAGCGAAGTATGCAGTGCATTAGTGTATTCCTGGCGCCTTGGCGTTTTTGCCCGCGGAGATGAAACCATTGGGGGTAAAGGTAAATAACTTTACTGTAAAAGTCTCGTGTATTTGAAGCACAAAACGTTACAGCGTGAGGCGTAAGCGAGTGTCCCGGTGTTTTTTAGCACGCTTCACGAAGCGTTCCAGCGCGAGGCTTAAACGAGTGTCCCGGTGTTTTTTAGTACGCGTTACGTTCCAGCTCGATGCGTAAAGGAGTGTGCCGGTGTTTTAGCCCCGGGACTACGTGAGACGACGGCGGCGACGACGACATGAGATGCCGACAGTAAGGGGCTTCGCCCTTTAAAATAAAAGCGCCTTTCTTGGAAAAAGATGGCTAAACGCACAGCATTCTTCCATGCAACCTTAGTCACAGCAGAATCCTTCAATGCTTTACTGGTCACGAAACTTCGCCGCTCGTTTCATATAGGGACCGCGGGCGCCACTACAGGCGCCACCGCCACACGAAGGGTATCCAGCCGCCGCGCGTGCGGCATATTGGCCAGCTCTTGGCGTGCAAACGCTCGCTGCCTTTGGTGCCTGCGCGCTGATGAAGTGTAATTTTTTCCGTAGCAGTTAGCGATGAATAGTCCAGTCATTGTGTATATCACCTGCCTTCAATGGGGTTTTATTTTTTCAAAGTGAATTACCGTAGACCTTGGCCGCGAGCGGCAACGGCTTCTGCGTCCTCTGGCACAAGCGCTGCGCCGTCGTGTTTACGGATTTTTAAATCTCTATTGCGTCTTTTCTTAAAGCAAAAGTTGTAAATACCACACATACGGTAGCACCGTAGTCACGGACTGCTGCGGGCCTATCGATAATACAATAAAAAAACTCAAAGAAACCAAGTACGCATCGTTCAGACTACGCTTAATGAATCTGTTGATTGCTCTGGAATGCACAGGACGCTAAAAGAGATTGCCCAATAGTATTGTCCTTTCGATGAGTGGGTACATATTTTAGAACATCTAAAAACGCTGCAGAAACGCGAAGGATCAAAACATGAAGAGATTTATATGGTGCGCCGTGTGTCTTTCCGCTTCCACGCTTTGCAATCCTTGGAAAAAAGGAAGCGAAAAAGAACAATAAAACTGATTTTATCACACGCAACGAAACAATTTTAATATTACGAAGGGAGACAAAAGAGCGTGGTCCAGCGCACAAAAATTTCTTTTTTCGCGCTGCGATGTGCAGCACACGGAGGAAACAAATATTTCCACGTATCCAAGAACGACGCAAAGCTTTTCTGAACGAAGTTTATTAAAGCGACCTCCTGCTCTACAAAAGATATTTAGAACGAAACACAAACGTCGAAGAAGCAGTCCGCAGTGTGGCGTGCACAGATGAACGTCGATAAAGTGAGTTGCGCGGCGTTTACTATGCATGCATTACTCTGGGAACATTATTAATGTGAGATCCATGGAAATAGGATCGAGAACGTTGTCGAAGAAACAAAAAAATAAGTTAGCGACAAGGTGACACCCTTTCAATATCGAACAATATTGCCCCACGGGACGTACGAAAAAAAGAGCAAATGGGCGCTCCGGTTGAAACGCAAGATAAGAAAACCGGAATCGGTCACGTGCGGTTACAAAACAAACAAAACGAAGCCCAAGGTATAATTCGCGGAAATATGAAAAGTAAAAGCACAAGGACGTCCCAAAGCTTTTTTTACACGCGAGCCTCAGCGCAAGGTAATACAAGTTTGCAAACAGGTAATGAAGCACCGCTACCACCTGACTGATCTGACAAAAATCCGGCTTTAAGTTAGCCTTGTACAATTCTGGGTCCAGGATGTTCTCAAAAGGATACATTGTTTTTTGTCATTCTCACACACAGTGCATTCCCACACACTCTCACACACTTATAATCGAAGCCGAAATCTCCCGTTTCTTGCCTTGGAATGGCGCGCCTCCATTTCCCACGCAGCTCCCCGTCGCTCGGTCAACAGAACAAGGAAACATTTTCTGTTGTATGGTTGTACAAGGAACAACATCCCGGGACGCAATGCGTGTTCCGCATCGTCGTTGCACTGCTTAAGTCGCATCACAGCAGCGCGAGATGCACGTTACATTTTTTTCCCGCACAAAACAAACACAACTCGCCGCGTCTCCGCCGTTCGAGCCAGCGCAACGCCGCCCGAGGAGTGACCTCAGTGAGATAGTGGCGCCACCGCGCGGCGGCCAAACGCAGCATATGAAGCTCTCCCATGGAGTCACGGAGCAGTTTCGTGACCAGTAAAGCATTGAAGGACTCTGGTCACAGTCAGTCCAAAATCCAAAGGGCTTCGAATGCCGCGCAGGAATGGTGCAATCGGATAGACGTCGGTTTCATAAGGCGAGGGACGCGGGTTCAACTCCGACCACGGGAAGCGTTTTAAATGCAGAGCATTTCAGTAACTCACGATGTCACCCGCGTTGACGTCCGTAGTCGTAGTCCGCACCCCTCCCCCTACACTATATAAAAAAAAATACTATCCGGCGCCTGGTTTCGATCACTCGACCCTGCGGGCGGAACGCAATGTACATGGTGCTCTACCCACTGCGCCACAAAGCCGACACAGAATGGGAGGCTACGAACGCGCCTTATATCCTTGACTCATTCGAACTACGTCAAGAAGCTGCTGATACAACGCATTCACTACCACCAACTCCCTTGCGATAAACACAAGTTTAAAATCTCTTCAGTTGAACAAGGCGAATGTTATAAAATCACTGTAACCTAGTTTTTCGTTTGATACGAACGGTAATAAAGAAAAAAAAACTACCACCAACTCCCCAAACACTAAACGTTAACGCAATACACCCACCCCCTATGCGACGCATTTACTCGAGTCCCCCTCGCGGGGAGATGGGCCCAATTTTTTTTTCTTGAAGCGCTTGATGTGCCTTCGTGGAAACCCGCTGTGTAAGTTGGCTTTCCTGCAGGGTGTTTTGTGCGTGACTATTTGAATTTTGGACCTTGAAGACTCGTCGACTTTCAACCATCTTTCACTTCACCTACGATCATCATCATCATTGTCAGAAAAAGTTGGCTCCCCTGCAGTGCAATTTGGGGCAACGTCGCCATCAACGAAGCAGAGAAAGCTTCACTTTAAAAAAGTATAGCCGAGAGACTGCATTCGTGGTTTGTGGCAAGATCCGTACAACAGAATGCCCGTTTCCTGGTCTGGAAGGGCCAACAATCCCCATCCCTCACACCCAATCCCCGTCCCACGTACGAGCAGTTGGTGGACCGGCTGTACAGCTCGGACCTCTCGACCCAGCGCATGCTGATAGAGAGGGCACGAGCAGCCAGCAAGGACTAGGGCATCCCGGACTAGCGGACGCCCCCCACCTGTGGTGCTCTCACCATCCTGCACTATTCAGCTCCAAATTAAAGATGTTTATTCTCTCTCTCTTCCGCTAAGATATTCACCGCAAGCCTCATCAACACGCCCTTTAAAGCTATCGCCATACGGGTATTATCATCATCATCCGAAACATAAGAAAGGGCGCGCGGAAAAGAAGAACAAGATGGCGAACGCAATGGACGCGCAGAAAGGCCCAACGCTTCCCATGACCGGGTCCAGCAGTACGAGGCGTGGCTGTTTAAAACTGAGCCCCCCAGTCTCCCCGAGCTGTGAGAACCGATCGCCTTCCAGCGCTCCCCTGGCTAGGACTTCCCCGACGTGGAATTCTCCGAATTTGACTCCCCCGGCTCCGTCTTCTCCGGCTCTGTCTTCTCCGGCTCTGTCTTCTCCGGCTCGGAATTCCCCGAGTTGGACTCCCACGAGTCGGACTCCCACGACCCCCGTGAGTACAGCGCTGCAGCGCAGATGAGCCGACGTACAGCGTGCACCCGGAGTGGCCTGCGGTACATGCTCTAATTCATGCCTTAAGTTCCCTTACTGTTCATTTATAGCTGCACAATACCTGAAGTATCAACAGCAGCACGCGGAAAGCAGCAATAGTATAGTAAACTTTCTGGAGTTAGTATTGATCTCTTAGAGGGTGGTCCAGGGCCCCATTCGCTGCTGTGATCCTTCTTGCCCGGTCGATCAGTCCGCGCTGGTCATCCAAGGCTGTGCTGGAAAGAGTGGCTTTCCATCCGAAGGGGGAGCGGCTGGCAATAGGAAATTGGGTAGGGGGTTTGGGGGCATTCCCATGTTGAGTGATACAGGTTTGGGTGTCCTTCGCAGGATGGGCATTGGTCTGGGTACATTGTAGCATAAAAGTTGTGCCGGATCGAGAGGGCTAGGGAACGTGTTAGTTTGAAGCTAGCGCCTTGCAGCGGCTTCTTCACGGGGGAGTTGCGCTTCTAAAGGAGGAAATGTCCTACGGCAGTCTGTAGTGTCAGTATAGGCGGTATTCAATGGCGCGGACTGGATGCAGGCAACCAAGTGTGCGCGGCCATATCTGTGGCCAAGCGTCTGTTGCTAGGCGATGTTGAGCGCGCGGCCCGCAGATAAGGCACCGCTCTTCTCCTCCATGCAACCGTGTGAGTGCGCCCACGTCCCGGCTAGAGCAGCGGCGTGCGCGCGTTGATGGCGGAACTTTACGTCGAGACGGGGCTGCATTGTTCTCTCCGCCGCCGCCGCCGCCGCTGCGAAGGCCGTATCAACACAACGCGCGCCGCCGCTCTAGCCCGCCGGGGTGCGCCGTCACTCGTTACGTCGGGCTCCGCTGGGATGGCGGTACTTGTCCATGCTAAGCACGACTGTGAAACACATGACTGTGTCACGTTACAAACTCTACCGCACCGAACGCACAGTATTCCCTCGAGTTCAATGTGAGTGCGAATAATAACATCTCTGTTGACGCCACCGTTTAGAATCGGATTGGAACGGAACAGATGACTCACGCCGGCGTTTTTTTTCCTTCGGCGTGCGGGCGCAGTGGCCAACCGCGCCGTGTCCTTGGCGTATCGGCCATGTCTGTGGCCGTTCCCAGTGTTGCCAGGCGAAGAAATTGACTGCTAAACTTTTCAACGAATAGCACCTATACACGTGTATGTGAGTGAGATGCTTTGTCTTGTCAGGGTTGGGTTGGTCTCCCGCAAGTGCCTGGAGGTTGAGCGGATTCATGCGATAGCCCGAAGACCTCATTATCAGGAAGACACGCATGCCCATGTGTCCAGATCAGGTGGACTGATGGAGTGTGTCGGTTCCGGCACCGGACGTGATGGGCGGTCGGGGAGATGCGTCGTTGCGCATAATTTCGGCGTGCTTCTTGCGAGTCGGATATAACATTTATTGGGTTGCCGGAAGGGCGAGTGCTGACAGCGAGGGCTATTGCACACTCTTCCGCTTCCAAGCTGTTGCCGGTGCGTATGGTGGCTGATGTTATCTCCTCACCCGTCCAGTTGGATTCGACATTTGCAAAGTGCTCGCAGGTTCCGATGGTTAAGGCCAATTTACATTCCGGTAGGTCCCTGACCCAGCTTTAGTACAGGAAAAGGGTCCACTCAACCCAGAAGAGATTTAAGAACGAAACCGTACGTTTTCTCCATTCGCCCCAAAGGTGGTTTAAATTACGGAATTGCTAAGCCGTTTGTGGCACACGCCATGTTATGAGGGAAAGAGGAAGTTGTCTGATCCCACGCGCTATCACCGAATGATCACCATAGCAGTTTCAAAATCTCTTTCGGTTCCTTGGGACGTAGCATTTCTCGTAGAAAAGAACCCACCCAGGAGGGTAGTTCATGCGAAGCTCTATACGACCCGCGCAATCTCAAACCAAATGTTTAATGTTCGGCGCGATCGTCGAGCTGCTGGCATAGAACTGACAGCTAGGCGGTTGGGGCGTAGATGCTACCACGGTTTCTTGTTGGTCTGCATTGTCTAGAAAGGTGAAGTCGCTGCACTAGCAAAGTCTGCTGTTGTTCTCCTTGCACAGGGAACGACGTCGTAATTTAAGTCGTACCCAGGGCGGGCTCTATCGGGATACTTGAGCTGCGAGGGAGGTACTGTGATGCAAGGGGTCCAGGTTTGTGGGGAAAGCCCGCTTGCAGTTCTTTGCGGCGGCGTTTGTCAACGCGATCCAGCACGAGCAGGTCGGTCGACAAAGGCAGTCGGGCGGGTAATTCAAAAGGGGCAAGTGTGAAGCTTAGGGAGTAGGAACAGGGAAGGAGAGGGGAGGATGTTGCGTAACAAGGGCAGTGGAAGCACTACCCTATTTTGACATCGGCTGACCCGGCGTCGACACGGATGGTACAAAAGCCTAAGTGGGCCGAACAAGGCCAGAAGTGAACCGAAACATGGCATGTAGGCATAAGAGATGAGATATAGATACAACGTTAATATTGATTAGTGATTGATAGTAATGATTGTCAACGTGGAATTATTATGGATTAGGTTAAGGAAGGTAAAATAGCGTGGCTGCTGTCCCCACGCGTGGAGGTGTATATAAAGGCACCCGACAAAGTAGTACGCCCAAGCTTTCGCCTTCGCAGCCCGTAAGAAAGCTTAAATGTCCCGAGAAATTTTGCTGCCCCGTAATTAGGCGGCCCTGGTTGCTTTTTGCAGACCCCACCGGCTCCCTCCTCCCCCGGTCGTTTCCGCCGAAACCGCAATGCAGCCACCCGCACCCTCATCACCGTCGCCATCGTACTTTGCGCGGTGGTGGCGTCGATGGGGCTGCTGTTCGGTTACCGGCGAGTGGGGCGCAGCAGAGTGGCCCCCTGCGGGTCCGACTCGTGCATCAAGTACACGCGCTCTCTCGAGGCGTCCATGAACCCGGACCTGGACCCGTGCGAAGATTTCCACCGCTTCGTCTGCTCAAACTGGAAGCCCGGTATGCACTGGCTAGAACATTCTGTGGAACAGCTGTCAAGCCGAGGTGTAGGTTGTGTCCACTGGCGAGACACGCATGCAGGCAACCGTGTGAGTGCGCCGTCAGGTCGGGCTCCGCGGGATGGCGGTACGGACCGGGATCGCGGTGCGTGCTAAGCACATGATTTGTGTAGGACGTTCCAAACTCTACCCCACCGAACGCAAAGTAATGCGTCGACTCCAATGTATTAACACCTAACCTAATAACATGTTTGTTGACACCACCGTTGAAAGTTGGGTAGAAACAGAGCAGACGACGCAAGCCGGTGTTTTTTTTTTTTTCTGCGGCGTGCGGGTACAGTGGCACAAGCCGCGCCATGTCCGTGGCGCTTCGGTCATGTCTGTGGCCGTTTCCAGTGTTGCCAACCGAAGAAATTGACAGCTAAACTTTTCAGTGAATACCATCTATAGAGAATACGCGAGCACTAGGAGCGTTCTGCCATTGCATCCGGGTTCACGGGGACGGCTCGCGAGCTCACCCTTAGAGAGCAACATCAAGGGGCCATGAAGACGTTATGCAAGTTCGGTTTATTGGAAAGCCTGCTTTTCCGGATGACAATGATTCCAATTTTATCGTGAAATTCCGATATAATCATGTTGTTAAAGAAAACGAACGAACAAGTGGCGAGTCCCCATTCCCTCACCGGATATTTCGCAATGCCGCCAGCAGCACGAAAAAGCACCTATGGCGTCATTGCGAAGTCTCCGGTGGTGGTGATAATGATTCCATTAAACCTGGAATCATCATCATCACCATCATCATTACCGTAGATTTCGCAATCACGTCACAGGTTGTTGTTCGGGCTACTGGCGGCCACCGGCCCAGGTAACGGCCAAGAAACATGGCTGTGTGGTTGTTGTGGGACCCGTACTTCTGTCCGATCGTGCAACTTAAATGCTAGCGTACAGTTTGAAGACGGATAAGGATGTTTTTATATCTGGCCCATATTACGCCATTCCTGCCATTCCGTCATTCCGTCACGGTGGCGCGAAATTTGAACGGTTTCCATTATTTCATAAGCTGTCTTGGCTAGAAACGTCTTTCGTGCCTTGAACGAAGCAGAGTGACTAAACGAAGGCTAGTTCTTTCAAAATAAACAATATCCTGTAGAGAGGTTTTATGCACGCTCTCACCTGTTGGGGTGCGTCAGGTGGGGTGTGTTTTATGTGCCCCCCCCCCCCCCTCTCTAATGAAGGGGAGGGCGTGTACGGCTGTTTTTTCGGCCCCGACTTGTGAATTCGCTGTGCTTTTCGCTGTGGGCTCTGGGAGTGCAAGTGTATGTACGTGGTCTGCGATGACTTTAGTGCTCTACCTTACAGTGCCGCGCTGAAGGGGGGGGGGGGGGGGAGTAAATGAGTAAATTCATAATTGCATCACGGAAACAGCTCTACTCCATCACCTTTAATTAGGTCAAATGGTTAGTGTAAATTTGGGAATTTCATTCAGGTTTGATGAGCTGGCGCTGCACAGGTGATGAGGCGCGCCGCAGTGGAGGGCTCCGGATTAATTCTAATCACCTGGAGATCTTTAATGTGCCCGAACTCTCGAACGCACGGCGCTTTTGCTTTTGGCTTCCTCAGAAAAGCGGCCGCCGTGGCCGGTAATCGAACCCGGGTCCTCGGGCTCAGCAGCACAACGCCGTAGGCACTGAGCCACGGCGGCCGGTAAATTTGGGAATTTCAGCGGGCGAGTGATATAGTCGGTCACGTTATACAGGGTCATAGCGTGCGTGCGTGCGTCTGTGTGTACGATTTCAATTTGGGATCAGTATGAGGACTGAAGTAAAGTGTACTCCTTGCAAAGCAGAGATACGAAGGGAACTTCGCACATTGCCAAAAAACATCCTGTAAAAGCCGATTCACGCGGCAATTCTACAGGCGCTGTAACATGTTGGAGCGTCCATTGCCCTTAAAAACAGCATTTTAAAATGACATTGCATCCGGTGAAATTCATCCTTCTTGACAAATGGGAAAAAGGCAATGCAATACTCGGGTGCGTGACGCTTTCCGAAGCCCTGAATACATTTATAATATGATTTGCGACACGCGAAAAGGTTAACGCAACAAAATGCCGATAGAAGCAGAACTCGTGTGAAACGTGCATTAGGTGAAAAGTAACAAAAATTTAGAGCAAAGTTCTATGAGTTTACCCGGAGATTCAAAGGAAACATAGGCTCAATAGACCGTAGAGCATCGTTAATTCCATTTAGAATAAATGAGGGGGAGTACAAATTATCCACAACACGCCACGTGATGTGCACGTCACCAGCTCGAGTGTGATCTCGTGCCGGACAGTATGCAACGCCCACGTAGCTTCGGTTAACTAAACGGCGTGTTTCAGTAAACTTATTGAAGGCCTAAATTATCATTCCTACGAAAATTGTGATACGAACCTCATCACCGATTCTTGCAGCTGAATAATGCTACAGCCGTAGATACAGCTCGCGTTCAAAGCATTTTGTTGTTCGGACATCTGTCAACCATACGGTTCCTCGGAGTCACAATTTGCTCAATGAAAGCGACGTCAATGACCCGATGTACGAAACATCTCGGATTTTACCAAGATGTGTCTCTCGTATAGAAATCTTCGAAAGTGAAAGTAGAGCACCAGAATGACATCAAATCTTTCAACGATCGTCATATTACACTACAGCTTATTTGTATCCACTTCAGGACGAAGGCTTTCAAGCTTTCCGGTCTCTGATATTCCGAATTCATTATTTTTCACGAATTTTCTAGCTGGTAAAGAAGTTAACCCCTAATTCCTTAATGGGTAAATGCTTGCAGTACCACAGATTATGCCCACTAATCAGCACCATAAATTATTCTCCTGTTCGTTTGACTACGATAAGTCGTTTGATATTCCATCTAATTCTAGAGTAATCCTGTAAAAGTACGGCTATGCCGCCTTCGGTTCGGAGTGTTCGGGCTTTAAATGTAGCAATATTTCATTCCCAATGGCGGCCTGTCCGGGGTCCGGACCAAGGGAATAAATAGATAGGCTCTTGTGCTCTACTGTTGTCCTGCCCATCAATTTTGACAGTGTATACAGCGGGTTTGTACTGGAGGCCAGCATTTTGGCGGTTTTACCATTTAGATAGTTTGGCTGAATACTACACCAGGGTAGGCCGATCGTTGAATGGTGGGGGAGTAGAGTGTATGCTCCTGACTACCTTTCTATTATGTTTACGTCTATTTACAGGATGCGCTGCGACGCGTCGCTGTTAGCGCAGGGCCTATCAAGTATATTTATTCGCGATGAACAACAGAAAATCCTCTTTTCGTTGCATCCACAGTGGCTGGAGGTCGCTCTTTTCTCGAGGATGCCGAGCTGGAATTCCAAGAAAACGTCATGAAGCAAGCCGTGGACACGAATGCACCGGAAAAAGGGCAGAACTACTTCCAGAAGGCCGTAATGTTCTTCAAAACGTGCGTTAGAAGTACTGACGATGGAGTGCGCCAACTGAAGAAGTTCCTCGAAGAAATAGGCATGCCGTGGCCGGATGTTAAAATGACCACGGATCCCTCTAAGTGTTTTAGTGAGCCTTTCCATCAAATGGCAATGCCCTGTGTTCTTCTACGCGTACGTGTCATCCTACGCAATGACCGGCCCGAAAACTAGTGGTGCTTGAATCCTTCCTTGGCGCCCGTTACGATTCCTTCGTGGCCGAGTACCGCTCTCGCCACGACAACGCGCGCCACATCTGCCAGCTGCACAACGCGCTCGCTGAAGAAGTTGGCAAAAAAATACACGCATCCAAGCTCGCAGTGGTGTCAAGGCCTTGCTCAGGTGCAACACATGCTTATTAGCCGGTTGGACAACTCATCTGGCAAGCATTTGTGGGCCTCCTACAAGAACATCTACAAGTTCGCTCGTAACATGTCCGGAAACTGGATCCGTTCCATCAAGTTAAGCGCTCCGCCACACATCAACGTTCGAGGAAGCATGCCGTCGCAGTCCATAACGATGGTTATATGAAGGCTCTTGACGGAATTCTACGCGCCACGAACAAGGAGGAACTTACTGCGTTTCATCGGCCTCACCATAGTCCAGGTCATCGGTCGCTTCCTTAGTCCCAAAGGTGGCGACACTGGTTTACGGGTCGGCTGCCGAGAAGCATAGGCGTCAGGCCAGGGCCTGCTATCAACTAACCGACGTCGCCTTTCCGAGTGTCCTGAGCACGTCTTTCCTAAAGTACGGTTTGCACGAGCAACGCGTCGGCAAAGTCAGGGAGGTCGCTAACGTCGTGGTGGCGTCAGAAACAGCGAGGCTTCGGCAGACAAAGTGGTTGAGCTTGCAGTCTAGACGGCTGTCATCAAGAAGCTTGCCGGTGCGACCGTCATTATTAAGGGGGCTGAAAGTCGAGACGTCGGCTATAAATGCATCGTTTCCGGACATGACGGGCTCCTTCCTAATCAACTTAGCTCACCTGCCCTCCGACTACTGGTTCCGGTACCACGTCTACGAGGACTCTGCGGCGACTAAAACCGACTGGACCAACCTGTGGCGCCAAGCCAACGCCTCGTACGCTCCGCACAGGCTCTTCGTGCCGAGCGTCTATATGCACCGGCGGGTGTTCCCCGACGATGCCTACGAGAGCATTAACTACGCGACCATCGGGTCTCTGATCGCCCGCCAGGCCGCCTCTGCTCACGACCTCACCGGACGACACGTCGATGCCGACGGGCACAGAGTCACGTGGATGAAAGACTCTGAGCGCGCCGTGCAAGACAGGATCATCGGATGCGTGGTCGAAGCGTTCCAGAATCGCTACAACGGCACTCCCGTGGCGACATCGGTGGACCGCTCGGCATTGTACGACGCCTGGGCGAGCCTTTCGCCGCTATTGGGAGCCCTGCACTTCAGCCCCGGATTTACCGAACAGAGCTCGGGGTTTCAGCGCTACAACCCCCAGCAGCTCTTTTTTATGTCACTCTGCTTCAACGCTTGCGGCCAGGGAGAAGACGGCGTCCGTGGTTTCAGCGCAGCCGCCTGGTGCAACATCCCACTCAGTCTGTTCAGGCCATTCTGGGATAGCTTTCAGTGCCAGGAGGGAAGCAGGATGCGTTCTTCCGTCACGTGTGACGAGATGTGACGAGGCTGGTCTGGGACAGCGTTCTTAGACGAATTCGCCTTTCCGTGACATGTGATGGTGTTCTCGCCAAGCACAATCCAATGCCGCTAGTAAATCTTTTCGCGCAACGCGAATATTTTTTATACCTACCTCTCTACAAAATATAGACATACAAAACACACACTCCCCCTGTTGAGCAAGAAAACATTATTAGTGCAGTTTCACCTGCCGTGGAGGGGCTGTAGGGTTCAATCAGCGGTCATCTTTTCTGCGTGCTTATTCTTGCTGCCTATACTGTGCAAACTATCTGCTTGCAATGGTATCCAACGGAAGTTTTCGTACCTTTATACGTATACCGTGGATTACGTTTGCCACTCATTCCGCGCTGCAAGCATCCATCGGCAGATAACTTCTCCTAGGCAGCAAGGAGTCGATGCTTGGATATTTATTCAACTAGAAGCCACCTTTTTTTCACACGTACTATCATGTTAGCGTTTCTTGCGGGGGCGCAGCACGACGGGTGTTTTGTTTTTCAAAGACGAGAGCCAATAAACAAGTTCCCTTTCTCTCTCTCTCGTCAATGACCCGATGTACGAGGTGGATGAGGTAGCATAACATCCCGGAGTTCACCAAGACGTGGTTCGCGTGAAAAAAGTTTTGAAAGAAAAAAAAAATCACACATCTCCATGAAGTGAATCATGACGAGTGGGTGAAGCACTGCGGATCGGTCTCACCGTAAATAACCCGTGAGAGTGATTACTGCTGCTAAAACGATTTTCCAATCCAATCCAATTAAATTTAATCCAATTCATCCAATCTATTTCAATACAATACAATTCAATCCAAGGCTCCTCACGCATGCGGAGCACGGCTATCCAGGAGCTCTCTCTCTCCCTCTCCCTCTCCCTCTGTCTCTTTCTCTAACCTTTTGTGAACCTTTCATTTTGTTCTTGTTAACCTTTTGTGAACCTTTTGTTCGCAGATGTTTCTATTTACACGGTGCTGTGCCATGAGCACGGACAAGCCTCGGCCTTAAGGTGCTTCGCCACTAAAAGTAGAGCGCCAGGTGTCTGCTAAGCAAAATTCGCGCTAAAGTGCAGGTACTTAAACCCGTGGATTGAAAACATATTGAGCTTCTTGCTACATCGGCATGCTCGTCATCATCATTGCGACCTCCATAATGATAATTTAAGTAATGCCGTATAGCTATCAGTCTGGTTACGGCGCGATAATCCACGCGCGGAAAGCAGTAACCGGTCTTCTCTTCAACTACTGAGCATCTATCCATCCCCTGGCAACACCAGGTCGCGACAGTTCACATGATGGTCTCCCTACGTTATCATCATTATCGATGCAGTAAGTTACGAAAGGTAAGGAGGAGGAGGAGGAGGAGGAGGAGGAAAAACGTTTATTTATATTTTGTAGTGGTTGGGCGGCACTCCACCGCGGGCTTGTGCCACGTGCAACAGTTCCCAACAGGGTCACCAGGGGTGTTACCCTTGGTCCAGGGCTCCAACGGCCTCTGCTGCTTTGCGTTCCCGCCGAATCAGACCGATCTGGTCTTCACAGCAGGCGCTGGCCAGCAGTGCCTCCCCATTGCTCCGCATTAGGGTTTCTGATTTTGGGGACAGACTTTGTGCTTTTGCATTCCCATGTGGTGTGGTATAGGGTGAGTTTTTCTTGATGGCACAATGGGCATGCGTCTGCAAATCGAGTCGGATAAATTTTACTCAGCATGTTTAGGTTAGGGAAAGTGCCTGTCTGCAGCTGTCTCCAGTCGGTGGCTTCTGCCCTCGTCAGGGATTCGTGTGGCGGAGGGTACCTTTTCCTGATACCCCTGCAGTATGCCAATGTGGCCGAGTATTCTGAGGGGACTGGCGTGGGTTCTTCGAGGTCGGAATCATCGGGTGCTCGGTTGGTAGTATAGCCTCGAGCTACCCTGTCCGCCTCTGTGTTTCCCTCTATCTGGGCCCACAGGATCCTGTGGTGAATCTTAGGTGGATGCTGAGGGTGTTGAAGTACGCCACCTTGACCCTGGAGGAGTACACGGAGTGCGCAGTGGCTTATTCGTCCCTTCAAAAAGTGGCGACAGGCCTGTTTCGAGTCGGAAATCATTGTAAATGACCGGCCCGTCCGGATGCCTTCCGCCGCAGCCAGAGCGACAGCTAGCTCCTCGGCGTCTGTCACGGCACAATGACGTAGCGAGCCACGGGTGATCATATGGAGGTCTGAGTCTATGACTACAGCCACCCTTCATCCTTTCCTTGGATCTTGTGTGGCTGCGTCTACCTACACTGTGTTGTTCTTGGAGGAGAACGTGCGGTGTATGCAATCTGCTCGTGCTTGGCGCCCGCCTTGATGGAGGTTGGGGTCCATGTTTCTAGGTATAGGGGCCACGTGGAACGTCCGGCGGATGTTATCAGGAATGTCTGTTGTCTTCGACATTTCTCTGATCGGTTCGGTGCAACCCAGCTGTTGCAGGAGCGTCCTACCCATCGGGGTCTGCATCAGCCTCACAGTCTGGGCTCAGTCTTTGAGTTGGGCTTCTTTATGTTCTTGGAATGTGTTGTGAACCCCTAAGGCCAGTAGCTTTTCGGTTCACGTGCATATCGGTACCGTTAACGCCGTCTTGTACGCTTTTATTAAGAAACTTCTGTCACAAAGAATGAACTAGGGACATTGCAAGAGAAGGCGGGCCGTATGAATATATAGTAGACGCCTTCGTCCCACAGAGGACACAAATAGCTGAGGTCTGTGACTATGACTGTAGCTATAGCGACGGTGACGAAGACGAAAATAAGAATGAATCATGGCTTCGCATATTCCAATTATCCCTAGTCACGTCGAACTATGCGGGAGCCACATATTTCAATAGATCATAAGGACGAAAATGAATTCATAGGGCCTAAAAAACTGGGAGCGAAGCTTGTATGGTTAAGCCGACACGCCATCGCACAGCTCATGGGCAGATTTTCTTCCGAAAAGGCCGTCGAATTACGCGGAATTCTCCCATTACGAAAAGTCAGTCGCTGTAGCATAGCAAGACAAATGACTCGGCCGCTTGAGTTTTTTGCACGTTGGGCCAAAAACACGCTTCCAACTGCTGGTGCTCATAGCTGTTACGTATATATAAGCACAGCGAGATCGCATTTGTTCGCGACCGTAAAAGAGAGAGGGACCTTCGTTTAACAGCCATGACGGCTTATTCATGACTCGTCCTTCTTAGCCAGGAAAACCAACAAGACGAAGCCGATCAAGCAGAAATGGCATAATCCGAAGTGCCTTTCGCGAAAGAACGCAAATGCGCGCATAATCGTGCGCAGTTGATCGATTAGCTACAGCAGATTCCTCATAGCGCGGACGGCTGCCAGGAGCGCCAAATTGTTTCTTTAGGGAACAAAACCGGAGCCTCGCGAGAGATTCCTCTTCCCTGAACAAAACGAGCAAGGGCCTTCAATGGGCGGTCTGAGCTCCATGGCAAAGCGGGCGGGGGGTCGGCCAAAGAATAAGGATGGGAACTGGATTACAGCGGCCCGGGTAATTCGTCGTCGGCGGCGAGGCGGGAACGATGAATCGAGCCTCGTCTGACACGTCTTCCATAACGCTCCAGGGATTACGTCTTTTTGTTCGTGGACAGGACGGAAGACAGCGGGTGCCCTGAGGGCGGTCCGTGGACGATTGCATTGAAAAGGCCGCACGGCGCGCATGCGTTTTGCCCGTTTGGCCACGCGCGCCGCTTCGGATTCGACCTAGCTTGGCTTGCTACGGCTGCGCTTCCGTACTCTGCCGAAGACCCTTCTGGGCGCTTTTTTTTTTCTCCGCGTGAAAGCTGCCGGAGGGTGATTGATTTGTCAAGTGTGCCTCACGCGCTGGTGGATCCGTGGCCTGTGGACGCGCGGTTCCGGTGCGGCTGGTATTTCCTGAAGTAAAGTACGACGGGTAAGAAAAGAAACACATGTTGTTTGTTTTCGTTGCGGGCAGCCCCGTTGTTCCGCGCCTCAATGTGTTCCGGGTGTTGACGTCCTACACATTCATTTCTGGCGACACTCGAAATGGTGATGTTTGTACAATGCTCTCGAATACACTTTGCCGAGTACGTTTCATACCGCCACACGAAGACGAAGGTGTGCACTGTTGTACATAGGGCCGTGGTCTCCCACCCTTAAAAAAGATGAAGGTTTGTGAACACGTAGCTTGAGCGGGTTCTCCAGAAGGCGTATATGCGTTTCCTAGTCAGTACAGCCAGCCGTCACCTGAGCGTGCTTATGGGGGTTATACATCACAGCGTAAACGTACCTAAACCATACAAAACCATCCGAACTGAAATAAATAACAGCCAGAACAGACCTGCAATGTTTGACCACCATGGTGTAGAAAAATATTCAACAGAAATAGCCGAAACCGACCTAAAAGGAGAAAACCCGCAAAAACGTACAAGAAGCAGTAGCTGACACTGACCAAGAGGCAACGAAAATGCCCGGAATCCCTTTTATAATGCATAAAAATGTCGTAAATAGATTATAAGAGTGATAATAAATGTTAATAATCAAATATGACGAACCCTTCAAAATTAACAAAAAAAGCGGTAACGGGATTTGAACCCGGGTTAGGATGTTTGCTTCGCACGAGCGGAACTACTACACTACGAGACCAAGCGGTTCTGAGCGAATAAATTGAGGGCCACATGCACGTGGACATAGCTTCAAACATGCCCCTAGATGGCGCCATGCGTCGTTTGGCTGTGCTGACTAGGAAACGCCTATACGCCTCCAGGAGCCGACGCCGTGTAATTATGTCGTTCCACTATATCTCATGATTGGTCTCATTTTTATCCCCCATCTAACAAAATAAAAAGTGAGCATTTCTTCCAACCAATCAAAACTCACTAAAGGGGTAAACTAATACGCTACCGTATAAACTTTATTGAATCAGGAATTTCCTTCAAGCAAGGCGGAACCACACAGGTTACTGCTTATGGATGGAGACCCCGTTCTCAAAGTCATAAAAGTCATAAAGTATACGTTCATCTAATCTGCTTAAAAAAAAGCGAAAAGACTGGGAAACTTTTGAAACTACAGTGCTCCCCTTGTTGTCCAGATTTAGTCGGGGCGGTAAAAAATATGAAAAGCTACTGAAAACAAGAGTAAGTACAGTCCCTAATTATTGTGCTCCATGCGAAAGACAAAATCTCCCCCTCCGGCGATGACCAACGTCAATTACAGGATTGTAATTAAGTTTAGTAAATAGATATCACAAAAGGGGACCCGCAGTTTACGATGACAGGAAAAGAATAAACAGCCATTGGACGAACTAGTGGATGACTGAATGAGTCTCATCCACGGAGCAAGATATAAAGAGGAGCGCCGACTGTGGCCCAGAAAAATTCTTTTGCTCGGGCCGATAATGTCCACGCGCCGCCGGCCGCCCAGCTTTCCCTTTGCTCTCCTCCTCCTTCGTTTGCCCTCTCGTCGCTGTGCCTCTGTACATGGCTCTTCCCTCCTTCGCTCTCCCCAGAGGCGTCGTTTCTTTCGCAACGGCGTCTGTCGTATGCCTGTCCTACTATGCAGGAGGAATGCCTGCACGCACGGAATTTAAACACCCGTGCGCAGCCGGGATAGACGGCGCAGATAATCGCACGCCACCGCATACATTGCGATCGCTTATTCCCTATCGGGGGAGTTTATTCTGACATTATGAAGACCCGCTAAAAATATTATACTAACCCAGCAGATGTAAGACGCAACTGAACAACGACGACTTTAGAATCACCAAAGAATGAGTAAGAGTAATATGAAACGCCACAATATGCAGTCTAGCGTGATTCTGCTTACGACAAATCGATGCAGCGCAAAAATTACCCTCTGTTGTTGGCCCGCTCTCCGGCCGCCTGCTTAATTATTTATGCCGCTTCTGCGCCCGAACAATGCTTACAAGGGTCGCCCGGAGTCTCCATCGGCAAACGGCAATGAGACACACATTTCTGTGCCAATGACTGAATTGGACTGCTGCCCTGTTGCGCATGTAATAAGTGTACAAAAACACTGGCATCTTTATAAGGCACCCAAGAATATCAAACGCCACCTTCATTGTTACTCATACCGCAACTTACCGCCCGATGTTCACTGTCGCTCTACGGTCGTGTTATCTCGTCGATAACGCCGTGGACTCCAAATAAAATGCTGCGAGTTGTATAACTGCAATATTGGGCCTGCGAGGGTTCCCGGTGTTTTTTTTTTTTTCTTTAAGCGGCTGACCAGCAAAACAACCGGCTCGTCAAACCTTTGATTTTGGCGAGTCATAACTACAGAGATATAGGGTCCGGACGAATTCAAATATCGCGAAATGAAGGCTTGTGAAAAGACCGCACTGTCAGGGCCTCGATCTTGAGCAGATTGCTACGTCGCGGGCAGTCGCGGGTGATGTTATCGCGTTTCTGTTATTTTCTGATGAGCGTGTGAGTGCCGGTCCATGTTCTAGGCACACTCTGTTTTGGACGTAAGTTGGAGAACGGCGAGAAAGCTGAGGCAACTTTTATAATCACTAGTGATCAGAACCAGTTGCTCCTTTCGCCTTTTGTAAAACCTGTTAAAACACAGCCGAATCGGTGTTCACAAATTTACAAAACGGAGTCACATTTTCGGTAAGCACTGCGCAAAAGGTAGTGTTTGTATAGCAGCCTTTCAATTTGTATAGCAGCCTTTCAATCGCGCTATATGTGCGCTCTACATTTTGTTTTCCCGCCATGCAAACCAATCCTTAACGCATCTTTGCCGTGCCGTGCGACCACTCAGTTCATTCGGGTTCGGGTTACCCAGAAGGTGCTGTCGAACAAGTTAATCAAGCCGTGCGAAGGAGGAGCGCAATGAACGCGAAGCGGCGCCAACGCAGGCCCAAAGCACTCCGTGCCCAAAACTACCGTGGCCGAAGCAGACGACAAAAGCCGACGGAATGCGTTTCGCCAACGCGCCCGCCGGCGCACGGGGAACGCCGGCCTCTTAGCCGCCGGACCATTCGCTGCGCCATCTACATTGCGCTCCGCGAGTTATGGACATTAAGAGCCCGCAGGAGAGAGCGAAGTCGGCGCTCCTGTTTATCTTGCTCCATGGTCTCATCCCAAAAGGAACGTTCTAGAGTACGGCTAAAAAAACCTGCAACGCCGGGACGTCTTCAGCAGAAAAATGTATCGAATGGCCAGCAAAAGTTGCGCACTGTTCAGCGCAGGGGTATTCACGCTAGCGAGCTGTAGGGGATCATCATAGTCGTCGTCGTCGTCGTCGACATCATCATCATCATGATCAATATAAGAACCGTGGCCATGAAGACAAAATACGACCCTGCTTCATTAAAAAAAACTGCTTGTACCGGTAACAATGACACCAATTTTAATGCAGATGTTAAGGACACATCGATGTTAGAGAAAACATACTAAGCAGTGTCAACTCCCGCGTTACTTTCCGTCGATATATCTATGACGTCACAGGGACTTGTTTGTGTGACGTGAAGAAACATGACTGGGCGATTCCAGGGGGCCCCTAGTTCCTTTCCATGGTGCCACTTGAATAATAACGTGCAGTTTGCACACTGATAACTGTTTTTAGTGGTGTCTTTGTTAGGTCACTCCTGTACGTACTACGTCACCGCAGCACGACGTTTGAATGTTTTTAAAGATATTTCTTGCAGCTTTCCTGGTTAAAAAACGTCTTTCCTGGCTCAAATGAAACTGAGGGAGTTACCGAAGGCTAGTTCTTTCAATAGCAATAAACCCCGTTGCGGTCAGCCAATATTCTCGACACCCCTGCCTCTCCTTCCCTAACGCTAATATCAACTCTAAGGAGATTCATTTATTTCAAAACATTCTGGTGATAGTATAATTTCACAACTCGTGGCTTACATGAGTGTGAGCCCAACAATGGCGTTTCTTTTTTCAGCAATTACAGGAAGCAGAGTATACATTGCAGTGATCGAAACCCTGATTCTTTGCGCTATCCTTGAGCCTATAGCGCTACCCGCCAATACAGCACCGCGTGCTTCAAAAAGTTTTAGCGAGCTTTGAAAACCACGAGGTTATACGAACACGTTCACATACTAATTACATGTAGGGCACTCGACACAATACGACTCAGACGCCTTCCAGAAATCTATAGACCACTCCATCCACTCCATCCATCATTATTTTTATCGGTCGAGCCTATTTTCTCGGTCAAACGGGTTTTAAAGTATCTGCCAGAGAGAAAGTTTATACAACTGGTCTTCCATCGTCCAGATTCTTAGCCTGGCCCTATACACCAGCCATGTTACTTTCCTTTATTCCACTTCACCTTTCGATTTCACTTTTACAGCTGATTTTATAGACTGGTGATTCGTGCCACTACTCTTAATAAATAGCTTGTTTTGGCGCTCTTTGGCCATTGCTGTCCTTGCGCCAATAACAAACAACTAACTAGATTCCTCTGTCATCAGGAATCGCTGAAACACGAAAGTTAAATGTGCAGCGAAATCTGCAGCTGAGCATCAGTATTGCTGGGTCGCAGGCTGCCTTGTGGGTGTGCTTGGCGAGCGACGTCCTGCTGGCGGGTCGCTTCGGCAGAGGTGTACTGGCGTCATTTCCGTGACGGACATGACGTCAGCGAAATCTTGGTGTATACCGGCATAAAACAATTTCGTGTTAAAATATAAAACTCAAGAAGGAAACAACCCGTAAGTATAACGTACTCTTTAGAATTAAAGGTTTGCTTCCCCGCAAGAAGACCCTGTGTGCAGGGGTGCACCCTTTACAGCCCCCTTGCTTCGTTGTACTGGCCGTCACTTCCGTGACGGATATGACGTATGTGAAATCTTCGTGTATCCGGGAATAAAACACTTCAGTGTTTACGTTTTAGCGAGCTTTGAAAACCACGAGGTTTATATACGAAAACCAACTGAGAAACGAACACGTGCCTGACCGCAATTTCTGGAAAATATCTCCCAGCTTCAAACGACCACTATAACGGACCTGCTTTTTGGTCTTTCCTTCCCTGGTGTATGCATATCTCGAGACGAAGAAGCAACGACCGCGGGTCCCTTTGCGAGTTCAGCGCTCGCCGGATCTCGTTTCGCGAACTCTGATGACCGGCGCGGGTTGCGGGATTCACCCTCGTAATGCCCCCTTCTCTGAAACATCGATTTTCGATCGGCGAGCACGGGTCTCACGTTGCAAAGTAAGAGCGTTTCCCTCCTGCCTCTTCGTCTCCTTGTATGTGCGTACGCTTATTTGTGCGCGCCGGATCGAGAACGTGCCGTGCCCTGTGTTTCCGTCATGCGCCCACCTCTCCACGAGCGGTGGGCGCGCGACTGTCTCACGTTGCCGATCGCGACATATTCCGAATGTTGGACGCCGGCTTTAAAGCACATACAAACCACGGAAATGGGACACCACGTACCGTTTTCTCTGTGTAAGGGAATCACCTTAGTCGCAATATTACGGGAGGGATTGTTAGAAACAAGAACTGTTTCAACGCGTTAAGGGGGAGTCACGTACCTGATCACATTCCTATGGGATTTACCACTTTGAGTCATGGGTTTAAAAAGCACCGTGTACCAACACCAGAAGGTTGGCCACTAAATAGACATGTTCCTAATGGCTTGTTTTGATTCTGTAAGAAATATATCGCTTCGTTGTTGAAATAAAAAAATAAAAAGGAAACACGTTTTGGTTTATATAGTTTTCACTAGATGGCGCTGTCTGTCTAGAAATTAAGAGTTTTCTGTATTTATTTCAGTACAGAAGTCACATATTTCAAATATAAGCAAACTAGGCCGTTGCGATCGTTTGTATGTATTTGTAAAACTCTTCGTATTCTTGCACGATGGTTTTTAAGCCAGTGGGTCATTGAAGGAATAAGTCCCATTGGAAAGTTAACAGGTGAGTCCCCCTTAAAGGGACCCTGCAACACTGCCGATAAGCGAGTTCACTCTATCCTTCTCGTCTGGAAGCGTTGTCAAAGCTATAGTTACCAACAGCACGGAGTAGCATTGCGTGATTTGCTCGTCGGAGCAGAGCTGTCCGCCTTCCGTTTTCGCTTTGCTTTGTGGATTTTTTTCTAAAGTGGCTATCGAATTCGTTTATTTCTGAAACCAAAAATAAAAAGCGACGAATAGCCGCTAAATTGCTGTACTGACGTAATTCGAGCGCTCAAAGATGCCAAGACTTTTGGTAAAGAGAGAAAAAATCCTTTGTGCAGGCCTACAAGTTATCTTATGGCCGGAGAGCAGCAATTTTTGGTCGAGATACTTTGGGACCCGCTAGTCTAAGCACTGGATGTGTTTGTTGAGTACGTTCTGAAAACATTTAGGATTTCGTAAGATCTTGAAAAAGAGTGCAGGGCCCCGTTTAATCTTGAGCTTTACACTTCGCTCGTGCGCGATCCGTATAGTCGTTGCAATGCTGGTGGTAGTACGCTTAAAGCGAGAGGTGTTGAAAAGTGTTCTCAGTTTTGCCTTTTGCGATATTTTTCTGGTTAGAGGTAAATAGCTGGTGAGTTCGTTCAAAGAGTAGTTACACCAGTGGCCAATGAAAGTGTAAGTTCCTGCTGACGTCGTCAGAGCACTTTTGATCACAAGAGCTGCGGCAGATGATCGCAGGCACCCCATGTGCGGAAAAAAGTTGCAGATGACATTTACATTTGTGTCTTCAGATGCACCACGTGATATCGGTACTTCAGCATCGAGGGAGCGCGTTAAAACGAAGTCGCATTTACCATTTATCCTTTAGAAGCATTCTGCGTGCAGTGAACTGTCTGCTGGCCTTCTGGAGTTAGTAATAATGTTTAAAGGGACCCTGCAACACTTCCGGTAAACGCTTTCCCTCTTTCCTTCACGTCTGGAAGCACTGAATAGCTATATTGCCAGCACGGAGCGGCACTGCGTGCTTTACTCGTCGCAGCAAATCCGCCTTCCGTTTCTGCTTTGCTTTTGTGGGGATTTTTTTTAGTGGCTACCGAATGCGTTTATCACTGCAACAAAAAGGAAGCCGGCCAAGAGCGGCTACATTGCTATAATGAATCATTCCAGGGCTTGACAAACGCTAAGACCAAGAAAGAGAGCAAAATCTTTTCAGCAATTTTCGAAGTTATCTGATGGGCATAGAGAAGAAATTTTAGGCTCAGGTAGATTGTGACCCCCTTTCCTAAGTACTGGATGTGTTCGTTTAATACGTTGTGAAAGCTCTTCAGATTAGAAACGAGTTGAAACAAGTGTTTCAGGGTCCCTTTAAGCTTCTGTTCACTGGTTCTGCTAGGCGAATCGCCGGCCTTTTCGGTCTATCCGAGAAGAGAAAAGAGAGAGAGAAAAGGTGAAGGAAAGGCAGGAATGTCAACCAGGCTACGGCCTAGTATGCTATCCTGCACGGGGGAAAGGGGAACAATGAGGAAAAAGAGGAAAATAGAAAAAGAAGGGGAAAGGGACAGACATAGCGTAGAGTGGTGCGCCCTGCGGTAGGACACTGTAGACAAAAAAGTTCAGACAGTTCGTGGAGAGTAGCCTATTGCGCTACAGTCTTTTGTGCAATTCCGTCGTTTTTAGAAAACACGGGAGCGCTTTTGTCGCTTTGTCCGTAGATGACGGAGAAGGCCAGTGGCCCAGGATTGTCTCCTCAGAGAACGGGCGCCGAGTGTCCAGCTTTCGTAGAGTCGCAGAGAGTTGGCTTTGTTCAGATGAAAACCGAAATACTCACATAGGACATGTCGTATGGTCTCTGGTGTGTCGCAGACTTCGAACGCCTCCCTGGCTGCCATTCCAATCAAATAGGAGTAAGCATTTGTGAATGCGACCCCCATCCAGAGACGACAAAGAATGGTTGCATCAGATCGTGGGAGGCCTAATGGAAGGGGGCGCTGAAGACGCGGGTCCAGGGCATGAATACGAGCGCTCGTGAACTCTTCGGTAGTCCCTTAAACGTTCTCTTCTCGGTCTCCCGCAAACTTGGTCGGGAGACCGAGAAGAGAAAGTTTAAGGGCTTCCTTATAAGCAGCCCTGATGATGGTGCTTATTTCGTTTTACTTAGTGTGGGTAAATTTCTGATACGGCAGACGTTACGATAAGCGGCTCGCCATCAGTGCCTGCATCAATCTTGTCGTTTCTCCCTCACTCCTCCTAGCTGTTCCCCTGGTTAGGTGCTTTACAATGTGGGTGAAATAGTTAAAAATTTTCGGCATTTTGGTGATCGTGAGATCGGTTCTTTTGCTTCTCTGTTAGGCCACGCTGATTATTCTTATGTGACCGTTCTCTGGGATGACGACGTGACCAAATTTTAGGAATATGTTTTAAATTGCACGCGTGGCACCACCCACCGTTTTCCGGACACAGGTTGGCGAAGCCATCAAAAATTCGAAAAGTAATCTAAAAATCTGGGTAATTAAACATCGCATGACTGATTTTTTTTTTCTTATTCGCCCTTACCTTAGTTTGTGTACGGTCCTAAACTAGGCTTTGCTTGATTTTTGATAGCCTGGCGTTAATATTTCACTTTTTTTTTAGTCACGTGAAAAAGTTGGCACCAGTTTTTTTTTTTTTTTTTTCCGGTGGGAGAGCCGCATAGGGTGATGGTGTAATTTGCGGGAGCGGCTAGGGACCGTTTCTACCGGGCATGCGACTACTGACGCTTCATAGAACAAACTTCACTGCGCATGCCCGGCGCCTGCTTAAATCACCTATACTTCTTTTCGCCTCCGCTCTACTATCTTCTTCCTCCTTTCCAAATTCCAGTTGCCACTGCGCCGTACTCGAGCTTTAGGTGAGCCCTCGTGTCTGGTGCCACCAGTAGTAGTGTACACTTGCACGGCTGATAGCGGATGTCTAGCAGCCACGGGTAAATCATATAAGGAGACTGATAACGCTATCGCGCGAAAAAAAGCATCATTAAGCTACGCTAAATGGGGATAGAAGAAGTACACGGACACTAGCGCTTGTGATGTATTCTTGTTTTGTGCCGTTCTCTCGTACATTAATGATGATTGATCTACTGTCGTCACAGTAAATCAAGTTGTCAAACAATGGTAAAAAAAACAAGTGTATAATGAATAAAACCACCTCATAATAAACTAACATGAAATAAACCAATTTAAAATGCAGGAATAATCAGGATTTAATAGCATTAATAACAGAAATCTCTCAAATTCCGCCTCAAAACTGGTTTCAAACATTAAGTTTTCTCCTGCAAAGCATAACCCGCCGTGGTGGCTCAGTGGCTACGGCGTTGCGCTGCTGAGCACGAGGTCGCGGGTTCGATTCCCGGCCGCGGCGGTCGCTTTTCTGATGGAGGCGAAAAGCAAAAACGCCCGTGTGTACGAGATTTCGGTGCACGATAAAGATCCCCAGGTGGTCGAAATTAATCCGGAGCCCTCCACTACGGCGCGCCTCATCGCCTGCGTTGCGTCGGCGCGTTAAACCCCACAATCAATAAATCAATTAATGATGATTTTTTGAACGCGATATGATTGACAACTGTCAATAGGCGCTCTGAGGAAAAAACAAGTAAGCAAACGTGGTTATCACGAGTCTTCTCCAAGAAGAATATTTCAGGGCTCTGTGGCGCCTTGGTGAGAGAGAAGCGATTTCCACACCCCTCTCCGTTCTGTATTCGCCACTGGGGCAGCCTTTTCATGGGGAAGAAAACGGCTCCCGAAAAAGCAAGGAAGCGCGCAGTAATAAATATAAAGCAAAGCCGCTTCAAGCTTGTACATACATGCGAGAACAGATGGATTTAAGGCGATGAGCGCAATTCCGATAACTTTGTTCGTAGCGATATTGAACGATAAGTTTGTGGTATTGGTCAAGCCAGAAATGACATTCAGGCGGGTTACACTCGGCTTTCTCTCAAGCAGCGTAGTCGATCCTGAAACTTTTGCAATAAATTGATTGTAGGATTTAACGCGCCGACGCTACGCAGTCTATGAGGCCGCCCGTAGTGGAGTGTTCCGGATTAATTTTGACCGCCTGGGGATCTTTAACGTGCGCTGAAATCTCGTACACACGGGCGTTTTGCTTTTAGCCTCCATCAGAAAAGCGGCCGCCGCGGCCGGTAATCGAACCCGCGTCCTCGTGCTCAGCAGCACAACGCCTTAGCCACTGAGCCACCGCGGGCGGGAAGGTTTTGCCAATAAACACGTTCTCACCATAAATGGCGCATACGCAGTTTATTTGAGAGTATAAAATGTTCTGCAAACCCATCCAAAGTGACATACTACCAGGTAGTTTGTTCTCTCTGTAACGAATTTCTTCCGCAAATCATCAGGACTTTGATGTCAGTTCAATATTATACAACTTCCAACATAACTACTCAGCAACAGGGGATGGCAATAATAAAGATTTTTTTCAAAGACCAGCAACTCAGGTTATATGGCCCTATAGGCTTTATTTTGGTATACAAAGTTTCTGCGAAAAACGAGTCGTCTGGTCGATTATATTGACATAGCGCCGTGAATGTACGCCTCGTTATTTGTTTACTTAAGCTCTTGTTAGCAGGTGTCTGGCTATCTATCTTGTGTTTCAAGCGTAGCAAGCATTTCCTTCCTACTTCGTATGCCAGCACCCCGTGGCCCTGCTTTCATAGGGAAAGCTTCTTTCGGTCATCATTCTAGACCGCATTGTTTAATTGAAAGTGTTATGCATCTAAATCGATGCCTTCAGTAAGGAGGGCACTCTAGGTAGATGCTTGCAGAGGAAACGCCGCGGCATTCGATTCGCCGAGGATCACGTCCGTAGCACGTCACTCGTTGACTGCTTTAGCGACTTTTGGGCTTTCATTTACCTTTCCTGCGTGATCGCAAGTTGCCCTAAAAAGCTGTATTCTTTCAACACCCTGCGGTACATGACAACATCGGCAAAGCGTTAAAAACGAGCCTATAGAGCAAAAAAGATGTCATTAGTATTAGTTTTTTGTGGTTCAAGTTACAACAAAGAAGACGCCTTCCTATATGTCTCCACTTCAGCCACTAACTGAAGAGGCCCGAATCATAAAAAAAATGGCCGCGTATCTGCTCCTGTCGTTGCAAATGTCGACCAAAGACGGTAGTCTTTGTTGACATTTGACAAATAAATGCCTCCCTTCGCTTTCCCGCTCACCTCTCATACTGTTCCTCCTTGCGCCGCGCTCCTCCCAGTGTAAACACGGCAAACATGGCTCAAGTCAATTTCAATTTACCACATTCCACAGCTCCAGGCCGGGTGCCTCGATGCCAGCGCTGCCGTACGGTGGAGGTGCGCGTGAATCGAGGCGCCCTACTTCAACGTTTATAGAACCGCGTTGCCCTAGTCCACGTGCGTTCCAAGCAGAACGTGGAACCTATCTAGTGGAACCTTTCGTAACTGTTGACGCTTGATTTCTTAAAATTCCGCCAGAAGCTATAGGGGCGCGGGGGACAGCAGGCGACAGGGTGAATTTTTTTCTTCAGTGGAAGTAGTATTTCATTTCGCAAAAATCAAGCATCTATGAAGTTTTGTTTATAAAGGAAAACTAAATATGTCTTGTGTATTAATTTTCTGTCTTGTATTTGCGTAATGGCTTGTTCTTGTTCAACAATGTTGACAAGTATGCCGGGCTTAGACGTTTAGATTTGGCAGTGAGTATATAAGACTATTGCGCAGACTTCGCTTCACTTTGGCCGGGTGGCTGAATCGAGTCACAGACAGACGGACGGACAAACAGACATACATACATACATACATACATACATACATACATACATACATACATACATACATTCATACATACAGACAAACAGACAGACAGACAGACAGGCAGCAGGCAGGCAGGCAGGCAGACCAAAATTTCGGTTTAAGTAGCCAAGAAGACTATCGTCTTTAGTAAACGTGTAAAGCTACGCGGGCGGTCAAAAGATGCTAATCGCGCGCTCGGGCGCGATTCTACACCTCCAAGCAGAGACGTAAAGTACGCCCTGCTCTCGCGGGTACTTGTCACGCCTCGGGGAGATGAACAAGCTCGTGAAGCGCCAGAGATACGTATCGGCGTTGTCTGGAAGCCGGGCTTCCCTGCAGGGCCCAAGTAGCCCGGTGATAAGGCTACGGCACTGCCGGACACAGTGAAAAAAAGGGATGAGCTAGCTCCTTCCGCTCCGTTTTGTTTTACCCTCCTCCTACGCCTCGGTGAACGAGCGGGAATAAAGGAGGAGGAGGAGAGGAGGGGGGAGGAGGAGAGTCGATTTGCGATCAATCGCTCTTTACGTTGTGTTCAGCTCCGGTATGCGCGTTCCTGTTTTCTCTCACTTTTTTTTTCTTTTTACTGGTGATCGCAACCGCGTGCGCGGACGCCTGCTTCTTTGTATCAACGCCTCCCTCATTGTCGCAGAGTCCTGCGACTGCACCTCTTCCTTTTCTGCCCTCACTTTCAATGGAGGCCCATGGCGCTATCTGCTCTTCTTTCGCCGCGGCCGCCGCCGCACAGTTCTGGAAGTATCGATCATTCTAGCGGCTGCGTGTTTGCGCGGGAAAGGATGAATGCGCGGGCCGCTGTGTCGTTTGAAAGACACCCCGACAGTCCAACAGGCCTGGCAGCCGCTTCCTATCCATGCCCCAAGTCTTCAACGAGTAATGGCTCACTTCCAGACCCTACAGTGGCCTGAATTACGGCTCACTTTCGTAACGGGGATAGTTAAATTTAATATCTGGGTGGCGACACAGGAGATCTTGACGTGAGCCCTATTGCGTAACTAGTGCTAGTCCGTTTTGTATTTTCCGTTCCCGCTTCGTTTATTCTGTAGGAAGACTAGTCGAAACAGCGTACAGCAAAGAATGCCTACGCAGTTTCCGTAACACCTCTCATACAATCATCTCAGCTGGTTAAGCCCTTCAATAAAGACGCGCTCAGCTAGGCCAGTCAGATTAACTTCAGTCAGATTAGCTTTTCTTCGCGATCGCCCGACCACGTGGTGACGTATACTACGCACGGGGCTGTCTCACCTAGGAGGTCTTTCCGTCTCCGAAATTGCGAGGGGGTCAACGAAACAGAAAGGATCGGCTACCGTTCTTGCATTAGTTGCCAGCATCGGGACGCTCCTCCCTATAGTCAATATGTGCGGCCTTTCTGTTTCCCTATTCAGCCATGGCTCTTGCTGGCGCGCAATACCTTTATTCTCGTCGTCTGCGCCGCTCGGACTTTTTTTTCCCTCTCAGACGAGCGGTTTTTATCCGAAGGCTCGTTTGGGAGCGTAAAAGGCGATGCCGCCTCAAATGCGTATACGGCATCTCGTGTTTCTTTGTGAGGCCCCGTCTCCTTTGTTTGTAGTCTCTCGCTTATGCAGAGCCTTATGCCAGGCTCTGCGGTGGTTGTTCGTGTTTTGTGTGTGTGTGTGCCTCTCTCTGGCGGACAGTTGTCGGAAACAAAGGAAATTAGGAGGGCGGCCTCTCCTGTTCATATGCTTGCGCATCGCGCGAGAAAGTACCAGCGGCGCCGCTGAAACAGCGACGTCGGTGATTCCCACCACCCCTTTGTGTCTGTCGAGGTGTCAGCGCTTTTGTCTTCCCGGTGGCAGCGAAATGCGCTTTTTGAATTTACCGCGCATTCTGGCGGCGCGCTTTTCTTTCTCCTCCCGCTTACACGTAAAAAGGGGTGTTTAAGTTAAAGCTGGCCGGACACACAATGCGGCCGCTCTCTTTTCGACGACCCCCCCGTGGCGCTATCGTGTCGGGCCATCGGTTGACTGATGACTGTGCCCTGAATATGCGTTGCTCTGGTCATTATGAAGCGGCGTTATTTACGTCGTCGTGACGGACAGCGCTGTGCTAATTACCTCGTTAACGCGTTTTTGCACTGCCGCGGCGAATTCTCCGTGAATGGCTTTTGCCCGGCGTCCTCTCACAAAATTTTCTTGTTAGCGGGCGCTCAGAAAAAGAAACTATAATTTCAACGGAGCAATAAGGACCTCCAACAAATGGTTTTGTCTCCAGGTTACTGCTGTGCGCGTGTACGTTGTGAAAGTGATCCTTGTCCCTATTGTTCAGAACTGCATCCTTAAACGAGAATTGAGGCAAGAAACTTTCCTGGCACTGGCTGATAAATTGGATGTTCAAGCCTATGCTTGAACTTATGCTTGAAGCCTAAGCTTGAAGGGCTAGGAATGTTTAACTTAATCGTGATGTTCCTTTCACTACCCGCATGAATGCAGTCAATACATCGAATGACCTGCGTCATCTAAGCCCTTCGTTATAGGGCCTGGCACTCTTTTAAGCGCTTGCCTAGATACGCTTTCGTACACATTGTTAAGGGTACCCTCAAAAAACATGGTCTTCCCTTAAAGTGAAGCTTTGCATTTCTACAAAAAACAAAACATATCCGGAAGTGTCGTGTTTCCAAGAAACTCCTTCGGTGCAATCCCATGCGCATGGTCGAAGAAACCAGGTTAGAGAGGATTTAGAAGTAAGGGGAGAAAGATTGGCTGGGATTACAGATGACAGCTACACTCTTGCACCTACCGACACTAAGTGTGAGCAGTGCTGTGGAGGGAGCGAAAAAGTCTCTCCCACAGCAGAACGGGCTACTGAGTGAAGGACAGCTTAAGCGACAACGCCGGGCAGGGGGATTGGTGCCGGTGCGAATGGAGCAGCGTCGACGTGGCGATGGCAAACACGGACCGCACGTTACTTGCGTCATTCGTAGAAACATTCAGGGAAGCTTACACGCAGGCGCAAGAGTTGAATGGCGAGGCTGTTGTAGCTAAGCATTGACGACACACATAGTCAAGTTTCGGTATCATTGTTTATTTCATTGTATCATTGTGTATCAGTGTATAATTGTTTCGGTATCACTGCATAGTTGCGGTGCTAGTAATTGTCGTCATATGCATCGAAGTGGTGGTCCTGTTCTTAGCCCTGAAGGATGGATACAAAGTCATCCTCAGCATTGTATACTTCCACCAGCTCAACTGGCGGAGCTTGCACTAAGTCGCGCAACGCTTGAACCGTAGAGAAGCTGCAGGATTTCTTTTTATGTAATCACTGAAGGACGCATAACCACGCATTTGTACAAGCTTGAAATCGTTTATTTACATGTTCCGTCGTTGCTTTTCACTGTCCTTGTATAGTAGTCGTCGTCATATGCATCGATATCGTCGTGTTCCTTACGCAAAGCATTACATGCGCGGTAGCGCTTGGTGACAGCGCTGGAGATTTTTCTAGGGGCAAAGCCCATTAGGGGCTGGGCTATTGGCGTCTCTTGTCGTCGTCGTCGTAATCACCGTCTTATGTAGTCACGGTACTAAAGCACCAGGAAACTCCTTTACGCCTTGCGCTTAGAACGTAACGCGTACTAAAAAAAGAAACACCGGGGCACTCGTTCATGCCTCACGCTAGAGCACTTCCGTGTTTCAAAGACACGAGCACTTTTACAAATCTGTATACCTCTACCCCCCACCAACGGTTTCATCTCTGTTGGCAAACACACCAAGGCGCCAAGAATACACTTATACACTGCATGCTTCGCCCTCCCAAGGTTTCACGTCAGTGGAGATGGCCCGGGATTTTTTCTTCTTTTTTCTAAAGCAACTGCGCGAGCCGGGGACTCGGCTGTCACCGTGAGGCAGGCGCTCACGAAGCGCTAGGCATTTTCTTAGTATTTTTTTCGCTGCAACACCAAACTTGCGGCTTGTACAACAGCTTCGCCGTTAAAACATCAGCCACACGTTAGCAGCTTCGCTGATTACATTCTGTATGGAGTGCATTGGCGCATTCTTACCCTTTTTCGGTACTGCTTTCTAGAGCCGTAATGCAGGAACAAACACAAGTCCCGCCGCCACTGAGTCTGTTGTTCCCCCGACCGTAACCAGCAGCGCCACCAATGGCCACATAGGCAGAGCGCGCCAGTCACTGCACACGCGACAACCGCCAGGCAACGCCGTAACATCATCATTCCCTTCTCCCTCGACAACTCCGGCAGCGTCTCAGCGTCATCGCTCGCGCGAGCGGCGGACAAGCTCCTCGGCCGCTCTTGCGTGCAAGTCGTTCGTTCGGCGCTCGCCGCGTCTATCGCTCGACGACGTTCCAACCTGATCGACGTTCTGGCCGCACTCGCTCGCCCGTGGGAATGTCGATTCTCCAATATTGAGTCGGCGTCGCGTCCCCCCCGCTCCGAGCCCCGGTGATTCCGTCCTCGTCGTCGGTCCCCTGACCACACGTGTTTGAAGACGTCGCACAGGCTATTAGGGCGGCGGTCGAATGATTCTGCGGACTGCCCGTCACGCGGTGACTGCGCCTTTTCGCTTCGTCGCGTGAGTCCTTTGTACGGAAACGTCTCTATCGCGTCTCCGTCGTCGAACCAAATGAAGTTCGCCCCTCTTCTTCGACGCCTGTCGTGAAAGACTTTCTACAGCTTTCGCTTTTTCGCTCTTCCTCATCTTGTGTGTTCCCGGGCAGGGTAACGTACCCGCGATATCTTCACAACAGAAGCCTGGGCCGCGAGCTCAGTGGCTTGTATACCCTTTCCGAGCAGAGGGTGGCTTTGATGGCGACGCCGGTGTTGCATATGCAGATGCACGACACCGTATATAGTGGTCAGTGGCTACCCGGAGTTGAGAGCTCCGCCACAGGACTTCCCACGACGATGCCTTTGGCGCTGTCACAAAGCCACTTTCGTCTTTCCGATACGCACGCCCGGTCGCTCACTGGATTGCCTCGCTCTGCGAGGAAGAAGTCGAGAGGGGGCTCGAAACTGAGCTTGAGCGTACTCGTCCCATCAGGCGCGCCTCGAGACAGGCGTGGAAGTAAAGAAAAAAAGCGTTGGAGGGGCGTATTTCGGCAGCGTTCTGCGTCGCCCGGGCGCCCAGATTGCTTGTCCGACGTCGCTCAGTGTCACAGTGCGGCGTCGCGGTGACGTCCTGCTATATGACAGCAGAGCTGCTGTTGTTTTGTGGCCGAAGCGTGCTCGTATTATTGGCGGCTGGCTGGCTGTCACGCGTCGCCCACCGGAGCAGCGACGCATCATCGTTTTCTGCTGACTGCGTCCCGCATTGAAAGGAGCTCCGTACCGTTTCGCCGAAGAGCCAGTCTGGAATGCTTTGGTTGTCGAGCTGAGCGGAACGTCGTCCCCATTTTATCTTTGTTCATTTGATTCCCCTCTTTCATATTTATCGGCGTTTGCGCTTGTATTGATGGGAGACTTCCGGCGTTCCCGTTTCTGTAGTGACAGCAAAGACGATATCTACGCCCGATCATTTAAAGCGGCTGTCAACCACGGGCACGACACACCCGCAGTAGCGCCGATGCTTCGGTGATTACCAGCAAATGACGGTCCTCGTGCGCTCTAAGGCAATTTTAGCTTTACCGCAATGCCCTGTACGGACAAATTCATGCCGAAACAAAGCGCATTCGGCGAATGGGATCTGCGCTGTGGCAGTGCATGTTACAGAATGTCGTGTTTGCATTGCGCGATGCCACAGCGCAGACCAAAATTTTGATTAAAATCGTATGCTCGACGTCGTTGACCGGCCGAAACTTCATTTCTGGCTGCACGAATGGGACAATCGAAAGTATTGCTGTGAAGCTGAGGATTTTCATTAAGTAACCGACAAGGTCACCCGCCGCATTCATGCAACGACGTTCAGGCACAGTGCCGGAATGGGCGCCGGTTATTCACCGCGGACACCTGACCAGCAATCACCGGCGTCAATGTTGAAGCAATGATGGCGCTGTGTCCATCTGGTCGACCGGAGGCTGATGTTAGAAAGCAGGCGGCACCTTTGTTCGTACAAGAATTGTCCGCAGTGCACTCTTAAAAAAAAAAAAGATCGTGGTACTTACTAACAGAACAACCAGCTACTTGTCACGGTATCTACTAGGTACAGCCTCCCAAAATTTTAATAATATAGCGGGAGCGACGACCGATCGGCATGTCAGCGCCTTATCGCGGTGTTCACCGGCGAAATAGGCGAGAGTACGCGCACGCGCATAGAACTAACTGCTGTGTGGAGCGTCGTCTGCTCCGCTGTTCTCCTCAGGGCAACACACCCCCTGTGTTTCTTATCTTGCAAGGACATTTCGCTACCGCCAAAGGCAGCTAAGCAGCGCTGAGGGAGAAGCTTTTATTTTTTATCAGATTTCTTATTTATCGCATTACATCGCGCAGCGGCATAAGACCATTCCGACCAAAAAAAAAAAAAAACCCCGCCCTGTTCCACTTTTATTTATATTTCCAGTGGCATTCCTCAAGCTATGCGGGGCAAGTGATCCGAAAGAAAAATCAAACGCGTATTTGATATGCGCATGCGCTTCAAATAACCACGGTTTTTCGTGAACAAAGTCATTCAGTTTCAATTGCAGGGGGTGTACCGCTCTAAAGGAAACAGCGTAGCAGACGACACTCGTACAGCAGATAGTCCTATGCACGTGCGCGTACTCTCGCCTACTTCGCTGCTGAACACCGTGATAAGGCGCTGGCATTCCGACGGTCGTCGCTCCCGCTATATTATAAAAATTTGGGACGCTGTACTTCGTGCTTTTACCAACTGGTCATTCATAACCTAGTAAAAAGCTACGCTTAACAATGTGGATCCGCTGAGCACGCAGCACGACACAGACACATTTAACACGCACATATCTCACTGAGACAACAAATAAATTGAGCAAGAAAGCCGACGGGGAGCGAGTATAACTTAGTCACCTCAGGAATAGATCTGCTTTCTTGCTTTTATAGCCAGCAGCGCACAGCCCTCTGATAGAGTCAGTGGGCTTGTGGCACAAATCAAATATTTTAGCGACAATTTTTAGAATAATGCATTTAATGTGGAGCCTATACAAGTCAGCATGTGAATTTGCAAAAACTTTTTAATCGGGAATTAGAATGGGAAAAGTGCTGTAGTTATGTTCAATAATTCACATAATTTTTTAGTATAAATAATTGTTAGTATCAAACAAGCAGCAGTTACTAAGTGAACTGTCTAGACTAGTAACGGTAGCGTTAGGTTCCATACTTAGTGGCAGGACCAATGTACGGTTCTGGGAGTGGTAAAGTTCTTAAGAGTTTTTTTTTTTAAGTTGATTTTTTATTATTTCTTTTTGTAAATACAACCCGTTACTACTTCTTTACTAGCATTTTTGTTAAGAGTGTGGCATGAGACCAGATTGCACAACAATTGGCGACTCGTGTTTAGGTATATCCTTGCCCATGACTCACCGAGAAAAGGGGATAAGAGAAGCTGAGGCAAGTATTTAGACAAGGACAGCGTTACGGACAAGGAGAGCGACACACCGCGTAAAAAAATCACTGCTTTTCCGTTCTGTAAAGGAGGACGACCCGCGAAGCTGGGCGCTGTCCAATGAAGCACGAAACAAAACACGCTTTTTTGTCATTTGCAATCGAGCATACTTCTTAGCTAATTAGCTGAATAAAACTGGGAAGGACTAGATGTTTACTCCAGGAAACAAAACGTGGTGCTGTCTGTTTCATTCACGCGTCGGGTGCACCTTAGTGAAACACAACCAACCCAAATCTGTCGACCACGAAGTACGGCAGAGGAGGGACGCATCGGGCTGTGAAATGTCCGGCGTTGATATCTCCCGTGGAAAACAACGGGCATGTCGTCGGTGTTGCTGCTGTTTATTGATACAAAACGAAATGAAAAGGGAGTTATTCATTGCGGATAATAATGTGCGCTTTCACAGGCTACATCCATATCACAGTAGGGGGATGAGAATATAGGGGGTACAAAATAGGGGGAGGAGGAATTTTGGAAGGCCGCCGTGGCTGGCAGTCATCACTTGCAGGCGGGAGCGCAGCTCAGGCACCGAAGCACAGAACACCTGAGCCCCAGAGTGCATAAAGCCTGGCTGCGCGTGCAAGCCCCCCCCCCCCCCCCCCCCTTCTCTATTTCCCTCTCATCCCAATCAGTGAACCCATAAACGGGGCAACCGGTGATATGCGTCGGCTTAGATGTGAACGACACCGGCCAAAATTCTGCTTCCGAAGCACTGCAAGCTGGACGGGAACAAACCCGGACAAAACGGCACACGAGATGCCCCTTCAAGAAACAAACAAGAAACATTAACTCTTAGGTGCACTTATGCTGATTGGCTTTTTACATACCCTACTGCATCTTTTCTTATACGCGCAGATTTAGAGACGCATAAACGTCGGGCTCAAAATGGCGCATTGCCGACTGCCGTCGCTTGGATGTTTCGTAACCGTACACGTGTACGAGCAGCGACTCCTTCCTCATACAGTTCCACCTCTCATGCTGCTTTCTTCATATTTTACTGCCCGATAGTGTCGAACCATGATGTCCCATTACGTGCACTGTGGTCGGAAAAAATACTTGTCGCCTCTGCGGGCTATTTTTGACGTAACCGGGAATTGGGGAAACAAATTTGCAGCCTGAAGTATCTTATAATTCGCACCGCGATTTGTAGCCTGCTTCCGAATGACAAATGGGATGAGTTGAGCTGAGGGAAACATTGGCTATCTACATCTGCTCTGACGCGAGAATATGACGAGTGCTTAGAAATTGATATCCGACGAAAATACCCATGGAGTCTACAGTATTTCAAATGTTCTCGAGACACAACTTGGCAAGCACTAGATAATGAACAGTAGACGCAACGTTTCGTATGCGCCAAACGGTACCCTTTGTTCAATTGTATGCTTACATCTTTTCAACCAGTGCCGCATGCTTCTCTCTCTCTCTCTCTCTCTCTCTCTCTCTCTCTCTCTCTCTCTCTCTCTCTCTCTCTCTCTCTCTCTCTCTCTCTCTCTCTCTCTCTCTCTCTCTCTCTCTCTCTCTCTCTCTCTCGCTCGCTCTTTTACGCACACACGCACGCACGCCCACGCACACCCCCACGCGCACACCCACGTACACGCAAAACAACGTTATTTCGAGCGTAGCGCATGAAAAACTCCCTGACAGGCATCATAGAAACTAGGTCGCTCTCAAGAAAAGCCCGCACTGGCCGCACCAAAGGCGTAAGCTGGCTAAAAATATATCGAGCATGTCCACACAGCGAATGCCAAACTAAAAACGAGTGATTTTCTTCCTCTAAAGATTCGTGGAAACATACACGCAACAAGCAAAAAGCAAAAAAAAAAAATAAAACAATAGGATTTCGAAGATCGCGAGCATCCTTTGCTCGGACAAGCTAGAAAAACCATCGCAGTTCAACAAAACGCGTTCTTACGATATAGCCGTCAGCAGAAAAAAAAAAAAAAAAGACACCCCTCCACGCAATCGGTGACGGAGCGAAGCAAGAAAGCAAGCGAGCGCCTCAGCGAGTAAAACCAGAAAACCTTTCTTTTTTCTTGAACGAAATCCCGCAGGCTGTTATTCCGGGCACCGAGCAAAGCCCCAACAAAATGCCGGCCGCGCGATCGTGCGTGAGTGCACCCCAATCGCGGCCGTGCCCACACACCTGCACGAACACCGCGCGACCGAGGCCGGGCCGACGCCTGACCCGCGGTCCTCGCAGGATAAAGGCACCGGCGGAAGCAATCTTTTGTTCCGGGGAAGGGGATGAAAGGATTACGGCCGACGTTCCTAGCTACACACGGGATGTCGTCCGCCTATCCCCGGCCCCTCGGTTATTCTTGTTCCGTCCGTCGTCCACCAACCCATCTCGCGAGGTCCATGAAGCGCCAGAGGCGACAAAGGGTATACCTGTGCTTTGGGGAGCGACGAGGCAGGGTTGCGGAAGCGGCGAGCGCGCTTCAATACTTCCGAATCGATGCTCCGGGACGGAGCTATATGCACCTAGCCGGAGAATTCCGTACCTGGGCCGCGGAGATAGGGCTCGGGTGGCGGCGTTCCAGAGTAACCGAACGTAAACAATCTGAACTCCCGTGTGTGTTCTAAGTTTCTTTTCCTTTCGTGGACACGACGTAAGAAAAGAGCCCGGCGAAACCCGTAATAGCGCTGCTGCGGAAAACATTACGCCTCAAAGGCCATCTTTTATAACGTTTGAGCTGGGAGTTGAACGCGGCGACTTCGAGCTGTTGAGTATCTTCGCGGTGGGCGTGTATAAACTGTGTGTGTAGTACCAACTAGCATTTTTTTTTTGTTTGCCGCCACTTTATACTAATGTTTGATAATTGGAAGGTGCCAAAAAGCTGAAGTGTACGTTTACGGCTGATACTAGTGCCGAAGAAGTGTGATCACATGAGGAGGACCGCTAAGAATAAGTAAACATAAATAACATAAGTGACACTAGTCCTGTCTAGCCTTCAAACATAATCTGCTAATATAATCTTTACCAGGAACACATGGTAGGGGGGGAGGGTCCCAGTGTTCATAGGCGCCTTATCATCCGTAATGCGATTCAGATGCTTGTTTTGTGTTTTTTTTAAATGAATACTGAGCCATATATGCTGTGTGCCCGATTAGCCTGACGCATGTGCTCTGAGCCTTAGGCGAGAACTGCTGGGTCCTGCCTGGGTTTTTTGCTGACGACATGAAAACTTCCGACCAACTAGAGGATAACAGCTTCGCTGTAAAAAAAAAAAAACGCAAGGGAGAAACGTAGTATCCGGGAGAACGTACTCTCCGGGAAGGAACGTACTACGGGGCATTTTTACTGTTCACAATTGAGAGCGTAGTATCCGGGAAGTCGTATGAACCAGAAACGCATCAACGGGGTTCTACTGCACACCTTTCTTATTTAGGGAAAAAAGAATGGGTAGAATTGAGCCAAGATATCATTTTACAGTACAAAAGTCACGAGGTCTTAGCAGAAAGTTTGGCTCTTCTGCGACTCGGACTTAACTGGGCCGAGTATAAAACCCCGAGATTACACCCCCAGGCTACTGAGGACGAACGGTGCGACACTTCTAGCAGTTGCGCAAGACAGTAGGAGTGTTCGAAGCAAACCAGTAGTGGCGCGGGGTGTCTACAGGAGGTGGCGGGCTTGTGCGCAAATTGGAACACTCATAATAAAAAAGGTCGTAAAAAGGTAGTAACGGCCGTATTTACTAACTCCTTACGAACCTTACCACTCCCGAGGTTTTGGGCGTAGGCTCTGCCACTAGCAACTGCATGGTTAGAAAATTAACTGAGTGTAGGAAGTAGTATGCACTAGATTAAGGTCGTGCTTACGACTAGGTTATGCATGGCCAGTTAGTAAACGCATGTAGCTCAGAAGAGTGTTATCGCTAGGACTTTACTAGGGGGGGTTGTGGTGCTTACTCCCTGCTTCAGTAAGGAAACCTAACTAATGTAAATTTACTACCTCCAGTTACTAAGTGCCTAGCGTCACTAAATAAAGGCTTTCGGAGTATCGGCACTCTTTTCTCTCGTTGTTATGTGCCGCCGGGATTTTCATTGGTCGGTCGGCACCACGTGATATTTGTTTACATATGGGCGCAGTCATTTTGTTTCTGGGCGCCTCTCCCCTCTCTCCCTCTGCTGCGCGGACGCTATTGCGCGCGGTCACACTCCGCCCGTCACAACCGGAGGCGGTTTCATTTCGAGAGAGGGCAACACTGCAAGCCAGAAACAAAATGGCCCTCAGACGCTCCTGGGTGCACGAAGTGGCGGTACTCTAAAGCGTAGCTTATTTAGTGACGCTAAATACTTAGTCTATACTGGGACAAGTAACTTTTTAGTATTGTATTAGTGAATGCCCCGACATTTTTTTAAGAGTGAACTGTCGTCCCTAAGTGAACGAACTCTCGTGGTTCTAGGTGGCGACATTGTTTATTTGACACTACCCACTGCCAATGGCCTTGTACGACCTCGAACCCGCATGCTACAACGATCCCAATCAACCAACCTCACGGTACAGATCTTGTCTGGATGTGTTCCTGGCCAAAAGCGATTGCCCCTACAAGTACACTCTTAACAAAAAAGCTCGTAAAAGGGTAGTAACAGCTGTATTTACTAACTCCTTACGAACTTTAATTTACTACATGCAGAACGGTACGTATAGGCTCTGCCACTAAGTATGGAACCGAAATGCTATCGTTACTAGTCTAGACCGTGCACTTGGTGACTGCTTTTTGTTTGACACTAACATTCACTGATATTAACAAAAATTCTAATAAATATTAAACATTATAACTACAGCACTTTTCCCACTCCATTTCACGATTAAAAAGATTTTGCAAATCCACACGCTGACTTCTATATGCTCACATTAAAATGTATAGTTCTAAATTATCGCTAAAATATTTCATTTTTGCAACAAGCCCACCGACTCTATCACGGGACGTTCCGCTGCTCGCTATAAAAGCAAGAAGAGCAGGTGTACTTCTAAGGTAACTAAGTTATACTCGCTCTCATTGTGCACTTCGCTCGTTTTCTTGCCGAATGTATTTGTTGTCTAAGTGCGTGTGCGTGTTTAATGTGTCTACGTCGTGGTGCGCGCTCAGCCGATCCCCATTGTCACGCGTAGTTTTTTACTAGGTTATGCATGGCCAATTAGTAAAAGCACTAAGTACCTAGTTTATACTGGGGCCAGTAACTGGTTAGTGTTCCGTTAGTAAGTGCCACAAACTTTTTTTAAAGAATGTGTTGTTTGGCTACTAAGCATTGCTTACGCACATCCGCAGCTTCACTGCTTTTGCAAAGGGGCGTAGCGGTCGCAGGGTGGAAATTTGAATAAATTTTCAAAGCATATATTAAAATGATTGAATTTAAGTTTTGTAGCGTAAGCTACACTGGCCGAGGTTGAGCAGTTTCGCGTGTACCTTGAAGGGCCGTGCTTCGCAAGCGGGAGGAGCATTGGATTGGATCGGATTGGATTGGATTGGATTAAATTAGATTGTACTGTATTGGATTGGAAATCCAATCCAATTGGACCACGGGTGTGTAGAGAATCGGGTCTGCACATTTGCCGGTCCACGAATTCTAGAGGAGGGACGTCATGGCCGCGGCAGACGCACTGGCGCAGGCGCGTGCCAAGCTGTGCGCCTCCGTTGCCCAGTAGCCAAGTCTGAGGCTGCGCCGGAGCCGCTTAATAGCCGTTTCGCGTGGCTCCTGGAGAGCCGTGTTGCGCATGCACGGGGAGCAGTGACTGGACTGAACTGGACCGGATTGGATTGCTGAACCTTAGCTCACGCTACGTATGTCCTGGCATAGCCGAGGTAAGCCACTGCTAACTTTTCTTCCGCTTTTGTTTTTCCGGGCGCCCGCCGGGTCATAGGGGGCGCCAGTGGTAGCACAAGGAAAAACTTTGGGCGCCGATTGTCTCCGCGTCAGTTTTACTCGCGGTAAGCACAGTCCGCATCAGAAGGGTGCACGGGAATGCAAAAGGGGTTCTGACGAGAGGTCAATTCAATAAACACGCATCGACTCATTGCTGTTTATTCTACTGCCGTCATAGGTACTTGCCATCAAATGCAAGACGACCGGTGTTTGCAACGAGGGCAGCTGACGTCAAGGACGGCAGTTTATAAAAGAAATACGAGCCCTTGCCATGGTCGCTTGCCGCGCGTAGGCGAAAATATATTCCACTGTCTCTGCGTGCACGCGCAACAATATACTTGGCTACGCTCGTCAGGCGTTCCAGTGTTTTAAGTTAGCAGCAAAAGTAAACACCCAAAAAAGGAGACCATTGTTTGAAATGCACACGACCTTCATTTCGGGTGAAACTGTGCTGGACACAGTTTGTGCCGGGTTTATAGCTCCACTTTGTTGAAACACGGGTTGAGTACAATGTTTGCGTTTCCGGGAACGATGGTATAATCGCGTAGTGTGGCCCTAGTCGTCAAAAGCGTGGTCACATGTGACGGAAGAACGCATCCGACTCCCCTCCGGCAATTAAAGGTGTCCGAGAATGGTTTTGAACATACTAAGCGGAAAATTGCACCACGAGGCTCCGCTGAAACCTGTTACCTCGTCCTCTGGTATCTCGCAAGCATTGAAGCAGAGGGCTAAGAAGAAGAGCTTCTGGGGGGTGTAGGGCTGAATCCCCGAGCTCTGCTCGGTAAATTCGGGGCTGAAGTACAGGGCGTCAAACAGGGGCGAAAGGCTCGCCCAGGCGTCGTACAGCGCTGAACGGTCCACGGCTGTCGCAATTTGCGTGCCGTTGTAGCGAGCCTTGAACGCCTCCAACACGCATCCGATGATTTTGTCTTGCACGGCGCGCTCTGACGGTTTCATCCAGGCGAGTCTGTGCCCGTCGGCGTCGACGAGTCTTCCGGTGAGGTCGTGAGCAGAGGCAGCCTGGCGGGCGATAAGGGACCCGATGGAAGCGTAGTTGATGCTCTCGTAAGCGTCGTCGGGAAACACCCACTGAAGCATGTAGACGTTCGGTACGATGAGCTTGTGCGGAGCGTACGAAAGGTTCGCGTGCCGCCAGAGGTTGGTCCAGTCTGTGCTCCTTGTCACAGAATCATCGCGCATGTGGTACCTGGAATAATAGTCAGACGGCAGCAGGGCCAGGTTCGTCAGGAAGGATCTTGACATGTCCGGAAGAGACGCATTTACAGCAGCCGTTTCGCCTACTAGGCCTTCAAAAGTAAGGGGTTGTAGCGGCAAGCTTCTTGATGACTGCCTCCCTGGAGGTCAAGCTCAACCAACGTGTCTGTCGGAGCCTCGCTAATTCCGATGCGATCACGACCCTAGCGACCTCCCTGGCTTTGCGAACGCGTTGCTCTCGCAAGCTGTAGCCGAGCAAAGGCCTGCTGAGAGCGCTCGGAAATGCGACTTCGGTTAGCTGATAGCAGGCGCTCGCACGTCGTCTCCACTTCTCTGCATCTGGCTGGTCAGGGGTAGATCAGGGCGGCCACCTTGGGACTGAGGAAGCGACCGACAACCTGGACTATGGTTAGGCCGATGAAAAGCAGTAGTTGGTCTTTGTCTGTGTCGCTTAGGATATCGCAAAGTTTCATGATATAACCAACGTTATGGAGTATATAACGGGTGTCGTTCCTGTTACCGGAGCAACTCGCGGGGTAGCCAGTCTGTTCCAACGGATCCAGATTTCGGACCTGCTACCACAGAAACTGTTAATGTTCGTGTAGGGGGCCCACACGTGCTCCCGAGTCGAGTTGTCCAACCGGCTGATAAGCGTGTGTTGCACCCGAGCAAGGCTTTGGCACCACTGCGGGTTTGAACGCGAGAAGTTCTCGCCCACCTCTTGAGTGAGCACGTTGTATAGCTGGCATATGTGCTGCGTGTTGTTGTAGCGAGACCGGTACTCGGCCAGGAAGGAATCGAAGTTGGCGCCAAGGAAGGAGTCAAGTAACACTAGTTTTGGGTCGGCGACTGCGTCGAAGGAGACGTAAGCGTAGAAGAACACTGGGCATTGCCACTGAAAGGACAGGCTCACTAGAATACCCAGAGGATCTGCGGTGCGTCTGACATCTGGCCACGGGATGCCTATTTCGTCGAGGAACGTCTTCAACGCGCGCAATCCGTCGTCGCCTTGTTTGACAAAGCAGGCGTTGAAGAAGACTGCGGCCTTCTGGATGTAGGTTTGCCCTTTTTCGGGTGCGTTTGTAGCCACAGCCTGCCTCACAACGTTTTCTTTGAATTCCAGCTCGGCATCTTGAAGAAAAGAGCGACCTCCGGCCACTGTGGGTGGAATGAAAAGAAGGTCGCCAGTTTTTTAAGTACCGACGCTCATCGCGGAGAATTATTGCGGTTTTTGCCCGCAGTTTATTGTTTTTGGTAGTGTCTAGTATCCCGGCAACCGTGAGAATTACCGCCAGAAATTTCTCACGGCAGTCGCCTCTCATTGGCTAAGCACTCCACCCGCAGATTCTACGGGACAAATATTCCCTACAAAGCCGTGTTTGCAGCTGCTCCTGTAGCGCTTTGGTATATATTATACTTGGTTTTAAACGAGCAGGCTCAGGTTCGAAATCCGACAGTGTGATGTCTTTTTTTTAGCTTTCGGAATTTTTCAGTCATAGTGATTTTGTTAATACTTTTTCTCTCTAGTTTTACTATATCAAGAGATAGACGCACATGACTTCTAGAATGTGGTGAATTACGTTTAATATAGGTTGTGTTCTGCGTCGTTTGGTTGGGTTATATTAGTTTGTTGCAGTTTGGCTGGATTTGGGTAGGTTATAACGCGTTCGGTTACGTTGCGCTAGGTTCGGTGAGCATATGTTACGTTAGGCATATGTCCTGCCAGGTTTTATGGAAACTGACGTTAGAATTTCCCGGAGGTAATTCTCACGGCTGCCGTGAGATTAGACGCAGCTATTGTTTTTGGTTTTAATATCTGCGTGCCAGCTTACTACTGTATGTTTATACTCGAGTCATAAGTGGGATAATTGCGCGATGTTCGTACATCGTTTTTTTTTTCTAGAATAGTTCTGAGTCAAAATGTTGATGCATAATAAGTGCACACTCGCAAAGGGCCCCAGCAACAATAATGCATATCAACAGTGGTTATATCTATAGCTGTAGCATTGTTCGGCTAGAAGCGTCAAATAAGAGGGCTTTAACAGAAGCAACGCAGTGCACCCCCCCCCCCCTTACCGCTACCCCTACGCCAGTGGTCGCCAACCTTTTGAGGTAGAGGGCCGAGTTGCATGAAGCCGACATGGCGGAGGGCCGACGGCAAGTCTGGTGGTGAATAGGGAAGGGGGGGGGGGGGCTTTGAAGGGATGATGATGATGAATAAACTTTATTGGAGACCAGGTACTCATGTTAGGGCACCCGTCAGGTGGGAGGCTTCCTTAGTCCGGGATGCCTTGTGCTATGCTGGCCATCCGTGCCCTCTCCACCGATCGTCGCTGGTGTGGAAGGTCGGAGCTGGTCAGCAGCTCCACCCACGGCTCATAGTTAGGGTTGGGGTTAGGGGTGAGGGAAGTGGATTGCTGGCACTCCCATACAATGTGGTACAGGAAGCCTGGTTAGGGGCAGGATTTGCGTGTGGCAGGGTATAGGGTGGGATACATGGCATGTAGCAGGGTGTTATGTGGGTAGGAGTTAGTCTGTAGGCGCCGGAAGGTAGTAGCTTCATCACCAGAGAGGTTCGGGTGAGGGAATGGGTATTTACGACGCTCGTTCCTGTAGTGGACGAGTATTTCGGCGTATGTTTGCAGCGGGGTGGGCTGAACTGTTGCTTCCGACGGGGGTTCGTGGCCCTCGTGGGAAACGGCCCGGTGTGAATGAGCGCGGGCAGCGGCGTGTGCCGCTTCGTTACCCCCAAGGGATTCGTGACCTGGAGTACAAATTATTTGCAGTTCTGGGAGTGGTTTCGCTTGTTGTAGAATTTTCAAGGCGGGTTGTGATATGCGTCCTTTTGAGTAGTTCGTGTAAGTGGCTTGGCAGTCAGTAAGAATGGTTGAAAAGTCTTGGCCTGTTGTGGTGGCAAGGGCAATGGCAACCTCTTAAGCTGTTTCGGTGGAGTTGTTGAAAACAGTCACTGCAGCGAGCTCAGCTCCTCTGGCGGCACTGACCACTCTGGCGGCTTGTGCAGATTTGTGGGGGTATGGCGATGCATCCGTATATCGGGTGCATTTGAGGTGGTGGTATTGGTTATGAATGGTGCGGGATCTTGCTGCTCGGCGTGCTTTGTTGTAGGTGGGGTGCATATTTCGTGGGACCGGAACAACGCGAATGTTTTGTCGTGTAGCCAGGGGGATGCGAATTTTCTGGTCGTGATTGGGAGGTATAGAGTATTGAAGTTTCAAGAGCGTTGCCCTACCCGTTGGAGTCAAGCCATTGTATTTGAGAAGTGTGGTGTGCCCCTTCGATTTCTTCCCATGTGTTGTGGATGCCAAGCTACAGGAGTTTAGTAGTTGCGGTCTTGGGAGGGAGACCCAGGGCTGTCTTGTATGCCTGGTGGATCGCTAAGTTAAGTTTAAGGATCTCGGCTGGTTTGAGGGTTAGGTATGGAGCACCATATGCTATCCGGCTGATGAGGATGGCTTGTATTAGGCGAAGCAGGTCGATTTCTTTTAGGCCGAAGTGACTATGGGAGACGCGATGTATCAGGTACATGAGCTGTGCGAGGGTCCGCTTTAGGGGGAGGATCGTTTGTGGACCAGAGTCATCCTTTGGAATGGTTACTCCAAATATACGGAGGTAGGGGTGTCGGGGACTGGCTGGTACCCAGTCCCCGCAGTCCCCGCAGTCCCCAGTCCCCAGGGGACCGCGGCGAAAAAAAAAACTGCGGTTGATTCCTCTGTCAAATGAATCACTAAAACATGAAAGTAAAATGTGCAGCGAAATCTGCAGGTGAGAATGATTTGCGGGTCGAGGGCTGTCTTGTGGGTGGGCTTGGTGAGCGACGTCCTGCTGGCGGGTCGCTTCGGCAAAGGTGTACTGGCGTCATTTCCGTGATGGATATGACGTCAGTGAAATAATGGGGTATCGCGGCATAAAACACTTTCGTGTTAAAATATAAAACCCGAAATCAAACGACCTAAGTGTAGCGTACTCTTTAGTACTAAACGTTGCTTCTTCGCAAGAAGGCCCTGTGTGCAGGGGTGCACCCTTTACAGGCCGCTTGTTTCGTTGTGCTGGCGTCACTTCCGTGACGGATATGACGTCAGCGAAATCTTCCTCTTTCCGGGAATACAACACTTTCGTATTAAAATTGAGCGAATTTACAAAAATATACGACCATAAATGACAGTAATCTGGCTAAGTGTGAAGATAGGACAATGCCACATGGAAGCGATCAATCCTCTGTTCCTGTCTCCCTTTTAATACCCCATTTGATTCGAAATCAAAACTTGCGTGTCGGCCTTCAGGTAGGAAGTGACAGCGGGGGGGGGGGGGGGGTGTTCTGACGAGGTGCTGGGGGCCGCATAATACTGCCCCGCGGGCCGCAAGCTGCCGACCCCCCTGCTTTACGCAATATAGCTCGGAATTACGGCTGTTTTGTGGATCTATTGTCGGTGCTAAACCAGGCCTGCCTATATACAAATGAATGACCGCCTACCAGTGTCCCTGACGAAGAAAGTGTATAAAAGCTGGATCTGACTGGTACTCACCTACGGGGAAGAAACTTGGAGGTTTACTAAAAGGGTTCAACTTAACTTGAGGACGATTCACCGAGCGGTGTAACGGAAGATGATAGGTGTAACGTATGGGACAAGAAGACAGCAGAGTGGGTCAGGGAACAAATGCGTGTTAGGACATATTAATAGAAATTAAGAAGAAGAAATGGGCGTGGGCAGGGCATGTAATACGAAGGCAAGATAACCATTGCTCACTAAGGGTAACAGAGTGGATCCCTAGAGAAGGCAAGCGCGGCAGCAGGTGGCAGAAAGTTAGATGGGCAGATGAGATAAAGAAGTTTGTGGGGATAAATTGGTGGCAGTTGGCACAGGACCGGGATAATTGGAGAACATTGGGAGAGGCCTTTGCCCTGCAGTTGGATTAGAGATGATGATGATGACTATGATGATGATGATGGTGGTGGTGGTGGTGGTGGTGGTGGTAGTGGTGGTGGTGGTGGTGGTGGTGGTGATGATGATGTACATACCGGGTTTCCAGTTTGAGCAGACGAAGCTGTGGAAATCTTCGCATGGGTCCAGGTCCGGGTTAATGGATGCCTGGAGGGAGCGCGTGTACTGGACGCACGAGTCGGACAAGCAGGGAGTCAGTCTGCTGCGTGCCACGCGTCGCGAGCTGAGCAGCAGCGACAGCGTCACCACGACCCCGCCCATCACGACGGCGACGGCGATGAATGTGTGGGTCGCCACTTTGATGCTTCGTCGGGAGGGGTCGCTAGAGGAGATAGCAGGCTTGCTCTGGGTAAATAAAGGCAACCAGCAGTTGCGTGACCAAGGGGCCCAAAAATGACTGCATCTCAAAGTACTAGGTAGACATTCCTTGAAGAGGACAGTTTCATTGGTACATGCATTAAGGAATCGTCTGAATAATGATACAGTAAAAGCTCGTTAATTTGTACTCGGTTAATTCAAACCGACGCGCTGGTCCTGGCAGAGCACTGTATATTTGAATGGGGAAAAATTCCCGATAATTCGAACACGTCGGTATCCAGAACGATTCATTCGAAATGGGATCCCCCAGTTTCCGTCGCTCCTCGCAGAAGAAGTTGGCCCAAAGTGATTACGATGTGTTTCCAAATCCAAACCAGACCAAATTTACTAGAGACGCATGCCAGTCAACGTCGCGGCTGAATTTTGCAGCACGTTATTTCTCAGCAGATTAGAATTCTGACGCTTCGCTGGAGCTCTTGGGAAAGTTGCAAGCGATGCTCATGAAGTCGTTACGGAACAAACGCAAGCAAAGGCATATTACCGATTGCGCTTAATTTTGATTGCCTCAACGCTGCCACGTAAATAAACGTGTTTTCGCGCATAAACAGCGTCATTATTTCGACATTACGGCTCGCTGCTCACATGAATGGACGTGGGTGCCTGTTTCTGGCGTATAACTGACTTTTAAATTTCTTTCGCTGTTCGACCTCCATGGACATAAATATATTTACGAAATCATTCGCCACAAACGTGTAGTAGCGCTTACTCGCGATAGCGAGTCTAGAGATGCCTTCTTTGGGTTAACTTCTGCCCGCGCAGTGTGGGGCGATTTCCATTCATTCTAGCGCCCGCCCTCTACTTCGAACTCCGCTTCATTCGAACAATTTCATGGTCTCCTTCGAGTTCGAATTAACGAGCTTTTACTGTATATACTAGACAGGGTTCCGTTTGAGGTTCTGCATTTTGACTAACTGTGAAAACGATATAACCCTGGGGTTTTTAGGGGTCCAACCGTGCTGGCTTTACAAGCCGGGATCTGTCAGGCCATGGCCGAATTACAGACCAGGCGACTAAACAAAACGTAAAAAACGGCATTGTAAAATCGTGCCTCCGATCCTCACTCACGATGTCCCGCGTGCGCGCAGTATATGAAGCCTTTTTGGTACAGGAAGAGGGGCTGAAGAGGGCAGGGTATCCAGAGCGCCTATGGACACGTACCAGGAAAGTCTAGAGGCATGCGTGAAGCCATACACCTCGCCGGCTCTCATGGAAACAATGGAAACCACTACAGCGGGGAAAAAGCTAGCAGTGCTCGCCTGTGCACCGAATATCGCACGCACTAAGCAGTGTTTGCAAGCGATACGGCGTTGATGGTGTTCTTCAGTGCTTATCAGGCGAAGTGCTGTCTGTCCGGCTGAAAAAAAAATCCCCGGACATCTCCACTAACGTAAAAGCCTGTCTTGGGCGGTAACTAGTTAACGCGTTACCGGTAACTAGTTACTTTTTTCAGCAACTTGTAACTGTAACACTGTTACTTTTTTATGGAGTAACTGTAACAAGAAATACCGTTACAGTTACTTCATTTCTATAAAAAATTATCCAACAGCAACACTCGTTAACGGCCAATGTACAGTTCGCGCTTTCCACTTTTTCAGACTTCAAGTAATCGCACATTCATGTCAGCTATTTTGGGCTTCGCTTGAAAAACGAGGCATGCAGGAAGCATGGGAACTTAGGAACACTTCACAAATGTCGAATCTTTTCCTGCTTGGTGCTGATAGCTTTAAAGCGCAAAGGCTCACGGTTACATCATCTGCTTCGGCCTCTTCCGGCTTCAGAGCTCTCCTTGTCTCCCGTACGCAGGTGGCTTTCATGCCCGTGTGAGCGTGTTGTCTATTGGTTACCGCTGAGACAAGCCCCTAGTAGGATACATCGTTGTTATTCATAGAATCCACGATGCACGAGAGTTTCTTTTATTTCGGTGGAAATAAACACCACGTGCACACGCACCTCAAAGCTACGGCGTACGGGAGAGCCAGTAGAGCTGTCGAACCGGAAATGGTGGCAGCAGGTGACGTACACGCGTGAGATTTTGCGCTTCTACCGCTTATCTATACATGAACGGTAAATGAACTCCAGGCGCCAGAACATTATTCACAGCCAAGGAAGGTATAGGTGGCATTCATTGAAAAGTTTAGCTGTCAATTTCTTCGCTTGGCAACACTGGAAACGGCCACAGACATGGCCGAAGCTCCACGGACATGAGGTGGCTTGAGCCGCTGCGTCCGCACGGTGAAGAAAAAAAAAAACATCGGCGGGCATCGTCTGCTCCGTTTCTACCCGATTCTCAACGGTGGTGCCAACGGAGATGTTATTAATCGCTCTCACATTGAAGGCGAGCCATTACTTTGCGTTCGTCGAGGTATAGCTTGGATCGCCTGACCCATATGATGTGCTTGGCACGGACAAGTACCGCCATCCCGCGGAGACCAACGTTACCAGTTACGGCGCGCTCACATGGTTGCCTACATGCGTGCCTCGCTAGTGAATACAAGCTATAGTGCGGAGCGCACTTTCTGTGGCCGTGCAGTGGCTTGCAGCGCTGTACCATTGAAGGACTCTGGCTGCACTCACGTGGCTCGTGTGACTCGGAGGGGTGCGATTCGGACGACACTCGCAGCTCTGTGTATGCGGAGGGCTTGTTTTTAGACAACCACGCCGTGGGCTGGCGGGCACATCCTTCGGAGGCGTTGGGCCTTGCAGCTTGTCCGTCTTGTCCGCCATCTTTTCCTTGTTGTTGTTGTTGTTGTTGTTGTTGTGCCTTTAGGGATGGCACATACCCAATCAGGGGATCGGCCAATCAACAGAGGACGGTTGAAATAAATGGAATGCTTATCTCATAGAATTTCATACAATATATGCTAGAGGCAAATCTGGCGCCACTGCTATGGGAGCCGCGCTTGGGCGAGCGTTAAGTCATGTACGGGCAGGCACGTTCCACTTGTCCTTGGCATAGGTCATAAACAAGCTGAAAAGATGGCTCTGGCCGCGAGAAAGCGACACTATTACTGTAGAAGGTTTGTCAAATTTGTTTTGTTATTATAAAATTGAACCTCCTTAAATAATAATTTTTCAGTAAATATGCAAAAGCTTCATGCACAATGAACAAGAAAAAATTTTACCCTTTGTTTTTGTTGATTTGGGCTTCGAGACAAAAAAGAAGCCATATGGCTAGCTACGCCAAGTAGGCGAGGAACGTCGCTAGCGGCAATGGCGCCGCCCACGGCGGCCCGCGACTGCAGCGACAGATTTTCCTCTAGTATAAATTAGTAAAAGAACTTTATGGCTTATCTAATTTCGAGATCCTTAGAAAAGATAATTTAGACCGGCTGGAAAGAGTTTTGGTTAAATAAACGATAGAAACTTCTTTTCCTTGCGCTTTCTTCTTCTTTTGGAAGTGCTGATGAAGATGGTAATCCATAGCATGGCGGTATTTTCGAAAGCATCGTCACTGAGGTAGATATTTCGTTCCAAGATGGGCACAAGCCCCGCACTCCCGGTGCGATGCGAAACGGTAAAAAAACACTGCGGTTGGTTCTTCTGTCACAGGAATCAGTAAAACATGAAAGTGAAACGTGCAGCGAAATCCACAGGTGAGCATGATTTGCGGGTCGGTGGCTGTCTTGTGGGTGGGCTTGGCGAGCGACGTCCTGCTTGCGGTCGCTTCGGCAAAGGTGTACTGGCGTCATTTCCGTGATAGATATGGCGTCAGTGAAATAATGGGGTATCACAGCATAAAACACTTTCGAGTTAAAATATAACACCCGAAATCAAACGACCTACTCTTTAGTACTAAAGGTTGCTTCCTCGCAAGAAGGCCCTGTGTGCAGGGGTGCAACCTTTACAGGCCGCTTGTTTCGTTGCACTCGCGTCACTTCCGTGACGGATATGACTTCAGCGAAATCTTCGTGTATCCGGGAATAAAACACTTTCGCGTTAATTTCAGGAAAAAATTGCACCACTCCCTGTGTAGATGCGACGCATCGTGGGGTTCACTTGGTGTTTCCGTTGGATTGATTCTGAAATCGCGTGAAACTTGTCGGGAACGCGTATGATTAATATGTTTTATGATTATTATTATGTTTTATTGGCCAATCTTGGTCAATCTATCAAGTGGTATGCTTGGGGCTTCGCTATCGCAACGACCTTTACTCCAGCATTGTTGCTTGAAGTGGGAGCTTCTTTTCTTTTATTGCAAGTGTTAATCATTGCCCCATCATGCGTTTGTATCAGTAGCATCTTGACGTAGTTTGAATGAGTCAATGATATTAAGGCGCGTTCGTAGCATTTAATTCTGTCTCGGTTTTGTGCGCAGTAGGAAGAAGCACCATATCCCCTCGCGTTCCGCCCACAGGTCGTGGGATCAAACCGGGCGCGCTAACTATTATTTTTTTTATAGTGTAGGGGGAGGGGCGGACGACAACAACGCCGATGACGCTGCATGGAAAAGGCGAGTGAATGAGATGCAGTCGCATCTAATATAAAGGTTTGCGGACCTTCGTGTTCAAACTAGTAACAGAACCAGGTATTCAAACACTAGTATGTGTTCGCGACCAACACGTACGCATTTTTTCGTACGCTCCGCGGCTCTACCTCTACCTTCTCTACCAGATAAGCGTTGCAGATTGTGCGTACACGACCTTCCTTCAGGTTACCCTTGTTGTCATGTCTGTTCACCAGCTTTTGCGAAAAAACCGCAGTCCACAGCCCGCCATGCACGCCATTTATAAATGGTGTTTATTCACCCATAGCCGCAGAAAAGAAAAAAAAAGGTTGCGCAGGCAGTTTATTCTTGGCTAATCCCCCGAGTGGGGCCTTGTCTGAGGCTGCCAACCAGTCAAGCAATAACTTTTTTTTTCAACACTAGCCGCACCCTACAATCTTCCACAGATCTGTTTTATTAGATGCGACGGCATCTCATTCACTCGCCTTGTCACTCCATACGGCGTTGTCGTTGTCCGTCCACACCCCTCCCGCATTCTCCTCGCCGCGCGAGCTGCGCTCTCAGCCGTTCACCCCCTCTCCTCTCCAATTGCGAACACTCTCTCGCGAGGGGCATGGGATTGGATTCGATTGGATTGGCTTGGCTTGGCTTGGCTTGGATTGGATTGGATTTTTGGCTTGTTATCGCAGTAAAACATACCTCCCTTTGTAAACAGCATTCAAATTTCCCGCGCATATGCCGGTGAGAACAGAATCCAGGAACCATTCATAAAATAGCCATTTACTTACCCAGAGAAGCCACGAGTAATAAATACAAGTTTGAAATACAAACTTCCAATACATAAGCTAGATATTACAAGAAAGCATGCGAAGGAATGCGAATTCCCCAGCTGCATTCTCGCTGGGGATTTGTAACGACACGGGGATTTGTAATGCAAGAGAAATTGTCGGGTGCATAGGGGAATGAACGAGGCCAGTGGCTTTTTTTTTTATCTTGTGAAAACATTTTGTAGGGTGAGCTACACTGGCCGAGGTTTAGCAGCTTCGCGTGGCTCCAGGAGAGCCGTGCAGCGCATGCGCGAGGAGCAGTGATGTCTCAAGGCGCACAGCTGGCGCGCCGGAGCCATCGCCGCCGTGATTGATGTTATTAAATTGGATTGGATTGGAGTGGATTGGATGGGATGTCGTTTTAGAAGCAGGAAGCATGATAATCAGCTAATCCTAGACAACCAGGAAACATAAGCATAACCAGCTGAAACCTTAGCTCACGCTACGTATTTCCTGGCATAGCAGAGCTAAGCCACTGCTAATTTTTTTTATTTCAAATTTCATACTCCGTGGCACATTGTGACAGACACTTCCAGGGCGGAATTCTCAGTTTTGTACCATGTCCGTTTCAAAGAGTCTGTTTCGAACGAGCACTGATTGGCTGAAAGCATACGACTGGATGCGATTGAGCCCCTCCATTGATCATACGCCTCGCCTGAACAACTACGTAACGACTGAAGCGGAAGAGAAATGGATATTTTGGAAATGATCAAAACTCAGAATTACGCCCCAGTTCGGGCCTCGCCGTGTCGGTGGCAAAATAAACTTGATCACAGCCGATCATAACCGCATCATTTCCTTGTTTGCTGTTTTACGTCATTTGTTAGTTTAAGCAGACAATTTTTAAATCCATCTTTTAGCCTCCGTCGTCAGCGTTTGGTGCACACGAGAGACCGCTTTTTGTGTTTTTATACAGGATCGAAACTTCCCGTATTTTGCCAACTCAATGCTACAACGCACTTCTTCAGTAAGACCACGTTCAGACTGTTGCCGCAACTATCGTAATAACTTCAAAGAATGACGTCATTTCACGTCTCAGCCAGCCGAACTGCGTGACATGCCGTTCTTTTACGTCCATAAATTACGATATGGCTTTCGCGTCGGTAGTCTGCACATAGCCTAATGCCACGATAATTATAGCAGACGCAGATTATTCAAGTAAATAAATAAACAAAGCGTTCCTTGTGAATACAACGCAAGTAAAGCAAACGCCTCGCCACTTAATCTACAGGTGCATGATTAATTAGCGCCCTCACCGCGGACAAGATTAACGGCCAATTACGGCTTCCCACCGCCCACATATGACAACCGTGCTGATTAATCTCACGACGGGGCGATGCCACTTTTACTGCAACACCGACGTCATCTCGTCATAACAATAAAGGAAGCACGCTTCATAGCAGCAAACGAAACACGCTTCCCCGACACCCTTTCAGGGACATAACGAGCCGACAACGAGAATAGGCGACCGCGGAGGCCCTGCTTGCTTCTTCTTAACCGAAGATTAAGTTGTGCTATGAGGCTCGTTTGATACTTCGTATAGATGAGCGCAGAAATTAGACAGGGCCGTTCGAAAAACGACACACAGAGTTGTTACGGTGCCTTTGTTTCACGTTTTATGTTCGTCCCTGTGCACTTTTTTGCGCTCAACTCTACCAACCAAGTAGGCCAATCTATTACGTCACTAAGTAGTTTGATAAGCAAGGCACAGAAAAGAAGTGACGCACAGAAGCCCCGAAGAGCGATTGTTGATTTTAGAAGGGAAGATGGAATATATACGGACGAATGCATTTTATCACTCATTCATACCTAATACGGCTACTAAATGGAGTGATCTTCCGGCAGAGATTCTGTCCATTTCTAACCATTCCCTTTTTCGCCAGATCTTCTCTGCAATTATGCAGTGCCATAATCCTGCGTGGTTTTGCATGATGCGGTTACCACTGGTGTTTACATGTGTGCTTGGCTTTTTTTACAGCGAAGCTGTTAAGAAAATCGTATTTTTTCGGGTGTGCAATTAAAAATACTAAGAAATTGCCAAGAACGCGCACGTGAGTGCGGGCCTCGCGGCGAGCGCCCGGCAGTTAACAAAACCAAGAAAATGTCTAGCGCTCGTGTGTGCGTGCCTCGCGAGGACCGGCCAGCGTCCCCGGCGCACGTTTATGAAGGCAAACATATCCATTTAAGGAGATTGACCAAGATTGGCCAAAAAATGCTCTAGGGGTCGCCTTAATCGTGGCAACAGTTGCTCCGGACGAGATGGTGGTGAAAACGTTTTATTGAGCTGGGACGGAGTTAGTTGAGCCGTTCCTCTCTTGTGGGGGGCGTCCTCAGTCCAGGAGGCCCTGGGCACGTGCGGCCAGTTGCGCCCGGGATATCAGCTGTTGCTGGTCACCCAGGTCGCCGCTAGCCAGCTGGCCCTCCCACTGCTCAGGGGTTGGGTTGGGAAGGGGGAGTAGAGTTGGGGTTAGGTGGCACTCCCACACCATGTGGTATAGGGTGCATGGGGATGGGCAGTGTTTGCACTTTGGAGAGTACTGTGCAGGATACATAGCATGAAGGCGTGTGCCATGAGGAAAGGTGTTTGTTTGCAGTCGTCGTAAGATGCACTCGTCGGTCTTGGGAAGGTTCGGATGGGGTGGAGAGAAGTGCTGGCGTTGTCGGCGTAAATGGGCAAGGATGTCAGCGTAGCGGAGGGGTATGGGCGGCGAAGCACTTGGGTCGTCGGCTCCCGTGGGTGCCCGGGGTATGAGGGCGGCCCACGCCTCCGGACGAGAAATGCACGACATAGCGTGCGCCAATCCAAGGTAATGTCCTATTATTATCACTTCCTACAAAATGAAAGAAGTTCACAATTATAGCAACAATGATAGAGTAAAGGTCGTTGCGGCCGTGAAGAAGACGCAAATCGGCACCAATCCTGGACTTAAACCGTTGTGATGGTAGTGAAGGGTGCGCACAGCTTCGCTAACTTCAAGTCTTACGCGTTAGTGCGAGGCTCCTTGATTTTTGTAGCATTAACGAGCTATTCCGCAGAGGAAAATGCGGATGCCTGCGAACGTTTTCAGGTTTGGTCGCGACAGCCATTTGGCGCAGTAGAGCAGGTGTTTTTCAAATCAAATATCGCCCGAATAATTTAGGAACCCACTTTTCCACGTCATACATGCCGCGCGTACACGTAAAATTCCTGGCCTTCCCCTTACAGGAGTTAATGTAAATTTAGTTCTATCACTTTGATGAACTACGCATGTTTTTTTTGGGGGGGATTATTCGCGAGAATATCGCTTGAGCAACTCAACCGGTAAATTCACAATGATTAACGTTCGTGTTCTCCCGTTTGCACTTCCCGCCGAAAAAGCAGCGGCTTGAAGGTTGTTAGGAAGACAAGAAAGGCAGTTGCTCTGTCTGCTTCCCACAAAAAACAAACAAAAGAAAACACATAGAAGGAAAATTCTGAAGCGAGAATGGTATGAGCACCGCGAGTGAAATATTTCAGAGCGCGACCTCTTTTCCCGGAAAGGGGAAAGACAAATGGGGGACTGGAGGATGGAAATTTAGAGCGCTTGCAAAGGTGGCAGAGAAAAAAATTTAAATTTCCCGCCGTGAATCATGAGGTGCGTTCAAATGTATAATTTCTGCTGCGCCGCCGCCAGCCTCGCAGTTGCTTTTCTTCATATCGGGGTACCCGGGCTCTTCTTCGCCCTGACCTTTATTTAATCAAGGACGAGCTGCCGACGTGTCACCTTAAAACGCTTCGCTCGCGCGATTACAAAGCCCGGGCAGGGTTTCCCCTTTTTTTCTTCGTTCTTTTAAACTTTTTTGAACAACGATGCTATTTAGCAAATCATAATTTTTTCCTTCCGCAGTTAAAAATACGAAGAAAACGCCGAGCGCACGTTAGCGCGTGCCTCGCGGCGACCGCCCAGCATTTAAAAAAATCAAAGAAAATGCCGAGCAGTCGTGTGTCTGTGCCTCGCGGCGAGCGCCAGCGTCCCCGGTGCACGTTTTTCAATCGAAGCATAACCACTTGGGGAGATTGGCCAGGACTGGCCAGGAAAAAAAAAAAAAAAAAAAAAAAAAACCTCCAGCGTTCGCCGTAATCGTGGCAACATTTGCTCGGAACGAGAAAGACACGTCATAACGCACGCCCTTCCAATGTGACGTTTAATGATTATCACTTCCAAAGTAACGAAGGAAGCTCGCACTCATAGCAAAGTTATGGAGTATAGGTCGTTGCGGCAGCGAAAAGAAAGCAAACCGGCTGCAATCGCGGACTTAAACCGTCGTGATGGTCGGGAAGGTTGTGCACAGCTTCGTTACCTAGAAGTACTACGCATTAGTGTGAGTTTCCTTCATTATTTAAACATGAATGGCGTGACGTTAGCAGAATGGCGAGTTGGGCTAGTTGGTGAAATTGCACGTCGAAACCTTCAAAAACCGCTACACAAACGAACGGAAAACAGGACGAGCGCTCGTCCTGTGTTCTCTTCGTTTGTGTCGAGTTTTTTCAAGTGTAGCGCTTTTTGAAGGCGTAGCTTTGATTGTCTCTTAATGTTTAGAACACAGAGAGACCGAAATAAATAAATAAATAAATAAATATATCTCTCTCTCTCTCTCTATATATATATATATATATATATATATATGTGTGTGTGTGTGTGTATGTTTACGTAGGGATGGAATGGATGAACGAGAGAGAGATGTCGGCCTGGTGATATGATATCAGCTCTGGCCAGTTACTCTGTTGGAAGGGGAAGGGGTAAAAGACCGTGGGTAGAGAATGGCAGAGATGAAGGTGAGGGAAAAATGAAAGTATGGCTGTGTGCGAAAAGTGTATCCCCACACTTATACAGTTCATACATAGCGGTTCATCAGCACACGGTTTGAACTACACACGGTCTAGCTGCCGTACGACTTCTTCGTAGAAATCTCAGCACTGTTTTGAATACCTTGTGCGCACGCGACGAGTCGGGCCAAGTATCCAGCTGTAGTTTTGCAGACACAACCCGACAGTTCAAACGGGTTCATGGTCTGGCTAATCGTTCATGCGCATGCGCGTAGCACGGACACTTGCAGAGAAGGTGCGACATGGTCTCTGGTACATGATAAGTTTCACAGTTGGGATCACTGGCACAGCAGATGAGGTACTATACCTGGGAACAAGTTAAGAACGGCAACGAAAGTTGCCGCTGTGCCTCACCACCGCAGCCGGGCGTTTCTCTGCGCGGCACAAGTAGTGCGTTACTGGGAATACTTTTGAACATGGCCCGAGCCGTTTTGGGGATTTTTGGGACTTAATATGCATATAAACTACCACGGAGACGAGAAAGAAACTACGCGAGGAAAGGCAGACGAGAGTACGCATTCAAAGCAGTCTCTTTTCAGAACGCACGCGCTCGTTGACATCCAGGTCTATCACCTAAGCGGAGTGATACCATGCGAGAGCTATCAGGTTCTTAACTTCTTCCTGGGTATAGTAGGCTACGCCGAGCCATGGTCGATGAAAGTCTCGGATTACTAGGTTTAGCTCGTAATGTAGGCGTGTTTGCAACGTGAGGATAAGACGGAGTCCATATTATTATGTAATACGTTTTCGCTCAACTGTAGCCGGCATCGCAAAACAGTTATGCATCTGAATGGTGACTGCTTCTGTGGTAGCGTTAATCTTGAATTGCGGAAAAAAAAAATGCATTCAGGACGGGGATATCGTGAGCTCTTGTGTGTTTTAGCATGAGCTTGGGTGGGTTGGCACCTTTTTTTCCCAGCTGTCGTGATCGGAACAAAAGGGCCGCTCGCAATTTATGCGTACGCGCTGTTTCATTCTTCACCCAGTGCAGCATTGTCCGTATTGCAGCAAACCCAGCGCGCGCACAGGCAACTATTCGTTTTCTTGAGCAACTTCTGTGCGCAAAGGAGCTCGCGAGGGATTAGAAACGCGTGTCGAAACGGAACGGCGGGGTCTTGAGTAGAAAATGTGTCCGAACTCGCGTCTGGTCATCCGCAATGCAGGCGCCCAAGAGCCGAGCCAGTCCTGACAGCACTTTGCGGAATTAGCGCGTTCGGGAAAGCCCTCGCGGCCTGCGAGAATGCTCTCCTCTCCCACATATTTCTCTTCTTTTGCGCGTGTCTGAAGGACTTCGCAATGTCCCCCCCCCCCCTCCCCTGTGTCTCCCAAATGTCTCACATCGCTCTCCTCCTGCATTGCTGTTCGCGCCGCTAAAATGGACGAATCGCCATCGCAGTCTATTTTATCGTTTTTTTTTCTTTCAGCTAATGTTCCCCCTGGGACGGCGCCAGCACGCGCCTGCACCCATTACTGGCTGATTTATACATGGTATCGTATGCAGGCATAGCCTGCGTTGCAATAGCCAGAGTCCGAACCCTCCCTTCTTCACGCCTGCTTCGTCGCAGAGCCCAGTGAGTTGTAACCCCCGCAACCTCCCGACCGTTCTCCTTCAGCAGTGATCCTCGCAGACACAATGACCCCGACTTACGAAATACCCGCTTCGCGGTCCGTGTAGACTAACCACGTGCGGGATTCCCCCTCTACTCTCTTTTTGAGATTGCAGAAAAGAGTAGAGAGTCCGTGTCTTGCATAGCCGCAAATCGCGCCCGAGGCCTACGCCGTCGGCGAGATGGATGTTGGTGTCGACCACGAGCACTTCGTTTTCCTAGCAGCGCGCAAACGAATATCATTGCCCCCGCCCGCCGGGGCATTGTGGGAATTATTTGCCCGACGGGGGTTATTTGTAATCCGCGCAGAAGAAACGTCCTCGCGGGCGTTTTAGTTACAAATGATTCGCCCTTTGTCCATGCCCCGTTCGCACCCAATGCGTGTCCTCCAGCGACGACCGAGGGAAATTCTCGGCGGCCACCGGCGGAGAACGCGCACGAAAGAAGATAATAATCATAGGAAAGCATAAGGAACGACGCAGTGAGGAGATAAACGATTTTCAAACGGAACAAACTTCTTTGTCTCTAAGTTACGTAGATTAGCTTCCGAGCGGGCAATATTTTAAAGCAACGAGCTTTCGCGCCTTATTCCTCCAGCCTGAGCTTCTTTTTCTTTTTTGACCTCCCTTTTCCTTGAGGCATGCAAATACCGTGCCCCTTCCTGTTCTTTTGGTTCATTTTCATTTAATTTTCGCGTCACGAAGGTTCTTTCTCGTGGGGGACTTGTTTAGGGAGCTTGATTTCCCCCCGGGGAGGGCGGAGACATTCCCTTCTCGCCCGAAAACTTTTTCGGGACCCGAGTTACCCTAAAAGCCTCCCGCCCCCTCGAGGAACCTCGCGCTGCCTTCCTGAATCGAGACAAAAGCGTAGCTCGCGCGCGCGCCTACTTTCTGTTACCTCGTTGGCCGACGAAAAATCTCTTTCCCACCCGCTTTCCTGTCCCCGCCACCAACTTTTTGCCCTTTTCTCTCCCGTTTTGTCTTCTTTCTCTCGCCAACCACTTCAGGGCAGCGCGCGAACTCGCTCGAGCGCCGGAAAGCAGATACACCTTAAAGACCGGATCTTGATTTATTATTCAAGCCGCCGGTCGACATTAAAGCCTGATTTGCCGCTTTAAAATGACACGCCTTTCCTCCGACGAATAAAAGCGCGTACGCACCTTCACTCACCGGTTTTTTTTTTTTTTTTTCAGTTCTTTCTTCTTCGCGAACCTCTCCGGCTAACTTTCGGGTCCGCGGACGGCTTCAGCGCGGCTTCCACCACCAACGCTGTTATATAAGCGTCGAAAGAGCTTGGGCACGGTCGGCGTGCTATTTTTCGCGGCTCGGTTGACGCAATAAGCCTTTTCTGCTCCTTTCCGCACCGCCCGTGTGCGACGAAATCAACAGCACGCATTGCCGGCGAAAGAAACAAAAACGAGGGGGAGGGGGTGGCAAAACTTTGAAAGAGTCATTAGTCTGATCGACGATTGGGGATTCTATTAAACGCTGATTTGGTAAGCGCGCCTCCGTATCCCTTTTGTCCCCCCATCCACCCTCAACCCCCTCCCCTCCAAACTCCCGCTTCCGCTCTCACGTGTCCTTTCGTTCCATCATTCTCTTCCGGTTATTTTTGTGCTGTTCGTGGCGCTTTATCGGAAGTGGAGTAGCCTTTTGTCCCGGCTAGTTTCACTTTCTCGCTCAAGTCCTGCATGTGCCCATTCCTATCTTCCGTCGCGTATGCCTATACTTTGTGTTAGCGTCCGTGGTCTTTCCTACGGACGGGCCAGAAAGGCGGCCATTATCCGTGCCTGTAGCGCGCGGAAAGACTACGGGAGTGCGACGGCCTCATCGAATCTCGCGCTGTCCGAGAGATAACGAGAACGAATGGTGACTCCTGCATGGCGCGCGAGGGAAGCTTTCTGTGGCCCCGGCGACTGATCTCGACAATCTTTTCTCCGTCCGTCCCGCGACTTTCTTCTAGTACCGTTTCTCTTCTTTCTGCCGTCCCACGTACGGAGGACCGACTAAAGCTAAAGGAGTGAATTACGACCGTTTTGACCCCCTTGGCACCCCCCCCCCCCCCCTCTTCGCGCTGCGCACCACTCGCGAACTACTACTTTCTGTTTTTGGTTCCTCCTATGTTTTGTATAAGGTATTTCCTTCGCGATTAGCGTAGCGTATTTTCGTGGCTGCGCAGATAACTTTCGAGTTCGAAAATCACGGTAACCAGAGGCAATTTGTATGGTAGATTCGTTACTAACGGATCATCGTTCCTTGAGGGGTCCAAGCCATGTATACATGTTGCATAAACTAGTGATAGTGATAGGGATTATGGGGTTTAACGCACCGACGCTACGCAGGCGATGAGGTGCGCCGTACTGGAGGGCTCCGGATTAATGTTGACCGCCATGGGGATCTTTAACGTGCCCGGAATCTTGAACACACGGGCATTTTTGATTTTCGCGCCATTAGATGTTGCATAAACTAGAAATCACCCGGCCGGAGAACTTTTGTATTAGGGCCATCGTGTGTAGGCTTACATTTCAGCGCAACGCAATCCCCCCTACCCCCCGCCCCCGCCACCCCTGCCTTTTTTTCTACAGACATTCTGATGCACGCCTACAAAATTGGGCAATATATATGTAATCTGCTGGAAAGCATCGAGAAATGCACAAAACGCTTAACTGACAGCAAAGGTATCTTGTGCAAGGCAAGTTTTATGACAACCATAAGAAAATTTCCAAGATGTTGCGATATAGAACGACCTTGCAGCCGTGAGCTAGGACTGATATAAGAACTGCTGCATCTATGCCTAGTGCGAAAGCACTGTTTTAAAGACGATAGTCTTTCTTGGGCTACTTAAACCCAGAAATTTTGGTCTGTCTGTATGTCTGTATGTCTGTCCGTCTGTCTGTCTGTGACTCGATTCAGCCACCCGGCCAAAGCAAAACAATGCGTGCGCAATAGTCTTATATAGTCACAGGTAAATCTACCCGTCTTGGTCCGGTGTAATGTTCATACTTGTCAACATTGTTGAAGAAGAACAAGACATTACGCAAATATGAGACAACAAATCAATACAGAAGTGATATTTGCAGTGTTCCTTTATTAAAAAATGCAATATGCTTGAATTTGCGAAATTAAATACTTCATCAACTGCAGAAAAAGAATTCACTCCGCCGTCGCCTGCTGTCGCCCGCGCCACTATAGCTTCTGGCGCCATTTAAGAAACCAAACCGGCAACAGTTACGCAAGGTTCCACTAGATAGGTTCCACGTTCTGCTTGCAACGCACGTGGAGTAGGAAACGCGGTTCTATAAACGTTGAAGTAGGGCGCCTCGATTAACGCGCGTCTTCGCCGTACGGCAGCGTTCGCATCAAGACACCCGGTTTGGAGCGGTGGAACGCGGGAAATTTAAAATGACTTAAGCAAACCTTTGGCATCTTTACCTTGGGAGGAGCGCGACGCAAGAGGAACAACATGAGAGGTGAGCGGGAAAGCGAAGGGAGGCATTAACTTCGCAAAAGCCGATAAAGACTATCGTCTTTTGATGGCATTTGCAACGAAAGGAGCAGATACGCGGCCAATTTTTTTAGTGTGAATAATGCGAAAGCACACTCAAGTATTCTGTGCTTGAAGATGAGAGGATTCACCGATCAGTCGCTTCAGGGCCACGATATATCTGTTTTTTTTCTGAAATAATAGGGACGACTTTGAAGCTATTAAAGTTGTCGTAAATGCGAGTGTATTTACAGCCTCTTGCAACGCCCCACAATTTTGTAACTGAAAAAATAAAGTCTGCTATGTTCAATCAATAAAAGCTCCACAATATGCCACCATGAACTATTACTAGTTATTGAGGCTTGAAAGGAAACTTACGCTCAAGTTCTCTAAGCCATTCTTAACTATTATCAGTTGACTTATTAGAAAAGACTGAAGTATTCTATTTCCAAGGCCTAGCTAAAGTTGGTGGGGGGGGGCATTCGATAAGCTCATGGCAGTTTCCACAAATGCAATGTGGCTGCGACGTCAGCATACTCACCCAGAATTCAAATATACCCGCCAAATGAGACTGGCCTGTGTAAATGACAGCTGTCGTGCACGACTAACGGTCGACTGACCACTTTCGTGCCGCACGTAACGTCAACATATCAATTAGCAATTATCACTTACGCACTCAGGGGGTGATCATGATCGACTTACCGATTCCAGGTGGCAGCGGTTCCACATACCCGTCCCCCACTCACACTTGCGCTTTCACAATTGAACCAGGAGTGATGCTCTTGCATTATGACATCGTAAGAGAAAGCTTAAGTGCCCCCACAACTTTTTACTACACTGCCCAGGGTAAGAGAGAGAGAGAGAGAGAGAGAGAGAGAGAGAGAGAGAGAGAGAGAGAGAGAGAGAGAGAGAGAGAGAAGAGAGAGAGAGATGGAGAGAGAGAGAGAGAGAGAGAGAGAGCAGATCTCGAGAGAGAGAGATCTCAGAGACGAGGATGCTAAGAGAGAAGAGAGGAGAGAAATCTTTAGTTAAAGAGGAAAATCTTAGAGAGGGAATGCAGAGAGGTTTGCCGACATCAGTTCGCCGGCATGCCAATCCGCGGGGAAAGGAGGCGAGGGAAAAAGGCAGTAGGTGTAATGAGGGAGACGATACTAGTAGTAAGGAAAAAAAATACGGTCCTTCTTCAGAGTATTGAGTACAAAGTTTCTTGAAATTAAGGGGCGAGTACAATTTCGTTGACACACCAATGTCCCGGAGAAATTCGAATAGCGTGGACAGGGCTTTGCGCTGAGCAGAGGCAGAGGGCCATGGTCCAAGTACCAATCTCACTGTCAATGGTCCAGGGTGGAGGCAATCAATTTGATGTTGTAAACAGCACCTTGAGTCGGTATAGGCAGAGCACTCCAGCAATATATGTTCAACAGTTTCAAGTGAACCACAATTATCGCAATATGGCCTCGATGTCTGGGTGATCCGATGTAGATAGGAATTTGTTAGTGCTGCATTGAGACGAAGCCTATGGAACAACGTCTCCAAGTGGCGGGGTAGACGTTCTTGGAGCCGCATTCTGACATATGGTTCTTTGGAATGTAAAAAAAAAAAACGTAATGATACTGCGGCAAGGACCACAAACTGTTCCTTTCCGACAGAGCTAGTGCCTTTGTCATTGTGGCGGCATCATGCATCGTGAAGAAAATAAGTCCTCTGCTAATGAGGTGTAAAAACTTGCGGGGGATGCTTGGAACTTCCCTAAGCATGTGGAGCCTAGTTGGACCACCTGTGCACCTGCTGTTGAACGCAGCGGCCCTGCCAGTCACAACTTTACCAGCACACCTCCGAGGCTCTTTTCACTCGCTAGCCTCCTATTTGCCCCCTAAAGTACCTCCACCTATCTCACTTTGCACGTGCGGAAGGGCTCTACCCTTCTACACTTTTGTTTGGCGCTCTTTGCCCTTAGTTGCCCTTGCGCCAATTAAAATCCAAACATCAGCATCATCATCAAGGGCTCTACCCTCATTTGGCTCTGCTGTTTCCCTCTCCCGCCATTCGCTTCTCTGCTCGCTTTTCTGTACCTCACAACGCGTTCCACGAAACAGATCGAAGTATTCGAGGCAGTTCGCTTAAAAATACACTTTCGACGATTTTCCGTGTTTAATTCGTGACTCGCTTCATGGCCAACTATTGTTTATGGCAGCAATCCCTTGAATTTTGTCTATTAGAGCTTAATGAATGTACGAATGAATGGACGGAATAATTATTTTGTGAAAACTAATAACTTTTTGCTTTCGCGGACACACTATGTTTAATTTATTTTCAGTACTGTACCTTAATGCAGTACTCTGAATTGAGTAGTGTCAAGAAGATTGAACTAACCTTAAGCTACATAAACAGCATGACTTCCGAAACTGCTTTTCGTGCAGCTGGTGACTGAGCTATCAGTGCAACTGTTACAGCAAAGCAAAATGTTTTTGCCCTATTCTTCATTTACACTCGTCTTCAGCCCCTCAACTCCACCTCCTCACGTAATCTTGTCTCACCCAGACGCTCTCCTGCCGAAGAGAATCTTGCACCGGCATACAATCCGCTAAAGCGAATGTAAGCTGACACACAGTGTTTTCCCCGCCGGGCTTCGGGATGTTAGGTGAAGCCACCCGACGCACCTTCCTCTTTTGAGCGGTGTTTGCTTTTCTAGCTTCTTTTATACCCGTTCCTTTTCTTTTTTTATATTACCCGCAGGCACGTGAGAATGTCGCGTTTCTTGTGATTCCTGTGCCCTCGGCGCAATTCGAAATTTTCGATCTTTGCTGAAGAGTTGATTCGTGGATGCGAGCGACACTGCCCTGCTGTTCGCCTTGAGCGAGGCGCTCGGGCGTTTGTGCGCTAAACTCTCGCCCCAACCTCTCCTGGTGGGCAACGCGACGTGTGAGAAACATTTACTTCTTTTTTAACATCGTACTTCCCCCTTCTCTTTTCATGTCTTCTTTTTTCTTCACGGACGCCCCTGGGCGATGCAGCGAGCGCTTTCCGTGTGCCGCATCTCCGGGATATAGGGTCCCTGATTGTCGCGGGTTTCCTTTTTCGCGACGAGAGCCTCTGAAAATCGCGGAACTCGATTCTAGCGCTGTTCGTTCCCTTCCATGCTCCGTCTTGTTCCAAACGTGAGAGGAGTTGCCTTCTTCCTTCTTTTTTTTGTTTTGTTTTGTAGAGATGATTTGCCACTACATCATGCTACAGAGCGTGCATCGAAGACACCTGAGGCTTCTTAAGCGGCTCGTCGTGTTACCCAGCTATGCTTTGCCGAAACGTTGTTTCTCGTCCTCAAAATTGTTTTCCTTGGCTCTGAACGAACCCGCAATTCAGTTTGAAGCGCCCTCTGTCAAGGAAAAAAAAGAAAAAAAAACTCTGGAAGTTGAGAAAAACTACCCGGAAAAAAAGGTTATCGTTCTACGCGCGGCCATTTCGGTATACGTCACCTAAATAAAAAGAAGTACGCCCGCGATTCGTCTTCTCTTAGGAACCTTAGTATGACCCAATCGTGTTCAGGTCTTCATCAGCACTCCGAACCTGTAGGCTATTCCTTTCCGTGGGAGCGTCTTTGAAATTTGCCAGTGACGGGCATCGTCTGTAAGCTCCTGGATTTATTTCTTATATTTTCAATTTCATCTTTATTAAGGGAGGCTTTTGCGGCATTCGAGGCTGAAACACTCGTTGTAGGTAAGGCAGGCCTCAGTGGGATTCTCAGAACAAGATAAAAGGATGAATCGCCGCAAAACCCATCGAAACAGTGGATGGGAATGCAAATTCGACAACAGCCATTCGTTTATCATCTTCCTTTCTATTCCTTTTGTTTCTCCTCTTTCTACACAGTTGAGGAAGGTAGAAGGACAGGTTGCCGCACTCGAATCGAATCTCCCTTCACTGTTCGGGCGAATGCCTCTCGCCTGCGGCTGTGTCTATCGACGTCGACCCTTGCTACCACCTACACGGGGCTACTGCGAAGTAGCTGCGGTATTTTCTTTCCTCCAGTTGTTTATCGGTTTCTATTCTCAACACGGTTTGCTTTCGCTCCGCTGAATATTCCGCGTGATCTATAGACCTTTTTAACTTATTCGCCCCGGGAGCTGCCATTTTCCCAGTGGGCTGTGCTAGCACCCCTGACATTGGCGCAGTCCACACGAAAATGTAACTGCGCATGCGCAACCCCTGATCTTATCAATTGGCGCAGTCGACAGGGAAATGTAACTGCGCATGCGCAACACCTGATCTTATCAATTGGCGCAGTCGACAGGGAAATGTAACTGCGCATGCGCAACACCTGATCTTATCAAAGATAACGAATCAAAACAATTCAATGCACCAGAAACAAGGTAGCGTCGAAACGGAATGGGACTAGCTGATTTCGTGACTTGGTGTTTCTATCGTGCCTTTAAATTTCATTAACCTTCGTATATTTACGCGCATTTGTAGAGCCGCCACTGAACGAAAACCGTGTGTCCGTTCACCTGCCTTTTAACTCAGATGCGCGACTCTGTCTGCACTAATGATGCCACAGCGTTAACACATCTTAATCTCAGGTAATCTTGCTCCGACCCCAGCCGCTGGGTGAAAAATTTACCACCCCTTCCTAAAGAAAGTTGAGAGAGGCGCGAAAGATAAAAGTGCGTCCAACCTTATCTGAAAGTGCGTCCGATCTATAGTCAAATCTTTAAAGAGGTAAATCGCAAAGGAAAGCGCGAACCCATCCGATGATTTTTCGCGCGCTACGTAAACGCATCTACGAATGATGTAAATGTACACCGATAAGTGTTTTATGAGATAAAGGTATAATTTTGTACTACTTCTTCGTGATCCAAGCGTGTATCGTCTTATTTAGTAGCGTTCCTTTTTTGTGCTTTTCACGTAACCGTTTTGACACAATGGAAACCCAGGCATCACGCACGCTCTGTGTGTCCAGAGATCTTAACAGATTCATGTTGAGAAAAGCGTGAACAATACTTGGACAAGGAAGAATACAGGGACGGAGCGCTACTAGCAACTGAAAAGTTTAATCGCGAACACGCATGCATATGTAGCAGTGCCGTCAGAAGTAATTGAAGCACGGGAGCTGTGGCCGAACCGCATAAGAGCGCCGTGTAGCTGCACCGGCGGTAAACTAAACGAGCAGAACACGCATGCGTGCCTGCCGATGCCGATAATCAATCTTTATACTTCTCAACCCACCTCTTTTAATGCGGTTTTGAGACTTATTCGTAGCATACTGGTCGCAGCGATGGCGCTGATAGCAGACCCACCTAAAAATATTAGAAAAGAAAAATTGTCTCTTCAGTTCCCTGCTTTTGCGACGCTTCTCCAGCAGCTCGCGTGCGCTTTAAGTGTGTGAGCGACACTGCCAGATACCGCCTCTGCTATCGGCGCCATCGCTAAGACCAGTATGCTGCGAATAATGCTCGGAGCCGCGTTAAAAGAAGCAGGTTGAGAAGTATAAATGGGCTATCACCGTTGGCAGGCGCACGTGCGCGTTCTGCTCCTTTCGTTTACCGCCGGTGCAGCTACACGGCGCTCCTATGCGGTTCGGCCGCAGCTCCCGCGCTCCAATTACTTCTGACGGCACCTGTAAATTTCATCAAAGCCACCGCCATAACAAAGTGTAAATTACAATCACCATCGCGTGAAAATAGCGGGTAAACAAAAAGAACTGTATATAATCATACCACACGTGTACAAACACAGAAGCAAACGCAGCTCACACTCTGTCAGTTTTTTCCAAAAAGCACATTCCTGTCTTCCTTGTCAAGGTATTGTTCCCGCTTTTCCCAACATGAACCTTTACCAACACGCCCAACTCACAGTTCATGTTATCAGAGCTTTTAGATGCGACTGCATCTCATTCACTCGCCTTGTCCCTCCATACGGCGTTGTTGTTGTCCGTCCACACCCCTCCCCCATTCTCCTCGCCGCGCGAGCTGCGCTCTCCGCCGCTCACCCCCTCTCCTCTCCGATAGCGAACACTCTCTCGCGAGGGGCATTGGATTGGATTCGATTGGGTTGGCTTGGCTTGGATTGGATTGGATTGGATTTGGATTGGATTGGATTAAAGTGGATTGTGTTGGATTGTGTTGCGTCATAGACGCACCACGTTGCGTCATAGCCGCGGTCGTTCCAGCACCGGCCAAAGAAATAAAGAATACATCATACGCGTTCCTCACACGTTTCACGCAATTAGAGAATCAACCCAACGGAAACTACCAAGTGAACCCCCAAGATGCGTCGCATCTCCACAGGGTTCCCCTCGCGGGAAGGTGGGGTAATTTTTTGGTCGACCAACCGGTCTACGGAGAAATAAATTAGTTCTCTGACAGAACGTCATCGTCCCCCTACAAAGCTTCCGCTTTAAAAATGGCTTATCTTTAAGTCTTATGAAGCGGTTTATAGCGAGCGAGGGTCTGTTCGGCCTGTCTTGCGAAGACTATGCACAAAGTGTTTCATAAAACTTAGGCTACCGCATGATTAGATAAGCCTGTATCCGTGCGGACGGCTCAGACGGCACGCCATCCATGGCGAGACCCTCACCTAGTCACATGGTAGCGGAGCGCCGATCGGCTCCGGACGAGCGTTGCTGCCACTTTTCGGCAGAGGACCACGTCGCGTGACGTCACACCTGACACACTTCCGCCCCGGCAGCTCAATGTTATTGCGACGCTATAAATGACCTTGAGAAACATGGATTAGTAGAGCTTTCGCTCTAAAAACCACGTGATCGACATGCCATGGCGTACGGAACCACCGGAGAGGCATCTGCGAAGCTGAATTTCTAGTTTCCGTTGCGTCCCTGCCAGTTTCCGGGTGCAACCAATCGGCATGCCTGCTGCTAACGGAGGCAGTCGTCGTCGTCGTCGTCGTCGTCGTCCGTCGTCGTTCGTCGTCGTCGTCGTCGTCGTCGTCGTCATCATCATCATCGTCATCATCAGTATCATATCTACGCCCACTGCAAGGCAAATGCCTCTCCTATTAATCTACAATTATTCCGGTCCTGTGCTAACTGTGACCAGTTTATCTCTCCAAACGTCTTGGGCACATCTTCCCATCTAACTTTCTGCCGCCCCCTGCTACGGTTGCCTTCTCTAGGGATCCACTGTTACCCTTAATGACCAACGGCTATCTTGCCTTCGCATTACATGCCCTGCCCACTTTCTTCTTAATTTCTTCTAATATGTCGTTAACACGCGTTTGTTCCCTGACCCACTCCGCTCTCTTGTCCCTTGATGTTTCACCAATGTTCTTCCGTTCCATTGCTCGCTGAGTCGTCCTCAATTTAAGTTGAACCATCTTAGTGAGCCTCCAAATTTCTGCCTCGTAGTTGAGCACCGGTGAGATGCAGCTGTCATACATTATCTTCTTCAGGGACAGTGGTAGGCTGTCATTCCTTATCTGAGAATGCCTGCCGAATGCACTCCACCCCGTTCTTATCCTTCTGATTATCTCTGCCTCATGGATGGGATCCGGTGTCACAACTTGGCCTAAGTATATATATTCGCTTACCTTTTCCACTGCCTCGCCACCTATCTCAAACCGCTGTGCTGCCGCGAGGTTATTGGTTGTACTCGTTTGTCCAGTGCGGTAAGCTTTCTTTGCAATTCTTCCCCCGAGTTACTTAGCAATGAAGGCAGTAATGAGGGGATAATGCTGTAAGACGGTGTCAAAATACTGTATGTGCTGGTTGCCCGCTGATACTTTGGGAAATTGGGGTCACTAATGTTGTCTCCGCTCGAGAAAAGAGGTGTGCCACCGTATTGTGACAACATGCGTTAGAAGGTTGCTAAAATAGTCTCAAGAAAACTATTCTGACCCACGCATGGAATCGAATTAATGAGGAGACGATGGTCAACTAAAATTGTCTCAAAATGGCAGGGGCTAGCATCGCAGCGACGTTTGCATTCACTGGGCATATAAACACATCCTGCGTCCATTTGCAATGGAGTGAGAGGCACTACGCCCACGAAGTGGAAAGACTGCACGAATCTTTCTGCTTCATCGAGGGAAATCGACAATTCTGATGGACGAAGTGTTTGTACCATATTCACATGAGCCCATTGGATGCATACTGAGGCCTGTACGAAGACTGCAGTATGTAGCCAAGAGTAAAGAGACGACATGGTGGCTGTTTAGACTACCGAAAATGATTTTCGTGCATCGATAATACAAAAATAAAAGCGGAGGGGGGCGCACCGAGCGAATGTCCCGGAAGATGATTAATGTGGGGACTGAGAGAGATTTATTGACGCGCCTAAGCGATAGCGTTCGATTGGATCTTTAAAACAAGAACGCATCACCTCCTTCTACTCCTTCCCCCAACTTTCGCGTTATTTTTGAACCCGAACTTAAAGCTTCGAAAATCTAAGTACAGGACATGGGAACATGGGAAAGGGAAACCTGGACGATTATGCGCTTTTAAATGCTGTACATCGGCGCGCGCGCACGCACACGCACGCACCGCATGCGCACAAGATGTGTTTGTGTGTGTAAAGAGAGGTATTTTTGAGGCCAGGCACCTTCGTTTCGGGATCACGCGTTCGTCACGACACTCCACATTTAGGGGCAAAGCCCCTTAGGGGATGGGGCTGTTGGCGTCTCCTGTCGTTGTCGTAACCATCATCTCATGCAGTCATGGTACTAAAACAACGGGACACTCGTTTACCCCTCGCGCTAGAACATAACACGCACTAAAAAAAACGCCTCGCACTGGAACGGTTCGTAACGCGTACTGAAAAACACAGGGACACTTGGTTACACCTCGCGCTACAACGCTCCGTGCTTCAAAGACGCGAAACTTTTACAGCCATGCTGTATACTTCTACCCCCAACGGTTTAATTTCCGTTGGCAAAAACGCCGGGGCACCAAGCAAACACTTGTAGTATACACTGCATGCTTCATCCCTCCCAAGGTTTCACGTTAGTCGGAGACGGTTCCATGGATTTCTTTTTCTGAGACGTGACAATTCGTGTGAGTAGGCCGGATATTCTACTGAAGCATGTCGTTGTTCTATAGCCTCCACAGCCCCACAGTGTTCGGAACAAGGGTCGTAGCGCAATCGAATACGAAAGCGCGTGGGTGTTCGTGCTTGCTGTGTTTGGCAAATCCGATCGTACAGTGTTTCCGTTTGCTTGGGGCGCTGTATCGGAAGCCTTGACTTGAGCGTCAGGCCGGCTTCGAGTGCTTCAGAAAAATAATAGTTGCGCCATTGCAGGCTCCAGAGAAACCACGCTACACATTCAAATCTTATCCTCGTCTGTCCCTGTGATCGACTGAAGGACATGTGACTAAGGCTTTAACCAAAAAGCGGCGTTGTTGTCATATTGGACGAAGAAGCCTTGAAAGCAGAGATGGCGCCGGTCCCCTTTATAGAAATGTTTTCGGTCCTAAAAGTTCTTGTTTTTTAAAAAGAGTTTGACGGTAGAGATAGAAAAATGCGGGCTAATTTTAGGGGCAAAGCCCTTTAAGGTTTGGGGCTGTTGGCGTCTTCTGCCGTCGTCTACGTCGTCGTCGTAATCGTCGTTCGTCACATGTAGTCGCGGTACTAAAACACCGGTACTGGTTTACGCCTCGGGCTAGAAAGCTTTGTGCTTCAAAGACACGAAACTTTTACAGCAAAGCTGTATTATACCTGCACCCTTCAACGGTTTCATTTCCGTTGGGAAGAACTCCAAGGCGCCAAGAATACCCTTATACACTGAATGGTTCGCCCCTCACCAGGTTTCACGTTAGTGGAGATCGTCCGGGATTTTTTCCTTTCTCCACTAGCAAAGCGGCCGCACGTGTTCCGTATTCTTAGTCTTACGGCACTAGCATGTCTAGGGGCCTGCCCACTAGAGATGTGCGCGGTTTAAAAGAACATTGAAAACAAAAGTTTTCTCTTAATTTTTTTTCAACCAAGCTAAGATTGAGAAAAAGAACAGAGCTTCTTGGTGGAAACTCGTTGCGATGCGGCCAATCTGTAGCGAGGGAAGGGCTTTCTGAAATCAATGCCTTGACGTGAAATCGTGCGGAGATATTGAAAGCAGAAGCTCTGCTGGGACTTTAGGAAAGCAGCTTGTAACAGCTATATTCTTTTTAGTGTTAACCGCAAAATTCTTCGGGCACTGAAACCTCTTAAGTGATTAGAAGACGAAAGCCAGCGATTATCGAAGTTTTCCTTGCTGCAGCGTGTTTGCGGTGCCGTCACCGTGACGTGTCATGCGGCACGCATCCAGATAATTTTTGTTCCATCTTGGCTAGGCATGGTACCGGGTTAGGGCTGTAGTTACTACACTTGACTGCGGATCGGCGACGCGGGTTCAGATCTCCTCCTCCTCCTCCTCCTCCTCCTCCTCCTCCTCCTCCTCCTCCTCCTCCTCCTCCTCCTCCTCCACCACCATCATCATCATCATCATCATCATCATCATCATCATCATCATCATCATCATCCTATCTACGCCCACTGCAGGGCAAAGGCCTCTCCCATTAATCTCCAATCACCCCGTTCCTGTGCTAACTGCGACCAATTTATCCCTGCAAACTTCTTGATCTCATCTGCCAATCTAGCTTTCTGCCGCCACCTGCAGCGCTTGCCTTCTCTAGGGATCCACTCTGTTGCCCTTAATGACCAACGGTTATCTTGTCTTCGCATTACATGCCCTGCCCACGTCCATTTCTTCTTCTTAATTTCTACTGGTATGTCCTTAACGCGCGTTTGTTCCCTGACCCACTCCGCTCTCTTCTTGTTCCTAAATGTTACACCTATCATCTTCCGTTCCATTGCTCGCTGAGTCTGAACTGAACTCTCCAGTTCAGATCTCATTCGAACTCAAATGAGCTTTATTTATTATGTTTATTTTGGTTACTTGTTTTCTTTTTACACCGGTTTTGTTTAATTCATGTAGTCGCCAGGAACTTCGCTAACTTTTCGCGTTTGATGAGACATTTAAGGCTTTTGCCCTGAGAGGTATGTCATTTTTATAGATGTGTGCGGAATCGTCTTTTTCATTTTTTAATATTTCTTCTGAAAAAGAAACATAAAAAAACTATTTTTCTTTCATGCCCCTCAAAATTCTATGAAAGCTGACATTTCTACTGCGAACACCTCCTGGGGGAAGGTGTGGCGAGTGTCCATGTTTAAACGAGGTCACCATCCAGAGTCTGAAAAAAATGTGCTTCGGTGGCCAATCGCACAGCTGGAATAAGACGATGGGCGTAATGGGCCCGGCGCACCCTATACGGCGATGTTCGCTGCGACAGTCTTTTCTTTTGCTCGAAGCTGTCGTGGAGAGTCCCTTAGTGTTTGCCGTAAGGCCGCTGCATCACCCCAGTTTGCACGTGCTTGTTCAGTTTTCCACCAGTTATCTTCATTCTTACGACCACATTCAACACATGTGCAGTTAATGCTCGAAGAATAAAACAGCGTGATTCTGTTTTTTTTTCTCATTGTAAATGCAAACTATATTTTTTCTGGAAAAGTTGATAGGCCATCTGATAAGCCACCATGGGACCCAGTTTCAATTGACACTATAAAAAAGGCTGGTTCTTTCTGCTCCTATCAGAATCTCGCAACTGCACGTTTTCTGCTGAACCCTCGATAGATACGTTTCTTGCGTGTAGCCACAGGCCAGATTGTAGGGCGTATTACTTGCAACAAGACTCATGTCGGGGTCCTAGCAGCTACCCTATTTTATAGGCGATAGTCTTCCTTGGGCTACTCAAAAGCGAAAATTTTGTCATGTCTGTCCACCCGCACGTCTATTCAACCACCCGGTCAAAGCTGAAAAAATTCTTGAACGAGACGTTTATATAGACAAAGCATTTTCAATTTACTAAATCTAGAAACATGTTTCATATTTGTCAATGTTGTTCAGCAAAAGAAAAACATTGGGCTTATATGAGTAAAAATGTAAGTAGATAGCTAGTGTTCGCAATGTTCTCAGGGGTAAAAGTAGATGTGTGCACAGATTTTTGGGAGAAAAAATAAAAAAAAACTGTGGTTGATTCCTCTGTCATAGAATCAGCAAAACACGAAAGTGAAATGTGCAGCGAAATCTGTAGCTGAGCATGATTTGCCGGTCGGCGGCTGTCTTGTGGGTGTGCTTGGCGAGCGATGTCCTGCTGGCGGGTCGCTTTGACAAAGGTGTACCGGCGTCATTCCCGTGGCGGATATAACGTCAGTGAAATCTTCGTGTATACCGGCATAAAACACTTCTGTGTGAAAATATAAAACCAGAAAAACGAACAACCCCGTGTATAACGTACGCTTAAGACTAAAGGTAGCTTCCCCACAAGAAGACCATGTGTGCAGGGGTGCACCCTTTACAGGCCACTGGCTCCGTTGTACTGGCGTCATTTCCGTGATGGGTATGGCGTCACGCAAATGTTTGTTTATCCCGGCATAAAACACCTGCGTGTTAAAAACGCGTTGGAAACAATGTTTTAACCATAAAACGCGACAAAACTGCCGCCACAGCCTCGGGCTCGTGGCTCGAGAGTTAAGACCCAGCAGTTCCAAGAGATGGCTCACCGGCAGTGCGAGCGCGGGCAGTGAGGCGGGAGAGGCATTTCTGGGGCTGGGGTGGCAAAAGACTATCGTCTTTCGACGACATTTGCAGCGACGCTAGCAGATACGCGGCCGATTTCACTTGTCGTTTTACTGGTCGTTCATTTGATACTATTTACCGTATTTATTCAATTATAAGGTGGTCCACTGTTTTGGTGCTCTTTGCCCCAGTTGGCCTTGCGCCATTAACACCCAACCATCATCATCATCGATTATAAGGCGGTCACGATTATAAGGGGAGGGTGCAGTTTGGAGACTAAGAATAATGGGCTTATATATACACTTAGCTTCGAATTTAAGGGGGTATGACTTTGACACTACGGATTTTGGAAAAAAAAAAAAAAGTCGCCTTATATTTGAACGAATAAGGTATGAATTAAACTATCCCGTACTCTTTCTTACACAGCAAGCACAAATGTCTGTGTGGCCCAATCGGGGCTCATTCTTCTGTCACGCGTGCTAGCGGGGTTTGATTGCAATTACTGACTCGGCTACTTTGTGCTCTGGCAATTTTCGTTATTTTAACGGGCTATTTTGGGGGTAGAATAGACAGAAAGATAGACGCATACAAAGACAAGGAAAACAGTGGAACAGAAAGTTCTCAAGAACGACTATCATTTTCAAGAGTAACTGTAAAGCGAAGCAGGGCATCATATCATAACTACGCCTGCTAAATAGCATAGTCATCCTAATCAACCAATTTATGGTGCACGACGAAAGCTTCTCCCATCGACTTCGAAACATTCCTATCATGCGACGCCAGAATTGATTCTTTTCCCTCGAATTTTCTTTTTTCGTGTATGCGTGCTGTCAATTGTATTCCCATACTTTCCCTGTCACTCAGCAGCAATTCGGTTAGCCTGGTGATCCACCAGTTCGTAATTATCCGCATTGCATGTCAAGTCCATATCTTCCTTTTAATATGGGCTGTGGCGCCTTTTACGTCAGTCTGCTTTGCAATCCAAGAAACTCGTCTCAGTCCGTAAACGTTACTCCTACGATCCTTCTCTCCGTGAATAGCCGGGCTGGCCTCCTAGATATCCTCATTCATAAATTAAGAGAACGAAACAGCGACTAATCAGGGCTTTTCTAAGGCTTGAAGTTGGGCTAGTTGGGTACAGACTATTGAGACTAAAAAACAGCGCAAAGACAAAGATGGAAGAAGCGACAAACAAGAGCGCTGTAGTTTGTCGCTTTTCGCGCTGTTCTTGGGGCTTTTAGGGCTGTTTTTAGGCCTGAGCAAAGTCAAACCCCGGGTGGCGGCTTGCGGGGCTCAAAGCATTCGCGAAGCGTTTCCCAGGGTTAGTCCTACGGCTAACTGTTTTCCAGATGGCGGACATTTGTACCAAAAAAGCCTGGAAGAAATTGTTAGGCCCATCCACTGCGATTTATATTTGGGAATAGCAAAGAATCCCGCGCAGTGTGGCCGGCAGCTGCCTGCACATTGTACAGCGCAGAGCGCGCCTCATGTGGAAGGGAGAGCAGGGTTCCCGCCAGGCAGGCACGACCAGCGGTGGTCGTCCGTGCTGCGGAAGGACGTGGAAGGAGCGAGACCCCAGACGCTGACCCCTCCACGCCTGGAGGAAGGTCAAAGGGCACCCTTTGAACGCCGCCGCATCCGAGGCGCAGCGCACGCGTGTGGGCGCGGCCGCCACCTTTTCATAGGTGCCGTGGACGTGACGTCATTGGCCTCGGGCATGCGACAGCTGCAAGTGACGATGTGGGCGCACCTCCCGGCCATTAAAAAAATGCTAGTATGGGCTTTTGAAGAAGTGTAGCGGACGGGGGAGAGATTGGAGGAAAGGGAGCCGGCAAAGGTAACCCAGCGAGATTAGCCGGCTATAGGATCCGGCTCGCTATAGTCTGCAGGCAACGCTGAAGATAATACAAGTCTCAATAAAGGGCAGAGAAGAAGGGGGAAGATGCCCACACGTTGAAAGCGCGCTGTGCTGTCAAAACTAGAGATATGAAGCACTAGGTGTTGGTGAAACGTTTCCATGGTTTCTTGCTCGTAGTACCGCATTCGCCCTATTCTAACGCTCCCCAGATGGTAACGAGCAGGTAAGTTTGCTTATGAAAATTCGAAAAAAAAAAATAATTTGACGCCGATCTTACCGGACTCATCTATAAGACATGACGCACCCTACCTGACCGAATATATTTTATTTCACGAACGCAACTGTAATACTAAAAATCCCCTGTGCTTCCTAAAGTTGCTTATACAGTTACTGCGAGCATCAAAATAGATGTGGGGCAACATTGAAAGCCGGTTTGGGTTTTGGACCCGATGGTAACGTGAACGCAAAGTGTGTAAGGCTGCTTTTAGCGAAAAAAGGTGCGCATTATAACCATGCAAGCACGGTATATTGCGTTTCTGCCTGCCCTTCAAAGCCCAAGTGAATAGTAAAGTCAGCATCCCGTCTTCATTTTAAACTCCTGTCTACCACCTTTAATTGTCTTTTCCTTCGTGCGGCCAGCTATGGTAACCTCAGTGGTTAGTAACCTCCTTTGTAACCTCATTTGGTTAGTTAAATCTCAGAGCGGCGACTACAAATTTAACTCTCATCGGGGTTCGAACTCCGGACCAATTTTCTTCGGCGTTGAAGGTTTAGTACGTTTGACTAGCAGCAGCAGCGTTCACGTCATGTTGGTCTATATTTAGAGCTTCAGAAATGTTCGACTTCGAGCTATAGTGTTTAAAATTACATCTCGCTACGTACGAACAGACTTCCGTTTTTTTTAGGGAAACTTGGGTTTGATGTACGTACACGTCTTCGAAGGCACTATTTGTCCAGTATCTGCAATACAGTGTTCGGATAATTTTTATGCTGTTTGCGTTGGTATAGAATTAACAGCGAAGCTGTGAAGCATATCGTAATTTCTGTGTCCGCGGTTAAAAATACCGAGAAATTGCCCAGCACGCGCACGCGAGAGACAGAGAGAGAGAGAATAAACTTTATTTAAATCAAGAAAATGCTTCAGAGAGGTGTCCTCATTCCAGGATGCCTTGAGTTCGGGCCGCATCGACATCACGTGAACGCGGGCCTCTGGGGGACCGCCCGGCAGGTTAAAAAACCAAGAAAATGCCTAGCGCTCGTGTGTGAGTGCCTCGGGAAGACGGCCCAGCGTCCCCGGCGCACGTTTGTCGAGCCAAGCATACCCACTTAGAGAGATTGACAAAGACTGACAAAAAAAGAAAAAAAAAATTGGCCGCGTATCTGCTCCTTTCGTTGCAAATGTCGTCGAAAGACGATAGTCTTTGTAGACATTTGACAAGGAAATGCCCCCCTTTGCTTTCCCGCTCACCTCTCATGCTGTTCCTGTACCGTCGCGCTCATCCCAAGGTAAACACACTAAAGGTTTGCGCAAGGCGATTTGAATTTACCGCGTTCCACTGCTACAGGCCGGGTTCCTCGATGCCAGCGCTGCAGTACGGCGGAGACGCGCGTGAATCGAGGCGGTCGACTTCAAGGTTTGTAAAACCGCGTGGCCGTGCTCCACTTGCGTTCCAAGCAGAACGTGGAACTTAGCTAGTGGAACCTTTCGTTGCTGTTGCCGCGGGATTTTTCATATGCCGCCAGGAGGCGGCGGTTTTCTGCAGTAGATGTAGAATATCATTTGTTATCGAAAAACCAAGCATCCATAAATTTTTTTAATAAAGGAACACTGTAAATATCCCTTGTGTACTAATTTACTGTTTTATATTTGCGTAATGTCTTGTTCTTGTTCAACAAAGTTGACAAGTATGAACATATAGACCGGGCTTAGACGTTTACATTTGGCTGTGAGTATTATAGACTATGCACCAAGATTTAATTTTTACTTTTGGCCATGTTGGCTGAATCGAGTTACGACAGACACCCCCCACCCCCCCCCCCCCCCGCTCCGACAGACAGACCAGACGTACACGACAGACCAAAATTTCTGGGCTTTTAAGTCGCCCAAAAAGACTAATCGTTCTTTAATAACTCCAGCGTTGCCCCCGTAACCCCGGCAACACTTGCTTTGGACGAGTGAAAGACCCACGTCATAGCGTTCAGCCCCCCCCCCCCCTACCCCCGCCCTCCAAGGTGATGCTCCAATCTTTATCACTTCAAAAAAAAAAAAAAAAAATGAAGGAAGCTCACACTCACAGCAACAGGAATGGAGTATAAGGTCGTTGCGGCCACGCGAAGAACGAAGCAACATCGGGCTTCCAATCGTGGGCTTAAACCTTCCTAATGGTCGTGAAGGTTGCGTACAGCTTCGCTACCTTCAAGTCGTACGCGTTAGTGTGAGCTTTTCTCAATGCTGTTTATGTATCTTATTATGTTTGGCTGTTTCTGTCCCGGTGCTCAATTATGCGCGTTCCCCCAATTCTTTTATTTTTGTTTTCAATGAAAAAAAGAAGCGTTTTTAAGTACTACAACCGGGAAATTGCTTTAGACCTGAGAATACGAGCAAACGAAAACTGTACTTCTCTGAAGTTGTAAAAAAAAAACGCAATTATTATCCCTATTTGTACTGTATAAGTGCAGTGTTCTCAGTCCAGATAGTTTTAAGTCTGCGTCGCAGTTTAGTCTGAAACGAGGAACGAAAACAGCGAAAAGCTGGATTATCTGGTTTTGTCGTTATGCGCGCACCTCAAACTCTGCCTCTAACTTCCTTCTACAGTTACTCATTCTCACATTTTAAACTCCAGCGCAAATGAGCACTTTTTTTAGCTGTGGCTCAGCGCTAATTCCTTGTCGTCTGCCTGTCTTTCTTGATATTTAAAATCTAACTCTGCCTCTTGCTTCCCTCAAGAGTTACTCACTCTCATACTTTAAACCTACTCCGGCACAAATTAACACTTTCTTTTATTCGTTGCTCAGCCGTAATTTCTTGCCATCTGCCAGTCTTTATTGTGATTCGAAGGCGATTGTTCAAAACTCAGCTAATGCGTTGACGAACAAACGTGCCGGGCATAGTGGAAACGGTGCGCAATAACGCTCTCTGTGGAACGCCATCACTTTGCTCTTCCCTCAAAACTCGCAGGATGCGCAGACGTCTTGGTGGATCCCTTCTCCGCGAGGCGCGTATACGATAGTGCAGCGCTCTATTGCCGCCTCGCCTACCCGAATTGTATTATCACCCGCAGCGGTCCCATTCGCGTGCCATGATTGCCGGGGGATGAACGAAGAAGCCGTAAAGACGCCGCCGGTGCTCGGCCCAAAGCGCGCGCTTTTTAAGAAGACAATGGTCGCATTTGGACGCGCGGAAAACGTCAACAACATCCGGGTTTTACATCCCGCGGTTCACTCAAGATGCGATGTCGTTTCCGGGGGGACGCGTACGCGCGCCTCGCTGGAGGAATGGGCGAAGAATGCGGCAACACTTTGGAGAACGAGAACGCCCTTCCTTATTCCCAGTGCGACTCTCACGGAGGAGGCCTCCCGCAGACGCTACCGTGTTCCTTTTGCAGTGAAAGAAGCGGGGAGTCGTGCGTGTCTGCACGTGTTTTCCTTCACGTGCAGGTTAGGGTGCGCGCGTGTCCACCTTGAAACACTCACGCGAGGGCTGCCCGAGAACACGTCGCCGCAATTCCGGGCCTGTGTGCAACTAAAAACGCGCCGGTGGCAGCGGCGACCACCGGGGCGTTTTCTCGGCGTGTACAGCGCGCGAATGTGTGTGTAATGCGCAATTACTCAAGCAGCAGCGCCCCTGTGCCCGTCGTTGCAGGGGAGCGTCAGTGGATGGTCGCCATCACGCGTGCACGGGCAAAGCGGAGTGTCATTCGGGTAATGCCTCCTGCCGGGCCGGGATTACGCAATTAAGAAGGCATCTTTTTGTCCACCCATCCGCCCTCCCCATCCTTCGCCGTCTTGAGCGTTTTCCCCGCTCAGCGTGCCGTGATTTTTTTCTCTCTCTCTCGCTGGGGAGGTGGTGGCGCCTTCCTTGACACCGTCGTCCTACCGGGTCCCTCCCTTGCGATTGCTTTAATTGCCGTGAGTCTTCTCAAAGTGTTTTCTCTCGGCGCGGCAATTGCGACGGCGCTGAGGCGAGCGGACGCCTTCCGAGAACGCTTGCTGTGGCGTTTTACGCGCTCTCCAGGCTCGCGTGTGTCGAGCGCTGTGGCGCTATGCCTCGCCGTTGACGTTTTCTCGGGCGATCGGGCCCTGGCACGCTATTCCGTGGGCTGTGACCACGCACGATGGAACACAGCAGGGAGCTTTACCGCAGCAATAACGACGAGGCTGCAAGGCGCATGTGGCGCTAGCTAGTGCTTTAACGACGCGTAGTGCAACCGCTTTATATTCCGCGCGCTGTCGCCTAACACGGAAGCGCCACTCTGGGCGACTCTCAGTTCCCGCACTTACGATCAGGACCAATTTGAATGGAGACCATAGAGCACGTGGCTTGCGGTATCATCATCGTCATCTTCATCTTTTCTTCTTCTTCTTCTTCTTCTTCTTCTTCTTCTTCTTCTTCTTCTTCTTCTTCTCCTCTCCTCCTCCTCCTCCTCCTCCTCCTCCTCCTCCTCCTCCCTCCTCCCCCTCCCAATTTAGGGCCCTCTTCCTTGTTCCTGCAGCCGTTCCTCTCAGGATGTCCATGTTCCTGCTTCCAATATACGCTCAGCCAACTTGAGGGATCTCGACAACTAATACCCCTGCTACACTATGGTCCAAATGTCATTTGAACAAAATGTCATTTAATTCAAATGCCAAGTTGTGCTGCTACACTAGGTTTTCAAATGCCATTTGGCTCAAATGACATTCGAGCCAAATGAGCACTGAGAGAGACATTTAAGATTTCAAATGCCATTTCCAGCACTCTCGGACGCAGCGTCTTCGATCGGCAATAAAAAAATATAATACTTCCGTACGTAACACAAACAAAATATTGTTGTTTGTGGAACTTTGTTCACTGTTTATTTACTTAAAATACGAAATCAACATATTTAGTTTTCATACTCTCAAAACCAGTGGGTCAGTTGCAAAAAATAAAAATAAAACTACGCAAACAGCCACCACTTTAGAGTCAAAACTGGTGTCTCTTCTAATTTGATGTCATTTTACTGCCTTGACTGCTCCTAAATTTGATCGTTGAATTATTGTACGAAAACGGAATGGGGCGACAACAGCGCCACTACTGCACGGCGAGCAATCGTGAAAGCTTTCAAATGCCATCAAAATTGCAGTGTAGCACGGCGGATTCTGAATGGCATTCGAAGCACCCCATTTAAGTCAAATGACATTTGGTTCAAATGACATTCAGACCCTAGGGTAGCAGAGGTATAAGATTATGTAGTACGAAAGGCCGCTTTAAAGGTATGAGCCCACTCGCATACGCGCGACCGTCGAATCAGCACATTTGAAAGCTTCCTCTTCGCGCTGACAGCACGCAGAAACGGGAGACTTGTAGTGGGCAACGAATGTTCGCTGGCTTCCGCTTTCAAGCAGGATATACCGGCGCGGGATGGATACGTGTTACGGCACTATCAAATGCAGGTTGTAGCTGGGCTTAAACGATAAGCAAAGGGTGTCTATTCCGGATGTATGTAATGCATAATTCAGTTACACTATGCGACACTGCATTGCTTTGTCACGCCTTTAGGTTTGGGGCTGATGGCTGCGTTCTTGTGAATCGTTTCGCAAGGAGAAAGTACAGCAGCAATAGAGAGGTTAACGTTGCAGTTTGAGTTTTATTCTACGAAATGCTTTGTTTTTCATTCTGAACCCTCGGTAGACGAAGTTAAAAACCACTCTAATATAACTTTGAACGGCGCGTGACTATTTTTTGATCAATTACGCGGCTGGGCAAGATGTGAAACTGAGAAGGGAATCTTACAGATTTCCTTTCCTCTGATGGCGAGTGGACCCAGAAACAACGACCGTGCTAAGTGACTCCAAAAGTGCAGTGCGTAACTTCTCCAAAGGCCGGATGTGCTGTGGAGCAGTGCGGTTGCTCGAATAGGTGAACATCGACGGACGTAAGGTAGCAGTCAAGTGGTTCCCCGCTCACGCAGGCAACGATGTGTCAAAATCGGCTGCCAACCACAACGAGACGGCAAATTCAGTGGCGCGAGAATTAGCAGCCCGCGCGGCTGTAATGGATTCGTCTGTAGAGTGGTGGATGGAGACAAAGGATAGGTACGATACCTTTCAGGGTATCACTAAGTATTACAGGAACAACAGGAGGGTGCTGGCACCGCCTCACCCCGAGTTGACTAGAGAACAAGCGTCTACGTTCAGACAGCTACAGACAAATTCATTAATGACCCCGGTCATTATGAAACATATCCAACCAGAACTCTACACGGACGACAAGTGTGTGTTGTGCAGTAACTCCAGGGCAACAGCCGCCCATTTATTATGGGATTGTGAAGTGCGACCACACGAAGCTTCAACCAGGACCGACTAGAAGAAGACAGCGCGGTTTACACACGGACACAGGGGAGAGTACTTTACATACACTCTCCCCTGTGTCCGTGTGTAAACCGCGCTGTCTTCTCCTAATCATGTTAAACCAACACGCCCAGATAGCCACGACACGTCAGGACCGACCTTCCGCCGTGGTTACAAGACGCCATACGCAGTTACGACAAGGACATTCAACTCTCAGCCGTCCAGCAGGTCCTAACGGCTCTCGAACGGCAGCACCGGAGAGAAAGCTGCGGGCCGACGCCCTCCCTTCGGGGACACGGGTGTCCACCCCCCGCAGTGAGTATACTCGGTTACAACTTAAGAACGGCACCAAAGTTGCTGCTGTGCCTCATCACCGCAGCCGGATGTCACTCCGCGCAGCACAAGTAGCGCGTTACTGGGGATATTTTGAACATGGCACGAGACGTTTTTGTATCTTTTTGGACCTAAAATGCTTATAAACTACTGCACCGACGGCAAACAAACTACGTGAGAAAAGGCAGACGATATCACGCATTCGTGGCAGTCTCCTTTCAAAACGCGCGCGCCCGTTGACATCCGGGTCCGTCGCTTAGGCGGAGTGATACCGTACATGAGTTGGTGCCGTTCTTAACTTGTTCCCGAGTATAGCGAAAGTGTTGCTCAGTAGAATGCCACCAGGATCGACGAGTGGCTACCTCCGGGCGTAGTGGAGACATTACGCCTGTTGCCGGCGATCATTAAAGTCTCTTTCACTTCACTTCAGTGGCCCTCCGCGGTGACCGCGTGGCTAAGGCGTTGCACTGCTAAGCCCTAGGGTGCGGGTTCGTTCGCAGCTGCGGTGGCTGCTTTTGTGATGGAGTCGAAAAGCGAAAACGCCGCCTGCCGAGATTTCGGCGCACGTTAAATAAACCCCGGGTGATCAAAATTAATCCGGAGCTGGCGCACCTCATAACCCGGATGTATTTTCGACGTGTTAAACCCCCTGCATCTTCGAACTTGAATATGATCGCGAGTGTCCACGTAACTTTCCTTGAGATAGCTTCCTCCCACACGCGCACTGACCATGCTAGAAGCAAGCCCAAGCGAGCAGCCCATGCTAGACAGCCCTTGAAAGGAGGCGCATGCATCCCATTGGCGCACACCCTAAGCATTACCCCTTTCAGCCCTGAAGTTTTTATTTCACGCGAAAATTGTTTTTCTGAGTGTTTTCGTACAGCTTTGGACCTCAGAGAGAACAGAAATAAAAAAATTACGCTAATACTGCAAGCATTTATTAATTTACAGGCACGATAATTAATTAGGTCATTAGGCAATTAAAATGTTTCTTTTCTCGTATAAGTTTTTTGTCGTAAAACCTATGACATCCTGATATTACAGAAAAAATATAAAGCTGTAAAAACAAGTATTTACAGATTTATAGACATTTTGACAAACCGGAATTTCCGTTTCCTTACCCGCCCTGTCGTCATACGCTGTGTCCCCTGAAGCTTTTTGTGTTTCTTGTGTTTCACATCGTCCAGCCCCGCGAAAACTCAACAATGGTGATGTCTATCGCAAGATGCACCCTTGAACAACCCTCACGCAGAAAACTAGCAGTTTTCATTTCGTTCTTAAGGCGATAGAGAATATTATGTGTTGTGTCTTCAAATGACGACGCCTTTGCCGAAAGGGTAAAAGCAGCAGATGAATGGCCACTCGCTGAGGTGTTTGCGCTGCTAAATTTCATTAGCTCTCAGGGGCTTACAGGATGGTGCAGTATGCACCGAGTTACACGCACACCCCGTTCCGTATAAATGGGACACTATGGCGCAAAACGAGTTGCTATAAATGGATGAAACTACCCGTCACCAGTCTGTTTTAGCAGGCAAGGCCACATTGCCTGTACTTTGCTTACTTCACACGTCGTTACAAGTACGAAACGGAGCGAAGCTCCCTATGGCTAGGTGAAAGAACAATCCGGTGGTCACGTGTACGCGGAAAACTCCCCCCGCGCCACCCAATGCGCATGCGCAAAAAAAAAAAAAACCAGGTTAGATAAGAGCTAGAAGAGGGGAGAGATTGGCCGGGTTTAGAGATTATGTAGCTACACTCGCGGATCTACCGACCCTGGTAAGTGCTGATCTGTATTACCGTATAAGTCGAGTCTCCTACAACTGGCGCGTGTTAGAATGTACTTATGTATTGTACGAGAAAATGGGGCATCTGTGTCGCGCAAACTCACTGTTACCTAAACGTTTTAAGCAGGCAAACAAAAAGTTCACTTGAAGTAGCGAGGGGCAACCGTTGAGAAATCTTCAGAGCGTATTGGGAGCGTATGTAACGAAACCCTCGTTGTTGGGCTTCGTTGTAAGCGACACTTCGTTGAAAGTGGAGATAATTCGCTCTTAATGCTTTGCAGTGTTGACCATGAAACACTTCGCATAAAGCGAGATTTTGAACGAAGCGATTTCCTTACAAGGGTTTGTTGCTTATGAGGTTTATGTGGCTTATGTGTTTATATGGTTTAAATGGTTTATATGTTTATATGCTTACATGGTTAATATGTTTATTTGGTTTAAATGTTTATGGGTTTGTATGGCTTATGTTTATATGGTTTAAGTGGGTTATATGTTTATATGCTTATATGGTTAATATGTTTATATGGTTTATATGCTTATATGACTGGTATGTTTGCATGATTTATATGTTTATATGCTTACATGGCTTATATGTTCATATGGTTTATAGAGTTTATAAGGTTTAGGAATTGAGGTAAGTTGCACATGCTTGCGAAGAACGCGACGAGCGTTCGTTTCCTTTGTAACCGGAAGGCGAGCAAAAAAAAATCAGCTCCTCTCCTACTCGTGAATATGCAGGATGGTCCACTTTCACTTCAGGTCCCGCTAATTTTCTGTGACAGCTTTTTACTGTCCTTAAAATCTAAATAAAAAAGCGAAATGGTGGCGCATGGCGGAGCTGAAACACGCTGTGTTAAGGCAACCGTGCATCCTTGCCATTCTTCTCTTCACAGCCAGCTCGTGCAGCGTACGTAATTCTTTACTTAGCGTACTTTCAAAACACCCGCCCTTTTTTCTGGTCGGATTCCCGCTTAGTAAGGTAGTTTGTTTCCCCGCATTCGCGTGCGCCTGAATTGTCCGCGATCACAGAAGGCAGTCCTCGCTTCGGTATACAAAGCCAGCCGGAGAAGAGTCTCATGTTTGATCTTTTTCATTTCGAAACCCGACGGGTGCGCTCGCAGGTATGCAAATTATCATGCAAATGAGCAAATATTTAACTAACGCTCGCTGCGCGTATCGCCCCGGTCGACGCATGGTGATTTGGTGCTGCCGCGTCAAGCTCCCTCGCCGCTGTCGTGGGCCTTTTGATCTTTAATCACTCGACACACAACGCTGCACTGGGGTCGCCTGCGCGACAGGAAAGAGACTGGGAAATGGGCGGTCTGTTTAGATGAAACTGGACGTAGCCTGCTAGAAACGCGTCTTTGCCTTTCGTACCTCAGTTATTACTGGGCGAAAAAGTCATTCTAGGAAGTCTGACCTGGTACAACTTAGGGGTAAAAAATTGTCCGTGTATCTGCTCCTTTCGTTGCAAATGTCGACAAAAGGCGATAGTCTTTGTCGATATTTGCCAAGTAAATGCATCTCTTTGCTTTTCCGCTCACCTCTCAAGCTGTTTCTCTTCCGTGGCGCTCCTCCCAAGATAACACACTAAAGGTTGCCCAAGTAAATTTAAATTTACCGCGTTCTACTGCTACAGGCCGGGTTCCTCGATGCCAGCGCTGCAGTACGGCGGAGACGCGCGTGAATCGAGGCGTCCCACTTGAACGTTATAGAAGCACGTTGCCCTACTCCACGTGCGTTCCAAGCAGAACGCGGAACCTATCTAGTGGAACCTTTCGTTGCTGTTGGCGTGTGATTTCTCAAATCGCGCCAGGAGCCCGGGCAAGAGCAAACGGCGGTTTTCTTCAGTAGATGTAGAATATGAAAACCAAGCATACATGAATTTTTTAAATAAAGGAACACTGCAGATATCACGTTTTCTATTGATTTTCTGCCTTATGTTTGCGTAATGTCTTGTTCTTGTTCAACAATGTTGACAAGTATGAACACTGACACCGGAATTAGACGTTTAGATTTGGCTGTGGGTATTTTAGAGTATTGCGCAGCTTCTGTTTCACTTTGGCAAGGTGGCTGAATCGAGTCGCAGACAGACAGACAGACAGACAGACAGACAGACAGACAGACACAGACCAAAATTTCTGGGTATGCAGAAGTAAAACCGTGCGTGGCGCATGACACGTGACCGTGACGGTACGTAGGTAGAACCAACGTTGGGTAGAACGGGGCACTCCAGGCACGCAGAATGCTACATCTGGAAAAGCAGGGATGCGTGTTATCGGTCATATTGTTGAATTTATTTGCACCATAAGAGTAGATACGAGAATGAAGAAAGGAAACACTAACACGATTTAGAGGTAAAAAAGTATGTGGCCTGCTGATGTAAATGGCGCAGAAACACAAAGGAACGTACCAAAGAAAGAGATGCAAATACGATGTAGCAGTAGACAAGTTGTTAGTAAGTATAACGAGGCTTTCGTCTTCAAAGCATGTAAGCCGAATTAGGGGCCCGAGGAATTGTTATTTAACTACACTGGCTACAGTAATACCCGTGCCACACGTACACGAAAAATGACATTAAGTGCTTAAGACCATAAGTTTTAATGCCATTAAGTTGCTGCTAGACGCAAAGATCTAATGCCATCCGCTCTAATGTCATTTGTGGTTTAAGCAGTTCCGCAAAACTCATTCGGTTTTACAAATGCCTTAAATCTGCCTACTCTCGAACGCGATAAGCACCAGAGTGTTGACGTAGACACGTAGCTGAACTTCGAAGTAAGACGATTTTTTGTGCCTTCTTGGTGGCGAAGTTCTAAAGAAGACGATGTTCACTAAAACAGCGTCAAAAGGCCGAACGTAAAGTTACTCGTCGTTTTGAAATTTTCGGATTTGGCTACCGCTGACAGGTGACGGCATCTGCTGGAGCTACTTTTAGAAACAGCTCACACCATTTTTTAGAAAACACTGTTTCTCATAACGTTTTCTTTCACTAAAATATTTTTATACCTTCAAAGGCGTTTTTCTCCACATTAAAAACTTCTAAAATATCAGAGCATCTCACTTTTTGGTTGTTATCACCATCATGCCTAACACATTCGAATGCCTTTGCGTTTTGGCATGTAGCACGGCCCGCCCAAATAATGTCATTCGGTGTCCTAAGGCCGTAAACACTTAATGTCATTTTTTATGCACTTGTGGCGCGGTTATAAGTCTAGGCTGAGCCGCGGGTGAGGAGCGGGAAAAGAGTATACAGTAGCTGCTACAGATAGTCACCCATAACGAAGAGCGGCGTGGGCTGTAAAGTTTTCACGAAGACTGTACGTTCGTTATCAGTGGTATCTGTGAGCCTGAAATCAACCTTATGACTTCAGCGATTCTTACTCAAAGAATTCGACGTAAGAGCAGTCCTTACCCTCTTCTACCACCTCAGCTTTTTTTATTATACCGACAGCCCTCCGGTCAGCTGTTTTGCTTTAATTAAAACGTTCCCCGGAGCTTCATAATGAAGCGCAACCCCTCCTTTTCCGTGGTGTTCGGAGAGAACAAAAAGTTCAAGAATAGTGTGCGATATAACGCTAAAAAAAGAACAGGCGTAGCGGTTCAAACCAAACAGGAGCGGAAGGGCAGTACGCCCCCCTCATTGCACTTGCTAATGAACTTTCGTCGCTAAAAAGCGCCGTGCGACTTGCGAAGCAGTACCGGTGCTGACGATGCGTGCATTAGGTTGGGCTGCGAGGAAATAAAATAAGCCAAATCGTGTAGAAAAGTGACGTATTTATCGCTTTATCTCTATGTATGAAGACAAGACACGCTACGTTCAGTTGCTTCGTTGCTGCACGAGGTCGCGAGTTTGATTCCCGACCGCGACGGCCGCTTTTCTGAAAGGAGACGAAAAGCAAAAATGCCCGTGTGTACGAGATTTCGGCGCACCTTAAACGACCCCGGGTGGTCAAAATTAATCCGGAGCCCTCCACTACGGCGGGCCTCATCGCCTGCGTTACGTCGGCGCGTTAAACCCTTCAACCAATCAAGCTTCGTTGCTACGTTACAAGCTACGTTTAGTTGCTTAGTATATGGTTGCACGTACTTAGTATACGGAACAGGACGATTGTACGTACTTAGTATATGGAACAGAACAATTGTACGTACTTAGTATATGGAGCAGGACGATTGTACATACTTAGTATGCGGAACAGTGCGATTGTAGGTACTTATATATATGTCGACCAAATATTGAGGCAGCTTTGCATCGAACTCTATCCGGAACCTTTAAATTGCCCGTGCGCCTTTCTTGCTGTTTTGTTTATGTTTTTCCTGTACCCGTATCAACACCTTTAAGACAAAAAGAAAGCGTCCACGTTGCCATCTCCGCGACATCGTTCCGGGAATTTACGAGTGCCACCCAACCCGAGCGACGTCATTGGTGTGCTCCACCGTTTCAGGGGAATTTTTCGACATCGAACATTACGAAGAAACACAGGCCGGTTGCCTCTTGCACCGTAGTAGCACCACGAGAACGCTTTAAGCCGTCTTGACGGTGCTTGGCTCAAATACAGACTCGCCAACTAACCCTATAAATTGGCACTCGTCAGGGAGTACTCTTCGAGCAATTTATTTATTCTGTCTGAATGGGAATTCGAGCTGCTCAACGGGATATCTGTTTCCACCGCTTTGTTGTGAAGCCGATTAGGACCTCCGCACCAATTTCATTCGGATTTTCGTAGCTAGGATCATGCGCATCCAAGGACAAAAAAAAAATTGCAGGGGCGAGGTTGTGGGAAGAGAATAAAAATCGATGACAAAACAATATCGGCACAAGTGTCCCGTGAACCGCGGCCTCGTTTCGACAGTGCGGCGCCGCGGTCCGTCGCGTTTTTATACGCGACGCCAGGACAAGCGTGCCGAGATGACAAAATAGGCTTTTGTTCCCTGCGATCCGATTTCGTGGTCCGCATACCGTACATCGCAGCTGCCTCCTTTCGCGCAACCGCCAGCAGCTTAACCGGTGGTTGCCGAAGCGCCCTCCCGCCGCCATTTCCACTTCTCCAATCACATCGCACGGAATCGTGCGCATTGGTTATGGATGTCGAGGTGCGGCCCGGTTAAGCCCTGGCGGCGGGGGGACGGCCGACCTGTGAGGCTCACTGAACGGGAACCAGCGGTCACACACTAATGATGCGATTATTCGCCGACCGAGTGAAACTAATAGGAGGCAGAAAAAGAGGGGACGATCTGGGTGGGCGTCTGAAGGACAAAAAGAGGCCTGTGCGTGGGCCGGTGTCCCGTACATCGCTTGCGGTAACGCGCAGCAGGTTGAAGCGGACGTTGTGCAAAACCTAGCGCTCGCTCTCGGTTGCTGTTTCGTTGCGCTTCGGTGACGTCTGATGCTTGTCCGCACCAAATTTTGCTGTGTGCGGAACTTTTTATAATAAGAACAGAGTAATCGCGTACACTAGCTGAAGGCGTGATTTAACGTATAGTTTCGATAGTGCTACGGAAGAAACAATTGCCGGCGTCACCCCCATTCTTTCCGACGCCGGTATTGCGCGCAGCGCGAAGAGCTGGAGCTAGGCGTCGGCTTCTGTTGTAAGCAATATTTCGAACAAAGGGAACAGCCAGCTGCTAGTAGCCGACAACAGCGAAAATACGAGACCAAAAGAAATTTAAAAACAACAAACAATAGCCTTCGCGGCTGTCGGCTTTGGCAGAAGGCATTACGATTCACGGTAATCGTATGTAAGGTAAATCAGTTTTTGCTACCTTGACGAACGCTCGAAAGTATTGTATCATATCACTTTACGTAATCATGGCATGAAAGTGTGCCGACATGCACTATGGTCCACAAAAAACTGTAGGCTGAGTTCCAAATAATCGAATGTGTGTATTCGCGCGTATTGGTTTCATACAGGCTTCTAACCAGCATGGAGGTTTATTGAGCAAACGAGCCGCGTTTACGGTGAAAATACAGTAACACTACGTCTGTGCAGAGTTGGAGGGATGTTTCGTTACATTTCCCACAGTCATGTCTTCCCAGGATTCAGATATGCATTACAGGAAAGCTGCACTCAAGAGGAGAAGGAGGACGACGAGGGGGAGAAGGAGAAAAACTTTATTTAACCGTAAAATCGAGATGATTAGTGGGCCGGGCCCTCAGTCCAAAACAAGAGAGTAAGAGTAATTTTGTTCTTTACGCCTGCAAATAAAAGTTGGAAAACAATAAAGAGCTGCTTGAAAATATTCATCGGTTTTGTTTCTTCTTATATATGCACGTATACTATTTATTGCGTTCGTTAGCGACTATATCAAGCCTTCAACACCACAATCATGTCGCAACTTCTAGGTTGAGGGTCAGTTCGTTATGATAACGATGGTTACGATGGAAATTCAGAGCACAAAAGCCGCCTTCAAGTACTTTGGACAAGGGTGTCTGAGGCGCGATCGTGGCGGCGTAGCACAAAACTTGTCATTGTGTTTGCATGTAAATAAGCAATTCACGCTGCGGATATGCCCCTTCTTGCAAACAGCCATGACGAAAGCCAATTTGTGAAGGAGGGAATGCATGTCATACTGACTGAACAGAATATCCACTAGACCTTTGTGAGCTTTCCAAACATCCCCAACCTACCAATGAGACGTTTGTGACGGTGCAGAAAAATTAATGCGTTGGGCACAACAAACAAACGCATTCATCTTATACAATTCAACAAGAACTAAAGAAATAGAAGCCAGCAGCCTTATTTCCTGCTGTGCGATGCGCGTGTAGGGGCCCCCTGCTTGGCCCGTATACCAGTGGACTGTTGAGCCTTCATAAGAGCTTCTGAAAAATACTGTAGGGAAGCCTACACATTTTCAATACTTATCGAGGAGCTCTGAGCGGCGAATTTCGCGAATAAGCTAGAAAGGACGAGTTACACCCGGTCTTCTGACCGATGCTCTGATGAAAGTTGTTGTCTCTCTCTTCGTGTGTTGCAAACTTGTGGGGGATACAGCTTGAACTTATTCAGATGTGTCAGAAGCCGGCAAAAATTACTGAATTACTAGAAATACGCTTTTCAGCGCACTAACGCATAAAAGCGGGAGATTTCTAGCTCACGCACTGTTGCCTCTCACAAGCGGAGTGTAGCAGACGACAGCGGCGGGAGTCCCTAAGCCGACGTCAGAGGCAGGGGGTGCCACTCAAACATCTCACCGCCAATATAGAACAGAACGATTGTATACGTACTCAGTATATGGAGCAGGACGATTGCACGTACTTAGTATACGGAACAGTGCGATTGTACGTACTTAGTATGCGGAACAGTGTGATGTACGTACTTACTATATATATATATATATATATATATATATATATATATATATATATATATATATATATATATATATCGGCCGAATATTGAGGCGGTTTTGCATCGAATTCTATCCGGAACCTTTAAATGGTGCGTGTGCTCTTGAAGATAAAAACACCTTGAAGACAAAAAGAAAGCCTCCACGTTGCCATCTCGGCGACATCGTTCCTGGAATTTACGAGTGCCACCCAACCGGAGCGACGTCATTGGTGGGCTCCACCGTTTCAGGGGCATTTTTCGACATCGAACATTACAAAGAAACACAGGCCCGTTGCCCCTTGCACCGTAATAGCACCACGAGAACGCTTTAAGCCGTCTTGACGGTGCTTGGCTCAAATACAGACTCGCCAACGAATCTTATAAATTGGCACTCGTCAGGGAGTACCATTCGCGCAATTTATTTATTCTGTCTGAATGGGAATTCGAGCTGCTCAACGGGAGATCTGTTTCCGCCGCTTTGTTGTAAAGCCGATTAGGACCTCCGCACCAATTTTATTCGGATTTTCGTAGCTAGGGTTATGTGCATCCAAGGACAATAAAAAATCGCAGGGGTGAGGTTGTGGGAAGAGAATAAAAATCGATGACAAAACAATATCGGCACAAGTGTCCCGTGAACCGCGGCCTCGTTTCGACAGTGCGGCGCCGCGGTCCGTCGCGTTTTTATACGCGACGCCAGGACAAGCGTGCCGAGATGACAAAATAGGCTTTTGTTCCCTGCGATCCGATTTCGTGGTCCGCATACCGTAAATCCCAGCTGCCTCCTTTCACGCAACCGCCAGCAGCCTAACCGGTGGTTGCCGAAGCGCCCTCCCGCCACCATTTCCACTTCTCCAATCACATCGCACGGAATCGTGCGCATTGGTTATGGATGTCGAGGTGCGGCCCGGTTAAGCCCTGGCGGCGGGGGGACGGCCGACCTGTGAGGCTCACTGAACGGGAACCAGCGGTCACACACTAATGATGCGATTATTCGCCGACCGAGTGAAACTAATAGGAGGCAGAAAAGGAGAGGACGATCTGGGTGGGCGTCTGAAGGACAAAAAGAGGCCTGTGCGTGGGCCGGTGTCCCGTACATCGCTTGCGGTGACGTGCAGCAGGTTGAAACGGACGTTGTGCAAAACCTATTATACGCGACTTAGACCAAGTAACACTCTTGTTGCAGTTCGGCTTCACTCTCGGTTTCAGGTGCTTGATGTTCTGAAATGGCACTGCTTGAAATATACGTTACAACGTTAAGGTCTTCGCACAGAGTGCAGTGAAATTTCTTTTCTTTGAGTTCGTAAGTGTAAGCGCACTATCAGCGAGATGTCATCAACAGAAACATTTTACATTTGAAAAAAAAAGTGACATTTGGAAGTTCAGATGAGGCTGTTGGACTTTCAAATCCACTATCCAATGAACAATATCGCCATTGTGAGGCCTATAGATGCACAAATTATCACTAATGCATAGTGAGCACCAAGCCTTATGATAAATATTCGCTGTAAATAAAGTGGTCGTAGTATAACCGGTGTAGGTGCGTTCGTCACATGGTGTTTCGTCATAGACCCTTTTGTAATAGGCCATTTGGTCACATAGGATCACTCGTTATATCATAAACCATTTTGTTAGGAAAATTCGCCACACATTCCAAAAGACGGTAATAGCGTTGTGTCGGTGTTTCTTTAGAAGTGTATGAGCAGTGATCAAGATCCCTCATTATCCTTTCTATATGCTGCGTAAGAAGGTTAGTGATTACAACTAATTTACACCCTGGCTAATTAATTGATAACTATCAACGCCTATAACAGGCCACTCATGAATGGCAGCGGAATGGCCCATGATTACACGTGTGAGATAATTTATTAGTCCAACCTTTTATTAGTCCAACTTTTTACAGTTCAAAACGCAACATTAAGGGTGGCTTCCCTCAACGTTGTCAAACGATTGGCGTTGTTGTAGCAACCGATCACAGTTTGAAGCAGCTTGTTGCAGTCGGCGTTCCTTTCTGCGCGCTGCCTGTGTTTGGGGATTGTGCGCCGAAGCGACGTAGCAGCAGGCATCTGGGATGCGGTGTGGTCAGTTCCAGTGGCCGTGACACCTAGTAATTTTTTATGTGAGGGTAGGCGGCCTTCTATTGTAATAAACACGAACCTGTGAGAATTAGTACCCGTCTTATAGGGATGAACTATACAAAATATCTTTTAAATACTTACTTGCCTTCATTTTCATCTCCTGTCCAACCCATAGGGCGTTCAACTCTTTTGGTTGTCCCGCAAGCGTACTTTCGCTAGAAAAGGCTATGATCAGTATTGAGGCCGTAATCTTCCGTAATTTTCGCCTCTTAAGGGCCTCTTTCCTCCTGATTCACTGAGTGGAAAGGCACTGAATTTCCTAGTCCAATCAATGTTCTATTCCACCTCTTTCTTTTTAAAAAACGCGGAAACCTTCTACGGTGCATACGCAGCAAAGCTTCACAGCGCTGCTGAGTTAATGTTTAGATGAGAAAATAAAGAAAAGGGAGAGATAATCCAACGCTTGCGAGATCTAGCCCCAGCAACGAAGCAACGGATGCCAGTCACGTTTCTGGGTCGAAAATTGTTATCGGAAAAATTGCGTGTGTGTTTTTACTAAACAGACAAGCGAATTTTATGCAGAGAGCTTGCAGGCCTTGAAGAGAAGAAAAAATACTGGCAGTCGAGCCGAATAAAACCGTCCACATTTTACGCGAGATAAAATAGGACGATTGTACGTACTTAGTATCTAGAACAGGACAATTTTAGGTGCTTAGTATATGGAACAGGACGATTGTACGTACTTAGTATATTGAACAGAACAACTGTACGTATTTAGTATGTGGAACAGGACGATTGCACGCACTTAGTATATGGAACAGGGCGATTGTACGTACAAAGTACCGATATATGGAAGCTGCCGAAGCTACTTTGTACATCCTCGGTTAAGAGGATGCACAAGGGCTTTTATTATATCTTCATCAATCTTACGGTGGGAGAGGAAAGACAGATGTCAAGTTACAGCTTCAGCGTGAACAAGAGTGCAAATTGGTATAGTTCGTCCAGGTTACTTCTAAGCCGTATGCCTGTATTGAGGCCCGCATGGAACAAGACTGGGGTAAGCAAAGGCTGATAATATAAAGGAAGTCTTGCACACATAAGGGCTCGTGCCGAAGAACTAGGGCAATAAAGGGCAATTAAGGCCCCCTTCGATCTTAAGACCGGCCATGCTAAGCGGGCTCGGGTCAAGCAACTTTGGCCGATGAGGGCTCAAACCTTGAATACCTCGGAGGAAAGCGGGCGCGAATGGGGTAATAAGGCATGCCCCTTATCTCGAGGGTGGTCGCTCGAGGTTGAGTAATGGCCCGTCCTTAACCTCCGCGCGCGCTTCACAGTGCGTCTTTGTTTACGTGGCCCGAATGAGCACCGCTGCCCCAAGGAGCTGGCATCACGATATTGCGCTTGATGCCGGCGGCTGCAGCATCCGTCGAATGCTAAAGCGTGCGTGTGGAGAGCGCACGCGCTGCCGTACAGGGGGAGGAACGCCTCTAAGAAATGTGGAAGGCCTGCTCATCTTTCTATTTCTTCCAGCATTTTCAGAGTCAAGAGATTGGCAACGTCAATCGCCCGCAATGTTGTTTGCTGATTCGGCTGTGTAGTAAAAACGAAATGCCTTTAATAGGTTTGGTCGTGTTTGCACAATGTAGTCTTTTGTGACTAGGAGTCGTTGCTGTGGCAGGGCTTCCTTCGCCTTCTTTTGCGGCGGCGTCGGCAGCCTCCTCGAAAACGCGGCCAGTGTCGCCGGGCAATTGCGGAGCTTTGGCGGTCGTTCTTGGCGTGTGCGGTCACGTCGTCGGGGGTCGGCCGTCTGGGCCCTGTGTCAAGGCCGAAGTCGTGACCGCGTGCGGCGCCGCATCGGTCTTGCCGCGCCGAACCTGCAGCCTTGCAAAACTGCTTTCCTGACTCTCGGCGTCTAGTCGTTGCTGCATCACTGGCTCTTCTCTTTTGGCGTTTTTCGTTTCTTCGTCCGGCCATGCTGATTGGTTTAGACGTGACGGTTTCTCTGTTGTGGAGAACGTTTGTCTAAGCGTCTGCGCGAGTTGGTCGGATCGGGTTAAGCGTAGTTCTTTTCAAGTTTTCGTTTGTCGCAGAACATCCGCTTTCTTTATTCGTCCTTATGTTATGTCATTCGATCAATTTTCTTTCCGGTCACTGGAGGGAAAAGAAAGGTGCGATTGCTGGTGTACAAAAAAACTGTGGTTTATTCCTCTGTCACTGGAATCGGTAAAACACAAAAGTGAAATATGCAGCGAAATCTGCAGCTGAGCATTATTAGCAGGTCGGCAGCGGTTCTGTGGGTGTGCGTGGCGAGCGACGTCCTGCTGGTGGGTCGCTTCGGCAAAGGTGCACTGGCGTCATTTCCGTGACGTATATGACGTCACTGAAATCTTGGTGTATCCCGGCATAAATCACTTTTGTGTTACAATATAAAACGTACTCTGTAGTACTAAGGGTTGCTTCCCCGCAAGAAAACCCTGTTTGTGGGGGTGCACCGTTTACAGGCCGCTTGTTTCATTGAACTTGCGTCATTTTCGTGATGGATTTGACCTCAGTGAACGCTTGGTGTATCCCGCAATGAAACACTTTCGTGGGAAAGAGCCACGTAATAGGGCAGCAGACATCGTTTAATTAAGAAATATAGCTGAAACCTGACAAGAATTACGTTCTGACTGAACAAGTACGCAAACTAAGAAACTAGCAAGCAAACAAATAAGCTCTGAAACTCTTGGCATTATGCGCACGGCTTCTAATCCTTATTGGTTCATCGCCCGCATACAGCTGCCGCACATCGCCATCCCGCGTGTTACAATCCTCGTAAAAGTTTCGGTAGTTTGTTCGGAGTTTGTTGGTAGTTCTGGGGAGGTGCTGACATCAGATGAGCCTGTAAGTACGTTCAGCGACTGATTGGCCTGGTATGGGACAGATGTGGGTAGGACAACATGTGGTCCTCCTCGTCTGTCCAGCGACGGCCCGGGTTTTTCCCTAGTTGGTACCACAATTAATGTTCATCCATTTCAAGGACTTCCATTTCCAGGACTGTATTCAAAGAGTTACAATGCGTATAAACCTCAGGGGAACTTTCGTGACAGCAAAGGAGTCCGGGCTGAGGGGGTATAGTTGCGATTTGAAACCAGGGGCCCTGAGGTGGATCACGAACACTGAAAAAATGCGCGGTATTTTTGAAATCTGGGCCTTGCCGGCTCAGTGCAGAAGGTACTGTCGTTCGATATTACAGATACAGCCGCTCGATGGAAACTATGCATTAAATGGAGTAGCCATATCCGCGCTAAAAGTTCCACACACAAACATGCAAGCTTACAGAAACAGAAAATCTGAAGATTGGTTGGGTGCTTCTTAGGGATATCACGCCTAACACAATTTTAGCATGACACGAGAAAACCGGAGGGAGGTCACTGCATAACTATTCGGTGGCTGCTCCACTTCGCACCAACTCTTTCGGGAGTAAGCGCGAAGTGAAATTAAAGTTCGTTTTTCTTATTTTTTGCAAGTTCGTTGATATCTCTTTCGGGAAGCCGACGTCTTAAGGCCGCCTGTTTTTTGGGCGCCGCCGCGGATGTCGGTCACGCCTCCATCGTAAATTCAAGGATGCTTCGAGCGGAGCACTCAGCTTACTGTATATAAGCTTCGTTTTTACGAAACTTTCCGGATTGCTTACCGCAAACAAAAAACTGCGGCCGATTTCATTTTTGTTTGTACTCGCTTACCGGGAAGTTTGTCAGAAAAAAAGTGTATTTGAGGCGCTAAAGAAAACAATCCTGGGAAGGAAAAGAGCTTTTCAATTGAAAGTAAAAAGTTTAAAGGAAATGACGGCACGGATGTTGCGTCAAGCGCTTCGAAAGTGTTTTTCTGGCAGTTCCCAAAGAGAGTGCTAACCGTTGCCGATGACGCCACACAATATGGCGCAATTGAACGTATGCACTGGATGACGCCGGAAGATGTCGCCACTCTAGCAGACGGCGGGAAGAGGGGGGATGGCATCAGTCTGGACACAGAGAGGCCCTTCATAAACGCTGACGCTGCGGGTGACGGAGTTCACGATTTGCACAACCAATGCTGCTGCATTTTTGCTCGCAAAGTAAGAAATATACTTTAACAATAGAATTGAACAAAAAAGGGAAGTGAGAGGCAGTGAGGGGGAGTTTGTGCTGAAGGGGGACTTTCACATGGCGGAAGAAGGAGCCGCGCAGAGAAGGGCTATTGGGCCATCGGCCCGGAAACCACAATAACGTGTATGGACGGACGGACGGTTGAAACCCCAGCCGCCTGCCGAGTCGAGAGTGAACGTCAACAGAGTACTCGCACACTGGAAAAACCTACAGACGCCGCCGCCTTTCTTGCAGATTTATCCTTTGTTAAATAAAGTTTGTTTCTTTATTTTTGTGCATGCGTTGCGTCTTTTTCGCTCCCCGTGTTTTGATTCGGGCGACCGCCGCGGCCAGCCCCGGCCTTTTTTGGAGATGACTGCGCCACAAAGCGGGGACGAAGAGGCGTCGAAGATGACGCCCCGGCCCCCTCCTCCCTTCTCGTCGACGGCGTTCTGCGTTCGAGTGCTTCAAGAAAAATGATCCCGCTGGATGACTGGGGTGGGGCGCTGGGTGCGAGTGCGCGGAAGTGTCTCTGCTCTGCGCGAGCTCTGAGAGGAAGCGGGATAAGAGCGAGAAGGGGAAAAATGAAGCCAAGAAAAAGTAAACTGAATAGGCTGTATGAAGAAGAGAAAACAGAGATAGAAGTTGGAACGTGAAGTGTGTATACACTGCTGGAAAAGTCAAAGGCAAACAGGCGTCTAGAGAACGGACTGACGTCCCTTCTGTGGGCCCCGTCGCCGCTGCATGCTATATGACCCGAACTAAAGTGACATTCTTCTGCCGCATTTCTTTTGTTGGGTATTCCTTTGGTATGACAGTAATTTATTTTTTATTCTATTCCTTCTATTTGTTTCTATTTTTATTTCTATTTCTTTCTGTGTTTTATGTAGAGCGTTGACGGGACGTAAATAGTTGATATTCAAGGCCTGCGCCTAAACTTCTGTCACCCCAGAAGCTGGGGCGGCTGACCTTTTGGCCAAAAATCAACTCACAGTGTTTTCAAGAATCCATGCCCGCACACAATATACTTGAAAAGAAAATACGAGCACCTTTCCTGCAAGTAAGTAAACGGTATTTAGGATGATTTCTCATTATCTACAGCTTGGGACCCATCACGTCTCATGGTCTCCCGCTAGCCTTTAATTTCCGTGCGAACTGACTGCAAGCAAGTCTTCTGTACCTTTCAAGCGTTACTGATATTTTAAGGGCTGACCTTGTTGTCGTAGCTCGCTCGCTACGTAGAGCCACACGTCGTTCCGTCGTAGCGGCTGTCGTTGCGGCGTGCCACAGAGGCTTCGAAAGCCAAGTGTGTTCTAAACTCGTGAATCGCTGGCGCTTGTCATACATCTCCCAGTTGTTAAGCGCAAAGAAAACTGCAGGTACATTTGAGGCAAACTATACGTAATAAACCAGCAGCTCCCGCGTTCATTTAGTTTGGAATGCTCGCTTCGTTGTTTTTTACGATAGTAAGCGAAAAAAGTGGCAGTGGAACGCCGGCACGTGCGGGACGAAAAGCAAGCATAAAAGGAACAGAACTCCCGCTGGCGCAGTTTCAGGCAGGGGGCGCGCGAGCACTGCGAAGGCGGGAAATTTGAAGTGCGTTGGACAAACCTCCATTGAATTCATCAGGAGAGGAATGAGACAAGGCGGGGAAGAGCGTGATGGGTGATCATAGTGAGGGGATAACGGCGCCGCAGCCTATCCCGGCGAATCACTGCGTTACACTTCCGACAGCGTTTAACGTTTGAGTGGGACTGCTTAAATTTGTTGTTGACGGCGTATAAAGAAATGCTATAACTCATAGAAAAATGGAAAGAGCCCGCACGACTGGTAGAGCTATAAATTCGGCTGTGACTTTAACCCTTCATCAATGACGTGTGCAGCTACTGCGTCTATTCTCACTCCCTAAACGCCGTTTTCTGCACAGACATTCCCCACAAAACGAGCATTCTTTGTTGTTTCATAATATTGACTCTGCTATATTTGAAGAGCATGATTCTGCTTATACAGCGCTTTGGCACTCCACGCCGTCTGAGTTCGGCTTCTCCAGAAACAGCCATCAAGTTTGGCCTCTGGAGGAGTCACTTATCGCGTCACTTCGTTTCGGTCGTTGCGCTGGCGGGAGCTGAGGATATGCCGGAGGCGTGCTTCATCGCTTTATTTATACTGCCTGGATCCCGAGAAAAAAAAGGGGTATTTCCATTCGGGAGACGAAATCAAACGCGTTAAGAGAAAAAGCAGTGGCGCCGCTCTTACACGCGCCCAGTCTCTTCAGCGGTGCGGAAAAGTTTTCGCTACGCGTCGACTGTTTCTTCGGGCCCCGTGGCTGGCGTTGCCTGAGGCGCCAGATTTTTCCCGAGACGTTTTCCTAAACGCGGTCGGCGCCGCCGTGATGTCTATGACACTTCTTTTTTCTTTGGCGCCCGTGTTTATGTGGCCCTATTTAGTTGATGTCGCCGTTTCTGAGGCTCCACCAAGGTTGTCGATTCGCACTCAGGCGAGACAAAGACGATGGTGAAACTACGATCAATATGGCTGCGGATGTGCAGAAACAATCTGTGGTTGATAAGGGAAATGTGCAGCGAAATCTGCAGCTGAGCGTGATTCACGGGTCGGCGGCTGTCTTTTGGTTGGACTTGGCGAGCAACGTCCTGCTGGCGGGTCGCTTCGGCAAAGGTGTACTGGCGTAATTTCCGTGACGGATATGACGTCAGTGAAATCTTGGGGTATCCCGCAATAGTACACTTCCGTGTTTAAATATAAAACCCGACAACAAACAACCCTAAGGATAACATACTCTTTAGTACTAAAGGTTGCTTCCTCGCAAGAACACGCTGTGTGCAGCGGTGCATCCTTTACAGGCCGCTTGCGTCTTTGTACTTGCGTGAGTTCCGTTACGGATATGACGTCAGTGAAATGTTCTTGAATCCCGGAATAAAAATTTCGCGTTAAAATAAGAATAGGGTGTGGGAGAAGGGTAGGGAGGTGGAAAGCGGGGAATTAGGGAATAGTCATGAAGATAGGTAAGTTGCGGAGGGAAGTCTTTTAACAAACTTCCATGCTTCAGTACGCACAACGTTCAACCACTTCTAACCTCGAACCCGTATTGCGACAACTGCAATTCACCGGAAACAGTCGAGCGTATCTTAGTGGAGTGCCCTACATACAGTCAAGCAAGAAACGACCTCGCACAGAAGATCGAGTGCATCAACCACAGCTTCCTAACTTTAAAAGCACTTCAGGGACCATGGCCTTCTCCCTCGTCTCAGCGAAAAGTGCTAGCCGCATTATTTGATTACCTCCATGACATCGGTGTCGCTGAGATGATATTGGACTGGAGCATCCTTGCATTGCGCAACCGTCTATAAACGTTTCACGTGTAGCACTTTTCACGTGTAGCACAGAAGGTCCCCAATACACACGCTACCTTCTTTTTTTTACTTGTTTTATTTCCTTCTTTCTTCTCTCTCTTCCGCCTTGCTCCCTATTCTAACTGTATTGCCTCGTCGCCACCCCGCACAGTAGCATGTAGGCGTTAACATGCCAGCAGACCTCTCTGCTTTCCTCTAATAAAGAGCTCTTTCTCTCTCCCTCTCTCCTCTAAAACTCTACTGAGAGTTTCGTGAACTTCTAGGTGGCGTGACAGCGAAGCCCACGAGAGGGCGTGGGTTCCGTTCTCAGCGGGGTCCGTTCTCAGCCCGTCCACTGTATGACGCCACGGAAATCACGCCAGTACACCTTTGCCGAAGCGACCCGCCAGCAGCAGGACGTTGCTCGCAAATCACACCCACAACACAGCCGCCGACCCGCAAATCATGCTCAGCTGCAGATTTCTGTGACAGATGAATCAACCACAGCTTTTTGCTACCGTGGTCAGTAACAATCATTTGGTGTGTTGCGACAGTCCTTACTTTCCGTCTTGATTCCCCAATGAATTAGATAACCAAAAGAACGTTTTGGGGATTAACTCTGGCTTAAAATTTGTCTGTGAGGAAATTATAGGACGCCCAAAAATGAACCGAATACCGAAGTTTATGCGAAAACATCTTTAACTAGAATAAAATTCCGGTGCGGCAATGAAATATATACACGTGAAGCTGGTGCCCCAAATTCCTACCCTGTGCAACTACCTATAACAATTGCTGCTTTACGGGCATGACGATGCATGATCATGGCCAGTGCAAGTTTGAATTTGGCGCGCTTTCAACGAAGTGTGAATAATTTACGCTAATAAAATATGCATAAAATCTTCTGAATTTATTGTTTCTGAGGTCTTAATGAAAAATGGCTGGCAACGTTAACTTCTCATAATGTTGATATTTTAATTGAATTTTGTTAAAAGCGGGTCAAGATCAGATAGGCGGAAAAGGTACACGCACCCTAAAGAACGAATGCTGACTTTATTTCTTAAAATGTCGATCTGGCTTATTGTAAACCTGGACCCCAGAAATAGACTATAGCTCCTGCATTCACCGCTAAAAAATATTTCTCCTGGACAAAACAACACATTTGGATGAAAGAGAAAATGGAAAAAAAAATGAGGAACAGCTTCCGTAGTCAGGCAGCCATTCTGGTGCAATGCACTACTAATTGAGGCTGGTTTCTTTCTAGAATGCAGTAAAAGTTGTTAGATACATATATTTTTTTATTCAAATATCCCAACCCCCTACTTGTTTCTCAAAAAGAAAACGCTTATTAAGCTCAAGCTCCCCCCCCCCCCCGCCCCCCCCGCCCCCTGGTCATTTGCGAATGAGAAAGCAGGATATCACACACCGAAGAGTGGGAAGATGCATGGAGTGACAAAAACGGGTTCGCACATTTATGGTTTTTTCTGCGTTATTAACAACTGCTACTCCCGCGGCGTACGATTCTATTTTTGGAGCTGTAGTTTTCCGACGTCCTGTAGCGCTCGTCCCGTGTCTTTCTGCGGTTGCTCCTTGTCTCGTTCCCTGCGCTGTTTACCATGGTTCCGATATAAGCCAACTTTATTTCCTCCGCACAACTGACGGTGGTCCCGGGTTCGAATCCTATACCAGGACGAATTTTTCTTCAACTGCGAAGTTTCCGAGAAAGCTGTATAGCTTTCCTTTGCAGCCGTACGGCTGCATTCAGGTGGATGTCAAACTTTCCTTCACAGAAACTTATTCCACCTTGGGGATTTCCCCTAAATCTGGTCGATTAACACCTGCCCTCACATCGAGTGTTGTTGATTAGTTCGCTGTCGCGCTACAAACGACTAGCCTCCTGGTTAGATCAGTTGGTAGAGCGACTGCTCCGGTTAGCGGTGGTCCCGGGTTCGAATCCTGGATCAGGACGAATGTTTCTTCAACTGCGAAGTTTCCGAGAAAGCTGTATAGCTTTCCTTTGTAGCCTTACGGCTGCACTAAGGTGGATGTCAAACTTTCCTTCACAGAAACTTACTCCACCTTGGCGATATCCCCTAAATCTGGTCGATAACAACTGACTGAAGTCGCCTTGGCTAGGCTACGGATAGCCCACACACATGTAACGCACTCCCACCTGCTCACTGGATCTTCGAGACCGATGTGTAGCAGGTGTGGGGAGTTGCCTATCCGTAGTTCACATACTAATCACATGCAAGGCACTTGACACAACACGACACAAACATTTCCCTGAACTCTACAGACGACACATTCCACTGCACCCATCGCACTTTGTAGCCGTCGAAGCAATGTTTTCAGTGCAACGTGTTTTTAAGTTCTTAACAGGGATAAAACTTTTACAGCTCTTGTATTAACACGCATAATCATGCTGGCCTTATACAGCAGCCATCTCCATTGTCTATTGGTTCATGTCACTCGCCCTTTTACTCACTGGTTTTAGCATCTTTGATTACATCACTCACAAATAATTCGTTGTTTGGCACTCTTTGCCCATTCTCGCCTTGCGCCACTAAACATCAACCATCATCATCATCATCATTATTTCCTTCGCTTTTGTGTCCCTTAAACTTAAACGTCCCGATACAGCTCTCGACCATACTCGCCCAAGTCTCACAAAACGCTACCGTTCAAAATGTTCTCGTAACCTTTGCCACGAAGGCGCACACTGTGTCGAAAGGTCACGCGCCCTCGCTTACAACAACACGACCTTTTTACCGGTTCTTGGAAGCTCCGCTTCAAACGTTCTCCGGCATTATCCTAAACTCTGCATTAATTTCAACCGGCCCAGCCAACGATGTCGCCACGCAGAGCAGAGCCAACTCTGCAAAAAGGAGACAAGCGCGGTGCGGGGGCACCGAAAACTCATTATCCCTCAATTGATCATCGTCCCGTCCGACTTGACCGGGCGGTTCTTAATGAGGCCCATTTTTAATCCTCCTCGCCCCCTTCGCTCGGTCAACGAGCCCGACAGCTCCCTCACAATTCAAGGGAGGGGGGGGGGGGGGGTACTTGAGAGGAGGACAGATCAAACTCGAATCTCTGTCTTCTCACCCGTCCCCCGGCGTCGCCTAGTTTACGATTGTAAGCCCCTCGAGAGGGTTTCGTACGACGACCGTCGACTCCGCCTCTCATCCGCGGCGTCCGCAATCCCAACGTGCCGTCGTACCCCGCCCTTCGCCATCACTGCTCCTTTATTCGGCAGACAGGTTGGCGCGCCTCCGTAACTAACGCGCGCTGGGCATCGCGAGCTTCACGCGTGCCGTCGATTTAGATTCGGATCGAACTGCCGAGACGGCGGAGGGTATCCATCATTGACGGTGGCATCGATCTGCAGCTCCCCGTCTCGTTAATTGCCTGCTGCCAATCCGAACCGAATAATTAGACGGCAGCGTAAGCTTAGAGCGCAGACGACGCGGGAGGACGGTACACAGAGCGGGTCGGGTTATCCCAGACCGGCGTAGTCGTTGATTGTTGGGGCTCGACGTTGATGCCTTATTCGGATCATCGCGGTAAAGGGCGCAGTTGATCCGGCGGTGTCGTTGGCCTTTTACGTTCGCTGGGTAAAAGAATTGGCGCTCAGACGAATCGTCCCGCCCGAACGGTAATTGTGTCGCCACACAAAGCTATAGGCATAGTTGACGAATTACGTGAGATCTGTTCTCTTTTTTTGGGCGAAACCTTTTAGGGCTAGGGCTGTTGACGTCTCCTGTCGTCGTCGTAATCGTCGTCTCATGTAGTCACGGTACCAAAACGCCGGGATACTTGTTTACGCCTCGCGCCAGAACACTTCGCAACGCGTGCTAAAAGAACTCCGGGACACTCGTTTACGCCTCGCGCGAAAAATTTTCGTGCTTCAAAGACCCGAGACTTTTACAACAAAGCTACAGAGCTCTACCCCCCAATGGTTTCATCTCTGTTGGCAAAAACGCCAAGGCGCCAGGAATACACTTATACCCTGCATGCTTCGCCCCTCCCCGGGTTTCACGTTAGTGCAGATGCCCCGGGATTTTTTTTTTTTTTGCTACTAAAGGGGTGACGAGGACTTAATAGAAGTTTGGTTCGTTAAAAGGACTGCTGTTCTGTCCCGATAACAGTGGTATTAATTTCTCGGAAACTTCAAAAAACAATCGAGATGTCCGAAAAAACACGGGACCCAGCGGAAACTCCCCAGCCCCTTTCGGACGATTTCTCTGACGTGACATAATCTTGTTGGTGCGACTGGTGCGCCGAAAACATGACTATGGTTGATTGTAATAGTTCCTCTAGATTCGCTTGATCGTATCAGTCCAACGCTGACGTGCTTTGAGCACTCCGATTAGCCGAATTCTGTGACTGTACTGCAAAATCTGAAAGTTTTTCAATATTTCTGCCGTTGCTTCGGTTTAAGAAGAAAAACCCGGGCCATCTCCACTGACGTGAAACCTGGGGAGGGGAGAAGCATGTAGTGTACAAGTGTATTTTTGGCGCTTTGGAGTTTTCGCCAACGGAGATGTAACTGTTGGGGGGTAGAGCTATGCAGTTTTGCTCTAAAAGTGTACTGTCTTTGAAGCACGAATCTCTCTGGGCGTAAACGAGTCTCCCGGTGTTTTTTTAGTACGTGTTACCTTCTAGCGTGAGACGTAAAAGGCTTTCCCGGGGTTTTAGTACCGTGACACACGAGACGAACGACAATTACGACGATGACGACAGGAGATGCCAACATCCCCAGCCCCTAAACGGTCTTCGCCTCTAAAACGTCTTTCGTGGCTGGAGTTGAGACGAGGGAGTTACCAAAAGCTCTCCAAGCTAACCAAAGTTTTATTTTGTTTTCATGGCCACTTTAAGACGCATATGCTGGAGATACCGCCTTGGGTACTCGAGTCGGGTAGGGGTTCATGAAAGCACACTGTGACCGGTGACACCAAGATCCACTCATTCAGACTGCACCTAGCGAATTTGGTGTGCTTTCTCAATTTGTGTTGAGTTTTGCGGTCCAAATGAAGAATTCGTGATGCCTTTAGCCGGGTTCTGGTGGATCCTTGTTATTCCTCGCCTTAAGTTGGCTACAGCAAAAAGCATAAAGAGTATCTGTGTTGATCGAAGTGATGAGAGCGCATTCATTGATTTGATTCGAGCGCATTCATCTCCGGTGACGCATTTCTTGTGTTGGTGTCCTTTTAAAGCAGCAGTTTTCCAAGTAAATGGCGCTTGTTTTGCGCCTGAAAATAAGTACGCATTGGAATTTTAGGGAGGAATGGAGTACCTCTCTGCCAGTACGACTCACCTGAGAAGCCGTCGGAATGCTCCGCGTAGCATCGATTCTCACCGGATAGCGTCCTAGTGTGTGCCAATATTTTTTTAATAATAATTTTATCAACACGTGCGCCCAACGGTAGCTATGCGATGCGATGGTCTGGTAACTCTCTCTGATGAATATTGTGGTCCCTGTTATAATTGCGCTGCTGGAAATCGTGTCGTGAGGATGACGATGGGGACGGAGATGCTGTGACGTGCACACGTACGTAGAAATACGCTGAGTGAGTGAGTGAGTGAGTTTGAGTGGTTGTTTGGTTTGAGTCGTTGAGTGGTGGTTGGTGTGTGCGTGTGGGTGGTGCGTGGTGGTGGTGGTGGTGTGTGAGTGGTGGTGGGGCGCGTGAGCGTGGGGGTGATTGTGATGTCATATAATGTGATGTGGGTGAGTGGTGGTGGTGAGTGGGTGTGGTGGTGAGTGAGTGAGTAGTGAGTGGTGGTGGTGAGTGAGTGAGGAGTTGTTAGTGGGTGAGTGAGTGCTGCTACTAGCTACTGAGTGAGTGAGCGAGCGAGCACCAGGCCCTCTCACAGTGAGCGATCACAGCGAGCGAACACGTTGCGTTAACACACATCCACTACAGAACCCCTTCCCCTCTTTATCTTTACACCACGGGTTAACTAGCAGCTGTCTGCGAAGATAAGGAAGAATCACATCTAGGTTCCCACATCAATAACAAACTCTAATGTCCTCTTTCCCCCGCACTTTATTCCGGAGTCATAGTAATGCATGATGCTTTTGTTCCATTTGGAGCAATGCCCCTTTAATCCCTCTGAAGAAAGTTGAAATAAAGAGTGTCAGAACGGCTGCATGCCTCTAGTTTAGCAAACTTCAAAGGCTGTTACAATCGAGCTCCCCAAAGCTTTCTGTACCATTTCACAGAGTCCTCCACACACTTTTTTCTCTCTCTTTATCGCAGCTTTTAATAGTTCTCGCGATAGTTACAAGCTCTGTATGTCCGCGTTTTGCACAGCTCGCGCTCTTTATGCGTTTCGTTTACTCCGGACGCTTTTCGTGGAAGCTCCGTCTTCGCAGAACATCCCAGATGGCTTTTCCGCGAACACGAGCCCAGCCAAGCCAAGCCAAGCTAAGTCAAGCCATTGCCGGGCCGACCTTGCTTGGGCCGTAGGCTTCGTCCGACCGGGTCGCCGCGCGTCCATTGCCTGTTCTCTACATGGTGCTACACGGCGGCTCTCTGAAGGCGCTCGTTTCTCCCCCGCCGCTTATGCAAATTGAACTCGCGTTCCGAGAGAGGCCCGGGATCGCGAATTAGCGCCGAGTGAACAAAGCGCGCATTCGCAATTATGCGGCCTCTCCTTTTCCCCCTTCGCCTTCGTTCCTCCCGTTTCGGCGAGCTTTATCCGTCTTGTGCATGACTCTGAATGCGTCGCGTCTTCTCTGTGCGATCGTAAAAGATGCTCCGGCTCGGCGATGCCGAGTGCTGTGGGATTGCGCGGTGAATCCCAGCCCGACGGGGCTGCGGACCCCCTGCCTTTAAAAGCGTTCGCCGAATGAAACAAAAAGAAAAGCCGTTTTTCTTGTCACGGTTTGTTGGTATTTTTTGGCTGCTTCAATGGGATTCCCCTGGGTGGTTTGAATGGTTGTCGTTGTTGGTTTCCAAAACGCATTCCCCCCTTTTTTTACCATGGGTGTTCCTCCCTATAGTCGTGTTTTAAATGAAGTTAAGGAGTTATGACAGGCGCCGGCGGTTTCCTGAGGATTCGTTTCTCCGTTGTCTCAACCGCATGCAGACGTACGAAAGTCTTCCGCTTTCCATAGTGCATGCATATTTTTTCTGCTGACTCTCAAATTTTTTAGGGCTTTGTTTTGTAATTTTGAACGTCCCACATTTTTTACGCTCAACAACAAAATGGACTTGCGTCACCTGGGCTCTTTGCACTTGTTTATCCGCACTCTTGTAGAAACCACAAGGAGTAAAAATGTAGATGGTTCAGGATTAATTATTGTTTTCAGTGGAAGGGTGAATGTACATGCGTGAATACCTCGAAGAACTCCAGGCTCTGAGACGGTGGACGCTTTGTTCTAACAGCGTCGGTACCAGGAAGTTCCACCCAACAACAACATGATGATGATTTGGGTTATCAAGAAAAGGATGATGGTGCGATGACATTCTAGACGTTTGCAAATAGGAAAGGAAGATTGTTCTCGCGCTTATACTTTTAGGATTCTCTGGTGACCAGTATACGTGTACGGGCACCGTCAAAAGCAAAAGTTTAGGGCAGCCCGAGTTATTATGTGGTATTTTTGCAATACTTTATTAATTATACGACATCTCATTTGCATCCCACAGTTTGTGGGCTGTTACTGGAAGAGAAATAACCTAAATTTGCCATTTTCGTGGTCTGTAAACTTTTACTCATGGCTGTGCGCACATATTTTGCATCAAACCATGGCTTCTGTTTTGTTTACTTGTGTGTTTTGTCGTTAGCGTCGGATCGCGCCCGGCTGCCTTATCTGTTCTCGACACGAAGCGAGTGTTTCTTTTGCTTTCTTATTTATGTACGCCGAAGAGGCTACCTTATTTGATAGGGAAAGTGTATCGCCCTTTCATCACTTGACTGGGAGGTTCGTATGTGGTCACGAGTGTTCCCGATGTCATTCGATGATTCCAGAAAGATGCGTGGAGCTTTCTCGTAGGAAAAACTAGGGCGCCTCGATTCACGCGTCCGCCGTACACGGTGGAGACACGTATACGCTGGCGCCGCCATTTGGGGCACTCTCGCCGCCGCAGCAAGTAATTGTATCAAAACCGCGCTAAACTTATCGCCGCAACGCTGTTCACTCGCGAAGTTTGGATCATCTTATCTGTTTCGCATTGCTGGGCCTTGTGGGAAACGAAAAGAAGAACGTGTTGGGCACTTTGACCCAATGGCGGCGGCACGGGACCGTTCAAAGGGTGTCTCCACCATGTACGGCGGCGCTGGCATCGAGGAACCCTAGGGCAAACGCCTCGTCATTCGTTTCCCCGACGCTCTATTGGTGCACGTCCCTTTGTTGATCCATTCTTCGACGCTTGTGTTTCCTTTGTAATCTCCGCGAAAAGCACAAGCTTGCTCCAATTAAATTTCTTTGCAGGAAGGGCCCGGCATCGTTCTTGGCTTCGTGTCAATATGTATTTTGGATAAGGCACGCAAAGAATGCGTCACTGGCTGTGTTCAGAAAGAACTGGAAAGTAATAGTTAAGCAGTCGAGTAAAGAGAGCCTTGCTTTTGGTCTCATCAACTAACTCCCTGAAGAGGGCTATCTTGGACGAGTTGTGATCCAAACGACAGGTCCGAAATTAGGCGTTGACTGAGCATTGGCCGGGCCACATCCTGAAATTCGTCTAAGGGAATGAACAGTCGGCTACTTGTGTCACTGAAAAAAATGGGATACGTACAACGAGTCTGCACTTCTGCGATGGCGTTGTGGGGCGGAAGCTTTGTTCTTATGGTTTTGAAGGTACGTTGCGCTTGCAGTGAACACAGAGACGGATCGGTCAATCAGGCGGGTCAGACGGATCCGACAATCAGGCCGCTGTATCAACGAAAGACTGCGTGAAGATAAATATGCCTGCCAACACGTCAGTACGGTGGGAAATCTTGGGGCACACCATGAGAGGTGCAAGTGTGAGGTCGCATTTGACACAAGCGCCATTTTGTTCCGCGCTAAAGATAGAATGTCCCGGGAGATTTACGAAGCGTTTTCAATGATTTCAGGACGTGAGGGTGAATGCGTGAGCACCCCTTGGATTGCGCTCACCCAGCGTGAGATTAAGTTTTTAGAATCATTTTTCTAACGACTGCACGTGGACACGCTTCGACCAGTGCTATCTTTTTTTTATCTCTTTTTATCTGTATATTTCACCCGTCTAACTTCCCCTCTCCATCTATCTGGAATTTGTTGTTGAATAAATCAGTTCTTAGTGCGCCGTCTTCTCGTGAAAGTCTACGTTTTTTTTTTTCCGTGCCCGTCTCTGTGTTCACAGCAAGCGCAACGTACCAGTAAAGCCATGTTACACCAACTAGCCCGACATCAAACTTTACTGAACTTTCATTTCTTCTTATAAAAACCTCGAAACGGAAACTTAAGTTGTCGGAATGAACTATATAAAAGTTGCAGCGGAAGCCGCAGATCCGGCGGAAGGACGTAAAAAAAAAATCAGAGGAAAAACGACATCAAATATCGCGCGTTGGAGAGGTTGGAAGCATAGAGTTTCATACTAATATATACTAGAGGGAAATCTGGCGCTGCATTCGCGGGCCGCCGTGGGCGGTGCCATTGCAGCTAGCGACGTTCCTCGCCTCCTTGGCTTGGTTAGCCACATGGCTTCTTTTTCGTCTTGAAGCCAAAAGGGGTAACATTGTTTTTTGTTCATCTTCCATGAAGCTTCTAAATAATCCCTGACAAATAAATCTTTCTGGAGCTTTAATTTTATAATAACAGAACAAATTCGATTAACGTTCTGCAGTAATATTGTTGCATTTTTGCAGCCAAAGCCAACTTTTCGGCCTGTTCGTGAGCCATGCCAAGGACAAGTGGAACGTGCGTGCTCGGTACATGACGGCACGCTCGCTGAAGCGCGGCTCCCCTAGACAGTGGCGCCAGATTTCCCTCTAGTATATATTAGTATGAAACTCTATGGTTGGAAGCATATTAGGGAGGCGTTAGTTCTGCATCCAGTAGACGTAAATAGCCTGATGGGGGTGATGATGATGATTATGATAGTGGCGATGCATCAGGGTGGGCGTTCCGTTATTGAGGTTGTAATACACAGGCGGCGTCCACGCGACTTCACAATGAACCAAGAACGATTGACGAAGGTTGGAAGCGCGAAAAGTAAAAAGAGATTACTGGAAAAACTGCAACCGCACTTCTGACATTGCTGTTCAGCATTCCAGCACAAAGCGCTAACGTCCACATGTTTTCGAGGCCATCGACAGCACAAAAGTACGTAGTATTTTGCTTTAGACTCCCGAGGTCTGCGACTGGACATCATGTGACGGTATTAGTTTGCATTGGGGCAAACCGAGGTTTCCGTTCCTGCCAAGCGCTGTCTTAATCCGAATACACCCTCGCCATTACGTGAAAGCCAGTCTTGAGGCGAACGCAATAAAAACGGACAAAGTGAGGCGTTCACTTAGTGAGATCAATAGGCTTTGCCGGCTTGCACGCGGAGGGGCCGACTCATTGGCAGTCCCGACTGAGTAATGCGGGAGTCTGCTACTAAGCATCGCTTTCCCGATGGTGCATGTGCCGCATTTTCCCTTACTCTGAGTCATGATGTTCTTTTTATACCCTCTGCCCTAATCCACTCTCCCCCATTCCCAACTGGGAAGGGTCTTAGCTATATACTCCGCTGACATGATGATGACTGTTATAGCGACGGTGGCGTAAAAATGGAGCGAGGCTGAGCAGCTACCAGGGCCCTATCGGCCGATTCGCGCTTGTAATTGGGTTTCAGCCTGACCTACCCAATTGTATTCATTAAAATTGTCCTTCATTACCTAATAGCTATTGTTTTGTTGCGGAAATTTTGCTTCTTATGGTGGTTCTTCGGCCTACCTGGTGTGCGGCGTGCCGGTTGCAGTTAGTATGTGCGTACGTTCTTACCATCGCAATAGCATGCGCACTTGCGCATGTATGTGTAAGCCTAGCTGTTTTTATTGGGGGACCAGTAACGATCAGGTCTTATATACTGTCCCTTACCTCGAAGTCTGCTAATTGCAGAACTCAACCGGTCGTTGTTCTTACGGCATGTCACCCGCCGCGGTGGCTCAGCGGCTAAGGCGTTGCGCTGCTGAGCACGAGGTCGCGGGTTCGATACCCAGCCGCGGCGGCCGCTTTTCTGGTAGAAGCTAAAAAGCAAAAACGCCCGTGTGAACCTGATTTCGGCGCACGTTAAAGATCCCCAGGTGGTCAAAATTAATCCGGAGCCCTCCACTACGGCGCGCCTCATCGCCTGCGTTGCGTCGGCGCGTTAAACCCTACAATCAATCAATCAGTAAAATTCTTACACCCTGTCCCACATAACGTTCGATGATAACAAGGTTGCTCACAACACTGGTACCAATTAACGGCATTGCTTTCAATGGTTGTGCTGGCGCTTAGACTTATCGAAAGCGTCTCATATGCTTTCCTTTTGTGTTTTCGAACCTCGACAACGGCGTGACTTGTCCCCTCTCTAAGCCAGTGTATTTGCCACGCGCTGATGCGTACGACACGGCCTATTCGCAGAAGGTGACGTTCAGGGCGGCTTGAGTGCCCACGGTATTTTCTAGCCATGCGTCTTCGTGCAGGGTGGTTGGGGGCATTATCAATGCTTCTGTGGAGCGGGGTTGATAAAGGGATTAGCGTCGCAAGGGGATTACAGCTCGGGGTGTCCACGGCGGGACGGAGGTTGCACGATTGGCATTAAAGGGAGGGACGGATTAGGCGTCCACGCTTCGGCAGGTATTCGGGGGGAGCTCGTTGCTTCGTTGAGTAACATTCACATGAACCCAAAGTGTACCACGTTGGAAAAAAAAGAACTAGCTCCAGTTGGTTCGAATTATGCATTCCATGAAAACGCAGACTGCTGCTCCTGAATCATCTATTCTCTCTTTTCCACTTCGACGGTTTCAAATCACGGTTGTCAAGCGGGACAACTATAAGCTCTGAGCCTGTCGGAAATCCAAGGCGTTTTTTTTTTTTCGTATGTTGAAGAAACACAGAAACAATGAAAGAAACAAAGAAAAGAAAGAATTAAGAAATAAGAAATCAACCAGTTAAGCAATAATTCAATCATTCTATCTACAATGCAAACAGTAGTGAGTTCCTTACTTCATTGTTGTATTCAATGGTTTGCCAATGAAACAAGTATTAGAAGGAAAGTCTGTTTTGAGTAGACCCCTAAGCGATTCCCAATGGGGTTCACTGTAATGCTTGAGCATTTGTCAAGGTATCTGTCCGTAGCCGAACCAGCACAAAAACACGTTTCGAGAATTTGACTTGATGCTAGCTGAAGCTGTTGACTGGAATGTTTTGTTGAGTATGGACTGGTTTGCCCATTTCGCAGATTCGCAAAATGGTGAAGACGTGGTCTGGACGTGGACGCTGCTGTTGCTTCGGATTGGGTGAGCCGGAACGTATGTGCTTTCTTGTTTTTTTTTTTTCGTTTCATTTCTAGAAACACCAGCGGTGCACCCGTCCTGGAACCGCACCCTGAGTACAAAAAAAAAATTCGCAGTGTAAGCAAGCTTCCAGTGTTCACTGCCTAGCTTCAACGTGCTCCCCGCAGTTGATAGTTAGAGCGGTTAATAGAAATAAGCTCAGGAATTGGAGTAGTCATGCCGATGGTGCTGCACTAAAGGAAAATCCCCGCGTAGTAAACGCACCCCTATAATGCCACTGAAATCTTCGCATTTTCGCGCGGGTTATACGCGCGAAAATACGGTATACCAAGAGGTAGGCTACGTTTCGGGGTTACTTACCTGATTAGATAAAGTTCCATTTTTTCCCCCTGGGGAATCGGAGCTTGACCTTCTCGAATGCTTAGAATTATCGCTATGTCAACAATGACATACCCAGGATCGTAGGTGTTGCTCAGGACTGGAATGTTCAAAGTTTTACTTGATTTTAAAACAACTGGAGGTCGAGGGTCTGGTCGAAAGAAAGCTGTATTTACATCACACTAGATTCCTACCTCTTGTAATCATCAGAACTTACACAAAGTAGATGTGAAAAGCAGCACGAAGATCAGAACCATAATTGAGCTTCGCTTTTGGAGTGGAAACGTCCTGAAATGGAGAAAAATAGGACGGCGTGACCCGTCCCTAAATGTCCTTATTGCTCTGTTCTTCACTGCGTGAAATCGGGAATAATAAAAGAGGTGGGCGGAACGGCCACTGGTTCATTGAAAAATCGAAGTGTCAAACAAATCCCACGCGTTTTGTTCCCAAAAGGCAATGTCACGGAACCATATTTTTGAGCTACATATCTGTCCGCATACGCTGGGTTCGATTCCGCCGGAGGAGTGCCAATATGTCAATACTTTCCAGTCCAAACTTCCCAGCACTGTCTCGCTTTCGTACCGTGGAAGTGACCGAAGATTGCGGTCGAAGAACGGCCCCCTTTTGTTCCTTACCGTACGTGCAGCCCGGACTGGCGGGCTATTGTGTGTGCACGCCCACGAAACTGGCCGGCGACTGGTCTGCGAAAACAAACGGACAGAAATGAAACGCTACCCTGTCTGGTGGCGGCGTCTGGGAGGAGGGAAAAGCTTGGCCCCGATGGAGACCCATAAAAGCAGATGAATTCGACCGTCTTCCGGTGGAATGACTTCGGGAAATTGGATACTGCCGTCGAAAGGAGGGCTTCATAAAACAGAATAATAGGCCGTAGAACCGCGCCGTATACTTGATAGGCCTTTCTTGCATTGCCTTCCGGGTGTCCGCGGGCCCGGGCGCATTGCGTTTATAGCATATCTCTACCGTGCGCGCGCGCAAACCCGCCCGCACGCGAATCTGGCATGTGCGGCCGCCACCTCCGAGTTTAAAACAGGCCTTGAGGTAAACAAACATAGAATTGAGGCAATACAGCGTTAAGTGCTAGGAACAGAGGTGTGTCACGATGAAAGAACTTGACGCATCCCTGTTTGGTGAAACCCGACTTGAGAGAATCGGTGGAGAGTAAAGCATGCTGGGCGTAATCAACGGCTGGAAGGTGAGGCGACGGCGTGACGTTTATGTACGCCGCCTGCTCGTTTCCTTGCCAGCGAATTTGGGCAGTGATGAGTAAGAACGAGGGATGAGAAAGGGCATTAGTTTTGAGTGTGCGTGCGGGTGCCGCAAGGTCTGGGCGCGTATTCCGAACAATCGACAGGTTTTTTAAGACCTTCGTGGCGGCCTCAGGAGCAATTTGTATTCTCGCCACCTTTGTACGCATTGATGCACCGTTTCCGCTGGTTCGTCAATCAATTTTCGTTTTGAGTTTTAATTTCCCCGTAGGTTTCACATAGAATGCATTGGCAACTCGTTAGGGCATTGGAAGGCTCGTCGTCGGTCAAGAAAAAGAAGGATCAAATCTGGCGTTAAGGTGTTGAAGTTGCCCGTAGAGCACGTTAGGTGCGCTGTGATATGTAGGACAAGGTGGATTCAAAAATTGGCGGGCTGAAGAAACAGGACAAGGTCCAGGATATGTTCCGCTTCTAAATGTATGTTAGCAATGAATAACCACAGTTTACACCGCAAGCATAGTTAGGCGTGCACGTGCACGAAGAGAGCTCAGCTAAATTAGCGCCCTTGGTCTCAATCATCTGTTTTCAATGTGGCGGCCTGCAAAGCTTCCCTCCGTTTTCTAGACACTGGCTGCCTGCGTGAACGTTTTGTAATGCTTGCCGGAAACCTGTACGGGTACAACTGTCTACAATTCTATTTCAACGTCTGTCAAAGGTCTCTATCTATCTTTCACTCTCTCACTTGCCCAACCCCTTCCTTCAGGTAGTCAGCCGGGCTGCTCTCCTGATAACTTCCCTACCTTTCCATCCACTTTCCTATCATCCTTCGCTCCCTGCGAGTGCGCAAATAGCACGTTTGTTCCCGCAAGTTACATTGCTGAAATAATCCGAAGAGTTGTGGAACAACGAACAAAACGGTCACTTATCTGCTCCTTTCGTTGCAAATGTCGAGGAAAAACGATAGTCAACTGGCGCCCCTGTAAAGTAAATGCCTCCGTTCTCTTACCCGCTCATGTCTGATGCTGTTCCTCTCCCGTATCGTTCCTCCCAAGATAACACGCTGGAGGTTTTTTCTAAAGTCAATTTAAATTTACCGCCTTCCACTGTACCAAGTCGCGGGCCTGGATGCCAGCGCTGCCGTACGGCGGAGACGCGCGTGAATCGAGGCACCCTTCTAAACGTTTAGGGAACCCCGTTTCCCGACTCCACGAGCGTTCTAAGCGGAACGTGCAACTTATCTAGTGGGACCTTTCGTTGCTGTTGCTGTTTGATTTTTGAAAATGGCGCCAGGTCACGCGGGCAACAGCAGGCGACGGTTTTCTGCAGTTGATGTATTTGTTATCGCAAAAACCAAGCATCCGTGAATTTTTAATAAAGGAACACTGCCAATATCACTCACGTATCGATTTTCTGCCTTATATTTGCGTAGTGTTTTGTTCTTGTTCAACTATGTTGACAAGTATGAACATTGTAACCGGACTTAGACGTTTATATTTGGCTGTGGGTATACAAGATTATTGCGCAACTTCTGTTTCACTTTGGCCGGGTGGCTGAATCGAGTCCCTTACTTACTTTTGAAAGAAGGAAAAGGACCCCTCTCCTCCCGAGTTCTTACAGGCCAATAACCCGTTTTGAATTCGGACATACAAGATTTTAACTTCCCTTTTGGTATCCAGAATTAAGCCCTTTGGCCGGACCCTCCTCTCACTCCAACAGGTTGGCTCGGTCCCATACAGAAATATTTTTCGGCACTTAGGCCTAACCCGGGACATACTAGCCTATACGCACCAAACTGGTATTGCAGGCCTGTGTGTCTCTTTAGACCAAAAAACAGGCATTTGATCGGGTCAATCATTCATACTTGCTTGCCATATTTCAGGCATATGGGTTTCCCCTCTGAATTTGTTCAGCTTCTCCGAGAATTGTATGATAATTTATCCAGTGACCTGGTCATTAATGGTGTGGTGCAGGGTGAAATTGCAATTCATAGAGGTGTCAGACAAGGATGCCCCTTGTCGCCGCTTGGTGTTTGTCTTGTGTCTAGACCCCTTCATCAGAAAACTCGTTGATAACCCCAAAATTAGGGGTCTCCCCTTGCCTGGACAAGGCTCGGTTAAAGTGTCTGCGTACGCAGATGACGTCACTATTTTTATCCGGGACACTGATAGCCTCACGGCTGTTTTAGGGGACTTCAGTCTTATGCTCGACTTTCAGGTGCCGAGTTAAATGCCACAAAAAGTGCTATTCTCCCTCTGGAAACGCTACACTCGCCCCCATTCATAACTTAAAAATAGTTCGAGACCTGATGATTCTCGGCGTCAAATTTACCGAAGAAGGTGTTTCTCCAGACATGTGGCCGAGTTAGTTGAGGATATTCAAAAGAATGTTGCCCGGGCTAGGTCTTTCAACTTCTCTTTTTCGGAGAAATCGTATCTGATTAAATGCGTTTTTCTTGCTAAATTCTTTTTTGTCTCCAGGATTATGCTGCCTCCCAATCCTGTTACGCACAAAGTGTCCCCGCGACATTTTTTCTTTCTTTTGGGATGGAAGCACGGAGCGTTTAGCGAGAGATGCCCTGCGCCTCCCACGTCGCTCTGGGGGTTATGGTCTCCCTTGCATCGACCTCATGAGCCAGTTGTTGGCCCTTAGAGTCGTCTCTTCACTTCTCAGGGACGTAGAAGCTCAGGGCAGACCTTTGATCCTGTACTTTCTCGGTCCCTCTAGACGGGTTCTTTGTCCAACTATGGCCAGAAACCTGTACCCCAGTGCAGCTTTCTCGTCAAGACTGTTCAAGGCCGTCATTACTTTAGCTAAGGAAATTCGTGCACTGGATGCTGATCTCGATTTTGTGAATGAACAACCTGCCAGGCTGTGTGAAAAAATAGTTACTGCGAGGTCGGGCAGACGTGTGGATCCACCAGATTTCCCCTGGTTACGGCTGACTTCAGGTAGGCTACCAGAGGACGCCAAAAACATCCAGTGGCAAAAGCGTGGCGAATTCTTCCCACAAAGATAAATTATTTCGCTGGGGAGTAACACAGAACTCTTCCTGTCCCAACTGCGGTCAACCAGAATCCACGGCTCACACGTTCTCAAGCTGCACTGTTGCGCGTTGCTTTTGGCGCATCATACACCGTGCCGCTCCAAGTTTGGGGCTTGCACGGTATCAACTGAGAGAACAGTGCCCTGGCACTCCCCTTGGCAAACTATTCGTAGTGATTGGCGATTATATACTATGGCGTAATCGCTGCAGGGCTGTAGCACAGAATCGCAGGCTACGTATGCAGTGGCCCTTGCTTTCCTTCTTCAGACAACACCTCGTGACCTTTTTGGAAGGCGAGTTGGCCCTTTTGGGTGAGGAAGAGTTTTTGCGACATTGGTCTACCCGGTTTATTGAGGTTTTCAGACAAAAGGGTTATTATTCATGCCAGTTTTCCAGACCTGTGTCCTTAGGGATTTTCGTTGTAACAATTGATCTTGGTGTTAGAATTGAGTGTTAGTGCGCTACAGTACCCGTTGTGACATAAACCAACCCTGTTTTGTATATTGCTGCATTCTTGAAGCGAATGTTTTTGTATCATGGTTTCCTCGCATGTTAATCTTTTGGTTTAAGCAACTCTAAATTGTTTGTATGTTAATCTTTTGTCTACAATCAACTTGAAACTGTTTATGTGTTTCTGTAAGTGTCTGTAACTGGCAGCTTTCGCCGCTCTATTAGTTTGTAGCGACAGGCGCTGCACTTGGTTAATTGTTTCTGGTTGTTACGTTGTATCATTGATACCAGGATTTTTTGATAATAAATTTATCCTTTCAAGACAGACAGACCAAAATTTATGCGTAAGTAGCCCAAGAAAGAATCGTCGTTAAAAATCAGCACGGGTTTTTCGTGCGCCGAGTCGAGTATGATTCACAGATTTTTTTCTTCATACTTTCGCATAAAGGGCGTCAAAACGAGCACCTGTTCACTTTATACGATCAAAACCAGGGGACCTTAGCGTAAATGTCGCTTTAATGTACAAGGTAGTGTGCGCTCATTCACCGGCAGCTGCTTTGTATCGGGTTTTTCCGGTACCATGACAGTAGTGGAATTGGTATAAGCCGAGCCTTCAGTAGGTGTGTAGACGTACCTTGTCCGTTTGTTTGTACTTGTTCTTCAGTCACACGAAGCCACAACAAAGAAACACTGTGTAAGCACGTCATATCTCATCAGGGCCCATTGAAGCCTCGAAAGGCTTCCTGCCAAATATTCTTTTTTCTCTTTCCTGTTTTCATAAAAAAAAGCGCTTCGACGAAATGACGCGGCATCTACGGAAGTCGTGAAAGCTCTTGTTAGTTTTCAATTCATGTCAGTTTCTGCGCTGAATGCCCGAAGCAGGTGCGAGAATATGACCGACGTTATTCGGTGCGGCAAAGCATGGCTCAATTCTGGATTCTCGCAGCGGTCCTTTGCACGTTCAGTTTGGTGCTGCGCTCTTGCGGCGAAAAACGATCCATCATCGTGGACCACGCGTACAAGCGGTTCCTGAAAGATGGCGAGCCATTTCAATTCGTGGCAGGCGCCATGCACTACTTCCGGGTGCCGCGAGCTTACTGGAAGGACCGGCTCCACAAGCTGCGCATGGCGGGCCTCAACGCGGTCGACTTCTATGTCGAGTGGAGCAGCCACGAACCGCAGCCTCTCGAGTACAACTTCGTGGAAATGTACGACTTGGTCGCCTTCTTGAACGAGGTCCAGAACGAAGGCCTTCTCGCTATTGTTCGGCCAGGACCGTACATATGCGCGGAGAGAGACAACGGCGGCTTCCCGTACTGGCTGCTCAAGGAACATCCCGGGATGATGTACCGGAGCATGGACGACAACTACCGGAGGCTCATGGAACGGTGGTACGCGAAGCTTCTTCCCATGCTTGTGCCCTATCTCTACAAGAACGGCGGCCCCATTTTCGCCGTGCAGGTGGAGAACGAGTTCGGGCACTACAAGCAGTGCGACCCCAACTACATGAACTTTGTGCTGACTCGTTTGGAACGCGTCTTGGGAAAGGACGTCGTCTACTTCCGCAACGACTTCCCCGATGAGGCGTACTTCTCGTGCGACTACGTACGCGACATTCTGGTGGCTGGGAACTTCGACTATACGCAGGACCCTAAGAAAATGTTCGCCGTCGTGGACTGGGCTCAGGTTCGGCCCTCTCCCCATTTTGTGGCCGAGTACTATACCGGTTGGATGGACCAGTGGGCCTGGGATCACAACAATAAGAGTGATCTGAAACTCGTTGACCGGTTCAGGGAGATACTTAAGATGGGCGCGTCGGTAACCATATACATGTTTCACGGTGGCACCAGCTTCGGTTTTAAAGCGGGGATCTGTATGGACAGCCCTCTGGTGACCAGCTACGACTACGGGGCTCCCATTGCTGAAGACGGCTCGCTCCGACCAATGTACTACAAGTTCAGGGAAGTGATTAAGGACTTCCTTCCGCTCCCCAGAGGAGACCTTCCCGCTCAAGCGAATAAACTAAACTTTGGGCCCGTCAAACTTAATCAATATTTAAGCCTTGATGAAGTGTTGAACTACTTTCGCAAGAAAAATTGGCTCAACCACAAGGAGGCTACACTCCCGATGACTTTCGAAGAGTTGGGGCAGGACTACGGGTTCGTCTTGTACTGGGCGCAGGTGAACGTAGACACGTCGGGCGGCAAAGGGAAGTTGGAATTGCACGGACTACGCGATCGAGCGCACGTGTTCGTGCAAAACACGGTGCACGTCTTCTATAGCTTTATACCGCTCACTGAGAAGACGAAGACTTCAGCTGAGATCTCCGTGAAAAAGGGGGACAAACTAGTCATCCTGGTTGAGAATATGGGGAGGGACGAAGTCGGAAACAGGAACCACGACCGCAAGGTACGTGAGCACTTCAGTCTTGAAGAAGTCGCTGTAAACTCATTTTGTGCGTATCAAGTACACGCACCTTGAGGCACTTTAGGTGTTCAGCACTAGTGCGTTGCAGTGAGCATTCTTTAATAGTTGGGTAGTGTGCGTGCAAACGAAGCAGACGTTGTTGATCTGGCCGGCTAATTTCGTCTCGATTAAGCTTGATTTGTCAAACACAATCATGATCCCTGCCTGAAAGCTGCTGAGTGATCCCACGGTCGCATATATACCGCTACACGTCAGGGATAATTGGCTCGCCATAGGTTCGAAGTTGGGAGACACGATGATGGATGTCTGGAGTTGCCTAGATGCAACTATATATTGCCGCGAACCATACATTGGGTTTGTTTATTTGTGTTTTGCTTTTACCGCCCGGCTGCGCCGGTTTGTGTTATCTCTGCGCCAAGGGAAGCGCGTGTTCCATTCTTTCTTTCTGTGCCGCATGTTTTATCTGTTGTGATAGGGAGAGCATTCCGATCTAACGTGAACAGCTCAGAATAATCTTCTTGGATCTACTATTTCTCGATGCGAATCGACGTTTCGAGAACCCACGCGCGCCAAAAGATAAAAATCCTGCAGTGGCGGGACGCCGGGGCATTCGATTCGACGACACTCGCCTGTGCAAGGTCACTTTGTTGACCGCTGCTTCGGCCGCCTCTGTATTCTTTGAGTTGTTAGGGGAGCACAAGTTCGCTCCAATAAACGTGTTTTCTCATTCAACACAACTGCATCGTCCTTGTCTTCGTGACATCTGGTGGAGGTGCTGGGTACGTCACCCTTCATGCCCACTACAACCTCGAAAAGCCGCCAAGCCAGTCCAACAAGAGCCAGCCCCCGCCTGCAAGACTTACCGCCCGAGTTCGGTTTGATGCCAGAAGGGCCCAAGAAAAGGAACGCTGCAACCAACACCATGGTGCAAGAAACAACGTCGCCAGTCGTCCTGCAGCAGCCCCGGGAACCGCCATCGTTCCGAGGAGCCCCCGCAGAAGACCCAGAAGAATGGTTGGAGAAACTGGAGCGCGTCCGGAAATTCAACAGGTGGGACGACGCAGAAACGTTCCGGCACGTTTTCTTTTACTTGGAAGATTCGGCTCGCACTTGGTTCGAGAACCACGAGAGCTCCTTGACAAACTGGGCTCAGTTCAAAAGCGAGTTTACTAAGACCTTCACTACCGTCGTGCGGAAAGAAAGAGCCGCCCTTTTGTTGGAAACGCGCACGCAACACCCCAACGAAGGTGTCGTGATCTTCGTTGAGGAGATGAAGCAGCTATTTCGCCGCGCGGACCCCGAAATGACGGAAGAAAAGAAGTTGCGCTTCTTAATGCGCGGAGTGAAGGAGGAACTGTTTGCTGGACTTGTCCGAAATCCGCCCAAAACCGTCGCCGAATTCGTGACCGAAGCTAGCACCATTGAGAAAAGCCCTCGAAATGCGTGCTAAGCAGTATGACCGCAGCTTTGTTGGCGCGGCCAATGCGAACGACTTTGGCAGCACGCGGATCCCGGCCGACAGCCTACGCGAGACTATCCGCGCAATAGTGAGAGAGGAGCTGCGGAAACTTCTCCCACGCCGCCGCCAGCCCCAAGTCGCTTCCCTCACCGAAGTGATTAGAGAAGAAGTGCAACAAGCGTTGGGAACTTCTACGCCATCCGAGGTGCCCCGAGAGCCACAAGCTATGACATACTCCGCGGCTGTTCGTCGACCCCGCCCTGCTCCAACACGCCGTCAAGAGGCCCCGCCGTACCGCCGCCCACTGTCACCCGCCCGACCCCCGGTAGCCCGAAACCAGACGCCGAGGAAGACGGACGTATGGCGAACTCCCGATAACCGTCCTCTGTGCTACCACTGCGGAGAGGCCGACCACATTTACCGTCGCTGCCCATACAAGAGACTCGGACTGCGTGGTTTCTCCGTCGACGCACCTCGCCCTCTCCCTGGCCAACGACCACGTGAGATCGACGAGTATCTATCTGAAACCAGCCGTGGCCCAGCGCGTTTCAACCGTTCGCCGTCGCCCTATCCCTACCAATCGCCGAACCGCCGTAGCAACGCTGACTTCGCCCGTGGAAGGTCCCCCAGCCCACGCGGGGGAAACTAAAGGCGGCAACTTCTGGAGGTGAAGTTGCTCTACGCACAGCAGGAGGCCACCTCGTGACGCCAAGTGGAACGTGCACATCGCGCGTCACCATAGACGGCACAACGTACCCTGCGGCGTTCGTCGTTCTGCCTAACTGCTCCCGCGACGTGATTCTCGGAATGGACTTTTTGACGGACAACGGCCGCAATAATTGATCTGCAGACCAAGTCGATACATTTTCCTCCAATCACTCCACGACGCCGCAGCCGAACCCCGATCACCGTGCTGCTGTCAGGATCGCCGACGATCACATCACCCTGCCAACCCCGCGCAAGCTTGATGATCGCCGTCTACTGTGAGGATGCTGCTTCTGACATCGACGCTATTGTAGAGAGTGATCGAAGGTTGCTTCTCGACCGCGGTGTCTCCGTCGCAAGAGGCATTGCGCACTTTAAGCAACGCCAATCTCACGTTTTGGTTCACTAATTTCACCGAAGAGTACCAGCATTTAAACAGGGACTGCAATTGCGTCCTCGAAGAAACGCAAGAAGCAAGTGATGTGATCGCAGTCGCCGACTTTGAACGCACACCCGTAGAAACCTTCAAGCTCCCGCAGCCCTTCGACGTGAATCCGGCGCTACCGGCAAGAACAACGGAACAAATTATTGGCTTTGCTGCGTCGCTATAGCGAATGTTTTCGTCGAGCGCAAAAACTACGTCAGATCCCCTCTAGCGAAGCAACCGAATAATAACCGAAGATGGAGCCCGACCTACCCGACAGTCACCGTACCGCGTCTCTTCACACGAACGGGAAGCCATCCGGACTCAAGTCGACGACATGCTCAGCGACGACATTATACAGCCATCGAAAAGCCCCTGGGCTGCGCCCGTCGTACTCGTAAAGAAAAAAGACGGCACATTAAGGTTTTGTGTGTTGACTACCGGCGACTGAACAAAATCACGAAAAAGGACGTGTACCCCCTCCCCCGAATCGACGACGCCCTCGACCACCTCTGCACGCGAAGTACTTCTCATCGATGGACCTGAAGACCGGCTACTGGCAAATTGAAGTGGACGAGAGAGACCGAGAGAAGACTGCATTTATAACCCCAGACGGCCTATACGAGTTCAAGGTGATGCCGTTTGGGCTGTGCACAGCACCAGCGACGTTTCAAAGAGTCATGGACACTGTGCTAGCTGGCCTTAAGTGGCACACCTGCCTCGTATACCTCGACGACGTAGTGGTATTCGCCCGGACTTTCGACGAACACCTTGCAAGGTTGGAGTCTGTACTCGAGGCCATTCGTACGTCGGGGTTGACGCTGAAGCCCGAAAAGTGCCGTTTCGCATACGGGGAACTCAAGTTCTTGGGCCACGTCGTCAACGCCGCGGGAGTCCTACCTGACCCGGCAAAAACTTCAGCCATTGCGAACTTCCCAAGGGCCGAAGACAAGAAGGGCGTGCGCAGATTTCTCGTGGCTGTGCGCATACTACCGGCGCTTCGTCGCAAACTTCGCACGCATTGCAGAGCCCACTCACGCGCTTGACGAAAGATAGCACCCCCTTTCAGCTGGAAAACGACCAAGAAAAAGCATTCTGCGAGCTGCAAAAACGCCTGCAAAGCCGCCCGTGCTCGCTCATTTCGACGAAAATGCCGAAACGGAAATGCACACGGACGCCAGTGATATAGGCTTGGGTGCCGTCCTTGTCCAAAAGCAAAGCGGCTGCGAAAGGGTAATCGCCTATGCCAGCCGTGGTCTGTCGAAGGAGGAGAAAAACTATTCTGCCTCTGAGAAAGAGTGCCTGGCTATTATATGGGCGATTTCAAAATTTCGCCCATACGTGTATGGAAGGCCATTCAAGGGTTGTAACAGACCACCATGCGCTGTGTTGGCTCAGCTAATTTGAAGGACCCTCTGGCCGTCTTGGGCGGTGGAGCTTGCGCCTGCAGGAGTTCGACGTTACAGTCGTTTATAAATCCGGCAGGAAACACTCCGACGCCGACTGCCTGTCCCGCGCCCCCGTCGACCCACCACCACAAGACGCTGATGAAGACAGCGCGTTCTTCGGGATCGTGACGGAGAGCGACCTAGCCGCCCAGCAGCGTGCCGACCCCGACTTACGCGTCATAATCGAGTACCTCGAGGGATGCAACGTTGCCGTTCCTAGGACCTTCAAACGCAGCTTACCAGCATTCAGCCTGAGAAACTCCGTCCTTGTGAAGAAGAATTTCAGCCCCGGAACAAGAGCGAATTACCTTCTCGTCATCCCCGCGGACCTTCGTGACGAAATTTTGGAAGCGTGCCACGACGACCCGTCTTCCGGACATCTGGGCACAGCCCGCACTATTGGAAAAATCAAGGCGAGGTACTACTGGCCCGGCCTTACCTCTGACGTCACCCACTACGTCCGGAGCTGCCGTGACTGCCAGCGACGAAAAACGCCGCCGACAAGACCCGCCGGACTTCTGCAACCGATCGCCGTCCCATCGAGACCATTTCAACAGATTGGAATGGACCTTTTAGGCCCGTTCCCTACGTCACGATCACAGAACAAGTGGATTGTCGTAGCGACAGACTACATGACGCGCTACGCAGAGACCGCCGCTCTTCCGAGGGGGACTGCACAAGAAGTGGCGAAGTTCTTTATAAGCCAAGTTGTGCTGCGACATGGAGCCCCGGAAGTCCTAATCACAGACCGCGGAACGGCATTTACTGCGGAGCTGATGCAAGGAGTATTACGCTACAGCAACACGGATCACCGAAGAACGACGGCGTACCACCCCCAGACGAACGGACTAACAGAACGTCTGAACAAGACAATCGCAGATATGCTGTCAATGTACGTTGACGTTGAACATAAGACTTGGGACGAAGTGCTCCCGTATGTCACGTTTGCGTACAACACGGCTATCCAGGAGACGACACAGCTGACGCCGTTCGAGCTTGTCTACGGTAGAAGGCCGACTACGATGCTCGACGCCATGCTTCCGCACGTAGAAGACGACGACCTCAACGCCGACGTCCACGGATATCTTCAACGTGCGGAGGAGGCCCGCCAGCTCGCTCGAGTTCGTATAACGGCAGCAGCAGCTGGTGGATGCGGGCCGCTACAACCTCCGACGCCGAGACGCCGAGTACCAACCAGGGGATCGTGTGTGGGTTTGGACTCCCATCCGACGACGCGGACTCAGTGAGAAGCTCCTGCGACGGTATTTCGGACCCTACCAGATTCTACGGACGTGTTGGCCAACTTACCTACGAAGTGATCCCCGATGGTGACTCCGGCACATCACGACGACGCACGCGGCCTGAAGTCGTCCACGTGGTTCGCTTAAAACCTTTCTACGGACGATGACGAACTTTATTTTCATTTGTTCGGACTGTCGCTTATGTTAGCATCGGGTCGATGCACTCTTGAGGGGGGGGGGTAATGCCGCGAACCATACATTGGGTTTGTTTATTTGTGTTTTGCTTTTACCGCCCGGCTGCGCCGGTTTGTGTTATCTCTGCGCCAAGGGAAGCGCGTGTTCCATTCTTTCTTTCTGTGCCGCATGTTTTATCTGTTGTGATAGGGAGAGCATTCCGATCTAACGTGAACAGCTCAGAATAATCTTCTTGGATCTACTATGTTCTCGATGCGAATCGACGTTTCGAGAACCACGCGCGCCAAAAGATAAAAATCCTGCAGTGCGGACGCCGGGGCATTCGATTCGACGACACTCGCCTGTGCAAGTCACTTTGTTGACCGCTGCTTCGCCGCCTCTGTATTCTTTTGAGTTGTTAGGGGAGCACAAGTTCGCTCCAATAAACGTGTTTCTCATTCAACACAACTGCATCGTCCTTGTCTTCGTGACAATATTCATTGTTACGCCCTGCACATACGTCCTTGTACATATGTTAATGAGGTGTCGCGGTGATTATGATCCGTATTTTTAGTGAAATCACAAAATAACAAAGACCAAGGAGCTTTAAACGGGTAATAAGACTTTTACATTAACCGTCTCCAATGTCATTTTTATACAATGAGCGTAGATTGCACTTGTTTAATTGACTCGCAAGCCGCGTGAACGTGAAAGGAAGCATGGGGGGAGAGAATAAAATGCAGGCAACAATTCCTTCAAGTTAATTCATGCTTTTGGCGAGGTTGTCTGGAGATTGTGTTTTGCTCACGCAAGTTCGTGCACGGCGAACACAGTTGGGAAGGCCGGTGACGCGCAGGGAAGCGTAAGTTAAATACAAACGCCAAAGAACAGCTTTCATCATACAAATACGATTAGTGATTCAGATCATGCAACCTCGCTTTTCTGGCGCCTTTCTAAAATTTCATGATGTAGCTTGTAATTATTAACGTGTAAGGTATTACTTGACCGTTATTGCACGCAGCTTTTACTCGCAACTCCGTTTTATTGTACTTTTTTGTTTATTTTTGTATTTGATACTGCCAGCCACCTCCTGGCAGCCAGGGCAGGAATGGTAGAGAGCAGAGGAAGAGTGAAAAGCTGCACACGACCAGTAACCAGATCCGCGGTAATAAAGACCTCTAATGACCTCTAATAATGACCCAAAGAGCTCTAATGACCTCTAATAATTGTGACCTCCAAAGAGCAGTAAAGCCCTTTAGCGGTCATTACATGTTTTCTTTGTTATTTTAACGTCGTTCATTTTTTCACCCTCCGCGCTTCGAATAATCCGTAAGAATGACAGCCACTATGTGCTTTGCCTCCTCAGAAATTAACTTTTCATGTACATATATCTTTCTCTCTTTCACCGCAACCGGGAAGGGAATCAAGAATGTGACCCTGAACTCTCAGCTAATAACTGGTTGGACAATGGACGTGGTTCCGCTGACCCGCAATCAGGACGTATCAGAGATCCTGCACATTCTCCGGAAAGAAGGTGACGGAAAGCTTCCGGGATTCTTTGGCGGGAATTTTAAACTGTCCCCCGAGCAGCAGCCTCTGGACACCTTCCTGGACCCGACGGGATGGGGAAAAGGCGTAGCCTACGTGAACGGCATCAACCTGGGACGATACTGGCCGATGGTGGGGCCGCAGATAAGGCTTTATCTTCCGGCTCCCTTCCTCAGGAGGCACCCCGAGGAGAATAGGATCATGCTGTTCGAGGTCGATCAAGTGCCCGGTGACCGGACGGTGAAGCTTGTGGACCAGCCGTTGCTCGACTCGCCGGCGAATTTTTCCGACTCTTGAAGCTACGTTTTCGGTGCAGTTGCAGAACAGCTTCGAATAACTTGCCTGACGACAAAGGCTCCTCATCCCCTACCGACGATCAGTTATTGCCGAGGAGAGGGCAGTGTTTATTTGAAGCATTGATTAAAAGTGCGAAAAAGGTCTCGTCAGGTACAAATTGTGTGTTATAGAAATTGATTAAAACATGCGGCATTTGTACGGGACACCGAAAACCAAACGCAAGAGAGAAGTTCGAGGAAGGACTTTAAGGGGAGGAGTGCCGTACATTGTAACTTAAGGTGAAGTATGTTTTATTTAACGCATTTATTGATTTATTCGTATTAAATATTTTTCGATTAGCCATTATCCTCTCCTATCGCAAGTCGGTGCACTTGCTAGAACACGCAAACCTGCTACGAATTCGCGCTTTTGGGAAAGTATTATTGGTTTTAGCAACTGATTTATTTAAATCGAATCCAATAAATTAGTGTTTATTTTTTTAGCTGCTTCCCCGAGCGCTTGCCTACTCCCTTCCTTGGTATTTAGCACTGTACATGCATTCGCAGAAGTGCATACAATACTTGGCCACACATCAACCTCATCCATGCAAATGCGTATGTCCGTTTGGTCAGAGGCACAGATTACCACAATCCTTGCAATTAAACATACTGATTTACTGTGCCTTTAGCTAATTGATTTCTTTATAGAATTTAACGCGTCGAAACAGCACAGGCTATGAGGCGCGTCGTAGTGGAGGGCTCTCGGTTAATTTCCATTACATGGGGTTCTCAAACGGGCGCCTAAATATCGAACACACGGCTGTTTTCGCTTTTCACCAGCCTGAGAAAAGCCGCCACCGAGGCGAGGATTTGCTTGGGCACAGCAGCACAACGCCTTAGCCCCTGAGCCACCGCAGCGGGTATTCTGCACTCTGCAATCTCTACCTCGTCGGCACATACTCCAAATTTCGAATATATTTGTCAGAGTTTATTAAGTTTTCATGAAAAACTCACCTCACGTGCAAAAAAAAAAAAGCGTGGCCGGATCTCGAACTAAGTCACTGCACAAAAGCCTGATGGGCTGGTGTTACACCATTGAGGAACAGTGTCACCCCATGAAACATTCACGTTGAAAACTGCGTGAACGCTAGTTCCCCCATGCTACCTCGTGTACTAACGGCTTTAGTTTTGAGTAATACCTACCAGGTGATGCAGCGGCTTGTTTTTTTGGTGACTGACACTACCGTACAAAGACGGATTTCGGGCTCTGCTCCGTAATATGAACAATAATTGACCGCTTGTTTACACGCATCACCATTTACAAAGCTTCACCTCTACACATACGAGCTACTTCTTGGTTTAGTGCTGAGCCCAAGGTCGCGGGTTTGATGCCGGCCGCGGTGGCTGCTTCTCTTTCTGACTAGGGCGGAAAGCTAAAACGCCTGTGCGTCGAAATTTCGGCGCACGTTAGAGAACCCCAGGTGGTCAAAATTACTCCGGAGCCCTCCACTACGGAGTGTCTCATAGCCCAGGTTCCTATTCCGCGCTTTGAACCAAATCAATCAATCAATCAATCAATCAATAAATCAATCAATCAATCAATCAATCAATCAATCAATCAATCAATCAATCAATCAATCAATCAATCAATCAATCAATCAATCAATCAATCAATCAATATATCAATCTTATTCTTTAGCTGAGCAGGCGTTTCATTACGTATTGCCGTTATACAATGGGGAACATTTGGAAGGCAACACCGTGCCGTTGGTTGTCGCCTACGCATTTTCTTGGGCGGTGTTTCGAATGCAAGCTTTCCAACATTAAAGACACGTGGAAAGCATTTCGAATCCACCTGTGAGCCCAACTGGGAAAAAACGAAGACGAAAACGTCACTCCCGGTATTACGATACGTTGACCTCTCCGGCGAGCTGCTACTATACCTCTGTCGGCGTATCTTATGACACAATGCGACGAGGCGCAGTCGGCGCAAGCGACGTACGTAAACGGAACACGTTTCTGCATTCGTGGGCGAATCCGAAACGACGAAACGGCGATGGCTTCTCCGGCCGTCGTCGTCTCCGATTACCCAGCCCGATAACATGCAAATTTCGCGAAGAGCGAGTTCCGAGGGGGCAACAACGGGGACACGAAGGCAGCGTAGAGACCCTCTAGCTTCCTCTGCTCGTGTAACGCGAGACGGCCGCGTGTCGTTTGTAAGGCGAGCCGGGACCCCGGAGCGACTGTCTCGCGAGCATGCCCTCGCTGCTTGCGTATTCCCCGCGCCACCCGGAATTCAGTGCACCGCGCAGGAATGTGGGGATTGTTGGGAACTCGCGATTCCATGCGTCACGAAGCAAGTTCAGGCTCCATGCTTTGCAACGTAGAAGCTCCTCTGCTGTCGCCGTCAGGCGGGGCCGTGATAGGCCTAACGAACGTTGCCTGCAGCATTACGCAAGCGAATATTTGGACACGGCGATTTTGAAGGTATATCTTCATTCTCCCCATCAAACAGGATGCAAGCAACACCTCCCAATAGAGAAGCCTTGCATCTGCATCGGAAATAAATAATCGGCTTCGGGAGTGTCGATTCCCGTCTGGCCACCGCAACTAAAAATACACTGTACAATTGTTTGGAGCAACTGTTAATTTCAGGCAACATAAAAAGCTTAAAAGAAGCTAGCTGGATTTATTGTGTAGGCGGTGTCACTCGAAAATGGGATGCGTAATGTTCCCAGCGTTGCATGAAAGTAAGCTGAGAGCGGATGTTTGTGGAATCGTTGCTGGTCCCGCGCAGTTGCGTCAATGCGCGCGAGTGTCCCGTTTCGTGTGCGGCACGCGCAAGTCTTTTGGGTGGGCCCGCGTGGGTGTTGTTTCGAAATGGACGTTTGGAGAGTCGTGCCGCGGTGATCTGCGACTTTCGAAAAGGTGGGGATATATGCGAACAATGTGGGAGGAATGTTTTACGTTCGTTTCTCTACTTTTTTGCTTGTTTATTGACACGAAAGTGTTTTATTCCCTGATACAAGAAGACTTCGCTGACGTCATATCCGTCACGGAAGTGACGCCAGTACAACGAAGCAAGCGGCCTGTAAAGGGTGCACCCCTGCACACAAGGTATTCTTGCGGGGAAGCAACCTTTAGTACGTAAGATTAGGTAATACTTAGGGTTGTTCGTTTTCGGGTTTTATATTTTAACACGAAAGTTTAATACCGGAATACACCAAGATTTCACTGACGTCATGTTCGTCACGGAAATGAAGCCAGCACACCTTTGCAGAAGCGACCCGTCAGCAGGACGTCGCTCGCCAAGCACACCCGCAAGACAGCCGCTGACCCGCCAATCATGCCCAGCTGCAGATTTTGCTGCACATTTCCCTTTCGTGTTTTACCGATTCCTATGACAGACGAATCAACCACAGTTTTTTTTTTTTCTCCTTGCGCGAGCGTGCGACGTGAAACGTACACAAGAACGACTTGGCTTTGTTCAGGGGCTACACTTACCTGAAGCGTCTGTGGACTCGCACTTGTAACTTTGCTTCGATCTACCTGCGCTATCGGCCCACAGTCGACGCCTGCCTTCTGTGCGCTGTTTGCCATTTTACATGACGACGACGCGACGGAATCTCGGTTTGCTGCGCTTATACCGCAGATATGTAAACACGGCCGTTGCCCCCTTTCCACACTTCTGTTGCCGCTGTGCCCGAGTTTTAGCGCACGCACTTGTCGCTGCAGCTGTCTTAGTTTCCTGTTGGCGGCGATGACGCCACTCCGCGGACGCTTGATGAGCACCGCTGAGAGCGGACAGAGGTAGATACGAGTAACTGAAGGTGTTCTGAATTTTCGCACGTTCTCATCCGGGGAGTCGTTCTTGAGTTATGGAGCCTCTGAGGAGAAGGAAACGCTGGTAATGTGCTCTAGCACTTGTGACGTAAGGAACCTGAAATAGGACGTTTAGTTTTTCACTATATATGAGCCATTATCTATCGCGAGGTACAACCAGCGTTTGAATATCGCCTATAGCAAACTAGGCTCTAGCCAGGTTAACTTTGCTGCCTTTCTTCTACATCCTTCCTTCCTTCCTTCCTTCCTTCCTTCCTTCCTTCCTTCCTTCCTTCCTTCCTTCCTTCCAAAAGCTGCCTTATGCACGCGAAATACATACGTTCTGACTTTGACTTTGTAATGTCAGAAAAGAACTCGCAGCTTTTGTTTGGCTTAGCATTTAAAGACAGAAGGAATTCTTTGTATGTGTGCTCAAAATTTTCCGTCCGGCAATAATCTTCCTTTAGATTGATGTGGCGGAAAAAATGTGTAAACTTCGGGAATTATGCACTGTTGTGTAAATGCAGGGCGTTACATGGTTGTGTGGGGTATTCGACAAAGAATGCTTAAACGTCAGATGGGCTTGCCACGCGGCAAGTACTGAACCACCCCATTACATTGCACTTTCCCCAACTATGGGTAATTCATTCACGACACCAGTCTACGGGTCGATACACTCCGGATGACGATTGGGATGAGGATGATGATGATAGTGGAAGTGGTGGTCGTCGTTTAGTCGCCTTACTTCAGGCTTTCCCACAAGAACCACTTTCGAGGAAATGGGAGGAGGTATCTTCTTTTTAGCCCAGATGTTGGAAGTTTCCGCTCTCAGCCGTGCTCATCAAGCGTCCGCGGAGAGACGCCATCACGGCCAACCAAAAACTAAGACAGTTACAGCTAGAAGCGCGCGTTCGCCAAAACTAGAAATCGGGTGCAGCGGCAACAGAAGTGGGGAAAGGGGGCAACGGCAGTGCTTACATAGCTTCGGTAAAAGAGCAGTACACCCATTTTCTGTCGCGTCGACGTCATGTGAAACGGCACCCTGCGCTCAGAAGGCAGGCTTGGACTGTGGGCCGAAAGCGCAGGTAGATCGAGCCGAACTTGCAAGTACGAGTTCACAGACGCTTCCTGTAAGTGGTTTAGCCTAATAGCATTATACTAGTTAAAAAACACAAAAAATGGATAATTGGCCTAATAACAATTTAAAGTAGGTAAAAAATCCAGGGCAATCCACCCTAACGTGAAACTTAGGGAGGGGCGAAGCAAGCAGTGTATGAGTGCACACTTGGTGCCTTGGCGTTTTTGCCCACGTAGATGAAACCGTTGGGGGGTGGGTAGAGGTATACAGCTTTGCTGTAAAAGTCTCAGGTCTTTGAAGCACGAAGTGTTCTAGCGCGGGGCGTCGGAAAATGAGTGTCCCGGTGTTTAGGTACCGTGACTACATGAGACGACAACGACAGGAGACGCCGACAGCTATAGCCCCTAAAGGGCTTCGCGCCTAAAATTCTAATATTCGCGAAAAAACAAGATGCGTCACACGAAAGGATTGATTGATTGATTGTGGGGGTTTAACGCACCGACGCAACGCAGGCGATGAGGCGCGCCGTAGTGGAGGGCTCCGGATTAATTTTGACCACCTGGGGATCTTTAACGTGCGCCGAAATCTCGTACACACGGGCATTTTTGCTTTTCGCCTCCATCAGAAAAGCGGCCGCCGCGGCCGGGAATCGAACCCGCGACCTCGTGCTCAGCAGCGCAACGCCTTAGCCACTGAGCCACCGCGGCGGGTCACACGAAAGGAGTGACCGCACCGATACCAATACGACCTCAATTCACCCGTATAAAAAGATAGAGCCTGGGAAACATAGGCATGTAGTTATTTCTTTTTTTTTTTCATTTTCCTTCGTAGCTTCTTCCAAGATCGTTACAAACTTCCCCCTAAAAAGAAGGCCTGCGTGATAAGTCAGCCGCGCAGAGGTGACAACTGATTCACGCTGTTCTGATACGTAGGGTTAAGGAAAAAACCTCACCGTTCTACTTCAACGTAAAGTAAACGGATGTGTGGGAAAACGGGGGACAAGTACAGGCTGGAAAGCTTGCACATCACGGTGGCCTTCTACTTGCGGCCGGTCCTCCGTTTCTATTTCCAATTCCCCGAGTATAAACAGGGAAGTCGTTCTCGTCCCACGGCTCATTTGCATCCCATCTTAGTCCTGAGAAACGAAAACCGAAAATGAACAGCGCAGGGGAGAGGTAAAACCCTTGCGGCACGCCGTCCACACAAAACCGGCGCGGAGGAAAACGCGCGGACCCCTCGCTGGTCGTTTCCCGCTGAAGAGGGAAGAGTAGGGAAAGGAAAAAGGCGGCACGGATGGTGCGAGGTCGGTGTCCAGTGGAGCGTACGAAGAAGATTCCAGTGGCCCTGCAGCAATCGGGAAAAGCCGTCGCCTGGTCTCTGCAAATGTGGAGTGCATGGGAATGTTCGATGACGTGACCTCTGTATTGCATTTAATCCTACAAGGAAAACTAAGATGTAGCAATGGTAGCAGTGTTACATTAATTGCGTAGGAAAAGGATCCGTGGTTCGGGTTGTGGTAATAGATGATTAGAAAAACGAGGATCAGGAGAGGAAAGTGCAAGTTTCGGAGGTGGTTCTTTGTGGATACTATGAAGGCTTGTCTTTTTTCTGTCTTAGGTGTGGTACCGAGTGATACAAGGTAGAGACGGCATTTACTTTACTCGGGCCAGGACACTTTTAAGGAATAAATGGCTTTTTTATGTTATTCTCCGGTTCTCTCCGCGGACGCCTATCCTATATATGATTCGTAGTGCCAGTGTACTACGAACCTAAAAAAGTGATTCGAGTTATGTTCCCTTAGCTAAGCTGGCGTGTGGCCACCTTTACGTATATTTTTCGTGGGTGTATTATTAGCAACCCAACAAGTTCATGCGCATTTTAGATGCAGCTCTTAATTAGGCGCCGTCTCCTGCGGTTTCGCGTTGCCATTGGCCTCGTTGTTACCGTGATAACGAAGAGGACACCGAAGATAGACGAAATAAACGAGCTCCAAAGCGGAGGAGGAAAGTATGTTGAAGGTGAAAATGCGTGGTAGTGCAGGCTTGTTGGTGCATATTTGCCAGAGAATAACAGCGCTTAAACGGGACGAAAGAAAGATTGACAAGACAAGTCGCCTTGTCTTGTCAATCTTTCTTTCGTCCCGTTTAAGCGCTGTTATTCTCTGTCATGGTGAAGGTGTTAGGGAGAAGGCGGTATGCCGAGGCCACGCGAGACATGGGTAGGAAACCCACGCCTCCACGTCTAGGGGTGCGAGAGATATACATGAAAGCAAGCGTCTTGTTATTTCAAGGTCACAAAAAGCACAAAAGACGAGCACATTCTGCGTGCTGCAGGTACACCCAAGAGCAGAAGTTTACCGACCAGGAAAGCAGAAATTTTGAGTTATTTCTCTGCCGCACGGCAGCCCGGAGCACTATGTGCGGTAGTTTTCATTAGTTTAGTACTTATACGATATCTCGCATGCATTCGACAATTTGTCAGGCTGCTAACGGAACAGAAAAAACTTAAAATTTCCATTCCCCTGGTCCGTAAAGTTTTGATCGTGGCTGTGCATCAGTCCTGTATGGTCTGCTTCATTGCGTGGCTCCCCCGAACCACGTGACCTTTCTGCGGGAGGTTAAAAACCCGATTTACAGCAACATGCTGGGCGGCGGCGATGCGCCGCGAGAGAAAACGCCAAAGTAGCGCGCCTTCACGCGTTCGCTGATGACGTGTCACTTCCTGAGACGCAGCAGCTATGCGACGTCACTGAGAACAATGCAGTCGCTGCGCTCTAATTTAGCGCTAGGGAGTATCGTAATTGTCAGCTATTTTCTTTGTTTTAAGTGCGAATGCACTTCTTAAGCGAGCCTGAATCGTCCGCCGCCGTCGTCCGCATAGCAACAGCTGCGGGTGCGCGCGCTCCTCGTCTTCCTCCTCGTCTTCCCTAGCAACGGGGGGAGATGGGCGCGCGCTACTCTCCTCCTCCTCTCTCCGCTCAGTGACTGCGGGTGTTGGGCGCCTCCTCTCCACTTCGGGCGGGAGAGCTCTCCGCTCGCGTAGCGGGCGCTCCGCATTCCGGACGCGAGAGGGCGCTCGTTGTAGCCCTCGCCGGTAACGGCGGGCGCTACTCTCCTCCTCCTCTCTCCGCTCAGTGACTGCGGGTGTTGGGCGCCTCCTCTCCACTCCAAGATCACGATATCCACCGTAATCGCGCAATCAACAACCGTGCATTCGCACTTACACACTCTCCCCCTCGGGGAAGTGCGAGGGAATTTTTTTTTGCTCTGTAATTTTCTACTCTTTATTGTAGTCGGCTGTTCTTGCCATGTTCGGAGGTTCTGCCTAGTTACTGAGCTCGTTAGAGATAGGCAACACTGCGTATTATGAAAGCTGGCTAAAATGGTTTTCCTATTGCATAAGCGTTAAAACTGAACGCGGGAAGTAGACGCCTTATTTCGCCTCGTGAAAAAGGCCTCACACGCTGTTTTCATTTACTTTATTCGCCGGTTATTATCGCGAGGTATTCATTGAACACCTCCAGTCACCCACATTTGAGCTTTGCCCAGGCCGTTTTCTCCTTGAGGACAGGATTCACGATTTCCATTTATTTCGTTCTTAATTCTCAAGGGGAAACAGCGCCATCCTTCGAAGTAAACTGATCATGTTCATCTGGACTCGCAACGGGGCGTGCTCCTGGTATCACGGGCGAGGATACGCTATGGTCGCATTGAGCAGCGGCTTGTCGACAAACTTGACGCCGCGAAAGCCGGTCGGAGCGCCTTCAATCTCGAATAGCATCACGTGGTTCTCCTCTGGATACGGCTTCAGAAAAGGCGCCGGAACGTACAGGGTGATCTGGGGTCCGCTAACCGGCCAGTAGCGCCCCAGGTTGACGCCGTTGATGAAGGCGACCCCCTTGGTCCAGTTTGTGGGGTCCAGGAAAGTGTCCAGGAGTTGTTGACCCTCGTCCAGCGTGAAGGTTCCTCCGTAGAAGCCGGTGACCTTTGTCGTTTCCTCTTCCTGTAGCGTCTCCCGAATCCTGGCGATGTCCTCGGCCGACGACAGAGGAACGGACTCAATGGTCCAGTTCTTGAGCGGTATGTAGTTTAGATAAGCGGTCTTGAAACCCTGTTGGAGAGATATTTATCCGGTAATGCTATACACAGAAGGTTAATGTAGACAGACTAGACGCACTGTTGGGGAAACAAAGAGTGTTTATACGACGAGAGTGACTGCTGAAAGAGCCAGCAAATTTACCAAACTTTATGCGCGCCTGCGGAACGTACAGCAGGTTGACAACCTCACAAAAATTAAGCACCATGGCTGCCGGGGGACGGGATTAAGTTCTAGGGAAGACATGCCACAAGACGCAGCAATCAGATGCGAAACGTTCGGGGCTAAGAATGGATTCGGGCGACGTGAGGCAGGAGCACGGTTTGAAGTTAAAGCGAGAGGCCTGTTGTGAAGTTGCTATCCCCCGCTGGTACCACTGTTGGGAATGACGATCCCAGGGCGGTCGCCAAGGTTGTGACTCGCCTTCCTGCTCGTCACCGAGGTTGGGAATCAGCCATCCCGACGCTGTCTCCGCTGTTGCGACTGGCCACCCGAGCGCAGTCACCGGTGTAGCGATGTTGCCTTGCTCCGTCCGCTATCGACGCGGCGCAGAGCCGAGCGAAGAAGTTCTCGAGCCGACGAAAACTTAAAGTAACATTTATATACAGTATGTACAAGGTAAGCAAACGTTACATCATTCGCACAAAGGCGACAGCACCCTTTTACTCGGTGCTTCCGAAGAGACTGGTGCCGGAGAGAAGCCGCCGAGGAAAGCCGACGATGAGAGCCTCCGGGCTTCTTTTATAGCCCGGGAAGTTCGTTGTGGCCCCGAGAAGTTTGAAAAGCTCCAATCAGGGCTCTCGCTGCCTGAAGTTTGAATTCCGACGAATGGTAGCGAAGCGGTGAGTCAGCTGCGCCGCCGATGGGGAAAGGGAGAGCGATGCCGCCGCCGTCTCCGTGACCTCGCCTCCGGGCGTAGCGACATGCCCTTGTTTGGGTCGTTCTCCGCTGAGAGATTCAGCCGCGCCGCAGCGTTTCGAGAGGCAGGATTCGGCCGCGCCGCAGCGACAAAAGGGAGAGGCGTGACTCAGCCTCGCTGTCGGCGCGTCGCCTCGTGCAACGCCTTTGGGCCAGGCGCTCTGGCACAACAGCACCCCCGCCGCCAGACAATGCGCCGTGAAGACGAGCTGCCTCCACGTGGCTCGGATGCTGGGCGCGCTCGTTCGCCAGGCTCATCCAGGTACACCTCCAGTGCCCCAGGAAAAGGGCGGCTCCACCAGGTCCCTCTCCATGAACGGGTACCGCCTGCCAGGTCTGGATCACCGGTACCTCGCCGTGCTGCCAGGTGTCTCGACCAGCTTTCGTCCGGCTCCTTCGGTCTGTCCTCAGGCACCGGTTGCTCATCGTTCTGGAGCTTGCAAAGAACCGACCGACAACAGGCAACACCCAGCGCAAGCAAGCACCCTCTGTCCTCTGTCAGAACACCAGACTCTAAAACGTGACAAACTCTCCTAGCTAAGTGTCTATCCCCAATTTGGACCCTCTACACCAAGAGGCCCATGCGGGACGTAAAACTCTTAAAAGAAGAACTCACACTAAGTGTCAAACGTAACACACGACATTAAATTATAACTAAGGTTGGTTACTTGAAATCACGCGGTGCGGAAATAATCAACTGAGGCAGCAAATGAGGGCAATAATTTTGCTCCCATCTACCTGCTAAGATAAAAGCTGCTCACGAAGAGGCGAAATGAAAGACACGGGGAGGATGAACGCAGCCTTACTTAGAACGCACGGCTTAGTGCGTCTGCGTTAGCGTTCAACTTTCCTTTCTTGTAGCGAACGACAAGATTGTGCTGCTGGAGTATCATACTCCACCTTAGCAAACGACCGCTTTTAGAGGACATGTTATTTAGCCAGGTTAGCGGGCAATGATCAGTTTCCACAACAAACTGGGAACCGGCTACATCGCACGCCAGTATCTTCTCTGCCCACACGACGCAGCCACATTCCTTTTCGGATGTGCTGTACGCCTCTTCCCTGCAAGTTAGCTTGCGGCTTAAGTACAAAACTGGTCGTTCCCGGCCATTCGCATCCTCTTGGCATAGTACAACTTCCATGCCACGATCGCTCGTAATCGAACTGAATAACGAACCTTTCGAAAGTCGGGGACCGTTAGAACTGGCTCCTCGCTCAAGGCTTGTTTCAGCGCTTAAAGCGCCGTCCTCACCTACTTTGTGCCCCCATTCTACCCTTTTACTGGCTCACTTCTTTCTGAGAGCGTCAGTTAAAAGGACTAGCCAGTGTGAGTAATCTCTCACATACGCTTAGCCATATCAGTTAAACCCCGAAAAAGTCCTTATCTCAGACTTAGGCGTTGGTCGGCGATAGCTTACGACTGCCGGCCACCTTTACGACTGACGGTCTTCGTCTGCAGCGCTACCACAACCACCTGCCTTAGTTACGTCACTTCGGCGCAACCTATGTGACACTGACTGTTTGACTGATAGTCCTGCTTCTTTGCGTCTGCTCAGCACGACTCGGTAAGAGCTCTCTACGTGCTCTTACCATGTGCTAGAAAAGCTGACGACATCGTCGAGGTAATGGAGCGCGTACTACGAGGCCACGAAACACCGATGCGTTAGTTTCGAGAAGCAATACGGCGCGCTTTTGAGACCGAAACTCAACATGACGGGAAGGACTGTACGGACGGGGAAACGAAGAACGCAGCGTTACAACTAGCTCTTCCCCATAGGCTAGTTTCGTTATTCGAAACGCGTTCTCTTTCCGCGGTCATATACAAGCCTCGCAAAGCTGACGCCCGTAATCTCGCGCGGAGCTGACTTCAAGGCCAACACTGCGGCCGGCACGCATGCCTCGCAATCGCGTTTCCGCTCAAAGCAGAAAGCTCTGATCGTTCGCTTTCGCCCTGTGCGTCTTCGCTTCACTGGCCTGAAATGCGAGTGAAAGTGTCCCACCTTGCTTTCAAGCAAGTCATCGCGAACTGGGGACAACATCGAGTTCGCCTCGCAACGCTCGGCCACCTGGGTTTCCCTGCCGATGGGGATGACGCAACCCGCTTCGGCCGTCGGCGGCTCCACTAAGCTACTGCCAGAGCTTTCGGTCCGCTTGCCGCTCGGCCTTCGTTGCTCGCGCGTCTCTCGTGTCCCGCTCGCAGGCTTAGCCACAACATCGCCCGCGTTAGAGCTCACACCCGAAGGAACACCTTCTGTTTCCGGGGGCTCTAGCGGCTTCGTCTGGCTAGCCTCGCCGTCCAAGGTTTCCCGCGAAACCTCGCTATCTCGCGCACTGTGCACGATCCTGTTGGAAGCCGTCTCTGAGGCCTCCTCTGATTCTGAGCGTTCTGCCGAGATCGTTGAACCCTGAGACCGACACATGAACGCGATCAGCGGACCCGTACGGCCCTCTGTCGGACGTCTCAGCAAGTGCTTGATCTCGCTTAGGCACCCCTTTGCTCTCCGTGACGGCGGTACGGTCTCTGTCAACGTCACTCGCGACGAGCTCACCGGATTTCTCTGTCGGCCCTATCGGCAGCGCTTCGACCTTGAGCTCGTCTTCGCGTAACGGCTGATCGGAAAACGGTGACAACGTACTCTCCGTGTCGCCCGGCTCCGTTTCTCCACCGAAGGGTTTCACGCAAACCGCCTCAGCCGCTGGCGGTTCGACTAGCCTACCGCGACAGTTTTCGGTCGGCTCGCAGTTCGGCTAAGCTTGCTCGGCGTCCTTTCGCGTCTCGCTCGCTGGGGAAGAGTCAACATTCTCCGAGAGCTTCCCCGCTTGCGAACTCGTAAGTGCCTTGCACTGGCCACTGCTCGCGGACTCTGCGCGCGTTTCGAAATCTTTATTTCGAAGCGGCGCCTCTGCCTCCGCGCCGTTCTCGCTCTCTTGGCTCACTTCTCTGTCCAAGAATACGAGTGCGGTCGCTTCGCGTTTGCCCTGGCACGCTCCGTCTTCCGGCCCTGACCTCTCAACAACGAACGGCGGCCGTTGGTCCTGACTTCTCGGACCGCTCGCCTGAAACGTTGGACAAGTCACGCTAGGCGCCGGCGAACCCTGCCGGAGCTCCGACTCTAGCCTCATCAACTCGAGCCACTCGAGCTGCCTTTTTGGCTTCCCGTTCCTGCCTTTCAGCTTCCTCCCTCCGTTCCTGCCTTTCGGCTTGCTCTCTCCGTTTCTGTCTTTCGGCTTCCCATTTCTGCCATTCGGCTTCTTCGCGCTCACGGCGCTCTTTCTTTTCGGCTTCCTCGCGCTCCCGGCGCTCTTTCCTTTCGGCCTCCTCGCGCTCACGGCGCTCTTTCTTTTCGGCCTCCTCGCGCTCACGGCGCTCTTTGATATCATCCCTGGCCTCATTGACTTCCTCAGCCGTTACGTTCTCCTTCCGCATGATCTCAAGGATCGCATGCTTCCGTTTCGCACGGCCTAAGTCAAGGCCCAGCTCCTCGCAAATTTCGACGAGTTCCTTCACTCTAAGGTCCTCCATCGTTTGCACTGGCCTCTTGCTGCTTACCCGCTTTAGAATTCCCTTGCCGTTTCCTATACTACCAAGCTACTAGTAAGGCACGCGCAAGTAATTCTCTACGCTCCTTTGTTTACCTCTCGGCACTAGCTTTGGTTTCAAAACACTCTCTAGGCTTGAAACACTCAAAGCTATACACAGTACTTACCAGCCCTTCTCTAAAACTTACCATAACCTGTGCTAGAGAAGTCTGGTGAAACTGAGAGAAAACGTCGAGCGCTTACCACACCAGGTAGTAGCCGTTGCCGGTCGATCCCGCAGCTGCCATCCAATGTTGTGAAGTTGCTATCCCCCGCTGGTACCACTGTTGGGAATGACGATCCCAGGGCGGTCGCCAAGGTTGTGACTCGCCCTTCCTGCTCGTCACCCCGAGGTTGGGAATCAGCCATCCCGACGCTGTCTCGCTGTTGCGACTGGCCACCCGAGCGCAGTCACCGGTTTTGTAGCGTGTTGCCTTGCTCCGTCCGCTATCGACGCGGCGCAGAGCCGAGCGAGAAGTTCTCGAGCCGACGAAAACTTAAGTAACATTTATATACAGTATGTACAAGGTAAGCAAACGTTACATCATTCGCACAAAGGCGGACAGCACCCTTTTACTCGGTGCTTCCGAAGAGACTGGTGCCGGAGAGAAGCCGCCGAGGAAGCCGACGATGAGAGCCTCCGGGCTTCTTTTATAGCCCGGGAAGTTCGTTGTGGCCCCGAGAAGTTTGAAAAGCTCCAATCAGGGCTCTCGCTGCCTGAAGTTTGAATTCCGACGAATGGTAGCGAAGCGGTGAGTCAGCTGCGCCGCCGATGGGGAAAGGGAGAGCGATGCCGCCGCCGTCTCCGTGACCTCGCCTCCGGGCGTAGCGACATGCCCTTGTTTGGGTCGTTCTCCGCTGAGAGATTCAGCCGCGCCGCAGCGTTTCGAGAGGCAGGATTCGGCCGCGCCGCAGCGACAAAAGGGAGAGGCGTGACTCAGCCTCGCTGTCGGCGCGTCGCCTCGTGCAACGCCTTTGGGCCAGGCGCTCTGGCACAACAGGCCTTAGTCCTGGAGACATACATATGCTTGATAATAATGATAAAGTTGTTGATGATGATTATTAGAAGACTGTAGGGGATTAACGGGGACCTTGTTCCGCAACTACCACTAAGGGGTAACGGCTTGCAGCGACGGCGACAAGCGACGCGAAAACCGTAACTCAGTGGGTGTGCAGCAAACAAGTAATGTGGGCGACAGCGACAAGCAAAACAATTCATACTTCGGCCGCTGGGGTTGGCGAAAGCGGCAGGCGACGGGCCGTCGCCACCGCTCGCTTTTTGCCGGCCAGAAGCCACCTCAAACTACAAACCAAACGGAACCACAAGCGAGCAACAGTGACGGAGGGCATTGGCGTCAGTGTATTAATGTTTTTCGCTTGTCGCTGCCGCACTCACTATACCTGCTTCCTGTACTCTTTGAGTTACGTTTTTCGGGTCGCTTGTCGCCCTTGCTGCATGCGGTTGCCACTTTAGGGACGCCATGAACACAAAAAAACTACCCTTTGGTAACTCGCTAGGCTCCATTTAAGTCACAGAAGATTTTTTTACCGAAAACACGCAATAAAGGTTGAAGAACTTTGAAGTTTTGTTGTACAGTGACGTAGAACGGGTTGCAGGGACCTAGCAAGGGCCACTCCTGAAAGCAGTTAGTGTGGAATCTAGGTTAGCATTGAAGCGGTACCATGAAATGAAACTAAGGACTCCTCTACAATCTCCCAGTCGTGTTTCTTCGCAATGGCATAGGTCAATAACTGCCAATCGCACACGCAAGATTTTGTGACGTCATAAGGAAATCGCTGGGAAGTAGCTGGGCAGTTGCGACTTCTTTATCTGTTTTCATTATTGAAGCGAATCTTTCTTGGCCTCAATTATGGCAGGCGCCGTAACCAAAACGCACCGTTAGAAAGCCAACTTTACACAATGAGAAGGCACATGATGTAGATAATGATGATATCTGAATTATTTGAAGTTTGCGATAAAGTTGGCATCACTCTCATGGGCGCAGCGCAGTATTTTTTATGACGAAAACTGTGCGAAGGAAAATTTGACATAACACCTGAAACGTAGCCGTACGGCTATTGATAGGAAAGCTATGTAGATTTACCGGAAACGTCGCAGTTGAAGAAAAATTCGTCCTGCCTGTCTGGACTAAGAATGCTGCCCACTTTTAGGCTCAGTAAACGTTTTCCAATCCAATCCAATCCTCGCCCAGGATTTGAACCTGGGACAACAGCCAAACTAGGGCAGTCGCTCTAGCACTCGGCTAACCTAGAGGCTAGCTGCTAGGGTGAGCGAAATGATCAACAACTCGAAATGAGGGACCGCAAAATTTCCGGAAACTCCGAAGTTTACGAGAAAACTGTATGGCTTCCCTTTGTGATCGTTCGGCGATATTTTAAATGGATGCAAAATTTTCCTTCGCAGAAACTTAGTCTACCTTGGCGATTTCCCCTAACGCAGATTCTAGAATGGCGTGCGACGACTTCCGAATTTTTAAGACTGGTTTGACAAAGGCCGGAGCTTCTGTCCTTGTGGCGTAGCGGTTCCTTCTTAGCATCCTAAGGGCGGTGGTTCGACTCCGGCTCTTCCCTCGTTCATTTTTTTTAAATCTTAGTTTTAATTGTGATTAGTTTTAATTGTAATTTTATTTGTAACCGAAGTTCCAATTGTAATTTTCATGGCCTAGGCTGGTTTTCGGTGTTTTAAATTATTATTTTTTCTGTTCGTCAGGTGTATGTTAAGTTATTTTGCGTCACGTCACGTTAAAGGAGGCCGATGTAGTGCCTGAAGCGGTATGTTTTAATCAAAACGCCGGTGGATGTCACTTTATGAAGTGCTCTATTTGTTACTCTAAACTCAGCCTTACCTTAAATTGGTTGAAGAAGCAAGCTGGTGTTCCGTCTTCGTGGCTTACCTTTCGGTCTCCTGAAGTCTTGGTGTACGCCTCTCTGCCCATGTTCTCGACGAGAACGCTGAGGCGCTCGCCTTTGGACGCCGGTACTTGGAGGCCGGCGGATGGAATGGTGCGTAGGAGGTAGCTCGTACCATTCTTGTCGTACACGTACGCCCGGTCGGCGAACTGGTAGAGCTGCAGGTAGGCCGTAGCCGTTGTGGCGATCTGCACGGTCGTGGAGTACAGCACGAAGCCCAGTCCCTGTCCGAAGTCTTCGAAAGTCAAGGGCTCCACGGACTCCTTCCGCTTGATCCAGTTGTTGGCGCGAAAGTACTCCATCACGTCATCCAGGGAAGCGTACTCGCGCAGCGTAACGGCGCCGAGGTACAACTTCTCTGAAGCACCGGGGGTTCTCCAGGGGGTAACTCCAAGTACTGCAGGGAAGAGCGGTTATGGAAGGGCGTAAACGTACTAAACTTGGTTATTTATCGTTGATGTAGAAATTGGGCCAGCACCTCTACAGTTCCCGGTTAATAAAATATTTGAGGAGTTCGAAGAGCTGTGGAAACAAAGGTGAACAAGAAAATAAGATACCCTTTCTTAAAACTATAGTTGAACCTCGTTATAACGAACACTGATACAGAGAATTGTCGGCTACGGCGAACTAAATACGAACTTTGGTTGGGCACACTTTATTACAGTGACACTTATTCTTTTATACGAAACTGAAACCGTGAGAGCTGCGGGCGCTATCGGATATAACGAAGAAATATTTGTAGGAGGCTGAGAAGCTACTTGAAAAAACCACCCGACATGCGAAACTGCGCCGCAGAAGTATAAAGGCCTTTTTGTTCGTGGATACTGTGGAAAACTCCATCCTGCTCAGTGCTGTGAGTAGCCAACAGATGAAGATCACATCCCCCATCAAAGAAATTAAGACGCAGGCCTGTTTTGTCAAGTGAACTATGTTCTGTTGTAATTTCACGTACTCACTGTTTCGGTTCATTAAGCTTGAAAGGCTACAAGGAGAAAGGTGAAGGTTACCTTTTTTTTAATTAATTTTTAACCCAAAAACTGCATTTTGTATCAAGTATTTTTGCGGGAGCCAGATTGTCGATGTGGTAATGCCGCTTTTTTTCTAGAGTGTTACAACAAATATTCGATAAAACTAATTTGCGGTTTCTGTACTACTTCGTGATAACGATGTTCGACTGTATAGTAGTATTCATAATCGATATTCATATCTAATCACAGCGTGACACACAAGACATACAGGAGAATAATCACAGGACGAGCGCTGCCTGTGATTATTCTCCTGTCTCTCGTCTGTCGCGCTGTGATTAGATATGAACACCTACCAACTCGCTCAACTTGCAACTGTCTTACATTTCTCTTTGAGATGGATCAATAGAGAAAAAAGTAAAAACTCATGTTGATTCCTCTGTCAGAGGAATCGGTAAAACACGAAAGTGAAATGTGCAGCGGAATGTGCAGCTGAGCATGATTTGCAGGTTGGCGGCTGTCTTGTGGGTGCGCTTGGCGAGAGACGTCTTGCTGGCGGGTCGCTTCTGTAAAGGTGTACTGGCGTCATTTCCGTGACGGATATGACGTCGTGAAATCTTGGTGTATCTCGTCATAAAACACTTTCCTGTTAAAATTATAAAACCCGCAAACGAACAACCCTAAGTATAACGTACTCATGTACTAAAGGTTGCTTCCCCGCAAGAAGACCCTGTGTGCACGTGTGCACCCTTTACAGGCCGCTTGCTTCGTTGTACTGGCGTCATTTCCGTGACGGTTATGGAGTCAGTGAAATCTCTGTATCACGGAATAAAACACTTTCGTGTTAAAAGCAACAACGATAATTCAAGCGAATTAATGAATTATCAATTAAGAACAGAACTTTCGGGAGCTTTGAGTGTTGTCTGCGTTGCCTACCGGTTGTTCTTTATTCTTCTATTTTTGGTCGGGGGTTCGAAGCCACGTAGGTAAACTTGGTTCATCGCTTATGACGTCAAAGTAGTTGCCCGATTTCTTGCTTGATGAAAAGTTCAATCGGTGGCGTCATCCTCTCACTGTTCACCCACTTCTTTTTTGCAGCACTTTTTGTCTCTACAATATAAATAACCGCGTGCAAAATTTTGAGTGATGCTTCTAAAATCTCCACTATTGTGCCTTGTGCTGCTCATGATCCGAACTTTATTTCCTCCAGAAGCATAAGTGTACACGGCAGAATTTTCTGAGCAGAAGCATCTGAAATTTTACTCATTGTACAGCACGTCTCGAAAATCAAATTCCCAATTCCATCATCTATACAGATTCCTTGAGTGTTGTTAGGGCACCATCATCCCACAAGACCCAAAAAACCACATAGTTAATCTCGTTTTCAACACCATTATGTGTGTGTATGCACAAAAACTTGAAATGGTCCTGTGCTGGGTCCCAGGACACGCTGAGATCGCTGGAAACGAATTGGCAAACGAGAGAGCTGCTGCTGCTGCACTCAGGAACACTGTCGACATAATAACGGTACCCTATACAGGCCTCAAGCCACACATAAGACAACACTTGCGTAAAACATGGCAAACACACTGGAGGGAACAGAGAGACAACAAACTACATGTAATAAAGCCACACTTGGGACGATGCACAACAGACTCACACAACAGATATACTGAAGTGACTTTAGGAAGATTACGGATAGGCCACGCACATGTCACACACTCCCACCTGCTCACTGGATCACCAAGACCCATGTGAAGCGGGTGTGGAGAGGACCTATCCGTAATCTACATACTCATTCAATGCAAAACACGTGACACAACACGACTCAAACGCTTCCCACAACTATACACACGACATATTCCACAACACCCGTCATACTTCTTGGGAGACGAGCCCATGTTTTCAATCAAACGTGTTTTTGAGTTTCTTACCGACGTAACATTTTTACATTTCATTTATCATGGATCTTGACAACGTGGCCGTTTACACCAGTCATCTTCATTACCTTGTATTTTACTTCGTTCATTTTTACTGAAATGCTTTACTTTTACTTTTATCTCACTCTCAGGAAATAACGTTAGTTTGACTGTCTTTGCCCTTAGTTAGCTTTGCGCCATTGAAATCCAAATATCATCATCATCAACCCCGCCCCCGTGCCCGCCCCGTAAGAAAAAAAAATTGTGACGAACGGAGGGAAATCCATGCCACTTCACCTTCCATGAAATGGCCGGTGCGTACAGGAAAGAGTGTACGTACTTGCAGACTGTGTATGAGGTTTCGGATGTCGTGATAGAGGGGCGTCGGGTCGCCGGCCTCGTTGAGGGGGGCCCCGTAGTCGTAGCTGGTGACGAGCGCGTGTCCCTGGCTCTTGCCAGCCGTGAAACCGAAGTTGGTGCCCCCGTGGAACATGTAGAGGGACACGGAGGCGTTGAGCTGCAGCAGTGCCTTCAGCGTTTCCACCACGGTCTCTCCTTTGCGCCAGGCGTGCGCGTAGCCCCAGTAGTCCATGGCGCCCGTGTAGTACTCGCTGATCACCACTGGACTCGGCTGATCCTGCGGGTTGAACGAGCTTAACAGTGAGAACGCGAGTTTTTAAGTGCAGAGCACTTTAGGCGCATGCCTTGTCGTCCTAGCTCGCTCGCTCCACCCAAGTATATGGAGCTCCAAGGCGGCGTCCCGGGGTAACGCTTTTGTTCGCGGCGTACCCCAGGGGCTTCGAAAGCCAAGCGGTATATTTAGAACAATATACCTAATTAACCAACACCTTCGAGGGGCGTAGGACATGACGTGTCTTTCTCGCCGAGAGCAAGTGCTGCCACGATTAGGGCAAACGTTGGAGTTTTTTTTTTCTTTTTGGCCTACCTTGGCAAATCTCCATAAGTGGCTATTCTTGGATTCCCAAACGTGCGCAGGGGACGCTGGGCGGTCGTCGCGAGGCACGCACACATGAGGGGTAGACATTTTTTTTGTTTTTGTTAACTGCCGGGCGGTCGGCGTGAGGCCCGCGCTCACGTGTGCGCATTGGGAAATTTCTCGGTATTTTTAACTGCGGGCACAAAAAAAATGACGATTTGGTAAATAGCTTCGCTCTTAAAAAAATGGCGGGGGAAAGTGGGGCGAAAGGTTGAGGGATGGGCAGTAGGCTGAGCCCGCTCGAGACGCTTGTCGGAACGTGTGGCGAAGGTGTGAGGAGGAGGACGGCACGCACTGCTGTGGCGTCATCTCTCTCACTGCCTCCCTTGCCAGACGCTACTCCGTGCATGGCTCATGGCGTTATGGCGTTATGGCGTTATGGGATCCTTAGTGACCTCAAGTCATTCGGTGTTTCGGGTAACCTGTTGAACGCTCTTGCCAGTTACTTGTCAGACAGTACGTTCCGAGTAAGAGTCGGTAGTGCACTCTCAAAGGTTTACGTGCAAGAAAATGGCGTGCCACAAGGTGGCGTGTTGAGCTGCACTCTCTTCATAGTAAAAATGAACTCTCTTGGTAAGGCACTGCCACCTACAATCTCTTATTCCATGTATGTAGATGACGTCCAGATATCCTATAAATCGTGCAATATGTCAATCTGCGAACGTAAAGTCCAGCTTGGTGTAAAGAAACTTGCCGGCTGGGCAGACAAGAATGGGTTTAAATTGAATCCTGTAAAAAGCTCCTGCGTTGTGTTCCCCAGAAAGCGCGGGGTCCATCCGGACCCAGACATTCATCTTAATGGCGTGTCGCTTCCTGTGAACAAGGAGCACAAGTTCTTAGGTGTTGTGTTTGACCACAAACTCACATTCATTCCCCACATCAAGGAACTTAAAAATAAATGTCTCAAAACAATGAATATACTTAAGGTTCTCTCCCACCAATCCTATGGTTCCGACAAAGAACTCCTGCTTCGCTTGTATGCTGCTTTGGTTGGGTCTCGTTTGGACTATGGCAGTGTGGTGTATGGGTATGGCAGTGTGGTGTATGGGTCGGCGACTAAGACAAGCCTTGCGAATTCTGGACCCAGTGCTACACTTGGGCCTTCGTCTTGCTTCGGGTGCTTTTCGCACTAGCCCTGCCGAGAGTCTTTATGTCGAGTGTGATAAGGGGAGCCCTGAGAACCAACGAACGTACATGGACTTGCTTTATGCTTTTAAAATTTCGTCACTTAATAATCATCCTTTTTATCCTGTCGTTAATGATAGATCAACATCTCTGCTCTTTGTAAATCGCCCATCCGTTCCTCTGCCCTTTTCACTTAGAGTGAGAGAGCGAGCCTCGGATCTCAGTGCTTCGTTTTAGATGTGTACAGGTCATCCTTTTCTAACAGTTTACCGCCTTGGCAAGTTCGCCCTGTGTCGTGCGACCTTTATTTTATGAGACTTGATAAAAATCGTGTACCACGAGCTGCAATACTGCAGCACTTTCTGTCTTTGCAGTTTAAATACACATGTGCAGAATTTTATAGTGACGCTTCTAAAACCTCCACTATGGTGTCGTGCGCTGCTCATGGTCCAAATTTCAATGCAGCCAGAACCATGAGCGTGCACACAACAATTTTTTCAGCAGAAGCGTATGGAATTTTACTGATTGTACGACACATTCTTGAAAATCAAATTCCCAATTCCATCATCTATACAGATTCTTTGAGTGTTGTTCGCGCACTGTCATCGCACAAGCCCCCCAAAAACCACATAGTTAATCTTGTATTCAACACTATCATGTCCGTGTATGCACAAAAGCATGAGCTGGTCCTCTGCTGGGTCCCAGGACACGCAGGGATCTCTGGGAACGAGTTGGCAGACGAGAGGGCCGCTGCTGCTGCACTCAGGAACACTGTAGACATTACAACGATACCCTACACAGACCTCAAGCCACACATAAGACAACACCTGCGGAGAACATGGCAAACACACTGGGACGAACAGACAGACAACAAACTACACGTAATAAAGCCACACTTAGGACGGTACACATCTGACTCACACAACAGACACACGGAAGTCGCCTTGGGTAGGCTGCGGATAGGGCACGCCCATGCGACGCACTCGTATCTGCTGACGGGATCTTCTAGATCCCAGTGCAGCAGGTGCGGAGAGGCCCTATCCGTAGTGCACATACTAATCACATGTAAGGCACTTCACACAACACGACACAAACACTTCAGAGAACTCTATAGACAACATATTCCCCTACATCCATCGTTTTTTCTATGTGACGATACCATTGTTTCCGTGAAACGTGTGTTTGAGTATTTGTCAGACGTCAAGTTTTTAAACCTCCTTTCCTTTCACGCATAATGAAAGCTGGCCCTATACACCAGTCATGCTCATTGTCGTTTTGTGATTTTACTTTTGTTTTTGCTGACTTTACTTAGTGTTTAAGGTTTCCCCCCTCATATATGACTATTGTTTTGGCGCTCTTTGCCCCAGTTGGCCTTGCGCCATAAACATCCAACCATCATCATCATGGCTCATTCAAACCACGTGACACTAGCGCGGAAGGTTCATACACGGTTTGCAACAACACGCCCGCCAGCGGCGGCGACGCCCTGCGACATAACTCCACAGTAGCGCGTGCCTTCGCGCGTTCCCTGATCACGCGATCACTTCCTGAGACGCAGCAGATATGCGATGTGATGGATAAGACTGCAGCTAGCGCTGCGCGAAAATTTGGCATTAGGGAGTACAGTTATCGTCAGTGCATTTTTTCGCCGAGTACAACTTCTTTATTGATTAATAAATTTTTATTCGTTTGCGCAACAACTGCACCCCTAGAGTGAAAGAGGGAATGTTGTGGAGGAAATTCTAGGGTTAAAGCCGTCGAACGGGCATCTACACGTAGATCCAGCTAAGGCAATGCGTAGTATAAACTCAATATTTCCAGCACAAACAAGAGACTGCCGAAAAACTTACAAAGGGCCTTTCCTATTTCATAGGAAAACATTATCGCTAGGGAGGAATTTTTAATGGCCATAGATGCACACAGAAAACGATAAAGAGTACATGTCTTGGGGGAAAAAGTAGGTTAACTAAGGGGAAGGAGAACTTTAGCCTTCGAGCTAGGGAGCGGCGCATACTTATTCTTGGTTACCTTGCTTTTTTTAAACCTTTTTTAAACCCCTCAGCGTTGCCTAGCAACGATCGTCTTGCTCGCTCGCCAATCTTTCGCTCAATGACTTTGATTGACAAGCTTCACTCTCCAACGGACGTGAGTAAATCTCGTAGTAAAAGAAAAAGCCACCGCGGTGGCTCATTGGCTAAGGCGCCGTGCTGCTGAGCTCGAGGACGCGGGTTCGATTCTCGGCCGCAATGGTCGCTTTCCTGATGGAGGCGACAAGTGAAAACGCCTGTGTGTTCGTGATTTCGGCGCACATTAAAACTAATCCGGGGTCCTCCACTACGGCGCGCCTCATCGCACGGCAAGCGTCGGTGAGTTAATCCATACAATCAATCAATCAATCAATCAATCAATCAATCAATCAATCAATCAATCAATCAATCAATCAATCAATCAATCGAACTAAAAGAAAATTACAGTTAATGCTCGTTATAACGAAATCTTTGGTACAGAAAACCGCCTTCGTTATAAGTGAACCTTGGTTAAAAGCAGAGATGATTTGCTCTTACTATACCGAAGTGGGGTGAAAGAAACGCTTCGACTAAAGCTAACTCTCGAATAAAAGGATTTCGTGGTAACAAGTGTTATTGGACAGCAAAAGGCAAGTACGCCAACCACAAGGTTAGTAGGTAAGGGTAACGTTTCGGGAATGCCCTTTTTTGGGCCTCTTGGTAGGACATGGCAAAGATTGGAAGCGCTAGACAGTGAGGACAGGTGAGTAGACACACACAGGGCGCTAATTTGTATTCTTATTCTTGTATTCTTAGCGTTTTCCGTCCTTTGATAACGTTTCGGCTTCCACACGGTAGCCTTCATCACAGTAGCGGTGGTAGTGAGTCAAGGATAAAGGGGGACTCTTAAACGTTAATTTTTTAAACCTACAAACCTTGTGGTCGGCGTCCTTGCCCTTTATTCTCCAACAAGCATTACGACCGGACAGGCTTCCGTCATACCATTATCTTGAAACGAAGGTAATAAACAGCCGTACCTGCGCTGCGTCAATCACGAGCTTCAGGTAGGACGGGCTCTGGTTGGGCGTTATGTAGCCCGTGGCCAGGAGTCCGCGCGTGTTGTCGCACGCGTACTGCGCGCTGTCCACGGGTCCTCCGCGGAAGAACACCACGCCAGGGCCCACGCGCACCTCGAGCGTGGTGAGCATGTGCTCCATGTAGGTGTGGTCGCAGACGCCGTAGTAGCCGTACCGGTGCTCTACTTGCACGGCGATGATGGGGCCGCCCTTTTTGTACGTGTGCCGCCTCAGGACTCTGCCCAGTTTTGCGAACCACCTGCGGCGCTTGCCAGTTGGGGGAGACAGTGAAAATTCTGCTGAAATTCAGAGGATTATCTAATAATGCGTAGCATTGTGATGCCGCCTGCCTTGAGTGTGTTTTTTCCAGCAAAATTTTAGATTTCTCGCTAAATCCTGTCCGACTACTTATCTCCAATTACGCTATTACAACGATTACAGTTGAAACTCTCGCGAAATCTTCAATACTATGGAAATGCCATGCGTTATACGCTTTGCCATTCCCCGTAATTTTTTTAATACGTTTATTATTTATTAGTTTTTCAAAATTTCCCCCGACCAATTATTTCAATGTACGTTACTATAGGGATTAGATTTAGAAATTTGCGCAAAATCTACATTATTGTGGGAAAGCAGGGCGTTACACGGTTCGCCATTTTCTGTAATTATTTTATATTTTTCTTATTTTTTAGTTTTTCAAAATTTCGTTCTACAAATTACCTCGATATACGCAATTATAAAGATTACAGGTGAAACTTTCGCGAAATCTAAATTGTGGATATTCGATGCGGTATACGTTTTGAGTTTCCGTGATTTTTTTTTATATTTCTGTTATTTTTCAGTTTTCCAATATTTCGCTCGACCAATTACCTCTGTTTACGTTATTCTAACGATCACATTTGTAACTTTCACGAAATATGCATTACTGTGGAAATGCACGGCATTACACGCTCCTGGCTCTGGGGGTACTCGGCAAAGAATGCTACGCATTAAAAAATCTCCGCCATCCCTACGTGAATAATGTTGAGAGAAGCGCTAAAGCTTTCTCACGTTAAAACTGCGCCAAGAGTGCCTTAAAACTTTCGCTAAAAGTGCGTACAACCTTCGTTGAAAGTGCGTTCGTACGATCGTCAACCCTTCAAGGACCCCGTGGCGTTCGCATAGTAGCACCGGCGATAACAACACGACACCGCCGGCCGGAGTAAACGAAGACGCGCCGCGGCGTCAGCGGTGGCGAGTGTGCTACAGCGAACTTCGGGCAGTACAAGCGGACTTCGCGCGAGCCTTCCGCCAGTGCCACTGTGGCAGCCATGACTACATTGGCTTTTCCCTTGAAGGGGTTTCCTGCCTGAACTGCAGCAAAAAGCACGAATTTTCATGTGCTCAGTGATCAGCTTGGCGTGATGAGACGGCGATTCTTAAGCTGAAACCTGCAAACAATACTTACTACAAGTCAGCAAAATCGGCTTTTATGCAAGGGCGTGGCATAGGGCGCAAGGAAGGTTGGAGCAAACAAACTGTGGGCCTAATCTTCAAGAACGTTGAGGAGGACTTTCCGGCCTCACCGGTTCTTCAACGCTGGCCACAGCAGCCGCCCCCTGCACCATTAGCACTGGCAGGCCCCACTCCAGCAGCTCAGCATGATTCTACTCCAGTGCACGGGGTACCACCTGCATCTACAGCGGCGCCTATGGTAGCTCCAGCTACAGCGCCAACTACGCGGACTTCAATGTCTGCTCTTCGAGCTTTGCTGCATCATCAGCATGAACCAAAAGACGACCGAAACACTGAGGGTCTGTGCTCGGTGCTGTCCTCTCTCGTGGAGGCTGTGTACGCCCTCCTCGCTGCCATTTCATCGCCGATAGCCGCGGCTGTCTGCTTCGACACTCCTGGACTTTGTATCGCATTTCCTTGCACAATGCCAGTAGCGGTAGCTAGAGATCAGGGAATTCTGTAGAACGCGAAACTCTTACCGTCAACACACCCAGGTGTCCTACAGTGGAATCGCCGGGGCCTCGCAAACAAAATTGGAGAACAGAAATTCCGAGTACAATACGGTGAGCTACGTGTATGGGCACTGTTCTTGCAGGAACACAATGCATTGTACCCACTACCTGGCTTTTATGGGCATATGGGCGCAAGAAATGTATAGATGCCCATCCTTTGAAAGGCTGCGGTGTATGTATCTGGTCAATGCCCACATACACAGGTATACCTTAATGCTTGGTGTAAAACTAATCAGGAGGTTGCTGCTATTCACGTACGTCTTCCGCGTGATACGGTAATACTCGTCTCGGTCTATATACGCCCGCGGCATCGGCCCGTATATGGTCTGGGCTGCTTTCTCATTTACGAAGAGCGTACATGGACGCTGCAATCATTGCCGGCGGTGACTTTAATGCACCACGCATGGAATGGGGATAGGCAATGACCTCCCGGCGTGGCACAAAAATGTACGAGACTTTTTTCGCCGCCGCCGCGCATCCTTCCACGTCTACCTGACCTACTACCACAAATTCGCCCGATCTATACGTGGTACAGTCAGATGATGACAGGTACAGCCAGACGCCTTGGGCAGAGATCACCCCCGCCATACTTATTGGTCTACGCCCACACATGACCTCCAAGGTCAAGCGGAATGCCTGTATTACCAACTGGGACAAGTTCCGCTCACTTACTGCGGACGGGCAGCTACCCGATTCTACGTTATGCAGTACACTGCCTCAAAAGCTAAGGCAGGCTACGACGGAAACGTGGTTAGCGGAATCTAAACCGAACCTTGAGATGCACCTCCTTAATCTGCGGGCCGCACGGAAAAGAGCAGATGTCGCTGCTCGGAGAAATCCGGACTCCCTTCCGGACAAATTCAGGGTTAACCGTTTTACAGCCAAGTCCCGACAATACCAAAATGTTCTTTCACGTGAAAGGTGGCTACGGTAGTGCGACGGTGAGAGTGGCTGTACATCAAATCGCATAATTTGGAGCCCATTCCGAGCAATGGAAAACGGGGCGCCGACCACCCGATCCGGTTGCAAGCTCTCGCCTTGCGGCTCAGGAGGCTCCCGAAGAATTTGCCAAACGGCAGCTCGACAATTCTTCCCTCTACACGATGTGTCGCACACGCTTCCCAAAGACCTGCCTCCTCCTGCATCCGACGCGTACGGCATGGGGACTCCATTTACGCCGCTATTGAATGTTCCAAAAGCTGTACCACACCAGGCCCGTGTGGTATACCGTGCAATGTTTACCAAAACCTGGGGGACGATATTCTCAATACTATTCTGGACATCATTAATGAGACGTGGACAACCTGAAATATCCCCGTGGAATAAAAGCACTTATACATAATCATCACATTAGCTTTGCCAGGAAAACCTCCTAATCGATTAGAAAATCTCCGCCCGGTCTCCTTGACACTCACCATCCGTAGGCTAGCAGAACGAATGCTGTTGACACGCCTTTCTTGGTGGCTGAAAAGTATCGTAAATACCACCCAGCCCAAACAGGGTTTCGTCGTGGTTTCGGCACGAAGAATGGTTTGGCGATGGTAGCCGAAGTCACCTTGAAGGTCTCCTCCTACAGCCATGCCACTTGTACTATATTTGCAACCGATATTTCGAAGGTGTATGATAACCTATACCATGACGCTATCATTCGTGCTATGCTTGTTTTGGGCCTGCCGTGCCATGTGGTTGATCATTCATGTCGCCGCCTTTTTAAAGAACCGTGCATTCGCTGTCCGTGTAAGGAGGAATCTAGTAGGATTTTCACACGGGGCGTGGTGTCCCCCAGGGAGCTGTGCTGCCTCCCGTACTTTTTACCATTGTATTTATTCACTTAACGTGGCAGCTCGACACTGTGCATCACACACGCTTCCTCATCTAAGCGGTTAATATCACAGTATGATGGACACACAAAAACGCACATATGCAGTATACAGCGCTGCAGAATGCTCTTGAAGTTATACAGAAATTTGCAGCGAAGGCTGGTCTCACTGTCTCAAGTGAGAAGAGAAAGTACATGCGCGAACAAAGCTTGCCGCAAGAAGCTGGCCGTCCAACTTCCATCTATATACGCACATGCACTTATCAGCTTGTTGAAGCGACATAGCTCCATATTCTGGGCTTGCATATTCTCAGCCTGTTGACATATTGATAAATTCTCACTGCACCCGCAAACGCATGCACATTCTACCTCAATCCGCTGCTCACTAATGTGGTGCATATCCAGATGAGTCACTAATGTTCTGTCTTGAGTAGGACCATTATACCTCAAGGGCGGAGATTCAAATTTACTCCATAGTACGCTTATCTCGTATTTCAGGTTCCCTCGTTCCGCTCCCCACTTTAGTTACAACCCGTTACTGTATTATGAGTGGTGGAATTGTTATTGCCACTTATCACCTTGTGCCTCGGGTTAATAAAAAAACTGGCAGGTCACCACGATTAAAAAGCCGCTACAAGTACGGATGTACTTCTACGTATACAAGTACTGGGTATACAAGTACCTATACAACTACTTGCTATATGAGTACGAAAACAAGTAACTGGTATACAAGTATGCCTACAAATTCTTAGTATACAACTACGCATACAAGTACGAATACAATTACGAATGAAAGCGCCGGACATTGGACACGTTCAGCGTCAAACCGTTCAAACGCGGTTCGCCCTACCTGTCTGTCTCGCCCAGGAACTCCCGATCGATCCTGTGGTACTTCATGTTCGGATGTTTTCTCATCAGCCAGTATGGGAGTCCGCCGTTGTCCCGCTCGCCACCGATGTACGGTCCGGGTCGGACGATGGCCAGGAGGCCTTGCTCTTTCACTTGAGTCAGGAACTCGTCCAAGTCGTACATGCCCTGACGGATAACCGAAGGGGACTTGTGACGATGAGAATAGGGTTATTGCTAACTGAAGGTGGCGTGCTCGTAGCCTTAGAATATTTAACGCGTGCTGAAACACCACGTGCACAGAAGTTCTTGTTTTTAAACTCCGCGATGAAAGCGGAACCGCCCAAGTGGGAAACCGAACCCGCGACTTCGCGGTTAGCATTAACGCCTTTGGGGGACCCGATGGTATAACCAAATATAGAGGGTACCAAGACCTTTCGTAGCACTGTTATGTGAATATTTAGTCTTCGAAAAAACAATAAAAACTGCCCTCTTTTTTTCTATGCGCTACGTTGCAGAGAGAGACTGCACCAGGATCGAAGTTATGTTGCTTGCTATTCTAGCTACCGTAATGATATTTTAATAATGCTGTAATAATATTGTAACGAGACAGTAATATTTATAAACAAATTAAGCGGAGTCAATCAAGGTTCTGCGGGAATCGTCACTCAATTGTGGATGACAAGATGATTTGTGGCCCACTGCACGCGCGTCTTTTTATCAAACCAAAACCTTAAAAAACACGAAGGCAAGACCTATCAACGGTTTATGTGATGCTGAGAATTCTTTCAGTTGGATTACACATTTATGTTGCTTTAAAGGAGCCATGAAGAGAAAATGCAAGTTGGTTTTATTCGAAAGATTTCGTGTTTTATAGTGCCCCCCGCGCTTGTCCGGATACAAACGGTGCTTTATTCACTGAGAAATTAAACAATTTAGGTTAAAATTTTGATTTTCCTTCTCAATCGTGCGTTTTTGTGGTCCCAAGTGACATCACGGCATGGAGGAACCGACCGCTCTGCAGCCTAGAGTACCTTCATTCACGCATCCGCCGTACAGGGTAGAGACACGTATACGCTGGCGCCGCCATTTTCGGTTGCTCGCGCGCCGCCGAAGCAAGTCATTGTGTCAAAACCGCGCTAAAATTATCGCCGCAACGCGGTTTACTGAACAAGTTTGAATCATATTGTCTGTTTCGTGTTGCTAGGTCTCGTGGGAAACGAAAAGAATAACGCGTTGAGCCCGTTGGCTCAATTGCAGCGGTACGGGACCGTTCAAAGGTTGTCTCCACCCTGTACAGCGGTGTTGGTTTGTTCCCGCGTTTCTTTACGTTCCGTAACCTAGATGGCGCCACCATACCGTGGCAAGCGTTTGGTTTGGTTCCCTGAAACAGTGCTCGCTCGACAAATGGGGTCACGTAAGACACCGTTGCTTGCGTCAATCGGCCAGTGTCGTCTGAGACAACCCCAAGCCCCGTAGTGCTGTGCAGCTAAACCAAGCATGCTGTGCGCAGTACGAACAGCAGAACGCATCAGTACTTCTATGTTTACATGTGCTTTCGTAACTTCCACTGTTTGTCCCATCATTCTTATTGCTTTGTAAAGAATGTGCCCTAAATTTAAGCGCAAATCGCTCGTTCGTCTAGTTTGTAAGCTCTACCTAATTTTCGTCTGCTTCTGCCAGCCTCCGCCAATCGAAGAGCTTAGCTCATGTGACATCAAAGGTTCAGTTGCGGGAAATGAGCTGGTGGGTCGCATGGCCATTCCCGTTTTTCCTAATTATGTAGCTTATTTGAGCGAAGTTTACGTTAAAAGTGGTGTCAGTATGATTCTAACGAGACAATCTTTTGAATGAACCAAACTTGTGTTTTCTCTTCATGGCTCCTTTAAAAAGCGTCCATACGTTACCTCTGTAAGGAAATATGCGGATCTTGTCCGATCCGGCAGCACAAACGGGACGTTTTTCTCAACAAAAACAACAAACTTAAGTCCGCAGGATGTTGACGGAGGACGACTCACCTCAAAGTTGTACTGTCCCGGTTCCGGTTCGTGGCCGGACCACTCGACGTAGAAGGACACCACGTTGAGTCCCGCCATTCGCATCTTGTATAGTCTGTCCTTCCAGTATTCTGGCGGCACTCGAAAGTAGTGCAGTTCTCCGGCCACAAAGCGGAACGGTTGACCATCCTTTAGGAACTGCTTGTGTTTGTGGTCAACGAGGATGGAAGGGCGAACTTGGCCGCGCATAAGGCCCAAATGGAGGAGATCATGACCCCAGTAAGCACCATTGTCCTCCCATATTTCCCGTGATCCTTGAGTAAGTTCTGTCACAGGGCGCGCAGTATGCGTGCTGTGTGTGCTGTCGTTGTGTCTCAATATTTCGGGCAGGGATAACCTTCTAACTAGAGGGATTACTTACATGGTTGGAAGCTCGAGGGGCTGTCACGTGATCACACAATACGAGAACAAAAGCTACATATTTATGTATGGAAACCAGCGAGCATCATGCATGCTCTGTACCCCGAAGCTTAGTTACATCACCCCTTTGGTACTAGTCAGCCCTCGAGAGCAGGGAAAGCTACTTCTATAAGCGAAGAGATGTTTGGCAGACTGAATCATTCGATGCGTGCCCTAATAAGCTCTTATTGTAGAGCCGTGAGTGGCCCTTTTGGCTTGGCGTATCAGGGCGCAGGTGACACGAACAATTGGTTTTCATGAACTGTTCGGCCGTGACATTTCTCAGGAGCAAATTTAACACTTGCTTGGTTTCCCCTTACCCAAGTGAGGATTTGTTTTTTCTTCGCTGTATTCTCTGTTATCCTGTCGTAAAACCTTGCGGTACTGTAAAGCCGCTTCTGCGCGCTGACACGAGAACTGATCAGGCAGCGGGGTCTGCTGTCAGTTACCAGAATAATGTGCTCTCAATTTGTCCACAACAACGTTGTTATTGTCCAATTGTTTATTTTTATTTCGTGTACGCATCTTGCGCGTGAAAGCATGTTAGCGCTTCGTTTCACGCCCGGCGGTGCACCAGATGCGAAGGAACGTTCTTAACAGCGGAGCTGTTTAGCAAGTCGTATTTTTTCGTGTCCGCAGTTAAGAATACCAGGAAAAGGCCCCGCATGCCCACTTAGAGCGATTGGCCAAGGCTGGCCAAATTAGCGCACCCACCTTAGCAGATCGGCCAAAATTGGCGAAAGAAAAAAGAGCTCCAGCTTTCGCCGTAATCCTGGGAACTCTTGCTGAACGCGAATGACACGTCCTAGCGTACGCCCTTTGAAGGTGATTTCGAATCACTATCCCTTCCAAAAAATGAAGCAAGCTCACACTCATTGCAACAGTGATGGAGTATAGGTCGTTGCGGAAGCGAAGAAGAAGCAAGTCAGCTGCAATCATGGACTTATGCCGTCTTGATGGCCGCGAAGGTTGCCTACAGCTTTGCTACCTTCAATTCACCTTCAAGTCTTAAAGGGACACTGAAGTGATATGTAAACATTGCGGGATTACTTGCGCAAATTGTAGTCCGGGGTCCCCAGGCCATGTTACGACCACTCTGGGCGCGTTTACGCGATTTTATTTAGTAGAAAAACTAATTCGAAAATGCTGTCCTCCTCTCTTTACGCTCGCCCATTTTCTGTGGCGTTTTCGTGTGACGTCAGGAGGGGCTGAGCTGGCAATTGGCTGCGCCACGGCTGCGCTACTGCACGGCTCCCCGGCCGACAGAGTCAGTCGGCCCAGCGTTTCGTCCGCCGGCCGCCGGCGGGTCTCCGCAATTCGTTCGCTCAGTTGAAACGAAGCCAGGACACGTTCGTGAATGGAAGAATCAGCCTTTCTTTACTTGGTTTGTTTGTACACTGTATCTAGCTCCAAGTCAAGGTCGCTTCACACAAGCTCTGCACAAGCGCACATGCGACGCTTCGCTGACTGGTACGCCTGTAGGAAAATATAAGGCCTCTTGAAGGCGGGAGAAGAGTCAGCGAAGTCAATATAGGTACTAAGGAAATAAAATCAACTGATATTTTTACCGTACAGCGTAAAAATAAGGTGCGGGAAGCACTTTTTTTCGCTGGGCGAACAAGCACAGCGGTCAGCAGCACGACTACGCATCTGCGAACGCTTTTCCGTCTACGAAATGCAATTGCTAGACGTGAGCTATTGCGGAAACTCGGGGGACGCTTACTGCACGAGCACAATACAACAAATAGTCACCTAAGCTGCTTGAAATGCCAAAACTAAATAAAATGTAAACTTATTATACAATATATACCTTATATTACCATGGTCAGCGCAGCCCGTCCCGTGGCCGAGTTGTCTAAGGCTGCAGGTATGTCGCCGCCAAGTGTTTTGCGAGTCACGAGTTCGAGTCCCCGCGGATACGTGCTTTTTTTTTTTTTTTTTTTGTAAGTTAACTTATTTGTTTTCTGCCAATGTTTTCTACATTGAGTTCACCTTTGTTTGGGCCGCAACGTTCATGGCTCCACGAAACTAGTTCACAGAACGCGCGCAAGGCTGGCACTGGCGCGCTAGCGAGTTTCTCGTTGGCGTCTGTCCATAAGCACCGACTGCTTGCGGGCAGTGGGCAACAGGCCAGAATGAACAGACCCTTGGCCTGGTGCGAACACGCATTTTACGTGTACAAGCAGAGTGAGGCAAGCTCCAAATAGGGGGGGAAAAGCGCATGACATTTGTGCGTCTGCGGGTACGCGGAGGCGTCCATGCACTGCGTAGACCTCGCTAGTGAATGCTCCGATCCAAGCCGTCCTGGGAGGCTTATCTTTATGCATTTTTACAGCTGACAAATGCAGAAGCGCGGTACGATGATTACTGAGTTTATTGAGAATGCCCATCCAACAACGCCACAGGTTGTGTTTTACAGAACCGAACCGAAGCTTTTGCTACTTCAAGTTTTAAGCGTTAATTTGCGAGCTTTCCTCCGCATTTTTTTTTTTATTCTTTTCGTCGGTTGAGCTACGCTGTGTGCTTATTAGGCAAACGTATAACGTGCTCATTGACGTTAATTTTCTTGTTGTGGGGTGTCCCGTGCAAGGATATCAGTTGCAAGAATAAAACCAATTTTTCTTCGTTTTGCGAGTTACTCTCAGGAACACCTGCGAGTTTCGATGCAGCGGAAGGAACCAAGGCGTGATTTTATTAAGAAGGAGGAGTGTGGTTACATTTAAGACCCTGCTTACATTTAAGATTATGCGTTAGGATGGGCGTATTTGCGCAAATATTTCCGTCACCATTGAACCCCCATTGCAACGGTACAGCTCAGGCACTCCCATTCACGCAACAAGCTACCAGAAAAGTTAGAACTCGCTTTTATTATTGTAAGAATTAGTCTGCGCCGTGAACTATGTAGTTCGTTACATTTCATATATTCGGAGACCAGTGACCACCAGAAATGTCGGGAGCAAGGGCTTTTCATGTTTCCAGGACTATCTGTTTCTGCCATGTCAAGGCGCAAACCGGTGAAAGGGCTTGGTACGTGTTTACGTGTATACGGCAGCAGCCTGGCTGTTAAGGAGGGTTGTATGTCCCTGAGGCCTGGAAATAAGCGTTGTCCAGGTAAAGCGCCGCGTTCCGGGGAGCTTCTAGACGTAGAGTACCCAAATTCTATTTAAAATTCAGGACGTTCAACGTCCTTATCAAGCGGGGATTTCTGCACCAAAGCCACTGTGCGACTTGTGAGAGCTTTTCGGTTTCGAACAAAATCAGCCGGTTCTCTTCAGGATGCGGTTTCAGGTATATAGGGCGCCGGCACGTAGAGGGTCACGTGCAATTTTTCGTTATCTCGGTTGTATACTGACACATTGAGTTAATTCCCAACAGCCTCGAACTGATAAATACGCATTGAGACACCAGCTTGCATAAATCTGCCTACAACACGCCAACAGACTTTGTAGAAAGTATTTTCGAACACGAAGATGTTTGATCACAGGTGCGAGAGGACTGAGTTATCGTTGTAGTTATGTCAATCACAAAAATAGGCCCCACTGTATGTAGACGGTCCAAAATGTGTTTTGTGGCGTGCTACATTTTTTTACTCAGTCATTTTTGCGTGCGGCGTATGAAAGAAGTCGTAGATGAAGGAAGAGATTAAGATATAAAAGTAAAGAATCGGATATAAAAATTAAAAATTAGTAAGGAAAGCAAGGGGTGTAACCTATTGGGTCGGAAGGTATACAGGCAGGCATGCAGTTATTCCTTGGTTTCTTTTGCTATACGATATTTATCTTCTGAACTTTGAAACTGGTAAAACCACCACCATACACTAGCGAAGCTGTACTTACCTGGAGTCCAGCGAGTGACCACTAGCAGCCCAGGGTAACGCCGTTAATAGCGAGTTTTAGCTGACCGTTTTTCACGGTCCGCTCCGCTCCGATAGCAAGCGGGAGCGCCATTGCGCATGCCTGGCCCGCTTGGCCGCGAACGGCATTGGCTCCGGTTGCGCTGACCGTGCCGCCGATACCGGAGCGGACCGTCGAAAACGGTTAGCTAAAACTCTCTAATAAAAGCGACAGCTTTTCTCCAGTATGGAACGTCGAGAAACGTGTCCAGTGGTCTTTGATTGGCGGGTAAAGTGAAGGTCCCGTGGAAGAACCCTGGAACGGTGCCGTCGCCTTTACGGTGAACTGTCCTAAGGAGTTCGTTCACGTCTCTTTTTTTTTTTGGTAACTGGCACAACTTCCATTGTCCAGTTCTTCAGCGGAATATCGTTGAGATTGACTTCAAACAGCCACTAGATAGTGAACAAAATGCGCTTAGGTCAACTCATTCCTATTTGTATTTCCCTTACCCCTATACCCCCTATAGATTTACCCCTGGTCCTATACACCAGCCACCTTATTTATCTTTTAACCACTCTTGGTCTTCATCGTGGCCCTTTACACCAGCCGTGTTAATAGTCTTTAATTGATTTTATTCGTGTTCCCACTAACCAGCTTTAGTTGTCACCTATTCATCAAACCACTTTCTTGGCGCTCTTTTCCCTAGCTGGCCTAGCGCCATTAAAATCCAAACAACATCATCATCATTATATTTCCCTTTTTCCTGTATCCCTCCCCGATCTGTTGCAGGTATCAGGGATTTTATAAGTCACTCATGAACAATCGACGATGTGCCGCACTGAAAGATTTTCCGTCGGAATATTTATGTACAACCACTTGCAGAGTTCGTCTCCCGCAGTCGGCGGTCAATTTAGGGGTAATAATCTGCTACGCCATTGGGTGGTTACGCAAAATACTCATAGAGAAAGAAGGCTCTTCGCGTACCGGCCACTGCAGGAGACGCTCCCACCGTAAACGCTGGCGCATCGCAGTGGGCTGTGGCGTTGATTTGTATTGCCTTCTGGCCGCTATCAAAGATTTCCAAGTCATTCAGAGGTAGGTGGGATATCATGCGAACCATTATTTTCGACATTGCAAAAACGTAAGACATATTTCTGTCCATGAGTGCCCTATTTGCCATAGAGTTCCGTCGACAGGCTTCTAACGGTAAAAAAATTTAACAGAGCTTAACACTACTAAATATCAGCAAGACAAAAAACAAGGTATTGGCATGCGCCACGCACGGTTTTCGATATTTATTATAGGTGCTAAAATTGTTATATAAAGACAAATAACAATTTTAGTTGCGATTGAACATGTACACCAAATGCACTGGACACAATGTGATTCAGTTTAACTTCGCTCCTCGAGTAGCTCCTCAAAGATGGGGCAGAATTCCGGCGAATGTGCAAGTAAACTCAACATGATGCCGGTGATATCAGAAACTCGCAAGCTTCCCTTACAACTCTTGATTTGACCAAACACACGCACCTTGATTTGATGATTGATTGTAGGGTTTAACGCGCCGACGCAACGCAGGCGATGAGGCGCGCCATAGTGGAGGGCTCCGGATTAATTTCGACCACCTGGGGATCTTTAACGTGCGCCGAAATCTCGAACACACGGGCGTTTTTGCTTTTCGCCTCCATCAGAAAAGCGGCCGCCGCGGCCGGGAATCGAACCCGCGACCTCGTGCTCAGCAGCGCAACGCCTTAGCCACTGAGCCACCGCGGCGGGTTCAACACACGCACCTTATAGATGCGGTTTCCAGCGCCATAACGTTCCGTTCCTAGGTTTTCCAGGAGAATATTCATACTGTCGCCCATGTTCGGTGATATTCTGTGGGCGTGCTTGTACTCACCGGCACTAACGGCGCGGTCGTAAAACTTGTACAGCTTGCCATCGGCTCGCAGGTACTCGCAGTTCCGGTTTGAGGATTGGGAATTGGCATGCGCTAACCAATCCGCAAACCTTAACGTTCACATTCGTTGTGTACACAATAAAGCCGCCATCTTGCTTCAGCCCGCTGAAGGATTGGGGTCTTTCGCACTCTCCTCGGTTAGGCCCCACGGAAGGGGTCCATTACGTTTTCGAGAGACACGTGGTCGCTCAATTGAACAGCGCCGAGGTTTAACTTGGGCGAGTTCTCAGGCACCAGTCCTTCCGGTACGCGTCCCAGGTACTGCGTCACGAGGATCCGAATGTCGTGGTAGATGGGCCTGATATCACCGCGCTCCGCGGCGGGTGCTCCTAGCTCGTGGTCAGAGGGTGCCAATTCGACGAGCCGGAATTGTAACCCAAGTTCGTGCTGCCGACGAACATCTGGAAGATGGCGAACACGTTCATCACGATCGTCTTCTCGAAGGTCCTCAACACATTCGCATGGTTCGCACATTCCTCAACACATTCGCACCCAGAAATCGACCCGACCAGTGTAGTATTCGATGACGACCGTGGCGGGCGCAGGATTCGGATTGCTAACTTCATTACGAAGAATGCATCGGGAATGTTGCAAGTCGGTGAGACGTCGCCAGCTACGAGGATTTCTCGCACCTTGTCGCACTTCTATTTCCTTAAGTACGGGAAGTCTGGGCGAAAGTAGACGACGTCTCTGCCCATGTGCTTTTCCATTTCTGTCAGTAGATGCTCCATGTAGTTCCTGTCCCACTTGAAGTAGTGGCAACACTCGTGCGGCACTAGTACGACAATAATGGGATCACCGTTTTTATAGAGGTGACGCCGCAGGATGTGTAGAACCTTCCTAAACCAGCTATCTACGGGCTCCATGAATTCCTTCGGAGACCAGCGGTATACGATAACGGGTGCTTGCCTGAGAAGCCATCAGGCAATCCGCCATTGTCCCATTCAACGCAAATATAAGGTCCTGGACGACCTCTGGAGAGAAGGCCTTCGTCTTTAATCTCCTCCAAAAATAGTTCCAGGTCGTCGTTGTCATCGAAGCGGTATTCGCCCGGTTCGGGCTCGTGGCCTCTCCATTCGATGTAGAAGGCAACAGCGTTCAGTCCCGCCATCTTGACTTTATTCAATTGGTTCTTTCAGTATGATTTAGGCCCCCGGAAATAGTGCATTTTACCGGAAATGAACCAAAACGCCTGGTCGTCTTTCAAGAATTCCTTGTGTTGGTGGCCGATGATCAATGATCGCTCGCTTTTGCATTGAATCACAACAGTTCGAGTTATGCAAGGGCCAATGTGGGTTTTCCGTGGAGGTTATTTGCAGCCGTCTAGAGGGAACGGGGAGAATTGGCAGAACCTCTTTCACGTATATTAGTCTAAACGTGACAAATTGTTTCGATTTTGTAGTCGCAATAACTGCACCTCGGCACTGCGGTTTGAATTTTGTTTATATGCACAGAAGATTTGTGGTGTTTTTGTAATTTAAGTACTCATTCAACGCTGTGGGTACTGAAGGATTTTGATTCTCTCTAAACGTGGCAAGTAAGAGCCTTATGTTTGTGAAATAATTCAGTTATTGAGCGTACGTGAGCTGACATATTGTTATAAAGACCTGGAATACTAGGTAAATCACGGCGGCTAAGGAAAAATAGAAAAAAAATTGAGGTCGGCTTCCTTTGTGGCCGAGAAATTCGCGTGCTATTTTAAATTCCCACGTTTTGATTAGTTATTGAGAAAGCGTGCGTGTAAATGCAGCTCTTGCAACCATTGTGTCGCCTAATTGTGGTGATGCTGTCGCATAAAATAGCGACCCGTTAGTCGCAAAAAGATTTCAGCAAGACAGATATTTCCGGAAGCGTCTTGCTGGCCGAGAGCTAATGCTCACGCTGATCGCAGCCTGCGAATGTACCTATAAATTTTCCAAGGCTTTCCAGTAAGGCGCGTAAAACACTCTGCGATGTTCATTGTGTGCACTGAGGATGAATTGAGGCTCTTTGTCATGCATTAATACCAATTTCCTGGAACGCCGTAGTGACATTTTTTCGCAGGAATAACTTATCTTCGTTTGTGTTCCTGGTAGGCCTTTATGATTCCTGGACGGAGTAGGGAAGCTGCAAAGCAAATTGAAGGACAAGTTCTTTGGACCAGAAAGAAGCAGTTGATCTGCAAATACGACGTACACTAAGTTTACGTTGGGAAGAAAAGGCACGTAACCTGAAAGGGGAAGTGGTTTTACCGCCCTAAATAAATTTCCACCAGGCGCACCAATCGGGACATCGTAGAAATAGAGTCACGTTGTGATCGTTGGTGTCCAACCGCCATGGGAATGGGTGTCTGTGCGGTGGATTATTAATAAAATTTGAATTATGGCAATGCCAAAAGTGTACTCGCCCAACGCATTTATTTGTCCGATTAGGTCAGTGTAAGTGTCAGTTAACCATGAAATGTAAAACACAAATAGCCACTTATCTGATCCGTTCGTTGCAAATGTCGACAAAAGACGATAGTCGATTGCCGCCCCTGCCAAGTAAATGCCTCCTTACCTTTCCCGCACACCTATCAGCAAGTACAAGGTAAACACATCCATAAAGATTTGTCTTTTTCTTGTGAACTTCTCCCAATGCCACGTACCGAAAAACGTATAACCTGTTGCACATAACTGGCTGCGTATATCCTCGATTCGCGGTAAATGGCGTCGAAAGACGAAATCGTCTTTCGAGCACATTTCTTGACACTCTTGACAACCTTGTCTTCTGCCGCCCTTGCCAGGTAACTGCCTCTCCCCTCTACCCCGACCACCTCTCAGGTTCTTTCCTTCCCGTTTTGCTCCTTTCACGATCTCATTTTCTCGCATCCCCACTGCTCGCGCGCCGTCTTTTGGAACCTTTCGTTACTACTAGACTTGTAATTCCCCCCGCCTCGAGTCCTAGGTTCCGTCGCGAACCTTTTTTTACATGAAAGTGTTTTATTCCCGGATACACAAACCTTTAAATGACGTCATAACCGTCACGGAAGTGACGCCAGTTCAACGAAGCAAGCGGCCTGTAAAGGGTGCACCCCTGCACCCAGGATCTTCTTGCGGGCAAGCAACCTTTAGTACTAAAGTGTACGTTTTACTTTAGGTTGTTTGATTTTGGGTTTTATATTTTAACACGAAATTGTTTTATGCCAGCATACACCAAGATTTCACTGACGTCACATCCGTCACGGAAATGACGCCAGTACACCTTTGCCGAAGCGACCCGCCAGCAGGACGTTGATCGCCAAGCACACCCACAAGACAGCTGCCGACACGCGAATCATACTCAGCTGCAGATTTCGCTGCACATTTCAATTTAGTGTTTTACCGACTCCTATGAAAGAGGAACGAACCACAGTTTTAAAATGATAGTCTTCCTTGGGCTACTTAAACCCAGAAATTTTGGTCTGTATGTCTGTCTGTCTGTCTGTCTGTCCGTCTGTCTGTCTTTAATTCGATTCAGCCACCCGTCCAAAGTAAAATTGATATTGCGCAATAGTCTTATATACTCACAGCCAAATGTAAACGTTTAAGCCCGCTTTATATGTTCATACTTGTCAACTTCGTTGAAGAAGAACAAGACATTACGCAACTATAAGACAGGAAATTAGTACACAAGGGATATTTACAGTATTATTTTATTAAAAAATTCGTGGATGCTTGGGTTTTCGATAACAAATGATTTTCTACATCTACTGCAGAAAACCGCCGCCTCCTGGCGGCATATGAAAAATCACGCGGCAGCAGCAACGAAAGGTTCCACTAGCTAGGTTCCACGTTCTGCTTGGAACGCACGTGGAGCACGGCCACGCGGTTCTATCAACCTTGTAGTCGGCCGCCTCGATTCACGCGTGTCTCCGCCGTACTGCAGCGCTGGCATCGATGAACCCGGCCTGTAGCAGTGGAACGCACTAAATTCAAATCACCTTGCGCAAACCTTTAGTGTGTTTACCTTGAGATGAGCGGGATGGTACAGGAACAGCATGAGAGGTGAGCGGGAAAGCAAAGGGGGGCATTTTCGTGGCAATTGTCTAAAAAGACTATCGTCTTTTGACGACATTTCCAACGAAAGGAGCAGATACGCTGCCGATGTTTTGTGTTTTAGGTTAAAGCACTTTTTTCAACACGTTTTTTAAAGATTTGCTATCGCGGATATCAACCACAAATATTAAAAAAAAGACAATGCTAGTACCGCTTGTTTAATATTATTTTGCCTCAAATATGCTTAATGGTTTTCTTTTGTGCCCAACGAAGTTGAGAAGTATAAAGTATTGTAGCAGGTTTGGTCATTTAGAAAGTTTTTGCCTGTATAAACTTCTTGTTTAAGGATTCGTTCAACTTCTGGCCGGGTGGCGGAATCGAGGTACGCCAACAGACATACAAACAGACCAATATTTCTCGGTTTAAGCAACTCAAGGAAGACTACAGTCTTCAAAGCAGTTTTTAGTGTGGTAAATTGATGCTAACATTGAAATGGTGCGACAAAACTGAACTAGAGGCGCTTATACAATCGCAACGTCATGTTGTTTACTTGGCAGTAGCATTGGTCGGTGGCTGAAATCGCAGAAATAAGTACCTCGGACGTCATAAGAGCTGGAGAGGAAGTTTCAAGTTTGCGTTGAAATTGTGATCTTTTGTTTTTTAGACAAAGTAGTCGTTTAAGTGGAGCCCACTTCTATTTGATCCGAATGGTGTCTTTAGTATAATTTTACATCGAAACTTACATTGCGCAACAACCTTATTTACAGCACGAGATCGCAGGTATTTAAAGTAAAATTTGACGTGTTCAACTCGTATTAACAGGCCATAAGATCCATACTTTCTTTTTCTATCAGAACCTATCGGGTATTACTCGTCTTGACGTGGTCGAAATGGTATACCTTGCTCAATTTATTCTTCATGCAAACATGGCAAATTAAATGCTGCATGAAAGCATCACTTGATATCCCTAAACCTGCCATAACCAGGATTGTATTTTGAGCTATGTTATTGTACGGCATTGTTTTGTTTGTGTCTAGGTTGATTTTGTGTGATTTCTGCTTGCAGGGGATGTTTCATATATTGGAGTTAGGCACTGCCTATCCCATTTTTATTTTAAACGTAAATTTCATTGTTCTTTGCATCATTGCATGTTCCAACATTTAGGTTTTTGTTTCTGTACACGAGGATCCATTGCAGTCTCAGGGCGAAACCTTCTCGGCAAAAACCAGGTGTAAAGTTAATATTAAAATTCGGTAAACCACATATTTACGAGTTGAGTGTCCACCGCATATCTCCGACACAAAACATTTCAGTATTCCAGCGTAGCGTCTTCAGCCCTGTTTGAAAGGTAGTCCTTGAAACGCGTTTGCAGGTGTTCCTACAGTCGCGTGGCTTCTAAGGATGGTTGCAATATCACTGAGGCCTGTAAATAAACACCAGCTATGTAGAGCATGTCACCATTGGGGTGACATGCATTCAAGACATCGGGGTGCCACGTTGCATTTATTATGTCGGACGTGCTACGTCGGCATAAAACAGGGGTTTTTCGACCAACGACAACGCTTTATTGGCGGGGGCTTCTTCGGGTTTTAACGAAATCAGCCGGTTCTCTTCACGACAACTCCGCAGGTACGGCGCCGAAACGTAGAGTCACCTGCAATATTCCGAGGCCTCGGTTGGGAAAGCAACCTGGTTCGGAACAGTCCCTACCTCGTTATTGCTCAATAAGATATCAGTGTGCCTTGTCATACCGCGAAAACAATTATGAATAAAACCTATTCAACTGGCTCTTTACATAGTTCTCTCGAACTTCTGCATATTTGAGGATACCAGTCGCAATAGTATCTTAGTCGTTTATCACAAAAAAAGCATATGTGGTAAGACCTAGAGGGATATCTATCGTGTGGCGTGTTGGATTTGTCTTTGAGAAAGGCTTCGTGCCATAAAGAATTTCTTTAAAGCAAAGAATATATGAGAACATTACTAGAGGCATCTACAGTCATGGACATGTAGCGACGTTACAATGCCTACGGATTAAAAGGTGGTCTCTTGAATGTGGGCCCTGTGTATTGAATTATTGCATACCAAATCCAATAGGTAGATACATAATAGTCCGGTTAGCTTGTTTCCCTAAGCGAGCCGTTGTTCCATTTTGCTTTACTTGCCATAGGCCGTACAGCATACGAAACATACAAAACATCTGTACAATGCAGATATACATCGGGGGAAGCAGGCGACAAAATAATACAAACAATACAAATATTACGAATACAAATAATACACTGAACCCATGGACGTGGGTTCGATCCAAGGCCGTGGCTGCCGCGTTCAGATGGGAGCGAACAGCATGAAAATCCCGTGTGTCGGGATTTCCGTTCCCGTGAAGTATAGCCAGGTCATCAAAATTAGTCCGGAGCCCTCCACTACGGCGCGCCACATAATATGGACAGGTTTAGCGTCGGCGCGTCAGACCCCGCAGTGTTTTTTTTTTCAATCTCCACTTTGCCAGCACTCCAGTGCGGCGTGTTTCTTCTAGAGTGCTTTAGTTCAAAAGCGAAGTTTTCCGTAAGGAATTTCCACCTCACTCCTCTACTTTCTGGGGTGTAGCTTTCTGTTGAGTTGAATAGCATAACGTTTGATTGATTGATGGTGAGGTTTAACGCGCCGACGCTACACAGGTGATAAGGTGCGCAGTAGTGGTGGGCTGCGGGTTAATTTTTACCACCTGGGGATCTTTAACGTGCGCCTAAATCTCGAAGAGATGGGCATTTTCGCTTTTTACCTCTATGAGAAAAGCTGCCACCGCGGCTGGGAACCTAACCCGCGTCCTTTGGCCCAGCAGCACAACGACTTAGCCACTCACAGGGAGTCCGATGCAATCATATTTGTTACAGGTCGTAGGTCAGCTTGTCTTACACGTAAAGTACCACACCGTAAAGTAAATACAAGGCTTCGACGTCGCTGTTCTCAATGAAGTTGACTACGCCCGCTTCAGACTCACGGCTGCTCCATTCGACGTAGAAGGCAACGGCGTTCAATCCAGCCATCCTCAATTTATTCATCCGGTCCCTCCAGTATTCTTTCGGCACCCGGAAGTCGAGCAGTTCACCGGATATGAACCGGAACGGCTCACCGTGGCTCGAGCGTCTACCGCGTGTCGGTCGCAGTGAATTAGCTGTTAAGGATATTACGCTACCTATGGCGCCACGACTGGCGCAACCCAGGCCTTCGGTATGCTTGCTCTCCATCAGGATTAGGAATGAGCGTCTTGTTGAATGAGTACAGGAAGCAAACAGAAAGTCCCCTTCACCCCGATTTGTGGGATTCCCGCTAGCTACCACGATTAAACATTGGTGTGTATGTGTATGTACACTCAGCAGAAAAATAAGCCGGGGCCCGCGAGCGCGGGGCAAAATACATCGCCGTGCCACTGACATTGCACAGGTGTCCAGGAAAACGATGTGGGTGTGCACGCCGAAACCCTGTACTACTACCTTGTCTTCTCCTTCGCTGCCGAGAATAAGCTACGTGCAGTATGGTGAGTAACAGGCTTGATTCCCGAGACAGTCTTTCCTCACGTGGTTGTTTGATTAAACACTGACTCCAGTTTGTTCAGTGTATGACGAAAGCTGTGTACTGCATTCCTATGTCCTGCGGCCGGGTGTACGTCGGTCAGACCGGACGCTGTATCAATGTACGCTTAAGGGAGCATCATTCCTTCTTGAAAGGAAGGCCCCACACACACATGGCTCTGCACTGTGTCGACTGCGGCTGTACGCCATGCTTCACAGACACGCTAGCTCTTTTTAAACACAGAGACCGTGCTACCGGGGAACTTGCCGCAGCCTTCCATATCCGGGTTAGGTATTCGGATGGTATAAGCCACCCATCACTGAGCATTCTAGATACAGAAGTGTTACTTCTCAAAGAGAGGGGTTAAAAGAACAAAAAAAGAAAAGAGAAGAAAGGAAAGCAGGGTGGTTGTCCTCATGTACGGCTGTACGCATGGGCGACGGTCACACGTGCGTGATTGTTGGGTCTTGGAATGATATATATGTGCTTTAGATTTTAATAAAACGTTCAGTTGATAGTAAGCGCTGGTGTAGTTTCCCTTTCTCGTCCCTGTGTCAGTTTGCGCTTAAGTTTCACTCATGGATGATCACCAACTAGCTCGTCTCTACATTTTGCTTCAGATTAGAAGGGTTAGGCTTTTACAGCAAGGTCAGCGAACTTGCCGAAACCCACCTAGTAGGACAATACGAACGTCTCGCCCGCAGCCCCACAGGAATGCACAACCTTCAAAACGCAAGAATACGATACCACACCCTATATCAGGATCCAACAACTATTCCTTAAAATATCCACGCTAACATTATAGCCAAACCACTCCCCCGCAACATGAATGCCACGTACCACACCGATCGGAGGGAACAACTAAGCCCGCGTCCTGTACAAGAAGTACAAAAAACGACCCACTAGTCGTGTACGTAGATGCAGCGCAATACAGACACCACAAAGCTTTCAGCGCAATCGCTGTTTGAAATTACCCGAAAGCAAACACCCTTGATTCCGTAACAGTCCGGACGCCCATCCCAGAACATGGCGGAAGAGGCGGCGATAGCGCTGGCCCTTTCACTCAACCCTACCCCCGCAACAATCATTGCAGATTACAAAACCGCTCTCCAAAATTTCGCCGCTGAGCTTATATCCACAACGGTGCTCAAACTTTTACTCAGGAACCCCTCTAAATCCCCTGTACAGCTGATCTGGATCCCTCAATCCGGGCTCGAGGGAAACGATGCGGCCATGACCTAGCCCGAGGACTTACTATCCGGGCTGGGCCGAGCCGGTATCCCTGCCACGGAGTCCGTCCCGCGCGGGTACCGTCTGATTGGTTTACCACGACATTTCTTCCTATTACCTTATTTCCCGCCGTATCTACCCTAAGGCAGTTAAATCCCTCACATTAGCGCAAATTCACGTCTCGTGCCAACTCCAGACGGGAGTCTTTCCCAATCCCGTTATTATGACCAATATCCACCCCAGCCGTTACCCAACCTCGGCGTGCCCCCTAACCTCGGCGTGCCGTTATCCAACCTCTGCGTGACCAGCTTGGCCCATGCCAACCTGGCACAGATAATATGGGCATGCCCCATGACCCCTTACCCGAAATCCCTTCTGAGGAGAGGCGGGAGACCTCGCTTCGCATCCCCGACCCGAACCATCGGTACGCCTGGTCAAAATGACGGAAGAGGTCGCCGAAAGGCACCGGCCTGCGGTCACCACGAGCTCGCCCACCTAATTCAAGGCGAAGTCGTTGTGGAGGGGTGGACGTTCAGCCCCTTCCCGCCAGTTTCGTCAGCCAATAATTTTTTCCCTGTCTCTCACTGCGTATTCTGGAAGCTGGCTGAAATGGTTTTCATATTGCATAAGCACTAAAACTGAACGTGGGAAGTATGCCTCATAGTTCGCCTGATGTAAACGGTCTCACACTCTGCTTTCATTGATTTTATTCGTCGGTTATCATCGCCGGGAATTCGTTGAACACCTTCAGTCAGCCGCTTTTTAGCTTTATCCAGGCCATTCTTCTGCTTCAGGACAAGATTCACCATTTCCTTTTATTCCCTTTTTCCTTTTGAAGGGGAAACAGCGCCAACCTTCGAAGTAAGCTGACAATGCTCACCTCGACTCGGAACGGGGCGTGCTACTGGTATCACGGACGAGGAGTCGCTATGGACGCATTGAGCAGCGGCTTGATCGACGAACTTGACGCTCCGAAAGCCAGTCGGAGCGCCTTCAATTTCGAATAGCATCACGTGGTTCTTTTCTGGGTTCGGCTTCAGAAAAGGCGCCGGAACGTACAGGGTGATCTGGGGTCCGCTAACCGGCCAGTAGCGCCCCAGGTTGATGCCGTTAATGAAGGCGACCCCCTTGGTCCAGTTTGTGGGGTCCAGGAAGGTGTCCAGGGGCTGTTGACCCTCGGCGAGCGTAAAGCTTCCTCCGTAGAAGCCGGTGACCCTTGTCGTCTCTGTCACCTGTAGCGTCTCCCGAATCCTGTCGATGTCCTTCGACCGACGAGAGGGGAACGGACTCGATGGTCCAGTTCTTAGCGGTATATTGTTGAGATTAGCGGTCGTGAAGCCCTGTTGGAGAGACGTCTATTCGGTGATGCTGTACACACAAATGGCAAATGTAGACAGAATAGACGTACTGTTGAGGAGACAAACAGTGTTTATACCATGTGAGTGGCAGATGATAAACCTAACAGAGTCACCAACCTTATGTGCACATGGTTAACGCACAACAGGTTAACTACCTGAGCAAAAGTAACAAGGGGCGGCAAGGGGAGGGATGGAGTTTATGAGAATACATGAAACTAGACACAGGAATCAGATGTGGAACGTTCAGGCTTAAGAATGGGTTCGGATGAGATTGGGTAGGAGCTCTTGAAAATTAGCGCGAGAGGCCTCCGTCCTGTAATGGACATATGTACATATGCTCGATGATGACGATGATGATGATGAGCACGCTGAAGGGTACTGACGGTTAACTGTTCGTCAACCATCCCTACGAATTAACGACATGCAGCAACGGCGACGAGCGACGCGAACAACATAACTCAACGGGTGCAGCAAACAGGTAGTGTGGGCGACAGCGACGGAGGGCTTTGGCGGATGTGCATTAATTTTTTTTTCGCTTGTCGTTGTCGCCCACACTACTGTTTCACTTTACCTTTCGAGTTACGCTTTTCGCGTCGCTTGTCGCCGTCGCTGCAGGTGATTTCCCCTTTAAAGACGACATGAATACAATATGCAACATTGCTCAATTATAAATAACTTGCCTTTCGCAACTCATCACGCGGCTCCATTTAATTCACAAGAATTATTTTGGCCGGAAACACGGAATAAATAGTGAAGAAGCAGGGACCTAACAAGAGCCACCACTGAAAACAGTTATAAGCGTAAAATCTGTAGGTTGAAGTTCAAGTTATACCATGAAACGAAACTAGGGGTTCCTCTACAATCTCCCAGTCGTGTTTCGTCGCAATGGCTTTGGTCGGTATCGCACAAGCAAGATTCCGTGACGTCATAGAAAATCGCCGCGAAGTGGCTGGGCAGTTGCCCCTGCTTCACCTGTTTCCTTTATTAAAGCGAAGCTTTCTTGACCTCAATGATGGCAGCTGCTGTAAACGGAACGCACTGCCAGAAAGCCAACTTCACACAACGGGAGGGCACATAATCACAATGATGTTACTTGAGTTGTCTGTTTGATGTTTGGCCGTGTCTAGAGTGCCGTCCGACGGCATTATAAGCACTCAACTGTAACGACGTCCACCGGCATTTTGTGACAAAATTGCCGCGTCTGAGTACATCGCTCTAGAAAACGTAAAGCTAGGCAACCTAACCTAAACATAAGATAACCTAACGCACACAAAGAAATCATTTAAAACACCAAAACTAAGCTAAAGCATAAAAATTACACTTCAATTAAAATGAAAAAAAAAAACCGAGGCAAGAGCCGGTCTCGAACCACCGTCCTTGGGATCAAGAAGCTAAGACGGATCCTCTACACGACAACGACAGACGCGTTGGCCGGTGCTAGTCTGGTCTTAAATACTCGTATGTCGTCGGACGGCACTCTAGCCATGCCTGGAGCGATCAGCTAGAGTGTCGTCGGACGGTACTCTAGACACTGCGTTGAAGTTTACGATAAAGTTGGTGTCATTGTTACGGGGGCAATGCAGTATTCTTCATGAAGCAAACTGTGCGAAGGAAATTTGACATCTACCTGAAATGTAGCCATGCCGCTGTGTAGTGGATAGCTTTATAGCTTTCTCGGAAACTTCGCGGTTGAAGAGAAATTTGTCCTGGTCCAGGATTTGAACCTTGGACTACCGCCAAACTAGGGCAGTCGTCCTACCAACCGAGCTAACCAGGAGGCTGATGAACAACTCGAATTCAGGCACTGCGACGTTTCCGGATAATGCGATGTTTACGAGAAAGTTCAGTAGTAGCTTTACTTTGTAGCCGTATGACGACATTTCAGGTGGATGCCAGATTTTCCTTCGCAAAAACATACTCTACCCTTAGGGATTTCCCCTAAATCTGGCCGATGAAGCAAACTAATACTCTGTCTCTGTGGCTTACCTTGGGGTCTTTGAAGGTCTTGGTGTACGCCTCTCTGCCCATGTTCTCGACGAGAACGCTAAGGCGCTCGCCTTTGGACGCCGGTACTTGGAGGCTGGCGGTGGGAACGGTGCGGAAGAGGTAGCTGGTACCATTCTTGTCGTACACGTACGCCCGGTCGGCGAACTGGAGCAGTTGCAAGTTGGCCGTAGCCGCTGTGACGATCTGCACGGTTGTAGAGTACAGCACGAAGCCCAGGCCCTGTCCGAAGTCTTCGAAGGTCAGAGGCAACTCAGACTCTTTTCGCTTGGTCCAGTTGTGGGTGCGAAAGTGCTCCATCACGTCGTCCAGGGATGCGTACGCATCCAGGGTCACGACGCCGAGGTTCAGCTTCTCGGAAGCGCCGGGGGGTTCGCCCGAAGGTAACTCCAGGTACTGCGAGGAAGCGCGGTTAGGGAAGGGTGTAAACGCACTAAACTTGGTGCTTCATCTGTGGTCGAGAAATATGGCGCGAACTCTTCACGTTTAACGAAATATTTCAAGATTTCCAACAGCTGTGAAAGCGAATGTATAAAAATTGAAGCCGTTCTACTCGACGTGGAAGCCGTCGGAAGTGCAGAGCAGTGATTCGCCATAATGGGCTGTAGCGCCGTTATCCGGTCACTGCTACAACCAAATGCAGTTCAAATTTTCCGCCTTCGCAGTGCTCGCGCGCCCCCTACCTGAAACTGCCGAAGCGGGAGTTCTGTTCTTTGTATGCTTGCTTTTCCACCCGCACGTGCCGGCTTTGCACTGCCACTTTTTCTCGCTTAGTATCGTAAAAACCAACCCACCGAGCCTTAGTAACTAAATGAACGCGGTCACTGCCGTTTAATTACGTATGTTTTTCCTCAAGTCTACCTACAGTTGTCTCTGCGCTAAACCACGGGCACAAGCGCCGGCGGGTCAAGTTTTCGAACGCTTATGACTATATAAACCGCTTGGCTTTCGGAGCCTCTGGGCTACGCCGCGGCGACAGCCGCTACGACAGAACGCCGTGTGGCGCTACTTGGGTCAAGTGAGCGAGCTACGACGACAAGGCGAGCCCCTAAAGTGCTCTGCACGTAAACGAAAACATGAGGTCCTTTCCAGAAATGACATGTAGCGGGATTGCGATTCCGGAGGAAGAACACCATCAAAGAAGAAAAAAAGTAAAAATTGTCGTTGATTCCTCTGTTATAGGAATCGGTAAAACACGAAAGTGAGATGTGCAGCGAATTCTGCCGCTGAGCATGATTTGCGGGTCGGCGGCTGTCTTGTGGGTGTGCTTGGTTAGCGACATTCTGCTGGCGGGTCGCTTCGGCAAAGGTGTACTGGCGTCATTTCCGTGACGGATATGACGTCACTGAAATGTTTGTGTATCCTGGAACAAAACCATTTGTGTTAAAAATGTAACAATGATAACGCAAACAAATAAATGAGTTAGGTATCCTAAAACAGAAATTTGAGGAACACTGGGCGTTGTCTACGTAGGCTTCCGGTTGTTTTATTATACATCCCTTCGTCGTCAGGGATATGGCAAAACGACACATTTTGTTGGTGAAACCTGACTTCTAAGCGGTGATGACTTCGAAGTCATTACCGCGATTTTTTACTTGATGACAAGTTGTATCAGTTGCCTCATCGGTTCACTATACACTCTCCCCCTTCAACTCCTCCCAAGAAAAAAACTAAAATTTTGGGACCGAGAGAAGGCCGTGCCACCTCAGCCCCACACAAGGGCCGGTACTTACAAGAACCGGTACTTACAAGAACCGGTACTTACAAGGACCGGTGCTTACAAGGACCGTTATGTACAAGGACCGTTGCGTGCAAGAACGTTACGTACAAGGCCCACTACGTGTAAGGACCGCTATACGTACACTCAGGTTCTGTATAAGGTTTCGGATGTCGTGATAGAGGGGCGTCGGGTCTCCGGCCTCGTCGAGGGGAGCCCCGTAGTCGTAGCTGGTTACGAGCGCGTGTCCCAGGCTCTTGCCAGCCGTGAAACCGAAGTTTGTGCCTCCGTGGAACATGTAGAGGGACACGGAGGCGTTGAGCTGCAATAAGGCCTTCAGCGTTTCCACCACGGTTTCTCTCTTGCGCCAAACGTGCTCGTAGCCCCAGTAGTCCATGCCGCCCGTGTAGTACTCGCTGATCACCATTGGACTCGGCTGATTCTGCGGGTAAACGAGTTTAACAGTGAACACGTCCGGATTTTCTTTTTCGAAAACGGGTTGTCTATTCTTATTGCTTATTCTTTTGCACTATCACTGCACCTCCTAGAGTGAAAGGGAGAATGTTGTGGAGGAAATTCAATGGTAAAAGCCATCGCACGCGCGAGTGCACGCTCGGGCAGCAAACGCGCTGCCCGAGCGTGCATTTTATTGTTTCCTGCACACACAAGGAAATGGCGGAAAAGTAAAAAAAGGGGCCATTCTTATTTCATTGGTGAAGATTTTCGCTACTGAGGAATTTTTAACCGTCATAGATTCGGTCAGAACGCGATGAGGAGCGCGTGGCTTGGAGAAAAAGAAGTACCTTAACTAAGGTTAGCACTCGAGGTAGGGGGTACCGCTTGGTTATTCTTGGTGACCTTTGGTGACCTTAGTTATTTGAATTATTTTGCATACCCGAACCCTCTCGGCATCACGTAGCAGCCATCTTTCTTGTTCGTACGGCAATCTTTCGCTGCATTAACTTGACTGACAAGCTTCACACTCCGACAGACGTGCATTGATCTCGCACACAAAGAAAAGGGCAGTATACCATCATTATAACACAATCTTCAGTACAGAAAACTGGCTTTGTTATAAGTGATGCTTCGTTTAAAACCACAAATTATATGCTCTGAATACAACGAAGCGGGGTCCATTAAACACTTCAAATAAAGCGAAGCCTTGTGTATAGGTATTTCGTTGCAACAAGGGGTATTGCAGAATAAAAGGCAGGGACGCCGACCACAAGGTCAGTAGGTTCAGAAAATTAATGTTTCGGCTCCCACACGGTAGCCTTGGCCATGGTAACCTTAGTTACATTGTGACCGAGGCTACAGTGGGAGCCCAAACGTTAATTTTTTTAAACCTACGAACTTTATGGTCGGCATCCCGGTCATTTATTCTTCAACATTCATCCCGACCAGAGGGGCTTCGGTCATACCAGTGACTTCAATCGAGGGTCATAAGGGCCATAGTTGAAGTTGACGCGATAAGCGTTCTTTGTATCTGTACATTGTTTTCCCACTTGCTATGGTCTCAGTAGAGACCGGCAGTATTGCAAATAAAAAAATAGCCGCGTATCTGCTCCGTCAGTTGCAAATGTCGCGAAAGACGATGGTCGACCGGAGCCTCTGCCAAATAAATGCCTCCCTTGTCTTTCCAGCTAACCTCTCATGCTATTCCTCTCCCGTCTCGTACCTCCCAAGATAACAGGCTAGAGGTTTGCTCAAGTCAATTTAAATTTACCGCGTTCCACTGCTCCAGGTCGGGTGCCTCGATGCAAGCGCTGCCGTACGGCGGAGACGCGCGTGAGTCGAGGCACCCTACTACAACGTTTATAGAACCACGTTGCCCTACTTCACGAGCGTTCCTAGCGGAAAGTGGAACCTATCTAGTGGTACCTTTCGTTGCTGTTGCCACTTGATTTTTTTAAATGCCGCCAGGTAGCGCGGGGCAACAGCAGGCGACGGTTTCTGCAGTTGATGTATTTTATTTGCTATCGCAAAAACCAAGCACTCGTGTATTATTTAATAAAGGAACAATGCAAATATCATTCATGTATTGATTTTCTGCCTTATGTTTTCGGATTGTCTTGTTCTTGTTCAACAATGTTGACAAGTGTGAACAATGACACCGGACTTAGAGGTTTAGATTTTGCTATGGGTATATAAGAGTATCGCGCAGTTTCTGCTTCACTTTGGCCGGGTGGCCGAATCGAGTCACAGACAGACATACAGACAGTCCGAAATTTCTGCGTTTAAGTAGCCCAAGAAAGACTATAGTCCTTAATAATAACCACCCTTACCTGCGCTGCGTCAATCACCGGCTTCAGGGAGGCCGGGCTCTGGTTGGGCGTCATGTAGCCCGTGGCCAGGAGTCTGCGGACCTTGTCGCACGCGTACTGCTCGCTGACCACGGGCCCTCCGCGGAAGAACACCACGTCGCGGCCCACGCGCACCTCGAGCGTGGTGAGCATGTGCTCCATGTAGATGTGGTCGCAGACGCCGTAGTAGCCGTACTGGTGCTCTACTTGCACAGCGATGATGGGGCCACCATTATGGTATGTGTGCGGCCTAAGCACTTCTCCCAATTTCGCGAACCACCTGCGGCGTTTGCCAGTTAGGGACGACAGAGAAAAATACTTTGTCCTCCCTTTCTAAACAAAGTTCTCCCATCAAAACTGCGCCATCAGTGCGTCACAACCTGCGCCAAAAGTGCATGCGACCTTCGCTGACAGTGCGACCAATCGATCGTCAAAATTGGAAGTTTTACGTCGAAAACGAAGGACGAACCTATTCGACGATTTTTCGCGGACTAAGTAAACGCATCTATGAACCATCTAAATGTATACCGATACATGGTTTATAAGAGAGAGAGAGAGAGAGAGAGAGAGAGAGAGAGAGAGAGAGAGAGAGAGAGAGAGAGAGAGAGAGAGAGAGAGAGAGAGAGAGAGAGAGAGAGAGAGAGAGAGAGAGAGAGAGAGAGAGAGAGAGAGAGAGAGAGAGAGAGAGAGAGAGAGATCTGAGAGAGAGAGAGAGAGAAGAGAGAGAGAGAGAGATACTTTATTCGAGCACTATATATAGTTGGACTAACGACGAGTGGTGACCAGCGCAGGGTGCCGGTGACGTGAGCTGCTCGTTCAGCAAGTCCTCGCCGGACTTGAGGGTCCGAGCTGCCTAACGCCGCCTCCCAGTGCTCCTCAGAAGAGATGAGGGAGAATACGTTGGGTGGGGGGGGGCATTGCCAAATGATATGAGAGACTGTTTCGGGGGCTCCGCAGTCGGGGCATTGGGGAGAAGGAAATGTTGAAGAATAAATTGCATGTAGTCTGGTGCGACAAGGAGGGTATTGGTTTGGAGAAGGCGCCAGTCGTTCCTCTGCGATAGAAAGGGACCAGTGGGGTGGATGGTAGCGCCGGCGAGAGAGGCGGTAGTGGCAGGTAATTTCCTGGAAAGTTGAAAGGCGGTCGCACCCCTTCCCATGGAGCCTAATCAACCGACGACAGCCGTTTATGAGAGAAAGATATACTATTGTATTCTTGGTGATCAATGCGTGTGTTGTGTTACAGAACCATTTCTTTTTCGGGAAGTTCAAGTAACCGTCTTGGCACAATGGATGTTCCGTTTCACTCACGCGCCGCGTGTCCAGAAGCATTATCACAGCTTTTCGATCGACCAACTGGTCTATGGGTAAATGCGTGAGTTTTTTGACAGGACGCCATGGGTCCCACTAAGAAAGCTTTCTCTTTACTAACATACGATTCATGTCAGAATCGCGAAAGTTTGATCCATCAGGTGGTAGTGGTGGAATTTGAGGCAGGGCATGGAGATGTGCTGCCACCTGGCCGCGGTGAAGGCGGCCTGCGTGGCCAAAACAAAAGTTACGTGCTCCAAGACTAGTGGCCATGTTTTCGCACGGAGACTTACAAGAGGAGTGACCCAGGAATAAGGGGTCTTTGAAGACGACGCGAGCGTCGGGGAATAGGTAGCGTGGCGATTGAGTAGCACAAGGACAGACCAGTAGGTGTGTCGGGTTTGGGGTAACGCGACAGACGTGACAATATGGGAGGACTAAGCAGTTGAGTATTCGATGGTGGAAAAAATTAGCAGTGGCTTAGCTCAACCATCCAGGATTACGTAGCGTGAGCTAAGGTTCAGCAACAATAATCCAATCCAATCGTCCAATCCAATCCAGTCCTCCAAGCACCCAGTCTCCAGTCCAGACTGTCCGCGGCCTGCTCCTCGAGCATGCGCACCCCGGCTCTCCAGAAGCCACGCGAAACTGCTATCAAGTGGCTCCGGCGCAGCGTCAGACTTGACTACTGCGCAACAGAGGCGCACAGCTGGGCACGCGCCGGTGCCAGTGCGTCTGCCGCGGCTATGACGTCACTCCTTTGGAATGCGCAGACCGGCGAATGTGCAGACCCAATTCTCTACACACCCGTACTCCAATTGGATTCAATTTCCAATTCAATCCAATCCAACTCAAATCTAATCCAATCCAATCCAATGCTCCTCGCGCTTTGCGCAGCACGGCCCTTCAGGGTCCACGAGGAACTGCTCAACCTAGGCCAGTGTAGCTTACGCTACAAAAGGTCACATGGCAGAAAGCTGGTTCGTGCTCGACGGATGTAGGTGGCTCGATGGCTGGAGGTGGGAGCAGAAGGCGGCGGTAGGGGTGGAGTTCTTATTTTCTGGCGCCAAAATACAGCCTCGTTCATTTCCAAACAACTAGCCTTTGAGAACAAACTCAGATCAATTCTAGACGGGAAAGATGCTTCGTTAACCTAAAAATAACAAAAAAAATTGAAAAAAAAATCAAATTTTCTGCTGCACGAAGTCAGAAGTAAGGCAATCGAGGGAACATTAAAAACACGGTACACCGTGTTAATTGCAGGTAAGCATTCAAGTTATGCGACCAAACGGAGCTACAGGCCCGACTACAATCGCACTGTGTTGTTTTTGAGGCGGCTTTGGTCAGAGGAAGCAATCGTACAAACAAGATCCTGTGGCGTCATCAAAACCCGGCTTAAAAGTTGCTGGGGAGTCGCCAGTTTTCATATGTTTTCTTTCATGTCATGGTTGTTTGTTTTGAAATTGGGGATAAAATTGTATCATTATTATTGGGACAAGGCTGTCTTTTCAATGAACCAATCTTGTATTTGGCTTTCATTTCTCATTGTCCGTTTTCACAATGCTATAGTATTTCACCTTCTTCTATTACACTCATAATTACGGCGTGGTATCATTATTTTAGAATGGGATGTATCGCATCGCTCCAAGCGAAAGGTTGTACGGGTATATGTAGAGTCCTTGCCGAAATTTTCTAGTCCATGCCGAACGTGCAGAGGCCGTAAAAAATCGTGTCGTCAAACGTGAAACCGCGTCGGCCATGTCGGGACATCCTCCAAGGAACCTTGAAAAAGTCTTACCATTAATGCCTTACGGCATTCGCTTTTTGGCCGTAAGCAATGATGGAGGCGTGCCCTATGATACGTTCATGGCACTTAGTCTGCATCCTATTAGGTGAACTCGCATGGCAGTTCATAATGCCGAAGAGGGTGCTCGCACAGTGCGAGAGTATTTCATTGAAAGCGTTGCGTATATAAGATGTGTAGAGTCATGCCGGAAAAACCTGAGTGGTTACCCATTCTGGATGTTCTAGCGCAGTTTAAGATGTTTTAAGCCTCCCCCTTTATCCGACTGGTTGCTGGGGCTACTAATTTATGTACAGGGCCGTGTGCTTTGTGCTGTCGTCAAGCAGAAAAAAACGAAAAAAAAAAAGAAATGGAGCGATCGGATAAACGCCGGATTCATAACGCGAGGGATGCAGGTTCGACTCCGGCCACCGGCAGCTGTTTTTTTTTTTTTTTTTAACTAGGCGTTTTCTCGTTACAGACGCCATTATTGAGAACACCATTGCGTCGTTTTGAAAATTTAATGTACAAGCCTACGTCTCGTTCGAGGCTGAAATGTGAAAACACATTTCCTTCTAACTGTAATAAATGTTGTTTGTTACAGTCAAAGGTTAAGCTTATTCTTTGTGGTCCAGAAGGCTTTGGCTTGGCCGGGAAATTTGTGGCAAAGACTACGTCCTGACACATCGCTTTCGTCGTAGTGATACGTCCAACGCTAAGGCTACTGATTGAACCTTCCAGGTTCGAGTCACTTCATCAGTCAATGCTGACTCAACTCCCATTTTTATCGATTAGCTATAGTACAGCGGTTATAACATGTGAAAACAGTGGGCAATGCGCAAGTTTACACATTCCTGGGGCGTCGTCCAACACATGCTGCCGGTAAAATAGCGGTGGCTCAAATAACTGCAGGTATTCCCTCGCAGTGAATGCTGAAAATTTCCTCCCCCCTCCACCCACCTCCCCATTACCTCTCCGCGTAGCTTACAACCCTGTCATTCCTCCTACTCGCACACGGGAATCGAAATGGAATGGTGTGGCCCTTACTCCACTGACGGTATGCTTTTTAAGGGCACGGTCTGGCAAGCGGCATCACCCTTCATGTTACGGATTAGGTATAAGTGAACGTGTAGAGAGCGTAAAAACACTTTTCGGATGAGAGCTGTCAATGTGTGTTCCACAGAAAATGAGAGTACAAGGAGATTCCTCATGAAGATCTCTCATTTTTAGCGGGTATGCCTGAATTCATGAGCTCGGCATCAGGCTGCCAGCTGAAACCGTCGGTTTAACTCCTCTTTCTTCAGAAATGGTGCAGGCACTGGATAGGATAGAAGGTGAAGGATAGACTCACACACCGCAAACGCACGCATGTTCTTCCTCAATCCGCTGCTCACTAATATGCGTGAGTACCTAGATGACACTCTAATGTTCTATCTGGAATAGGAGGATGATACTTCAAGAGCGGCGACTCAATTTGACCCCATTGTCCGCTCATACGGCATTTTCTGGTTCCCTCGTTCTGGTCCCCACCTTCGTGACAACCCGTGATTGCCTTGCAAGTGGTGGAATCGTCATTTTCCCTCGTCATCACCCTTCTCTTGCTACTGAAGAACTAACCATTTGCTTGTTTCGTTCACCACGATTGGAAGCCCACAACCTTACGTATGTTTGAATGGACATATGCTTACTTGGGCCCAAGCGTAGATTTCATTCCGTTTGAAAGACACAGGCATTGAACACGTTCGGCATTAGACCGATCAAACACAGTAAGGCCTACCTGTCTGTCTCGTCTAGGAACTCCCGATCGATCCTGCGGTACTTCATATTGGGATGTTTGCTCATCAGCCAGTACGGGAGTCCGCCGTTGTCCCGCTCACCGCAGATGTACGGTCCGGGTCGGGCGATGGCCAGAAGACCTTGCTCTTTCACTTGAACCAGGAACTCGTCCAAGTCGTACATGCCCTGAGGGATAACCGAAGGGGATTTTTGACGATAAGATTAGTGTTTTTGCTCACCAAAGGTGGTGTGAGTCACCTCAAAGTTGTACTGTCCCGGTTCCGGTTCGTGGCCGGACCACTCGACGTAGAAGGACACCACGTTGAGTCCCGCCATTCGCATCTTGTACAGTCTGTCCTTCCAGTATTCTGGCGGCACTCGAAAATAGTGGAGTTCTCCGGCCACAAAGCGGAACGGTTGACCGTCCTTTAGGAACTGCTTCTGGCTGTGGTCAATGGAGATAGAACGGTTACCTTTGGCCGCGCATAAGCCCCAAATGGAGACCATGACCGCCATTAAGCTCCATTGTCCTCCCATATTTCCCGTGATCCTCGAGTCAATGTCGTCACAGGGCGCGCACAATGCGTACTTTGCTTGCTGTCGTTGTATCTCAATATTGCTGGCAGTGATAACTTCTAACTAGAGGGATGACTTACATGGTTAGAAGCTCGAGGGACTGTCACGTGATCCACAATACGAAAACAAAAGGTGCATTTTGATCTATGGAAACCAGAGAGCATCATGCATGCTCAGTACCACTAAGCATAGTTACATCACCCCTTTGGTGCTAGTCAGCCCTCGAGAGCAGGGAAAGCTACTTCTCTAAGAGATCCATAGCAGACTGAACCACCCGATGCGTGCCCTAATAAGGCGCCCTTGTATAGCGGTGAGCTGCCTTTTTGGCTAGACGTATCAGCACTAACGTCACAGTGATGTCTGGTTTTTATGAACAGCGCTGCCGGGACATTTCTGAAGAGCAAATTTAACATTTGTTTGGTTTCGTTTTCTGTAAGTGCGGATTTTTTTTTTTTTTTTGCCGTATTCTCTGTTATCCTGTCGTGAAACCCTGCGATACTGTGAAGCCGTTTCTGTGTGCCGGCGTGAGAACGGCTCAAGTGACGCGGCAGCTCTGCTACCAGAATAGTCGGTTCCCAGTCGGGTTGCAACAACCTTGTTATTGTCCAATTGTTTTTTTTTTTCTTACGTGGAAGCCTTTTGCAGGAAAGCTTGTTAGTGCTTCGTTCAACAATTGTCTGTGTATGAAAGGTGAGCGAACGTTTTTTTTTTTCTTTTCGTCGCTTGATGACGCTGTGTGCCTCTTAGACAAACCCAGAGCGTGCGAATTGACATTCGTTTTCTTGTTTTTGTGTGTTGTCCCGTGCATGGATATCAGTGTCAGGAATAAAGCCAATTGTCTTCATATCACGACTTAATGCCAGCAACAGCTGCGCAGCTGCGCGTTTTGATACAATCGAATTAATGAAGCGATGAAGGAACGAATGAAAACGAAATAATTAAAGGCGCCGCGAAGGCAAAATACAGTTTGGTTTATTAAAAAGATTGCCTCGTTAGAATTATGCTGACACCACTTTTAACGTAAACGTCGCTCAAATAAGCTGTATAATTAGGGGGGGGGAAATGAATGGCCATGCGACCCACTCATTCATTCCCCGCAACAGAACCTACGATGTCATACCAGCCAGCTCTGCGATCGGCGGAGGCCGGGAAAAGCAAACGCAAATTAGGCAGAACTTATAAGCTTACCGAACGAACTATTTGCGCTTAAATTAGGGCACATTATTTTTATATCAGTAAGAATGGTGCGACAAACAGTGGAAGTTACGAAAGCACACATAAACATAGAAGTTTCGATGCATACTGCTGTTGGTACTGCGCGCACTATGCTTCGTTAAATGCACAGCACTGCGGGGCTTTGGGGTTGTCTCAGACGACACTGGCCGATTGGTGTAAGCGACGGTGTCTTACGTGACCATATTTGTCGAGCGAGCATCATGTTTCACGAAACGATTATTTTCTCCGTGAACAAAAGCAAGCCAGGTTTAAATACGGTCGCAAATAAACCAAAGGGAAAAAATGTCTTGCCGTGGTGTGGTGGTGGCGTCTAGGTTGACTAACAGTAAGCAAGTCTCCGCTCCACACCAAGTTTAGCTAAAACACCTGTTCTAATGATGTCATTGCAAACGTCGTTCAAACACAAGTTTTGGCGCGACAATGAGAGTGTTATCTTAAATTGAATAATTTCGCAGTGATTAAAGCATCGTTTGCTTCTGTGCAAGCGCTGGGGGCACTGTAGAACACGAAATCTTTCGAATAAACTAACTTGTATTTTGTCTGCATGGCCCCTTTAAGGAGGGGGCCTGTGGTAGGGGAAAAATATTGACAGATGATGTAGATACAATGCATAAAAAGAACCAGCGAAATGGACGCAGGACAGGAAAAGAAGGAACACAAACACACCGCGGGCCATCATCATCATCGACAGCCTAATCAGGCCCACTGCAGGGCGAAGGCCTCTCCCATTGACTTTTAATAGCTCCTGTCCTGTGCCGCTCGAGTCCAGTGTTGGCCACCCAACAACCCGATTTTATCCTTCCGTCGCGTTATTGGCCTTCCCCTTCTTCTGGGCCCATCTCTTGGTATACACTCTATTACTCTACTTGTCCACCGGTTGTCGGTTCGTCTCGCTACATCGCCAGCCATTGGCGGGAAAGTTGACCATTATCAACAGAAGCTCTTTTTCATAGCTTACGGATGACTGAAACGGCAAATAGCAGATTCTTCATCATTACGTTACACTCGTTAATTTTGGCTTGACGCAGCGCGGCAGTTAGAAAAGAACTTGTAAGCTAAGTCTATTTATTTATTTATTTATTTATTTATTTATTTATTTATTTATTTATTTATTGGTACCTCAAGGGCCCTTTTGGGGCATTACATGAGGGGTGGGCAGGAAGAAAGGCAGGCAAAATACAGTGCAATGATGTAAACAATAAGGGTTACAGGTCATGACACAAATTCTTCTATCGCAGACCTAAAACGACTGCTATCGGTAATAACGGCGATGTCGGCAGGAAGATTGTTCCAGTCTTGCGCTGTATGAACAAAAAAATGAACGCTGAAAAGATGTAGTGTGAGTGCGTGGTGGGTAAACAGCGTTACGATGGCTGTGGCGCGACGTTTTAGGAGGGGGTAGGATGAACTGATTGTTTGGGGGCAAGGTATAAAAGAACCGGTGATAAAGAGACAGGCGTGCTATCTGTCGACGGAAGGTGAGAGGAGGGAGGAGAAGTTGTGATTTTAATGCCGAGATGCTTGAGTGATACGAATAATCTGAAAGGATGAATCTGGCTGCGCGGTTGTTAAAATAATCTTGGGTTGTTGGAACCTAAGTGCGGACGTAGTGCTATGGCTACAAACGCTTTCGATTGCGACGTACAGGTGCCGTCCGAAGTAATTGGAGCGCGGGAGCTGTGGCCGAACCGCATAGGAGCGCCGTGTAGCTACACCGGCGGTAAACGAAAGGAGCAGAACACGCATGCGCGCCTGCCGACGGGATAATCCCATCTACACTTCTCAACCCACTTCTTTTAAAAAAGCTGCTTCGAGCATTATTCGCAGCATACCGGCCTCGGCGGTGGCGGTGATAGCAGAGGCGGTATCTGGGAGCGCTGCTCCCACATTTTCAGCGCATTCGAACTGCTGGAAAAGCGTCGCAATCTCGGGGATCTGAAGTGACAATTTTTCTTTTGTGATATTTTTAGGAGGGTCTGCTATCAGCGCCATCACCGAGACCAGTATGCTGCGAATAATGCTCGAAGCCGCGTTAAACATAGTTTCATACTAATATATACTAGAGGGAAATCTGTCGCTGCAGTCGCGGGACTGCCGTGGGCGGCGCCATTGCCGCTAGCGACGTTCCTCGCCTACTTGGCTTGGCTAGCCATATGGCTTCTTTTTTGTCCCGACGCCAAAATCAACAAAAAAGGGTAATATTTTTTTCCTTGTTCATCGTGCATGAAGCTTCTAAATAATCACTGACAAATTATTCTTTTTGGAGGTTTAATTTTATCCTGACAAAACAAATTTGATGAACCTTCTACAGTAATAGGTAATAGTGTTGCGTTTTTGCAGCCAGAGCCAGCTTTTTAGCCTGTTCACGAGCCATGCCAAGGACAAGTGGAACGTGCCTTCGCGGTACATGACGGAACGTTCGCCGAAGCGCGGCTCCCCTAGACAGTGGCGCCAGATTTTCCTCTAGTATATATTAGTATGAAACTGTATGGCGTTAAAAGAAGGGGTTGAGGAGTATAGATGGGATATTACCGTCGGCAGGCACGCATGCGTGTTCTGCTCCTTTAGTTTACCACCGGTGCAGCTACACGGCGCTCCTATGCGGTTCGGCCACAGCTCCCGTGCTCCAATTACTTATGACGGCACCTCTACCTTAAAGGCCTAGGTAGCCAGCTGGTTGTGAAATTATCTACTTGTTCAACGGATACGACGCGACGTGTTTCCAACGAATACCTGTCACGAAAAATATACTACCACCGTTGAGGAAAAGAAATCAGCCGAGGCGCACTTTTTTGGCGACTAGGTTGTCTCCGGGACAATTGAGAGGGCGTTGACGAGTTAGTTTTTGCGCGGAAATAAGCGTGAATGAAGCACTTTGAGGCAGAAAGGCCACCTGTGTAAGCCTGGTTGTGCTCATGCTGTGCGCATATTATACACCCGTATAGTCGTTTTTTTTTTTTTTTTTTTTTTGCGTAGCTACAAGCAGAAAAGTTTCAGCAAAATAATTCTTCCTAGGTGTGTAGCGGCTCGCGACGGAAAGTTTTGAAGCTGTTCGCAGACGCTCAATTGCGCCATGAGTGCGCGTGTTTTTTTTTTTTTGAAAAAGCGTGTTCTTCTTCACCATGGTTCCTTCTCTCTCGGTATGAATCGAGGCTAATTTGTCACGCATTCACAACAAATTCTTACTGCCTTGTTTGATTTATTGTGGCCGAAGTGTTTTTTTTCTGGCTAAACCGTAGGTCTGAGCTGAACAGACTAAAACAACCTGTTCCTTATTTTACCACCTAATGGAGATGTTGCCCCGAAATATGATTCTACTTGAACCATCATTATGGGGAAGAGCTGCGGTATATTGTGATAGGAATAAGCTTGTAGTATCAGTGACCAAACGTGGTAACATTTGTTTGCGAATAGTACATTGATATTTTGTGGCGGGAGCAATAGACCGCCCACGACAGCAAACGTTTTCGCCGTCGATCCGTGGACACAGCGACAGAAGTACAGAGAATTGGAGAGCGCGTGAGGACCGAGGTGACGCCAAGCCGAGTTTGCAACGGTATCCCTCTCATCACTCAGCTGCCGGTTTATTACTTGAAGGTAGGATGGTAGGTAATAGGCAGGCAAGGCAAAGAAAGGCAAGGCAAATCAAGGCAAGACAAGGCAAGCCAGGAGAAGCCAAGTCAACAAAAGGCGCGGAAGCAAGCAAGGGGGCAGGGCGAGGAAAGAAGTTGAAAAGGCAAGAAACAAAAGAAGGAAGGCAAAGCGAAACAAGGAGGCAATGCAAGGCGAGACAAAGCAAGAAAAGGCGTGGCAAGCATCTACCTATAAACGCCGGCAGATCGAATCTGCGTAGTCTGTTTTGTGAACATTTAGAAATATTGAAATAATTTCTTACTTAGCCAGAAACAAATGTCAGTATTAATTAGTACTTCGCAGGAATTGTAAAAAACGTAAATGCAATTTTAGGGGATTCATGTTCGCGGCTGAATAAATAAACTGCCAGTTTTTAATTTCGACGTGCGCGAAGCTCCTCTGATTTGCCTATCTCAGCCATAACCAAAATTGCTTCCGGAGGATGTGTTACTGCAACATTTTATATTGGTGATTTCTAAGTTGACTGTTTTGTTTGAATTCGAAAGCTCTAAATGCCCCATTACGTGATTATTCAGTATCGGTCTACCCAGGATGGTTCCGAGAATGGCTCACCGCTCAAACAGAATAAAGTAAACAAAACAAAATTATCTTACATTTGGTCCAAGTGTCTACTTCTGTTAATATAGGGCATTCTTAAAGAAGTTGGTTTGTTTGCCTTGTGGATTAATCGAAAGCGACATTCCGTTCACTATCATATATTGAAACACAGAACTGTCGCCAGGGCTTTGCTTAATTATCCCGTATTTTTAATACTGTGATAAGGAACGGGAACCGATAGAAATAACGAATTACGAATGTCTCAGTGTAACAGTCTCTTGAGGCACCAGAACTTTCCGCTTTTAGTTCTTGACTGTCCTAGAAAGGTATGCTGTGCTTTTTTCTTCCTTTTCTCATGTAAATCGCACTCTTGCTCCTGTTTCACATTATGTGTATGTGTATGTGAAGTGTGTCTTTCAAGGAAAAAAATGGCCACGTATCTGCTCCTTTACCTTGCAAATATCAAGTAAATGCCTTCCTTCGCTTCCCGCTCCCCTCTCATGCTGTTCCTCTCCCGTCGTTCTCCCCGTAAGGTAAACACACTAAGGGATTGCTCAAGTCAATTTAAATTTACCGCGTTCTACTGCTCCAGGTCGGGTGCCTCGATGCCTAGCGGCGCCTCGATGCGAGACGCGTGTGAATCGAGGCGCAATGCTTCAACGTTTATCGAACGACGTTTCCCTAGTCCGCGTGCGTTCCAAGCAGAGCGTGGCATTTATCTAGTGGAACCTTGCGCAACTGTCGCCGCCTGATTTCTTAAAATGGCGCCAGAAGCTATTGGAGGTGAGCGCAACCACGGGCGGCGCTGCGAAGCTTGCCTCCGTGACGTCGGCTTAGGGATTCTCGCATTTGCCGTCTGCTTCATTCGGGCTCGCTCTCCCTGCTGTTTCTTTGCGCTCCGTTCACGTCTGATGCTTTTCCGCACCAGATTTCGCGTGTGCGTACATTTTTATCATAATAACATACTTAAAATCGCATACACTAGCTCAAGGCGTGAGTTAAAGTATGTTTTGGATACCGCTACGGAAGAAACACTGCCAGCGTCGTCCCATTCCTTGCGAAGCCAGTCCTGTGCGGAGCGTGAAGAGTCGGAGCTGGGCGTCAGCTTCTGTATGCAGCAATCTTTCGAACAAAGGGAACAGCCAGCTGCTAGTAACCGAGAACAGCGAAAATGGAAGACCACAACACATTCCAGGCCTTATGGGCTCTCGTTTTTGGCAGGAGGCATTACGATTCCAGGTAATCATTTCAATGTAAAACAGTTTTTGCAACATTTCCGAAATCCCGAAAGTATTGTATCACATTACGTTGCCATAGCATGAAAGTATGCCGACATGAGCGATGACGCACAAAAAAAAATTGAGTTCCAAATAACCTGTTGTGTGCATAGGCGCGTGCTGGTTTTATACCAGGCTTCTAACCAGTATGGAGGTTTATTGAGCAAAACGAGTCACGTCTACGGCAAAGATACAGTAACACTATGTTTGTTCAGACCTGGGGTGATATTTCGGTTTCCTTTTTCACAGCCATATCGCCCAGTAGTCAGATATGCGTTATAGGAAAACTGCACTCAAGAGGAGGAGAAGGAGGAGAAAGCTTTATTTAATAGTAAAGTCGAGCTGATGAGTGGGCCGGGTCCTCACTCCAGGACAAGGGAGTAGGAATAATTCTCTTCAATTCATAGAACGCCATCCCAAGTAGACCTGGATTTGTTCTTTACGCCTGCAAGGGTTGGAAAACAAGAGCTGCTTGGAAATATTAATCGGTATTCGATTCTTGTAAAATATGCACGTATACTATTTAATGCGTTCGTTAGCGAGTATATGAAGCCTTCAACACCGTAATCACGTCATAATTGTTCGGGTAACGTTGAGAGTCAGTTCGTTATGATAACGATGATAGCGATAGAAATTCGGTGCACGAAAGCTGCCTTCGAGTACTCGGACAACGTTGTCTGAGGCGCGATCGCGGTGGCGTAGAACGAACCTTCTCATTGTATTCGCATGTGAATAAACAATGCACGCTGCGGATATGCACCTTCTTGCACGCAGCCATAACGAAAGCCAATTTGTGAAGAAAGAAGTATGCCATACAGCCTGAAGAAAAATATCCACACGATCTCTGTTACCTTACAAACATCCCCAAACCTATCAATAAGACGTTTGTGACGGTGCAGAAAAATTAATGCGTTGGGCACAGAAAGCATTCATTCGATACAAATCAACAACAAAGAAAGAAATAGAAGACATCCGCTTTATGTCCTGCTGTGCGATGCGCGTGTAGGGGCCCTCTGCTTGGTACGTAGTATTCGACTCTTGAGTCTTCATACGAGCATCTCAAAAATACTTAGAATACTTATCGAGGAGCTCTGAGCGCTGATTCTCGCGAATAAGGTAGAAAGGAGGAGCTACACAGAATCTTCTGACCGATGCTCTGAAGAAAGTTGTTGTCTATCTCCTCGCTGTGTTGCAAACCTGTGCGGCATACAGCTTGAAATTATTCAGATGTGTCAGAAGCTGGCACAAATAACTGAATTAGTAAAAATAGGCTTTTTAATGCACTAAAGCATCAAAGAGGGCGATTTCTAGCACAGGCACTGCTGCCCCTCACAAGCGGAGCGTAGTAGACGACAGCGGCTATGTAGTCCAATGTAGTCCAAGAGGCTATGTAGTCCAATGCACCGGCTCATTCCACTGACGAGGGGAGCGCCGAGTGGTGGCGCCACCCGTCCAGCCCCAGTGGAGCGGGCGACAGCAGGCGACAGTGTGAATTTTGTTTCTGCAGTAGATGTAGTATTTCCTTTCGCAAAAATCAAGCATCTATGATTTTTTTTTGCAATGAAACACTGTAAATGTTACTTGTGTATTAATTTTCTCTCTTATATTTGCGCAATGACGCGTTCTTGTTCAACAATGCTGACAAGTATGAACATATAAACCGGATTTAGACGTTCAGATTTGCTGCGAGTATATAAGGCTATTGCGCAGACTTCGTTTCACTTTGGTAGGGTGGCTGAATCGAGTCACAGACAGACAGACAGACAGACAGACAGACAGACAGACAGACAGACAGACAGACAGACAGACAGACAGACAGACAGACAGACAGACAGACCGACCGACCAAATTTTCTGCGTTTAAGTAGCCCAAGAAAGATTATCGTCTTTAAAAAAGGACCGCGTATCTGCTCGCGTCACTACAAATGTCGTCGAAGAAAGACGATGGTCTTCTTCACCCCTTCCCCATAACTGCCTCTCGGCACTCCTCCGACCACCTTTAACGCTCTTCCCCTCCTGTCATGGTCCTCCCATTACCCAACCTTGGACGTTTGGTAAATTAAATTCCATTTTCGCGTGTTCTTACTGCTGGGGTGAAATCTATTGGGAACTGCTGTTACTGTTTCACCTCGCGTTCGATTGAAAAATATTATTTCATACGCGTTTTTTATTGTAAAAATTACTCAAGTTTTATTGTAAAATATACAATATGTGCTATTGTCAGTACTGTATTCATGTTTTACTTCAAATATGCGTAATACTATCTTTTTTCCTACAATGTGGACAAGCATGAGGTTGTATAGCAGATTCAGTAAGTCGGAGATGTTTCGCCTGTATTAAACGCCTCGTTTGAGAATTCCTTTTATCTTTTAGCCGAACGGCTGAATAGAGGGACATGAAGATGACGCACAGTCCAAAATGTCCGCGTTTAAGTAGCCCAATTTTTTTTTTATTTTAGATTCCTCCTTTCATGTACACTGGCTTCCCACTGTTTTAATTGTCATGATTGTAGCTAGCGAACGCAGTCAGCACAAGCGGTACAAAAAAAGCCTTTTATTTTTCATGACTTAAAGGAGTACTGACACCAAATTTTGATACCTAAAAATGATATAATTGGCTTCAGTAGTTTGTACAGATGCCTCACAGAAATTTTTGCAGCGATCCGAGGCCGGAATCACATCTAAAATCGATTTTGATTGTCCAGGCCGCGAGCTTCCACAAATCGACAGCACTAGCGCAATCGCTTTCGGCGTGACGAAACATTGGCCTACGTGTCTGGCCGGTTCAGGGTGACGTCATATAGTCGTTTTCAGAACCGGAAACGATATCCTGCGCTGCTGTTGTCGGTGGTATTCGTTTGGGCAGGAGACGTGGGCGTAGCTGTGTGAGCAATGCTTGTAAACGTTGCGTGTTCGACGTCTTTGCTCTTCAGTTCGTTGCCGGCGCATGGTGTTCGGCACTGGTGCCGAAAACGGCGTGGTGCGCGATGTCGACGGGCACCGCGGCGACGCGGCGGTGCGCGTCGCCGAGCTCGCCCAAGTTGTGCTATGGCAAGCTCGCGGTATGCGAAGTACTGCTCGTGGTGTCTCTGTAATTTTCTGGTACTTTTATGTATATTACCTTTTCTTTTGGTATGTACAGGTGTGTGGAGGTGTCTTCTACGGCATCCCAAATAACGAAGGCCGCTGCAGTTTTTTTGGAACAGAACGCTCATTTCATTTACATAACTGTGGTTGTCACACTACACACCACAACACCAACCGCCGTTCGTTATCCGTCCGCACAAACACTGTTTCTGTTCACAGTGCACTCCAACCATCCCCCCCTCGTCCCGTTTCGCGCACCAAACCTTTCCATCCCGTCCCCGCACTCTGGGCGCAATCTCTCGGCAAACGTTGGCCCTTCTCCCGGCTACCGACGGCCGAACAGGATTTGGGGAATGGTCGTCGATGCGCTGGACTTTCTACGCGCTGCCCGCATATTTTCGCTGGAATAGTGGGCAGAGCCCAATCAGTGGTCGTTGAACCTATTTTTTCGCTGTAGCTTTCTCGTGTTTGCAAGCCACCATGGCACCCAATTGATTGTGGCTTGGTTTAACTTCCATACGAATGTAGTGGGGCATGGCGTGTGCTTGGCCTTTAACATTGTGGGTCTACAGAGCGCCCAAAATATTGGCATTAGAACGCGTAATGTTTTCCTTCTAGCCCTTTTATAGTTTAGTGATATCATGGAAGGTCTTGAGACAGGTTGGCACATGGGCCCCTTGCATAGCCCAGCTGCGCTTCCCGCGAGAGCTGCTCTAAAATATATATCCCTGAAACCTCTGACTCTTTTAGAGTCACTCGTGCGTACTACAACGGGATTCTCGATTTAAGAATCTCATCTGCACAGTCCCAAACACCGACCCAGGAACGGCGTCACATTCCACAAACTCTGGTAATTCGAGATGTCGAGGCTGCCACGTTGCATTTAGGGCTGTGGAGCTGCAATGTTCGCATCAAGCAGGGGTTTGTCCACCAGCATGACCGATCGATTGGCGGGTGCTTCTTCAGTTTCGAATAGAATCAGCCGGTTCTCTTCTGGGTGCGGTCTCAGGTACGGCGCCGGCACGTAGAGAGTCACCTGAAATTTCCAGAAATCTGGGTTGTACAACTAAACGGGTTCTAAATAGGCCCCAAGATGTCATTTTGCGTTTTGTAGTACGCCCACCGACAACCGTTTCGAACAAAACCCCAAAAAGGCTCTACACAAAATGTTTCACAACATGGCGTTGTTTGAGGTTTGATTATAGAGAACCTGAGTTGCATTCGAGTAAACTTGTTGATTAGAAGTTAACCCGGCGTTCTCTGCTCGCAGTGAAACATGATATCTGGCGCTTGACATTTGGAGCCCAAGAAAACGCGCTTTATGCTGATCCTTGTATTTCTACTACGGGGACATAATGACGCTACAATTTTTACCAATAGTGTCTTTCCGTCTCTCCTTCCCGTCCATAAGCTTTGCGCAGATATGGGTACATGTAGGAAATAAGCACACCAGTTCCTAGGCGGTAAAAACTGTTTCAACCCTTTGTGAACTATGAGTTAACGCAAATTCTGTCGTGTGTGTAGGGGAGAAGAAATGAAAAGCGAACTGGAAAGTTTAGCTTGATCGCTAAATCTGTGGTTTTTGTTTTTCTTAAACCTAACTCAGGATGACTTGTATGCATGGGGTGTTGCTTACTTGAAGGAGAGTCTTCAACAAAATGTGAGAACATCCCCAATACCATAATCACGGGCATTTTAGAATGTAGCGGCATAATCTATACCTATAAAAAGAAGTGCCCGACTGACTGACTGACTGACTCATCAACGCCCAGCCAAAACTGTTAGACCTAGAGACTTGAAATTTCACGAGTTTATTTGCGTCATTGAGGAGGTGCTCACTAAGGCGGGTTTTCCAGAAATTGCCCTCCTAACCGAAGAAAAGGACGAAATTGTGGTTTTGCGAATTCGTGATTTTCTCAGTCACCCATTGACATATCGAAGCGCTTTTGCTGATATAAGTAGCCCTTAAGAATACCTAAAAAGTAGTTTTTGGATTTCGCCCTAACCTACACCAGCGAGGTGATTCCGCATTACGGATCTAAAATGGTGTTCCTAAAGATTCTCAAATAAATATTTCACCGATTCACTAATGCAACTGATTTTTGCTAGGATATGTTACTCATACAAATGCACAGAACTGATTTTAAGGATTTCGCTCTGCGACACCGCTAAAAGGGTCAAATTGTTTTTTACAAATGACACGGCTGATGAGCCAAAAAGGCCCGACAGGTTATGTACACGTCTAGCCAAACTGCTCTTTCAAATGGCCACAGATTCCAAGGGCACGTTCTGATTACGGTGTTTGAGGTCCATATTTCTTAAAATTTTAAAAATTCCACCATGGAGAGAGTGAAAAGCGGTAAAATTGTTTTTCACATATTAATTTTTTTACCGCCCGCCATCGAAGATATCGAACTGGTTTTTGTTGAGATAGGCAACTTACTCACTTATCTAAACACTGTTATACAACATTTTTCAATGACACCCTCCCAATAAAGGCAAGCGGGATTTCGGGAAAACACTGTGTTTTTACACTTTCACAAATAATCACCCAGCCAGTTGATATCTCCCATTCTTTTTTTCTTGAAAATGCTGCCCATTTAATTTCCCGAAAACCAATTTCAGGATTTTGTCCTAAGATGCGGATTAGAAGGCCAGCGAGATTTTTAATCTGCATACGTTTGGACGTAATATTCAGTTGAGTTTTCCCGCGTTCGCTTAGCGGTCGCCATCTGTTGACATTTTCGGCAACTACGCGTCTCCAGTAGGAGCAGGTCTCATATATCATAAATGTAAAAGAGAAGATGTACCAGTAAAAAGCGCAAGGGTTAGCCCTCGGCATCTGCTGGAACTTTCTGTAACCTCGCGCCTCCCACAGGAAGCCCATGTTACTTATGATAAAACTGTCCCGATGCGCATCGTTCATGTCTTCTGAGATAGCACTTCCTACGAGGAAGAATACCCCTCACCCAGCCGGCCTCCATCATGTGTTCCCAGCGCAATCTCCTGCCGAATTCAAGTTGTGGCTGAAACCTGGCACTCTTCCTCATATATTAAGAGCGAAAGCAAACCAAGCTCCTCCTTCTTTCATCCCCTTTTCCAAACCTTGAGCTGTGGGAGAACCTGGTAGCAATCAGCGATCTGGATCTTCTGACAATACTTCCTCCAGAGTGAGTCTGCCCACTCATCACATGGCTTTCTGAAATAGGGAACCACTCCCACTTCGCCGGCTCAATAAAACCTTTTTCACTCACTGACTCATTCGCTCAAACTCGCCATCTTGGTGCAATTTGTTTAGCGAGAGTTGGAGTAAAACACGAGCACCAGTCGTTTCACATTACCACGACGCGCCTGAAGTAGGAGCCTATGTACTGACAGCATGCAGGCGCTTCCGAGTGTGTACTACTTCCCAATGAAGTAGCCTAATATGGCGACTAAAAAATACCAATTGCTGTCCTTAATATAATGGCCCACCCGGGCACCGCCGGGTACTACGGCTAGTTAGTTTATAAAACCGGGGGACTATTAAACTGTTTTTTGTAAAAAAATATAAATTTGCTGCTAATGAACCAATTCAACAGGTTTTTCAGCGGAGCCATTGTGGTCAAGTTCTGAAAAAAACTGCGGGCGCCGACGTAAGACACGTTGACAAATATGACGGTAAAGGCAACTTTCTGGTTACTGCTCCGTAGCTCTCAACTAATGTGCGTACCTTGAAGAAAGTCATATTAAAATTGGCTGCTAGGATGTCATTACGCCAAGCTTTATTTGCATGTCATAATTAGTTGTTTCTCAGAATTACGGGCTGCTGTCAATACACCGCTATCTTCGGAGGGAATATGGTTACATAAAACGGCTGTAACTCTTGTGTTAGCAATACTATCCCGAAACAAATTCAACAAAAACTAGCTGCCACGACGGCTCCATTATTACGATGAGTTTCATTTACTTGTCATAGTTAGTTCTAAGTGAGTTAACGTTACAGGATTCCTGCCTGCTCACAATAGATGCCCATTTACGGGGAGAGCATGGTTACAGAAAACAGCTGTAACTATTGTTCTATATAAACTATCTCGAAACAAGTTATACGATTCTCAGCCACTAAGACGAGGCGAGCATTTCGCCGTTTCATTTACATTTTATATTTTCGTAATTTGTAGTAAAATTGTAAGCATAGTAGAATCACCGTCTCCTCTTCAATACTTTGGCTTCTACTAGGAGGGAAAAGTGATAGCCTTATGTTTGTTCAGTGAATTGATATTGTTTTTCTTCCATGTTTTATTATGTTAACTGAGGAGTATGCTCATTAGCAAATTACAAAAAAAAACGTGTTTTGTTTTGTGAACTGCTTGCCCTGCGGCCCCGGTCAAAGGAGCCCTCCAAACCTACGTTGGCAATCAACCTTCACTGGTTATCTCCCTTGAAACCATGGAATGGCACTGATTTTTTGCGAAAGATACTTAGGGTGTGTTTAGATAAGCACAGCCAAAGTAGTTCCATAATCATGTCTTGTTTGAAACGAAGCTCTGATATTATGTAGAACACTGTGTCGTAACCGTGAAGCGGGCATTATTTTAGTGAGATACACAATAATTTATATTTACGACGCGGTTGGACAGGGCTACTTTCCACATTGCGTAGTGTGTCAACTTTGAAGGCCTGTAAAACAAAGGCAACTTTTTCTGAATCTTCGTAATTTTTTGGCCAAATATTTCTCAACTTTGATGCTGGATTCAGAAAAATTGACCTCGCCATTCATATAATTATTTCTGAAATTTATTATCTGGGGCAATGTCGTTCAAGGGTCGCACATTTAAATTTTTTTTTTTTACGCGACGACCTAAAGGCTAAGTTGTTTAGTGTTTTAATCTTGCTTCCCAGGGGCTGCTGATCACTTCGACCCTCCTCATTGCCCTAGAAATCAAACATTTCAAAACACTGCTTCTTCAAGTGCACTAAAAAAATCAAAATACTTCATTTAAAAAAAAAACAATGCTTATTATTTTTCGCAATATTTACAAACACTGGCACTAAATAGATGAACACTCTATAAAACTAAAAATAAATTGCATTATTTTTGTTTAACTTGGAGAACAGAGGTCCCATTCAACACATTTTTTTGCACTATCAACAGTTAACTAGCAGTTAGAAGTTAACAAAGAGCAATAATTTGGCTGTTTTTACAGATTTTAGAAGAATAAAGCGACTTATAGCAAGAAAACTGATAAGAGTTGTCATATTTAGGCATTTTTTGATCGTGTTAGTTAGGCATTGGAATAACTTCGAGGTTTGCACCTTGTGTCTTCTACCAGAGTAAGGTTGCCATTTTAACAATATTTCCTTATCTCCTTGCCTGAGGTGTGCCAAACCCATATTTTACGTTTATGACACTGTTTAATCGCACATTATCTGTAATTAACCCCATTTACAAACAAGCAACCACGCTACTGGTACTGGGAAAGTTTGACATGCGATTGTCGCGGTCAAGGGCGTATTTTTATTCTATCTGGTACATGCGAAGTTCTAAAAGCAAAAAACGCAGTATTTTCAACTGACGGCGTTTCAGGATGACGGAGATGGTAAACAGATTTATTTTTTGATAAAAAAAACATTCTTCGTATGTAGCCTGACATTAAGTCAGGCTACATACGGACACTGACGTTACATGCATAGCCTGACGTTAAGTCAGGCTATGTGGGCTAGCATAGCTATGGCTACGTGTAGGCTACCATAGCTATGGCTAGGTTACAATCATTCTTCAGGCATCATTCTTCGGGTATCAAATCATTCTTCAGGCATCAATGAGTAAGTTTGGTACTTGAAAGTTTTTGCGAATACGCTTATTTTATGCTCATGAGCGCTTTTTATGTTTAATGTGATTTTTTCAGATCTCAGATGTTAATGTGAGATTTTTGACAACATTATGGCAACTTGGGGAGCGGGTAAACTTTAGAAGAGCGAATGGGCTAAAAATTTGAACAATTCACCAATTCCTGCAAATAAATTTCGAGCAATACGCCGAGGCCTCAAATTTTCCACACGACATGCCTATCCATTCGCAACACTAAAATTTCAACGACAAGCCTACTGTACCTACCTGCGGCCCAGCGACGGGCCAGTAGCGACCCCCAGATTTGATGCCGTTGATGAAGGCGATGCCTTTCTTCCAACCTCGCGGGTCCAGGAAGGTGTCGAGAGGCATTTGATTCTCGGCCAATGTGAACTTTCCGTGGAAGAAGCCTGGAATGCTTCCGTTACCCTGACGTCGAACAATATCGAGGAGTTCGCTCACGTCCCTGTTTTTGGTGATGGGCACGGCCTCCACTGTCCAGTTGAGTAGCGGATAATAGTTGAGAGTGGCGTCAAATAGCCCCTGGAAGAAGAGTAAATACCACGCACATAAATTTCTTCCAAAGTATTATTGCGAACATCTGAAGGCGCAAACTGGCCAGTGTGAAAATTCTGAAAATGCTTAGTCAATAATTTCACACAATGCGTTCAGTGCCTTCCGGGCGAGCTACGCCAGTATCTCTATGGCACACCTCGAATCAAAGTTTCTTGACACCGAAAGTTTAAGGCCACTTGTCTAAAAAGGGTATCGCACGATGAAGCAAAGCTCCTAACCTTCATTGAGGCATTTAACCTAGCCCATCATAGCATTTCCCGTAAAGGAAATGAGAAATTTTTCATTCTGATTCTAAAAACAGTGTAAACTTCCTCCACGTTACCGTTACTATTTCTCAGGGAATGCTTCAAACTAAACTCTATAGAAAACCGATAGGTACGTGGCAATATTTACATTAGAAAGTTGCCATGTCCGACCCTGCAAGACAGCTGTGCTTTCTAGTCAAGCCTACTGTTTTAGGAGGATTTGTACAAACCAAGGCAATGTTGATTCAAAACTATCGAGAACCTAAGCCCGCCTTCTTGAATACAAAATACCCTGAAGAAGTTATAGATGACCCTACTATGCAAGCTAACCAATAGGAGCGAACCGACAGAATCTTTAAGACAGAATCTTCAAACTGTAAATTAACCTTGTTATAACCCACTACGCCTGTGCTCCAAGAATGTCAGCCGTACTAAAAAAAACATCACAGTGTCCTTATTTAAAGTGAATGCCTAAAAAGGATCTTTCCCGCACCACCACGCGCTGTCTACCGACGTAGCAAGAATCTGCCCAACTTACTAGCTCTCGCCTTAGGCGACCGCAAATGCATGTAACAAACATTTTCACACCCAGTAACACATCTCGGCACAGGGTCAGCACAATTATGTTTATTCGCTAGTGCTTTGGGTGTAATTACTTGTGCTTCGAAGCTTATTTAAATATTTCAAGCCCAGGTTTGGCCTGTATAACTTTGCGCCTTCAGTGGTTTCTAATTCAACGAATACAGGGCTCAACTGAATCCCTCGAAACTCCGTGACTCGAAATGCACGTACCTTTTGGTCATGATTTGCGGAGCCGTAACACTCCCCTGCCCATGTTTTCCACGAGGATGGTGAGGTTGTCGCCGGTTTTTACTGGTATGTATTCATATAGCTTTGCATACACTCCGCTAACGGCATGGCCGTATAACTTGAAAAGCTTGCCTCCGGCTCGCAGGTATGCCCGGTCACGAAGACCCGGCGTTCCAAGATAGCCAGATCCATAAACCCAAAGACGTACCGTCGTTCTGTACACCATAAAGCCGGAATCTTGGTTCATCGCCTCGAATGTTAGTGGTTTGTCCGCCACCTTGCTATTGAGCCAGTTCTTCTTGCGGAAGTGGTCCATCACGTCTTCGAGCGACACGTGGTCACTGAGTTGAACAGCGCCGATATTCAACTTGGGCTCGTCCCCAGGAACCGGCCCTTCTGGGACGCGACCCAAGTACTTCGATGCGAGGTTGCGAATGTCGTGGTAGATGGGCCTGATGTCACCGTGCTCGGCGACTGGTGCACCGTAGTCGTAGCTGGTCGTCAGAGGGTACGAGGTCGACTTGGCCGCCTTGAAGCCAAAGTTGGTACCGCCGACGAACATGAAAAAGTTCACCGACGCATTCAATGCCATCATCTTTTCGAAGGTTCTCATCACGGGCCCACGGTCCTTGAAGTTGTGCGCCCAGCCCCAGTAATCATACCAACCCGTGTAGTACTCGATGACGAGCATGGGGCCAGGTTTCGGATTAACACCCTTCATTACACCGAACGAAGAGGTTACGTCGTAGTGCGCCGGAATGTCGCCAGCTGTTAGAATATCCCGTACCTTGTCGCAGTAGAAAAAGTTCCAGTACGGGAAGTTTGCGCGAAAGTAGACGACGTCTGTGCCCATGTGCTTTTCCATTTCCGTCAGTAGATGCTCCATGTATGGCTTGTCGCACTTGAAGTAGTGGCCGTACTCGTTCTCCACTTGTACGGCGATGATGGGACCGCCGTTTTTGTAGAGGTGGCGCCCCAGGAGGGGTAGAAGCTTCCCAAACCAGCGATCCACAGCTGCGAGGTAGTCCTTGTCGCTGGAACGGTACGCCATAGTGGGGTGGTCCCTGAGAAGCCAGTAAGGAAAGCCGCCATTGTCCCGCTCACCGCAAATGTAAGGTCCTGGACGGGCTATGGCAAGAAGACTTTGGTTCTTTATTTCGCTCAAGAAGGCTTCGAGGTCATAGTTCTCGAGAAAGTGGTATACCCCGGGTTCGGGCTCGTGGCTACTCCACTCGATGTAGAAAGCGACGGCGTTCAGTCCAGCCATCTTGATCTTTGTTCAGACGATCCTTCCAGTAAGCTTTAGGCACCCGGAAGTAGTGCATTTCGCCGGCAACTATCCGGATCGGCTGACCGTCTTTGAGGAATTCCAGACGTTGGTGGTCTATGATAAACGATCGATTGTCTGCGGTTATGGCAGCAGTTATGCATAAGATAATGCACGGGCCAATAAGGCGTCTCAGGAACATCCTTTTCTTCGTACAAGGCGCTGGGACTGACCAGTCAGTAGAAGCTGCTTTGTATAGCCGGCGAATCACTTATACGGGAAATCCCAGATTCTTCTCCTCATAGTTCCTCGTGTAAGTTTCCAGGTAAACCCGACACGCAGGTAGGAACGCGCGTACGTACAATCTAAAAAAGGATCTTGAAAGGGTGTAACATAAGTAGTGACATTGTTCCGTAGCTACAATAGGAATTTGATTGCCGCGTACCTGGGTAGCTTGGCTAGAGGGCTGGTTGCGAATTCATCCTCTGCTTCGGCGTATACCGTGTGAAATGTTGTGAACGAAGATGCGTCACGAAAATAAATCCGTCACCGCACTTGAGGAAAATAACTGAGCCGGGTTGCATTTCATTTCCGAACACGATGTTTTAGCGACATTTTGTAGGGCCCTATTGGGCTGGCTTTTGTGCTTGGAAAAAGTACGAATAGAGCACTTTGAATCGCGGTTGCCGCCTTTTCACTCGTGATTGGGCTGACACGGGGCTACATTCTGCACAACTGTGTTGCTGTGTGTATTTTCGTCGCTACACGCCGGGAGGTTTCAGCAAACTAATTATTCTGAGAACGGTAGTGGTTCGCGTCGTCACGTTCTGACATTCCTCACAGGCTCGCAAAGGCACCATCTGGGCTAGGTTGTCTAAAATTGGCGGGTGTGCTTTAAAATTCCATCAATTTCTGGGCTAAGGATGAATTGAGGCTGATTGTTCGGGCATCCTTACCTGCGTTGTTTGATGTATTTTTTTTTCTTCAACTTATACGTGTGCAGAAGAGCGCTAGCCCTTTGATGTCCAAAACATTATTTTTTTTTGTTGGGGATTGTGAAAACATTTTTATAATCTAAAAGAACTTTCCAAATCACAAGTATGAAGTCAGAAAGAAATTTCGTTCATTAGGATAGACACAATGACCCACTGGGCACTGGGAAGCACTGGACACCGGCTTCCCATGTATCAGTTGAACAAGAAATCTACCTGCATCAGCATGGTTTAGGGCTCAAAGTGAAGAACAATAATCGTAAATTTGTATGTTTCTGCCTAACAGATTCGTATTAACAACGAAATTGCACAATTTCGGTTACCTGTCACTAGCCCATTGGGCCCCCGGACTCGATGCGAGTTGACACGCATAAACAAGATTTTTTTTAGCTCATGGAAGTACGTGCTGCCCTCTCTTTTTAATTTTTGAAGGTCCGGGAACCTTTGTCTCTCAGCAGATGGGGTTAAATGTCGAATCGAAAAAAAAAAAAAAAACACATTGTGCGAGAGGAAAGGCATTGTTTGAGTTGTTGCGGCTGACCAACATTGGGCAGCAAACGGCTAAACTGCTTCATCGTGTTGCTCGCTTCGCTGGAATGGTAGGCGAGGCGACGACCAACGTCGCTCATCGGTTGGCGCATTCCATCTTGCATCCTCTTTGATCTATGCCGCCTAGTTGTATATCCGTACTCAGGCGGAGTAGAATCACCTGGAGACCATTAACCGCTCAGCGATGCGTAGAAATCCGTGTCTCCCACGTATCACCCTCCGTACCAGTTCTCCCATCTGAGGTCCATCTTAATACCCAAGATTAACTGGACGCCCAACGAAGAGAAGTCCATACACGTAAGCGGGTCCACATCTCCGTGGCAGCGGCACTGTGGAAAAACATGGGCCTTCAAGAAACCCTCAGTTCATCTGAAACGACATCGCGACTTTCTTTGTTACTTCGTTTATTTACTTGTAACAGGCCCATTACCGGCATTAACTCCCACACAAACGGAGTGGCTGCATCCTCACAGTCTCTTCAATGCGTCTTCTTTCCCAAACCTGGAAGTTGGAATACACACCAGCGTCAATTGCGGCGCCATGACTACCGCAATCAATGAAAATACTGACACCTGAACATTGACATCACCGGTGCTTCGTGACGTGAGCGAGGCACTTCCCCTCCACTGGCCTCAGCTTCTTCAGTATTATTCTTGTCTATTTTTTAAAGTTTGATCCGTTTCTGTAAGGACTGTACGCACAGCTTCCCGACCCGACTTTCTCTGTCAGCCATACAAGATATTCTAAATGATTTGCCGTGTAATACACGCGGCAAACTTTTCCAGGCACCCGAACCTGCCTCTTCGCAGCTTCACACGCCCATCCAACCAAGCCGCAACTAAGACTTGAGGCCCGGAGAAAATTATTGCGGAGATCCACGCGTTCTCCCTCATTCCCCGTGTGGATCGATGTCCCCCATAGCCTTGCCTGCTGGAAGAAAGTCTTCTTTCCAAGAACTAGTCCGGATGGCGCACTTTCGGCAGAAGTCACTTGCACGTGGCATGCAAGCTACACCATGCCTGTTTTTCATACAACTGCCCCTTTTTCCAGCCTCCTGTTGTCGAATACACGACCGTGCCCACGATGTGGACCTGCCCTGCTGTGTTAGAAACTCGGCACAAATACCTCCGCCAGTGTAAGCTCCCACACTGGGCCTCATCAGCTCAGCAGGCCACGAACAGACGTTGCTCGTGTGGCGCGTTGGATCAGGTTGCTCTGCTCCTGCAGGTCTGAGCTGCTCAACGCGCCTTCCCACTACTCGGGGGTTGGGGAACGGAGAGGAACGGGGTGTTAAGGGAACGGGAAGACAAGGTGGGCAGAGGTGGCAGGAACTTGACAATCCGGGCAGTTAAACTCGAAGCGTGAGGTGGTGATTTGGGAGAGTAAGGCAGCGTTACAGTGGGACTCTTCGATTTACAGTCTCGGACTCACCGCGGACTCCCAGAGAAGCAGTACCGTATTCGATTTTCCCGTGTATCCCTATGGCTTCGGAGAATCCTCGGACTACGTACCCGCGGACTATCCGCGGTGAGTCTAGACTGCAAATCGAAGAGCCCCATTGTGTGTCAGGTTTGAAGTCGGCGCCAGATTCGCAATTCTTCGGAAGACTATACAAGCAAAGAACATAAAATTTCGCGACTTTTGGTGTGGGTTTCTGCTTAACGTGTTAAACATACCAAGACAATGCCGAGTGCTTGTAAGCGCGTACCTCGCGGTGATCGCCCAGCGTCCCCGGCACGCGCAGTCGCTTTTACAAAAAAACTGGCGAAAACCTCGACGAGCGAGAAAATGTGGAGCCCTCTGGATTCTTCTGCGGAAAACAATTATGTGTTCTTCGCCACGTCCAGTGGCTTTTGCAGTTTTTATTATCATGATCATAGCTTGCAAACACGATCAGGAGTTGCGATAGGAAAGCTTCTCCGCTCGCAGGAAAGGAAGTTCTCTGTAGTTCCCCAAGTTGTGTGACGTCATGTGAAGCATCATGCGTCTTTTATGTGAGCGGTGGACGTAGTATACTACCTTCATGTCCACTACCTTGACTTTCGTACGCATATATGTGTGTGGAGGGGTTCTCCGCGGGATGCGAAATACTGCGCACCACTGTGCCATTTTTCAGAACAAACCATTAATTTTATTTGCGCAATGGCAGCTGTCGCTTTACAGACCGCAATATTAACCGTCTTCTTCGTTGGCCATCCAAATTTCCATCCTCCCTTGTCATCCCGTGTCACGCTCCACACCGTTCCCTCACGCCTCCCTATTTCTGAAAGAACGGGGGCCTTTCTCTCAACAGTTGGAGGCGAAACAGGACTTAAGGAAATTCGTAAAGGCGTTGAGCCATTGAAGTGGTCCGCAGATAAGTCTGTGCAGCGTATGGGCAGAGGCTGTTCGAGAGAGCATTGAATACATTTATGCTATTATTTTGAGCTGCTTTCCGGCCTACACACGGCTCACAGGGTCTTCTCATGCGGCTTTAAATCCGTACAAAACATAGCCGGGAGTGAAGTGCATCAGGCCTCTGATAATATGGTTTGGCAGACCGCCGGTAACGCCGGGCGTAAATGCGTATCCTGTTTTCCTGGTAGTTATTCTACTCATGTTAATTAAGGAACATCTCGAAACAGCCTGGTACATGTAGCTTTGCATGGAGCAGCCACGCCTCCTGTAAAAAAGTGTTTTAATATCTGGTCCTTGTGAGCCTATACGAAGAAATTCTTGACAACTACGATATTCGCTTTACGTACGTGAAAACTACATATCCACCACCGCCGCCCAGGCAGTGCGCCATTGACCTTTCTTCAGATTGATGCCGCCACTTTGCATTCAGGGCTCTGGGGAATCAATTTTCAAATCAAGCAGTGGTCGGTCCACCAGCATGACCGTTCGGTTGGAGGGGGCCTTCTCTGTTTCGAACAATATCAGCCGGTTCTCTTCAGGGTGCGGCCTCAGGAACGGCGCCGGCACGTACAGAGTCACCTGCGATATACCAAGACCTCGCTGTACAAGCAGGCGGGTTCTGAAAAGATTTCATTATGACTTGTCTCTGGTGTGTACGGGGGCACCGACACACATTTTAACTGATACCTCAACAAGGCTATATAGAAAGCGTTTTTTGGAAGGGGCAATGTTTAAGGATGGATGATTGAATTACATTATATATATATATATATATATATATATATATATATATATATATATATATATATATATATATATATATATATATATATATTAAATCTTTCGCTACCAAAAAAGTCCGCCACCAGGCTCTGCTTATGCGCAGGTAAATATATTTTGTGCCAGTTGTGACTTTTTCTTTAAGAAAACGAGCTTCATCAGCTGATTAGATCATATTTGGGTTAAGGATTTAATAATACCGAGTTGTTTTATCCCCCATCACAAGCTATGTACGAAGGGGCCGAGATATAATGAAAGTTTTTCGGGGGTGTTGTAATCTGCTTATACGCATAGAGTTTCTTAGTAAGTATACTAGAGAGGAAACTGCGCCTCGTAAGCCATGTCGTAATGGGGGTTCATGGGAATACATCCTTTTTGGCTTGGGCTTGTCATGACAACTGGATTCTTAAGCGGTTTTTGGGATTTGCTTTCTTCACTATGCATTCACACGTTTACGAGCTACAAGGAAGCCGAAATCCTTCCCGTTTCTGTGGTAGCCGTGCTCAGAGAAACAGCAGGTAATGCGCGATCGCACCTGACGTTGCTCATGCCGCAGTCGAAGGACGTATGACTGAGCGGGTAATATGCCGCCGCGAAATTTGTAGCCGACGAAAAGAAGAAACAAAACGTACTTCGACGAAGACAAGATACGGCAGATACGGGCGCTTGTATGCGTCCTATCTTGTCATCGTCCACGACTGTTTAACGCCACGTTTTCATTTTTCTTGTTAAACTAGCTGGCGGTCGCGGTGCACCGGTTCAGCACGAAGGCAATGTTTTCATAGGCACGCTCAAAAAACTTTCGAAACTCTTCAAACAACTATTTTGTGAAATAATGGTAAAATTAATAAAATCACAGTCTCTAATGAGTTACCCCCAAATATTAACATTGTTCGTAACTACAACCTTGGCCTGCTGAATAGCAGGCAAAACCGTTCCTGCAAAAAAAAAACGCTTTACTTCCTTTTTCCTTAGTTTTAAAACAGCCTGTTTTTATTTTACACTTACATAATTGAACACTATTCTTCTCGTTTTTGTGGCACTTTGTTTAAATTTGCGGTCACTAAAACGTTTTCAATCCAAGCCAATGATGAAACTAAGGCCGAGCGCGATGTATAATGGCGGCCCATGACGACACAGACGACCTTGATGTGAGCCGCATAGACGCTAGCGCCAGATTCCTCTCTAGTGTATACTGTAAGAAACTCTATGAGTGTACGAGCTTTTAATGCAACAGCGTTATGGTTCCCCCCCTTTTTCAACGCACGCGCGATTGCTCCGCAACAGGTGCGCTCTCATCCTATATTAAGGACAATAGGTCCTTCCTCTCGCTACTTTAACGGCAAAATTTTCCCAATGGATCCACAACTGGGCCAGCTGCTAGCGCTTAAAGGAGCAATAAAGACAAAACACGTTTGGTTCATTAAAAAAATTGCCTCGTTAGAATCATACTGCACCATTTTTAACGTAAGCTTCACTCAAATAGGCTGTATAATTAGGAAAAAAGTAAAAAGCCATGTGACCCACTCGTTCATTTCCCGCAACAAAACCTATGATGTCATACCAGTCAGCTCTGCGATTGGCGAAAACCGGCAAAAGCAAACGCAAATTAGGGAGAGCTTAAAAGCTTGCCGAACAGGCTATTTGAGCTTAAATATAGGCCACATTCTTTTTAAAGCAGTAAGAATGGTAGGACCGACAGTGGAAGTTACGAAAGCCCACGTAAACATAGATGTACCGATGCGTACTGCTGTTGGCACGGCGCGAACTATGCTTGGTTTCGCTGCACAGGAGTGCGGGTCTTCAAGGTAGTTTTAGACGGCGCTTGCCGATTGACGCAAGCAACGGTGGATTACGTGAGAATATTTGTCGAGCGAGGGATCTGTTTCATGAAACAATTATTTTATCCCTGAACAAGAACAAGCCAGGTTCAAAGACGGTCAAAAACAAACGAGAGGCAGAAAACGGCTTGCCACGGTATGGTGGCGCCATCTTGGTTCACTAACGGTAAACAAGGCTTTCCAATCAGCTGCAGAGTGGTCTTGTTACTCTGATGTCATTGTAGACCACGAAAACACAAGATTCAGTGGAAAATAAAAATTTTAACATAAATTGATTAATTTCTCAGAGAATGAAATATCGTTTTGCATACGGACAAGTGCTGGGGAGACTATAAAAGACGAAATCTTTCGAATAAAACAAACTTGTATTTTGTCTTCAGGGCTCTTTTAAGCATCTTGAACGGCAGTGTAGTAGACACGGAATAGACGGGCAAGAATGGCCGCGTATCTGCTCTTTTCGTTGCAAATGTCGACGAAAGACGATGATCGACTGGCGGCCCTTCTAAGTAAATGCCTCCTTTCCCTTTCTGGCTCACCTCTCATGCTGTTGCTCTCCCTTCTCGTTCCTCCCAAGATAACACGCTGGAGGCTTGCTCAAGTCAATTTAAATTTACCGCTTTCCACTGCTTCAATTCAAGTGATTCCATGCCAGCGCTGCCGTACGACGGAGACGCGCGTGAATCGAGACACCCTACTACGTTTATAGAACCACGCTGCTCTCCTCCGCGAGCGTACTAAGCAAAACACGGAACCAATCTAGTGGAACCTTTGGTTGCTGTTGCCGCTTAATTTCTTCAATGCTGCCAATAGATATATCGTACTGCGGGCAACAGCAGACGACTGTTTTCTGCAGTTGATGTAGTATTTCATTTGCTATCGCAAAAGGCAAGCATTCGTGAAGTTTGTATAATGTAAGCCGCAAAGATCACTTATGTATTGATTTTCTGCCTTATATTTGCGCGATGTCTTCTTATTGGTCATCATGTTAACAAGTATGAACATTAACACCGGACTTAGACGTTTGGATTTGGCTGTGGGTATATATTACTATTGCGCAGTTTCCGTTACAATTTGTGGCCGGGCGGCAGAATCGAGTCACAGACAGAGAGACTAACAACAGCGGTTCCTAGCTGTGACTAGGTTTAATGAATTTTCTTTTCAACAGACAGACAGACCGAAATTTCTGCGTTTAAGTAGCCCAAGAAAGACTATCGCCTTTAAAAAACGACAGGACGACTCTGTCGTCCACAACGGAAAAGCGTCATCCTGTCGTCTTCTTTCCTTTTAAAGACAATAGTCTTTCTTGAGCTACTTAAATGCAGAAATATTGGTCTGTCTCTCTGTCTGTCTGTCTGTCTGTCTGTCTGTCTGTCTGTCTGTATGTATGTATGTATGTATGTATGCATGTATGTATGTATGTATGTATGTATGTATGTCTGTCTGTCTGTCTGTCTGTCTGTCTGTCTGTCTGTCTGTCTGTCTGTCTGTCTGTCTGTCTGTCTGTCTGTCTGTCTGTCTGTCTGTCTGTCTGTCTGTCTGTCTGTCTGTCTGTCTGTCTGTCTGTCTGTCTGTCTGTCTGTCTGTCTGTCTGTCTGTGACTCGAATCAGGGCTAAAGTGAAACGGAAACTGCGCAACAATATTATGTACCCACAGCCAAATCTAAACGTCTAAGTCCGTTGTAAATGTTGGTACTTGCACACATTGCAAACAAGAACGAGACATTACGCAGATATAAGGCACAAAATCAATACATGAGTGATAGTTGCAGTGTTCCTTTAGTAAAAAATTCACGGATGCTTGGTTTTTGCGATAGCCAATAAAATACTACATCAACGGCAGAAAACCGTCACCTGCTGTTGCCCGCGCTACCTGGCGGCATTTGAAGAAATCAAACGGCAACAGCAACGAATGGTTCTACTAGACAGGTTACACGTTCCACTTGGAACACATCGTGGAGTAGGGTAACGTGGTTCTACAAGCCTTGTATTAGGGTGCCTCGATTCACGCGAGTCTTTACCGTGCGGCAGAGCTGGCATCGAGGCACCCGACTTGGTGCAGTGGAACACGGTAGCTTTAAATTCACTAGAGCAAACCTCTAGCTTGTTATCTTGAGAGGAAAGAAACGGACAGGAACAGCATGACAGGTGAGCGTGAAAGCTAAGGGAGGCATTTACTTGATAGGGGCGCCAGTCGACTATCGTCTTTCGTCGACATTTGCATCAAAAGGAGCAGATAAGCCGCCAATTATTTGTCTGTGTCTTCTACGCTGCGGCTCAAGATGCTTAGCCAAGGTTTCGTCCTGTCCGTCTGTCTGCCACTTGAGTCACCCGGCCGGCCAAAGGTTGTAAAGGCGAGTGATCAAGAAGAATATTTGGGAAAGACCTCTTTAACGTCGTACATGTTAATATTGTTCTGCAAAAGAAAGACATTAGGCATATTGGAGGCAGAGCTTAAGTGCCTAACTTACAGGAGCGGCATTCTTCTAAATAAAGATAGACGTAGGAGAGGTTTCTCGGTAGCAAATAAAAAAACGCATTGGAAACGTTGTTACAGAGAGGGGAAAAAGGCGCATCTTTCACTGTGAAGAGAGAGAGGGAAAGTATTTTTTAAGCACGTATTGACATGACGAAGTTTTGCCTCTCGTCAGAGGGCGCAGGTCTCGAAGGGGGGGGGGGGGTAGAGGAAAGGGAGCGTAGATCAAATAAGAGGTTATATACACAAATTCGCCAATTAACGAAAGTACAGACTATTTACAGTAGGTTTGTACATATTAGAGAAAGAGCGGAGTAGTACAGCAAGCTATATGGCCGGTATTCAATTCCGTGGAATGCATGCAGGCAACCATGCGAGTGCGCCGCCATATCTGTGGCCAAGCGTCTGTTGCTAGGCGACGTTGTGCGCACGGCCCCCAGATCAGGCACCCCTCTTCTCCTCCGTGCAACCGTGTGAGTGCGCCGTCACTTGTTACATCGGGCTCCGGGGGATGGCGGTACTTGTCCATGTCCGTGGCGCATCGGCCATGTCTGTGGGCGTTTCCAGTGTTGCCAAGTGAAGAAATTGACCGCTAAACTTCAACGAATACCATCTATACGCACATACACGCAAGCACGTGGTTCTTCGGCGTTGTGACTGTTTAGGGGTGGGTGTTGAGGCCCGCTTCCTCGAGGTGCGAGATAAGCAGCGAGAATTCCTCTCGGTGCATCATTAGAAGGCAGCGTGGGTGGAGGATGTCCTCTGCGGAGCTCGTTGGTAGCCCCAGCCACGGCTATGCAGAAACTAGTTTGTTCCGGGTGCCAGTATACGGAGGACAGGAGCGGAGGATGTTATCCAAGATCTCAGGGTGGGGCAGTGGGCACAGGTGGGTGAGGCCTTGCGACCCTGTCTGTGCAGAAGCGCTGCTTCGCCGTAGCACCTGTTGTGGATCCGGAGGAAGAGGGGCCGCTCTGTTCGCGCTATCCCACTGGTGGGAAGGCAGCCGCGGAAACACACCACACTGGTGGCCACTTGTTTGCAGGGGTTGCGTTTGGCCACCGCCGGCCTGACGACATGCCTGGCCACATTATAGCGCACCAGGGACGGCGCAAACGGGCCATAGGGCAGTCATGGACTGCTTTGGCTAATTCGTGTGCAGCCTCGTTCGCTGGTATGCCAACGTGGGCGGGAAGCCACTGCAGGTGAAGGCTGCAGACTTTATCTGGTAGGTGGCGCATCTTGGCAATAAGAGACAGGTTCAGATGGCTGCATCTACCCCATGGCACGGATGCCTCCTTCAGGCGGAGGAATGCCGGTCGGGAGTCACAAAAGTTATTGCGGAGGGTGGTAGTTCCTCTAGCAGCATGTCCGCGGCCAGGTGTAGGCCTGCCAGCTTGGCTGCTCAGGAGTTGGTGGGGAACGGCAGGCGCCATTGCCGGCGAGCTCCCCTCGCCGGAACAGTGCAGGCGAAGCACCTTGTCCCTCTGTAGGAATATCCGAGCCATCTGTGTAGACCAGGAGTTGCCCCGGCGGTTCCACGCCTGTAAGGTCAGCAGCTTCCTTGCGAATCCCGACCTCTGAAAGTCTGGCACGGGACTGAACTCCTGGAAGCATGATAGAGTCAAACCGGGGTACGGCAAGAAGTTGGAAGGGCAGCAGGCACACCCTCTGAGGGACTTCAATGTAGTCCTCAAAAAGGCCAGCCATGCTGTCCATATGGGAGTGTTCTCTCGAACCCATCCTGGCCAGGAGGGAGGCGCCCCCGGGTGCTCGGTGGAGGCCCTCCACATGCTGCATCGCTGTCTGCGTGAAGTTGGATGGGCCAGCTTCCGGTTTCAGCCAAGGTTGTGGTCACTGAGGAGTCTCTTGGGAGGCTGACGAAGCGCCGCAGGACCTTGCTCTGAGCCAGCTCCAGGGTCCTCCAATGCGCGTCTCCGAGTTTGGCAGTGGTAGTACGTAGAGGACCCGATAGAGCGTAGGCCTTGTAGATCCGGAGTGCCCACTGACGCGAGAGCCCTGTCTCCTGCGCCAGGAGCTGGTTGATTCCCCGGATGGTGCGGGATATCTGGTCAGTTGTGGCTGTGACTGCAGCCCTGCATGGCAGGATTTCGTCGATGGTGAGGCCGAGATAGACTGCTTCGCGACGCCAGAGAGGGGGCTGATGTTGAGGTGCGGGGGAGCGGTGCATCAGAGTGGGGCTGGGCGTGGGGGAATCGCTATGGTGGCCCTTGTTTTAGCCTCGGAGAGGCCACGTCTCTTGCTCTGCAGGTGGTTTACCACTGCATTGCGTGCCACCGGAAGGGTTGCGTGCACCCACCTGCCGACCTTGGTGGCGCCCCGTGTATAGAGTGCCACGTCGTCGGCATAAATGTCAATCGCTACCGGAAACGCCTAGGTCCCCTGGAGGAAGCTGGGGAGGCTCAGCTTCAGCTGGTGGGGAGAGCACAGGCGGCGCGGGGACTGCATATGAGCTCCAGTGAACAAGGAACCACTCCCCTGGACCGCCCTCTGGGCGGTTCAGAATTCTCAATTAAAATATTTCTTCCTCCTCCTGTGCCATGGCCTGGTCTTAACTAGGCCATGTCAGAGATAAAAGTAGCGGGCTCAGAACACTTCCTTGAGGAACACCACTCCTCACTCTGCGGGGGCCCCAGGGTCTTGCGACGCGAACTCGCGATGTTTGGTCTTTGAGGAAGGCATTGACGCACTGCCCTTGAATCTGACTTATGAAGGAACCCTCAAACCCTCAATGCCCAAAAACAGGCAACATATGAGTTTGCCAGAATGAAATAAAAAAAGAAAGAACGAAGAAATCACGGCCGAGTTTGTGCCTTATCTGCCACACCCGCCCCGCGAAACATGCTCTTGCTGCTCCTTCCTTGCATGCCATTATCAAAGTGATGCCCTGTGTGCTTCGGGCGGGGGACAAGCGAAGCAGTTGCTTTCAATCAGCTTATTTAAGGACGATGCTTCAGGATGATGATGATGACGATGACGACGATGATGATTAGCGGCTTTTCCTTTGAATCGGGGCGTCGGTTGTCAGCAACCGACATCCCTGTTTTATTACGCTTACTTACCCTACTCCCAGCTAACCTATAGATTTGCTTCCTCCCTCCCATCTCTCCCTCTTCCCTGTTTTAAACTCATCGCCTCCACCCACTTTTTTCTCCCCTCGCTGTTCTAAATTCTCATCCGTATGATTACTCCGTTTGCGTACCCATCCCTTCCCTACTTTTCCTCCACCACCACTCCAGTCGCCTCTTCGTCACCTAAATGGCCTTGAAGTTGAGGTTCCCCCTCGCCCCAAATGCCAAAGCCTCCGCCAGCGTCGTTTCCCTCTCACTCCGCGGTGGCCGTATCTCTGTGCAGCTCCTGACAATATGGTCTATAGTTTTCCGATCCTTGCCGCAGCATGCACACGTTTCATCCTGCTGCCTGTAGCTACCCGTGTACGCCCGGGTCGTCAGGCACCCTGCCCGTGCCTCGAAGAGCAACGCACTGCCGCTCGTATTGCCATAAAATCCCTCCTTCTTAATTTCCCGTTTCTCTGCCCTATAAGTCTCCAGGGTTTTTTTCGCTTCCATTCGCTGTGCCCACTTCGTCTTCTCTGCTGCCTTTACCTGCTTTTTCGCTTTTGTGTAAACCCCACATTCCCCTACCGAATTTCCGTACCCCTTTGGTCAGCTGTCTGGTCCTCCGTTTCCACCGCGTGTCCACGCTCCTCATATACAAATACTTAAACACCCTCGCGGCCCATTTTTCGTCCTCCATGTCACAGAGGAAGCGCCACCACGTGGTATTTTTCATATTTCGCGGGGATTCTTTATCAGTTACAATAAATATGCACGCGATTAATTTGTAGCTGGAACCACCTCAGTAAGATGCCTCTCGTGGGTACCCACAAGTGCCTCATTGACACTTTAATGGTTAGAACAGTACTACTGGAGTTAGATAGGTATTTCCAAAAACCTAATGAAGTCTCATTAACGGACAACTACTGTCTCTTACTCCACTGTACTACTGGATACATTATGCACTACGTTTTCTTCGAGTAACGCCATTACTTTTTTTTGCATCTTGGTGCATGATAGCTGGGTATTTTGCACAAAGGCGCCATCTGTTTGGATGGACGACAGGTAGAATCTGGCTTCACGTTGTTGAGGTCTGAAGTTCGATTCTTCCCGGGTACGTCCTTTTTTTAAGCTGCCGTTGGCGTATTTAAGAAACTGAACTCGAATATTTTTGTAGAACAAACGCTTCTGACTCGGGCAGAATAGTCAAAGCTCCTTCACTGGGTCTGTTTACTGAACGCTGCCATTGATTCTGTGCATGGGGGCTGAGTTAGCCATATTGAGAGCATCCCAGCGGTGGCGAGTGGTGTGTCTTAAAATTTTTCCAAATAATATTTAAAAATACATATACAATTTAAACTTATGCAAATACACGTGTTAAAAGGTTTTCATTAAGTGAATAAACGTTTCAGTAGTTACAGTGGCTGCAAGGTTTGCATGTCACATGTCCGGGCACATATTGTAGTGTCAAGTTTTGACACTACGAACCGTAACCCTTCTGATTTCAGAAATTTTGTTTCCAAAATAAAATATTTTCCGCCAATTTGCTTATAAATTGCTGGTGGTTACTTCCATTGGAGCTAGAGAACATACACACTACAAAAATCGGTTGTCCGTCCATTTAATCCCCAAGGCATCGATGAATCATGTTAATTTAAATCACATGCCCATCTGATTTTGCAACTACCCCTTTAACAGTGCTCTGTGTGGCTTCTTTTTCTAGAGCTAAAATACCACGTGTACTCCACGAAAAGAGGATACAGAGTTGGGGAGAGGGAGGAATTCTCTAAAGAATAGAATAAAAATTGGGGCTATTCTGTGTGATTGCGCTACGAAAAATTTGCCCGTAACAGGTTTAGGATCCAAGACGTCAACTTTTTTCAATTGACTTGGTCAGGGACCGCAACTTCGATATGAACTCACCACCTGGCCAGACGTGCTCTTGTTGAACCCTGGACTAAATTTAGGATATCTAGGCTTCCTTGCAGCACCTGCCTATTTTTTCAAGACAGTGAGACAGTTGAAACGACAAACATTACTTCTAGAACCACACCTACCTACGGTAGATTTCAAACAACAAATACCTCGCCTTTACTTATCAATGTATTTACTGCCAAGTCACTGGAGAATAACGGGCAATGTTTTGGCTGATGCAGCTGCCCGGTCAGACCACGACAGTGAAAGGACCATCTTGCTTCCGCTTTTAAGGACGGATGCCGCTAGGCTGCTTCGTAAGTTCACGCGCAGGACCTCCATTGCTCAACGGAATACACCGGACTGGCGCTTTCTGTCATCCGCTCAGAATGCGACTAAGGAACTTTTATGCTTTCTACAGGCGACGAACGTAAACACCAGACTGTAGACTGGACGCCTCCAGTGTCAATCAGTGTCAGAGCTTCAGCTCCGGGCATGCGTGTCTACTCCAACTTCTATTCATTCTTTCTTTCCTCTTTTTTGCCTATTTTCCCTTTCCCACATGCAGGATAGCAAACTAGGCTCTAGCCAGGGTAACCTTCCTGCCTTCCTTCTACACTTTTCCTTCCTTCCTTCCGGACTTTGGGCATACGCGCCTCCATAACCAGGTCCCTCTACTCCAGCGCCGTCTTCCGTGTGGGCTATCTCGATCACAGTCTACTTTACTTTGTTAACTGTGGTTGGGAGTGGCCTTCAGAAAAGCCTACTCCTTCCTCATCGGGATGGCCAGTAGTGCCCAGTGCGACGCCAGCGAGGTTGAAGAAACAACCGAACATGTGCTTTGTCATTGCCCGCTGTATTCATCAGAGTGACGTATTTTGGCCACCGAGCTCAACCGATTGGACAATCAACCCTTCACAGTGGGGAATATTCTAGCACACCGACCCCTACAACCAACTTCGCTGAAGGCCACAAACGCCCTTTCGCGTTTTATGAAGGAAACAGGCTTAGCTGAAAGACTGTAGTGCCCGAAAAGGGACTAAAGTGTGTGCGCGGCACTGCCCTTCTTCCCTCTTTTTTGCTTGCACTCTCTTTCATCCCCTGCGCACCCGTTCCCCAGTCCCCAGTGCTGAGTAGTAATCCAAGCTATAAGCCTGGATAACCTCCCGGCTTTCCGTTTGCTTTGCTCTCTCTCTCTCTCTCTCTCTCTCTCCTCTCTCTCTCTCTCCTCTCTCTCCTCTCTCTCTCTCTCTCTCTCTCTCTCTCTCTCTTCTCTCTCTCTCTCTCTCTCTCTCTCTCTCTTCTCTATCTCTCTCTTTCCCCCTCTATCTATGTCTTAAACACAACCTTTACGGTCTACCGTACTTACTTGGGGCCCCGCTACGGGCCAGTAGCGGCCTAAGTTGATGCCGTTGATGAAAGCTATGCCTTTTTTCCAACCTCGGGGGTCCAGAAAGGTGTCGAGGGGCTTTTGATTGGCCGGCAAGGTGAACGTCCCGTGGAAGAAGCCTGGAACCGTGCCGTTACCCTTGCGTCGAACTATATCCAGGAGTTCGCTGACATCCCGATTTTTGGTGATGGGCACAGCCTCCATTGTCCAGTTTAACAGCTCAGCACCATTGAGGATTGCTTTAAAAATCCCCTGGATAGGAAATAAAGTGCACCTACATTCACTTATTCTCAAATAAATACAACAAATTTCCCCTGAGTGGCGCAGTGATCTGTTCAGGGTGCCCTATCAATTGAACGAACTCCCTAGCCAGCGGATGACACAGAAGGCCAGTGACACAGAATCTTCTCCTCCGAAAATGGCTACTGAGATTCTAGGTTCCTGAGTGCTGACGACAGCTTCTTTCTTTCAGGCGAGTGGGCGATTAAGGAACTCTTATGCTTTCTATGGCACAGTCACTGAACTTAAACGTTTAGTGCTTCAGCGCTGGGCATACCTGTCTGCTCCATTTTTTTTTTCATTCTTTCCTTTCTCTTTTTTATCCTTTCCCACGTGCAGGATAGCAAACTAGGCTCTAGCAAGATTAACGTTCCTGCATTTCTTCTACATCCTTCCTTCCTTCCTTCCTTCCTGCATCCACTTCCGCGTAACATGGAAAAGCACACTCACGAAGGCAGGAGGGAAGCACGCGCTAAGACCCTGGAAAGGAAATACGGAAATGGGCGAGGTGTGATCTACGTTGATGTGGCAGGACCGTCGCATCTAGGGTTTTTCACTGCCGCTGTAATTCACAGGGACCAGCAAGTCGATGGGCTCTCCTACCGGGCTCCTAACTCCACGCAAGCCGAGGCGATTGCCATAGCGCTCGCTGCCTCGGACCCGAAGTCAAGGACAATAATAACGGACTCTCGCAGAGCCTGTGAAAGGTATTTAGCGGGCACGGTACCACCCTTGGCCCACAGAATTTTAAAACGAGTGGTGCGGTTCGTAGACCCCGCTCCTAAAGAAATTGTGTGGTCTTCGGGGCATCAAGGTCTGAGAGGGGTAACGAGGCCGCACACGCGGCCTGCCCGAGCGCTTTACCCACCGGGCGCCTCACCCATGCTCTCTCGGCTCGGAGATTAGCAACACACTTCTGCGGTTTAGAGGAAATCGTAAAACATTACTGCGATAACCGCCGGCTTTACCCCAGCCCCTGCAAAGGGTCTGAGCCAGGCCGATGAGCGAATACTGCGGCGCCTGCAGACGAACACATTTATGTGCCCTGCAGTAGCAAAGCATTTCGACCCTAAAACCGATGGGCGGTGTGTCTACACTGTGGGAGGTGTCCGACACCTTCCACATGGTGTGGGCATGCCAGCGCAACCCTGCGTTATCCCCCAACCCTTCCCCTACCAGAGAGGCATGGGAGGCAGCCCTGCTCAATTGCTCGGGGCTGGAGTCTCAAAGGGCTCTAGTTCGACGGGTGAGGGTGGCGGCCTGACCAATGGGGTCCCGGAATAGGGACTGCACCTGTGCCGAGGGCCACAGGCCCTAACTCTCTTTATTCTGATCAAAAATAAAGTTTCACTCCTCCTCCTCCTCCTTCCTTCCTTCTTTCCCTACTTTCTTCCTTCCTTCCCTCCTTTCTTCCTTCCTTCCTTCCTTAGCCAGAACTGTTCGTAATTACGCTCATTACTTACACAAAATGAGTGATATTTGAAGTTGGTTAGTAATTACTTTCCAGTGAATACGGCCAGAGATGTAATCAAGAACCAGCACGGGGGCAAGGGTGGTGTAAGCTGTATATAGCAACAGACAAGAAACTAAACATTATGGGAAATGGCGCGTCACTTCGACCCCGGGCCAAGCCGAGTAAGGGAGCTTTACACCTCTCCTGGGCATGAAACCTTGGGTACAGACACTTCTTACATGACCAAATACATGTCCGACTGTTGTCAAAGCCCGTTAGCAAAGGGTGCTGTCTGTTTTCGCTACTGTTGTAGTTTGGCGTGCATTTACTCGATGAGGAAGGAAGGAAGGAAGGAAGGATGTAAAAGAAAGGCAGGAATGTTAACCTGGCTAGAGCCTAGTTTGCTATCCTGTACGTGGGCAAGAATACATAGGCAAAAAAAGAGAAAGAAAAGAATGAACAAAAATTTTAGCAGACAGTTATGCCCAGCGCTGAAGCGCTAAACGTTCAAGTGCACTGATTGGCACTCAAGGCTTGCAGTCCATAGACTAGAGTTTAAATTCGCCGCCCCTAAAAAGCGTACGAGTTCCTTAATCGCCTTCTGAGCGGCACGCCGGAAACGATACGGCCACGCTTTTCGAGTGCCCACACTACTCGTAAAAAAAAGAAGCCGTTCGTCAGCACTGAGGAACCTTGACTCTCGGCGGCCATTTTCGGAGGCGAAGATTCTGTGTCACTGGCCTTCTCTATGATTTACTTGAGAGTTACTGGAATCCTTTATATGCCCAAGCATACTTGTGCTGTTCATCTCTTGGGTGCTGGAATAGTTACTCCCCGGTTTGAAGAAATGCAGGGTTAAGCTCAACTTGACAAATATAAAATAGGGTAATTCTTTCAAGCTCCATGATGGGAAATACACGTACCTTTCTGTCGGGGTAACCCAAGGGGTACATTTCCCTGCCCATATTTTCCACGATGATGGCGAGATTATCGCCTGTTTTCACTGGTATTGTGTCCTTCACCTTCGTCTTTTTTCCGTAGGCTGTGTGGTTGTAAAAGATATGCAGATTCTCTCCGGCATGTACGTATGCCCGGTCGGAAAGTGTGATCAATTCCAGAACAGCCGATCCCGTTACCGTAATGTTTACCTTCGTTCTATACACCACAAAGCCGTAATCTTGGTGCATCTCCTCGAACATCAGGGGCTTGACTGAGTCCTTCCTCTGGAGCCAGGTTTTCTCCCGGAAGTGGTTCATCACGTCTTCCAGAGACACGTGGTCGGACATTTGAACAGCGCCCAGGAATAGTTTTGGATCGCTTCCGTACACTGGTCCTATAGGTGCGCGCCCCAGGTACTTCGACACGATTTTCCGAATGTCGTGGTAGATTTTCCGGATGTCACCATGCTCGGCTACGGGTCCATCGTAGTCGTAGCTGGTAGTAAGAGGGCAGTTTGCTGAGCTGCCCGATTTGAACCCAAAATTTGTGCCGCCTATAAACATGTAGAAGTTGACGGACGCATTCAGTTTGATCATTTCCGCAAACGTTTTCACCACCCGCTTGCGCACCTTGAAGTTGTCCGCCCAACCCCAATAATCCATCCAGCCTGTGTAGTACTCGATGATGAACATAGGCGCAGGTTTCGGGTTGGCACTGTTCATTATTCCGAATGTCCGTGTAACGCCGTAATGATCCGCCATGTTACCAGCCACGAGAATATCGCGTACCTTGTCGCACTTGTATATTTTTTCGCTAGGGGTGTCTGAGCGGAAGTAAACAACGTCTTTGCCCATGTACGCTTCCATGACAGTTAACAGGTGCTCCATGTAGCCCTTGTCGCACTTGGAGTAATGACCGTACTCGTTCTCAACTTGTACGGCGATTATGGGACCGCCGTGCTTGTAGAGGTGACGGCCCAGAATTGGTAGAAGCTTCTCGAACCAGCTGTCTACGGCCACCAGATAGTCCTTGTCTGTGGTACGGTATGCCATGTTGTGGTGGTCCCCGGGAAGCCAGTAAGGGAAACCTCCATTGTCCCGCTCACCGCAAATGTACGGCCCGGCACGGGCGATGCCGAGGAGTCCTTGGTCCTTCACCTCCCTCAAGAAGGCTTCGAGGTCATAGTTCTCGAGGAAGTGGTACACGCCCGGTTCGGGCTCATGGCTGCTCCACTCGATGTAGAAGGCAACGGCGTTCAGTCCAGCCATCTTGATTTTGTTCAGTCGGTCCCTCCAGTACGCTTTCGGTACCCGGAAGTAGTGCATTTCACCGGAAAGTATTCGGAAAGGCTCGCCGTCCTTGAGGAATTCCTTGCGTTGGTGGTCTATGATAAATGATCGGTCGCTTTTGCATCGAATCGCTACGGTTAGAGTTATTATGTAAAGGCTAATATGGTGTTCCATGGACGTCATTGGCTTTCCGCCGTCTGCAACAAATGGCACATTCACGAAACCCTATCACTTAAGTTGAACGTGAAATACAACTTCCCATTTTCCAGAGGCCAAAATTGCACCTCGCGAGTGTCCGGATTGACGGGCCACGGTGGTTCGCAGATTGCTGATATGCTATAGCTCTGCTATTGAGTTTCTGTGGCCTATTTACTGACCTAATGATGTAGCTATAGAGCGATTTTGATTGGTTCGTGCGTTGGAAACTCATGTGTAGCCCAGTATTTGTGAATCAGTTCACTTATTTAGCCCAGATGACGTGACCTATTGTTACGAGGACCGACCTGTGAAAATGGTTAAATAGGGAAATTACGGGGATAGGAAAACAAACAACTGGTGGTCCGCATCCCTTGTTTCGAAAAAGCAGTTTTGACACATAAATGCACACCTTTTGATTAGTGTTTCTGGGAGAAATAGGTGTAATTGCATCACGTGGAATCATTGTATCGCCTGATTGGGCTGATGCTGTCGCTTGGAATAGCGAGCGCTTCTGTTTTTGCTTCGTGGCTACGCGCACAAAGGACATTCGCTCACGGGCTCTGGATTGCGCTTGTAGCGAGGCATTCTCACAAAGCGTGATACAGGTGTGCTGACATTTTTTTTTCTTTCTTAGCAACGCATAGAAATGTTTCTGCAAAAATATTTGTTCCGAGAATTTGTCGGACTCGATAGAAGGTCCTGAAGTTTCTTACAGGCTGTGAATGACACCACCTGTACGAGCATTCTAAAAAAACGTTGGAACTTTGCTTGTTGTTCATTCCCCGCGCAGCGGAGGAATTGAGAGTAAATACTTGTTTTCTTGTGCGAATGTGAAATAATTTTCTTTTGAGCTACAACAAAAATGTGTGCAATACAAGATTTCAGAAGGAGGTCCCAAAATCAGAGACTGAAGAGGGGACCTCCTGTTATTCATTGAAAAGGTGGAAAACACACGTTAAATGCAGACATATGTTAAACAATGAATCGCACAAAATTATCGCCATATATGCAGTAACATAATAAGCAAGAAACTCATTAGCATTGCAAGGAATAAAGAAACAAAACTCAACGTGATACAACCAGGTCAAATTATTCAGGTTCGAATAAGAATTTCCGCAAAATATTTTTTAAATATATAGAGAGTACGGGTTGTGTTAATATATAGCGGTAGGGTGTTCCAGAATTGTATAGCCGAAAAGTTAGTTGAAAACTTTCCGTAGTTCGTTGTTATTTTCGCCAATAAATAGTACATGTTTAAGGAAAATCGAGTGGATTTACCACGAGGGAATTAGTTAGTACTAATTAACTGTAGGGGGTGGTTCCCAATAATGAAATTATAAACTAACAGGCCATGGGAATACTTAACAAGTTCTGAAACCGACAAGATATTGGGACGTGACGGAAGTACGAAGATGAGACGAACGATGCGGTGGGGTGAACGATCTATTTACAGTATTTACATGGCTGCCACAAGACAGCGCGCTCCAGGACCCAGCCACTTCTTCCTCGTTTCCGTCGTCTGCTGACTGAAACAGGCAGTATGGGATATTGCCGTTTATATGTCCCGTGACATCAGCCCCCGGTTGATGGCGACCATCCCTATCGAAGCCGCGGTTCGGTAGCGATTGGGGTGTGGATGGGCAATGCGATGGAATTGTACAGTGAAGATTGCATGTCGCCACAGATGACGATGATGCCTTGATTATGCCTGGCCTCGCAGCAGCGATGTCTTGAAGGCAGAAACGTACCATCCGAGGAACTCGAACCACGTCGGACGAGAGGGCTGGGGACGCGGTATCTTCGATCGATCTGTTCCCGGCGTGCGACGTCTGGTCTTGATCGGCTCCTTACGGGATGGGGACATGGGACGGGGGACGTGGTCGAATGCAGGTCACAGTGGGTTGGGGATGCCCGACATGGCCGACGGTCCCTCGACTATTTCGCCCAGACCAAGACGATGTGATGCGGAGGCCGGGATGGGTAGACCCCGCACACTCCACGAAAATGTTACGTGACGGCAGGACAAAGATGAGACAAACGGTGCCATGGGGAGAACGATCTATTCACAGTATTTACATGGCTGCCACAAGTCAGCGCGCTCAAGGACCCAGTCTCCATTCCTCGTCTTCGTCGTCTGCTGACTGAAAGAGACAGTTTGGGACGTTGCCCGCCTATGCGTCCCGAGACAATATTCTCTGAGCACGATGCAAAGAAACTGCGTTTGATTGGAAGTGGTTAAAAGTTACAATTCGAATAGTTTGATTTTGAATATGTTGCGGTGGAGATAAATGAGTTTTGTATGTACTTCCCTAAGATGATATGCCATATGCTCTGTGACTGTGTAAGAACGCGTAGTAAAGTGAGGCGGTGGTGGTGGTGGTAACACGCAATTATTTTATGTACAAGGGATACAAAGACGCCATTATACGCTTTAGCGAATTTTGGTGTCTGGGGGAGAGGGATTAGGTAATGGGATTTGGGGAGAAAGTATGATGTATCCAATGGTACATCCAATTGGGTATGAAATAAAGGAAATGGTGAAGGCCATAGGTCTAGACAAATTTTCGTAGAGCGGCGAGCAGGCGCCGTTCTTCGCTCTGATTGGAACGGCTTGGATAAAGTCAATCATTAAGGCTCGGTGGGATTGCCAATCCTACGGTTTTGAAGGCTTGTTGTCGACAGTCGGCAAAGCGAGGGCAGTCCCTCAGGATGTGTGCAATGTCATTATTGACTGTGCACCGCGAACACTCGGTATCGTCTAGGCTGCCGTATCTTGTAGCGCGAAAGTGTGGGGTTCTGGCCGATCTAGTTCTATTCCTGTGAACGATCGTGTGCCATTTCCGGGGCCAATGCTGAGGTATGACTGGACGCTTCACTCCTAGAGCCGCTCGTTGTTGCAACTTCTCTTTCCACCTTCCGGCGGGTGTAGAATTCCGAGCCCGAAGTAAGTGAAGGTTCCTCCGCTTTGTTTTCACAGTTCTTTTCCGTCTGCTCATCCTGAGACGCAGATGGTGGTGTGATGGTACTATGACCGAAGGAAGCTCAGGAGAATGTCCACACTCAGAAGAGAAGGTGAAAGCCCGGGTGATGCAGCTTTTCCCTTTTGATGTCTCCCTTGCGGCTTGTTGCGCAAGTTCGTGGGCCTTGCCTTTGTCTGAGACTCTTGCGTGAGCCGGTATCCAGAAAAAAGTCACAAGACGTCCGCGAGTCCTCAGCGTGCTGACTCGTCGCGGGATATTTACGATGTCCTCGGAGGTTTCACCTGGTCGTTTTAGACGGCGTATAACGTTTATCGTGTCATTAAGAATAACTGATTCTTTGAAACGTTCTTGCGTTTCTAGCCATTGAAAAGTTCGCTGAATGGCTATCAGCTCGGCCATCTCAGGTATCGTATTGTCGAAAAGGTGTATCTTACGCTTTTCATCGTTTTCTGGACACACGAAGGCAGCACCCGCACGCTCAGTGACTGGGTCAACTGAGCCGTAGGTGAAAACGCTGAGAGCGGTGCTATAATCCTCGTCTAGCCGTTTAAGTGCCAAAGATGCTCAGGGCAGTTTCCGTTCGGCTTTCCAGCCATGGAGGCCGGTAAAGTGTCCAGGGATTGGGGCACATGCGGGAACATCAGCTGTCCACGGTGCTTGCGGGAACTGCGTTTTGGGTCCTTGCGGTTGCTGTTTGAGATGTTGTTTTATGATGCAACGTCCAGCTGGTGTCATAGCTAGGCGATACTGCTGTGTTAGATGCCTGTCGGAGGTGAGGTCGGCAAGGGTGTTCATGCCAGCTCCGTGTAGAGCTGCAAGCTGGGAGTCTGGGTTGGAAGGCCAGGGCTTTTTTTATGACCCGCCTGTTCAAAACCTCCAGCTTATTATTAAGCGTTTTTTTTGGTTTTTTTGAGCTGCCGTTGGCGTATTTAAGAAACTGAACTCGAATATTTCGGCAGAACAAACGCTTCTGGCTCAGGCAGAACCGTCAAAGCTCCTTCACTGGGTCTGTACTGAACGCTGCCATTTATTCTGTGCATGGGGGCTGAGTTAGCCATATTGAGAGCAACCCAGCGGCGGTGAGCGGCGTGTCTTAAAAATTTTCAAAATAATATTTAAAAATACATTTACAATTTAAACTTATACAAATACATGTGTTGAAAGGTTTTCAACAGCACTTGCATCCAGTATGGCATGGAGCGTGCAGCGTTCGATTTGGTCAGACGCATCCCATCATTACGCGCATTTCCACTCTATCGACCCGCACTGTAACCTTAGCATGCCACCTGGAATATCGAAGCATGGTGAAGCAGTACTCCACCGCATGCGGTTGAACGTCGCCTACACGCGATACTACTGCTACAAAATCAATCAGTCCACCTCGCCTCTGTGCCCACAGTGTGGTGTCCGTGAAGATCTGCAACACCTCATTTGTGACTGTGCGCGATTTAGTACGCAAAGAGTGTGCCTTGCAGTGTCTCTGGGCCGGCCGCTCTCCGTAGGGCTAGAACTGAGAGACGTATTTGGTCCCTGGAATTCTTCCAAACGTGCATTTCGTGCCACAAAAGCTTTACTGGCCTATCTAAAAGCCACAAGCCTTGATCAGACTTTGTAAATAGTTGAAATCATGTGTTCCTCTTCATCATTATAATCATCATTGTCACAGCATTCATCTGGCGTAGCAAGCCAGGCGGTTTAGCTCGGCTGACATCGCCAGACTCATTAAAGATTGTTCTCTCTCTCTCTCACAAGTCAATAAATGTTTCAGTAGTTACAGTGGTTGCTATAGGTTTGCATGTCACATGGCCGGGGCACAAATTGTAGTGTCAAGTTTTGACACTACGAACCGCTACCCTTCTGATTTCAGAAAGTTTGCTGCCAAAATAAAATTATTTCCGCCAATTTGCTTATAAATTGCAGGTGGTTACCGGGCTATATGAAACGCTGACTTTCATAGGAGCTAGAGAACATATACGCTACAAAAATCGTTTGTCCGTTCATTCAATCCCCAAGGCATCGAGGAATCGTGGTAGTTTAAATCACATGCCCATCTGATTTTGCAACTACCCGTCAACAGGGAATTCTGTAAAGAATAGAATAAAAATTGGGGCTATTCTGTGTGATTGCGCTACCAAAATTTGCCCGTTACAAGTTTAGGATCCTAAAAGTCAACTTTTTTCTATTGACTTGGTCAGGGCCGCAACTTCGTATGACCTCCCCACTTGGCCAGACGTGCTTCCGTTGAACCCTGGACTAAGTTTAGGATACCTATGCTTCCTTGCAAGACCTGCTTATTGTTTCAAGACAGGGGGAAATTTGAAACGACAAACATTACTTCTAGAACCGCACCCACCTACGGTAGATTTCAAACGACAAATACCTCGCCTTTATTTATCAATGGATTTGCTGCCAAGTCACTGGAGAATAACCGGTAATGTTTTGGCTGATGAAGCTGCCCGGTCAGACCACGACAGTGAAAGGACCATCTTGCTTCCGCTTTCAAGGACTGATGCCGCTAGGCTGCTTCGTAAGTTCACGCGCAGGACCTCCATTACTCAACGGAATACACCGGACTGGCCCTCTCTGTCATCCGCTCAGAAGGCGACTAAGGAACTTTTACGCTTTCTACGGGCGACGAACTTAAACACCAGACTATAGACTGAACGCCTCCAGTGTCAATCAGTGTCAGTGCTTCAGCTCTGGGCATACGTGTCTACTCTACCTTCTCTTCATTCTTTTCTTTCTCTTTTTTCCCTATTTTCCCATTCCCACGTGTAGGCTAGCAAACTAGGTTCTAGCCAGGTTAACCTTCCTGCTTTCCTTCTACACCCTTCCTTCCTTCCTTCCGGACTTGGGCATCCGCGCCTCCATAACCAGGTCCCTCTACTCCAGCGCCGTCTTCCGTGTGGGCCATTTCGATCACAATCTACTTTACTTTGTAGACTGTGGTTGAGAGTGGCCTTCACAAAAGCCTACTCCTTCCTCATCGGGATGGCCAGTAGTGCCCAGTGCGACGCCTGCGAGGTTGAAGAGACAATCAAACGTGTGCTTCGTCGTTGCCCGCTGTATTCATCAGAATGACGTATTTTGGCCACCGAGCTCAACCGATTGGACAATCAACCCTTCACAGTGGGGAATATTCTAGCACACCGACCCCTACAACCAACTTCGCTGAAGGCCACAAACGCCCTTTCGCGTTTTATGAAGGAAACAGGCTTATCTGAAAGACTGTAGTACCCGCAAAGGGACTAAAGTGTGTGCGCGGCACTGCACTTCTTCCCTCTTTTTTGCGTGCACTCTCTTTCATCCCCTGCACACCCCTTCCCCAGTGCCGAGCAGCAATCCAAGCCTAGATAAGCTCTCTCTCTCTCTCTCTCTCTCTCTCTCTCTCTCTCTCTCTCTCTCTCTCTCTCTCTCTCTCTCTCTCTCTCTCTCTCTCTCTCTTAAACACAGGATTTACGGTCTACCGTACTTACCTGGGGCCCTGTTACGGGCCAGTAGCGGCCCAAGTTGATGCCGTTGATGAAAGCTATGCCTTTTTTCCAACCTCGGGGGTCCAGAAAGGTGTCGAGGGGCTTTTGATTGGCCGGCAAGGTGAACGTCCCGTGGAAGAAGCCTGGAACCGTGCCGTTACCCTTGCGTCGAACTATATCCAGGAGTTCGCTGACATCCCGATTTTTGGTGATGGGCACAGCCTCCATTGTCCAGTTTAACAGCTCAGCACCATTGAGGATTGCTTTAAAAAGCCCCTGGATAGGAAATAAAGTGCGCCTAAATTCACTTGTTCTCAAATAAATACAACAAATTTCCCCTGAGTAGCGCAGCGATCTGTTCAGGGTGCCCTATCAATTGCACGAACTCCCTAACAAGCGCATGACAGAGAAGGCCAGTGACACAGAATCTTCTCCTCCGAAAATGGCCGCCGAGAGTCTAGATTCCTCAGTGCTGACGACAGCTTCTTTTTTTCAGGCGAGTAGGCGAGTAAGGAACTCTTATGCTTTCTACGGCGCAATCACTGAACTTGAACGTTTAGTGCTTCAGCGCTGGGCATACCTCTCTGCTCCAATTTTTCCCCATTCTTTCCTTTCTCTTTTTTGACTATGTACCCTTTCCCGCGTGCAGGATAGCAAAGTAGGCTCTAGCCAGGTTAACTTTCCTGCCTTTCTTCTACATCCTTCCTTCCTTCCTTCCTTCCTTCCTTCCTTCCTTCCTTCCTTCCTTCCTTCCTTCCTTCCTTCCTTCCTTCCTTCCTTCCTTCCTTAGCCAGAACTGTTCGTCATTACGCTCATTACTTACACAAAATAAGTGATATTTGAAGTTGGTTAGGAATTACTTTCCAGTGAATACGGGCAGAGATGGAATGAAGAACAAGCACGGGGGCAAGGGAGGTGGAAGCTGTATATAACAACAGACCAGAAATGAGAGATTATGGCTAATGGAGCGTCACTTCGACCCCGGCCCAAGCCGAGTAACGGAGCTTTACACCTGTCCTGGGCATGAAACCTTGGGTCCAGACACTTCTTACATAACCAAATACACGTCTGACTGTTGTCAAAGCCCGTTAGCAAAGGGTACTCTCTGTTTTCGGTATTGTTGTAGTTTAGGGTGATTTACTTAAGGAAGGAAGGAAGGAAGGGAGGGGGAGGGGGAAGGAATGAAGAATGAATGAATGAATGAATGAATGAATGAATGAATGTTAAATTGTCTAGAGCCAAGTTTGATATCCTGCACGTGGGAAAGGAAAAATAGGAAAGAAAGGAAAGAATGAAGAAAAATGGGAGCGGACAGGTATGCCCAGCGCTGAAGCAATATACGTTCAAGTTCACTGATTGCCACTGAAGGCTTTCAGTGCATAGTCTAGAGTTTGAATTCGCCGCGTAGAAAGCGTAAGAGTTCCTTAATCGCCTTCTGAGCGGCACGCCGGAGACGATACGCCACGTTTTTCGAGTGCCCACGCTAATCACCTGAAGGAAAGAAGCAGTCGTCAGCACTGAGGAACCTGGACTCTCGGCGGCAATTTTCGGAGGCGAAGATTCTGTGTCACTGGCCTTCTCTATGATTTACTTGAGAGTGACTGGAATTCTTTATATGCCCAAGCATACTTGTGCTGTTCAGTTTTTTCGCTACTGGAACGGTTACTCCCCGGTTTGAGGGACTGCGGAGTGCAGCTCAACTGGACAACTATAGAACAGTGTAATTCTTTCAGGCTTCATGATGGGAAATACACGTACCTTTCTGTCGGGGTGACCCAAGGGGTAAGTTCCCCTGCCCATATTTTCGACGACGATGGTGAGATTGTCGCCTGTTTTCACTGGTATTGTGTTCTTCACCTTCGTCTTTTTCCCGCTGACTGCGTGGTTGTAAAAGATATACAGATTCTCTCCGGCATGTACGTATGCCCGGTCGGAAAGTGTGGGCAATTCGAGAACAGCCGATCCCATGACCATAATGTTTACCTTCGTTCTATACACCACAAAGCCGTAATCTTGGTGCATCTCCTCGAACGTCAGGGGCTTGACTGAGTCCTTCCGCTGGAGCCAGTTTTTCTCCCGGAAGTGGTTCATCACGTCTTCCAGAGGTACGTGGTCGGACATTTGAACAGCGCCCAGGAATAGTTTTGGATCGCTTCCGTACACCGGCCCAACCGGTACGCGACCCAGGTACTTCGACGCGATTTCCCGAATGTCGTGGTAGATTTTCCGGATATCACCATGCTCGGCTACGGGTCCATCGTAGTCGTAGCTGGTCGTCAGAGGGTAGCTTCTTGAGCTGCCCGATTTGAACCCAAAATTTGTGCCGCCTATAAACATGTAGAAGTTGACGGACGCATTCAGTTTGATCATTTCCTTCAGCGTTTTCACCACCCGCTTGCGCACCTTGAAGTTGTCCGCCCAACCCCAATAATCCATCCAGCCTGTGTAATACTCGATGATGAACATAGGCGCAGGTTTCGGATTCGCACTGTTCATTTCTCCGAATGACCGAGTAACGCCGAAATTATCCGCCATGTCACCAGCCACGAGAATATCGCGTACCTTGTCGCACTTGTATTTTTCCCCTTCAGGGAAGTCTGCGCGGAAGTAAACGACGTCTTTGCCCATGTACGCTTCCATGACAGTGAGCAGGTGCTCCATGTAGCCCTTGTCGCACTTGGAGTAATGACCGTACTCGTTCTCAACTTGTACGGCGATAATGGGACCGCCGTGCTTGTAGAGGTGACGGTCCAGAATTGGTAGAAGCTTCCCGAACCAGCTGTCTACGGCCACGAGATAGTCCTCGTCTGTGGTACGGTATGCCATTTTGTGGTGGTCCCCGGGAAGCCAGTAAGGGAAACCTGCGTTGTCCCGCTCACCGCAAATGTACGGCCCGGGACGGGCGATGCCGAGGAGTCCTTGGTCCTTCACCTCCCTCAAGAAGGCTTCGAGGTCGCTGTTTTCGATGAAGTTGTACACGCCCGGTTCGGGCTCATGGCTGCTCCACTCGATGTAGAAGGCAACGGCGTTCAGTCCAGCCATCTTGATTTTGTTCAGTCGGTCCCTCCAGTACGCTTTGGGCACCCGGAAGTAATGCATTTCACCGGAAAGAATTCTGAAAGGCTCTCCGTCCTTGAGGAATTCCTTGCGTTGGTGGTCTATGATAAATGATCGATCGCTTTTGCATCGAATCGCTAGGGTTAGAGTTAAGATGATGTAAGGGCTCATATGATGTTCCATGGACGTCATTGGCTTTCCGCCGTCTGCAACAAATGGCACAATCACGAAACCCTATCACTTAAGTTGAACGTGAAATACGACTTCCCATTTTCCAGAGGCCAGAATTGCACCTCGCGAGTGTCCGGATTGACGGGCCACGGTGGTTCGCAAATTGCTGATATGCTATAGCTCTGCTATTGAGTTTCTGGGGCCTATGTACTGACCTAATGCTGCAGCTACAGAGCGATCTTGATTGGTTCGTGCGTTGGAAACTGATGTGTAGCCCAGTATTTGTGAATCAGTTCACTTATTTAGCCCAGATGACGTGACCTATTGTTACGAGGACCGACCTGTGAAAATGGTTAAATAGGGAAATTACAGGGATACGAAAACAAACAACTGGTGGTCCGCATCCCTTGTTTCGAAAAAGAAGTTTTGACACATAAATGCACACCTTTTGATTAGTGTTTCTGCGAGAAATAGGTGTAATTGCATCACGTGGAATCATTGTATCGCCTGATTGGGCTGATGCTGTCGCTTGTAATAGCGAGCGCTTCTGTTTTTGCTTCGTTGCTACGCGCACAAAGGACATTCGCTCACGGGCTCTGGATTGCGCTTGTTGCGAGGCATTTCCAGAAAGCGTGATACAGGTGTGCTGACGTTTTTTTTTTTCTTTCTTAGCAACGCATAGAAATGTTTCTGCAAAATATTTGTTCCGAGAATTTGTCTGACTCGATAGAAGGTCCTGAAGTTTCTTGCAGTCTCTGAATGACACCACCTGTACGAGTATTCAGTTAAAAAACGTCGGAACTTCGCCTGTTGTTCATTTCCCGCGCGGCGGAGGAACTGTAACTAATTTCCCCGCATTGAGAGTAAATTCTTGTTCCCTTGTGCGAATTTGAATTTATTTTTTTTATTTGTGTCACAACGAAAATGTCTGCAATACAAGATTTCAAAAGGAGGTCCCAGAGTCATAGACTGGGGGGGGGACCTCCTGTTATTCATTAAACAGGCGGAAAACACACGTTAAAATCAGAAATATGTCAATCAATGAAACGTACAATAATACCAGCAAGATAAGTTACGGCAGATATGCAAGAACATAATAAGCAAGAAACTCATTAGCAATGGAAGGAAAAAAGAAACAAAACTAATATCAGCAAGCTAAAAACGGTGTATATGCAAGAACTTCGTAAGCACGAAACATATTTGCATTGCAAGGAATAAAGAAGCAAAACTCAACGTCATACAATCAGGTCAAATAATTCAGGTTCGAATTCGAACCTGAATGATAATTCAGGTTCGAAATTTTTATATATACAGAGAGAGTACGGGTTGTTTTAATAAACAGCGGTAGCGTATTCCAGAATCGTACAGCCGAAAATATAGTTGAAAACTTTCCGTAGTTTATTGTTATTTACGGCTATAAATAGTTAATGTTTAAGGAAAATCGAGTGGATTTACCACGAGGGAACTGGTTAGTACTAATTAACTGAAGGGGGAGGTTCCCATTAATGAAATTATAAACTAACAGGCCATGGGAATACTTAACAAGTTCTGAAACCGACAAGATATTGTGACGTGACGAAAGGACAAAGATGAGACGAAGGATGCGATGGGGTGAACGATCTATTTACAGTATTTACATGGCTGCCACAAGACAGAGCGCTCCAGGACCCAGCCACTTCTTCCTCGTTTCCGTCGTCTGCTGACTGAAACAGGCAGTATGGGATATTGCCGTTTATATGTCCCGTGACATCAGCCCCCGGTTGATGGCGACCATCCCTATCGAAGCCGCGGTTCGGTAGCGATTGGGATGTGGATGGGCAATGCGATGGAATTTTACAGTGAAGATTGCATGCCGCCACGGATGACGATGATGCCTGGCCCCGCAGCAGCGATGTCTTGAAGGCAGAAACGGGCCGTCTGGGGAACTCGAACCACGTCGGACGAGAGGGCTAGCGTCGCGGTGTCTTCAATTGGTCTGGTCTCGGCGTGCGACGTCTGGTCTTGATCGGCTGCTTACGGAATGGGGATATAAGGTGGGGGACGTGGTCAAATGCAGGTCGCAGTGGGTTGGGGATGCCCGACATGGTCGACGGTCCCTCGACTATTTCGCCCCAGACCAAGACGATGTGATGCGGAGGCCAGGATGGGGATGACCCCGCACACTCCACCCCAATGTTACGTGACGGCAGTACAAAGATTAGACGAACGATGCCATGGGGTGTACGATCTATTCACAGTATTTACATGGCTGCCACAAGACAGCGCGCTCAAGGATCCAGTCTCCATTCCTCGTCTTCATCGTCTGCTGACTGAAACAGACAGAATAGGACATTGCCCGCCTATGTGTCCCGTGACAATGTTATGAGCAAGAGGCAAAGAAACTGCGTTCGATTGAAAGTGGCTAAAAGTTACAATTCGAATAGCTTTATTTTGAATATGTTGCAGTAGAGATAAATGAGTTTTGTATGTATTTCCCCAAGATGATATGCCATATGCTATTTGACTGTGTAAGAACGCGTAGTAAAGTGAGGTGGTGATGGTGGTAACACGCCTTTATTTTATGTACAACGGATACAAAGACGCCATTATACGCTTTACGAATTTTGGTGTCTAGGGGAGAGGGATTAGGAAATAGGAGTTGTGGAGAAGTATGATGCGCCCAATGGTACATCCAACTGGGTATGAAATAAATGAAATGGTGAAGGCCAGAGGTCTAGACAAAGTTTCGTAGAGCGGCAAGCAGGCGCCATTCTTCGCTCTGATTGGAACGGCTTGGATAAAGCCAATCATTAAGGCTCGGTGGGATTGCCAATCCTACGGTTGTGAAGGCTTGTTGTCGACAGTCGGCAAAGCGAGGGCAGTCTCACATAATGTGTGCAATTTCATTATCGGCTGAGCACCGCGAACACTCGGGGTCATCTAGGCTGCCGTATCTTGTGGCGCGAAAATATGGGTTTCTTTCCTATCCAGTTCTAATCCTGTGAACGATCGTGCACCCTTTTCTGGGCCATTGCTGAGGTGTGACTGGACGCTTCACTCCTAGAGCCGCTCATAGTTGCAACTTCCTTGCCTCCCCTCGGCCGGTGTAGGATTCCGAGCTCGAAGTAGGTGAAGGTTCCTCCGCTGTGTTTTCACAGTTCTCACCTGTCTGATCATCTTGAGATGCAGATGACGCCACTATGACCGAAGCAAGCTCAGGATAATGTCCATACTCAAAATTGAAGGTGTAAGCCCGGGTGATGCACCTTTTCCCTGTTTATGTGTCCCTTGCGGCTTGTTGCGCACGTTCGTGGGCCTTGCCTTTGTCTGAGACTCCCGCGTGAGCCGGTATCCAGAAAAAGGTCACAAGACGTCCGCGAGTCCTCAGCGTGCTGACTCGTCGCGGGGTATTTACGATGACCTCGGAGGTTTCATCTGGTCGTTTTAGACGGCGTATAACGTTTATCGTGTCTGTAAGAATAACTGATTCTTTGAAACGTTCTTGCGTTTCTAGCCATTGAAAAGTTCGCTGAATGGCTATCAGGTCGGCCATCTCAGGTGTCGTGTTGTCGAAAAGGTGTATCTTACGCCTTCCATCGCATTCTCGACATACGAAGGCAGCACCCGCGCGCCCAGTGACTGGGTCAACCGAGCCGTCTGTGAAAACCCTGAAAGTGGTGTTATAATCCTCGTCTAGCCGTTTAAGTGCCAAGGATGCTCAGGCCAGTTTCCGTTCGGCTTTCCAGCCATGGAGGCCGGTTCGGTGTCCAGGGATTGGGGCACGTGCGGGAACATCAGCTGTCCACGGTGCTTGCGGGAACTGCCTTCTGGGTCCTTGCGGTTGCTGTTTGAGATGTTGTTTTATGATGCAACGTCCAGCAGGTGTCATAGCTAGGCGATACTGCTTTGTTAGATGCCAGTCGGAGGTGAGGTTGGCAAGGGTGTTCATGCCAGCCTCCGTGTAGAGGTGCAAGCTGGGAGTCTGGGCTGGAAGGCCAAGGGCTATTTTTATGCCCCGCCTGTCCAAAACCTCCAGCTTATTAGTAAGCTTGGGTCTTGGTAGCGCCGAGGTGTGGTAGGACGTATAGTATTCTAGATTTAATGAGACCTTTGTGTAGGCAAAGGAGCGTCTCGGTAGAACAACTGCACTCATAACCTGCGCACCGTTTGAGTATGTCGACAAGTCGTAGGCAGGTATCTCTTAGTGCGCTAACTTGACTTTGGTTGCGTAGGTTGGCGTCAACTATGAGGCCCAGTATGCGGGCTGTAAAAACTCTGTTCACAGCTTGGCCATGGAGGTTGAGTTGGATGTCCGGGGGTCTCCGCATACGTGTAGATACCATGTAAGTTGTTTTTTTCTGGTGAGAGTTATGATATTACCTTTCGTCGTCCAGAGCGTCACGTAATCGGCATAAATAGTAGTTCTTAGCCACGGAATCTTGCGAAGCTCCCTGGGAAGGGTCAGCCATCAAGATGTTGAACAGTAGATAAGGATACGGTCAATAAAAAAGGAATCAACTTTATAGAGCACTCTAATACCTCTAGCACTGTAGCATTCTATATAATTTGCCGGGAAGAAGTTGTTTTTTTTTTTGCCCTTGACTTGTAGGTTCCTGTTGAAGACTGAAAACTAGGAAAATACATGACTCCCATCACGCCCTGAGAAAGAGAATGTCCAGTGAAACTGTTGTAAACTACTGCACATACAGAAGGGGGAGGGTATGAAATGTTCTTCGTCGTCTCGGCGGGCTTTTAGCTTGCGCTCGACTTCTCTGACGGCAAATGCTGAATTGGGCCTAGCCTGACACTTGGGCTCGCCCTCGAATGACGTAACCCCCTCCCATTTTTTAGAGCAGCTGTAAGCCTAATCTTTACCAGGAGCTCATGGATGGGGCTTCCATTGTTCACGTGCGCCTTATCAGCAATCATGTGGCTTTGATGCAAGCTTTTTTTTTGTTTTTTTTCTTTACACCAATACTGAGCTGTATGATTTATACCTGCCTAACCTGACACATGAGCTCGGCGTCTTGGTCGAGACTGATGGGTCCTGCCTGGGTTATTTGGTTTACGACACGAAATTTTCCAACCAACCAGAGGATAACAGCTTCGCTGTAGAAATCGTGTTCCTCGCTTTCCCAGCCTGACCGAGACGGAATTCCGTTATCAGGGGGGGAGGCGCTTTTAATCATACGGAATGGCCATTTAATCATACGGAAAGTACACCAGGAATACCTGAAATTGTAATGTAGGCAGTGATACAATTTTTTTCTTTTATTGCTCTGATATAACTGAACTTCCATCGCAGAGTAATAAATACTTAAAGCATTTGTCCAGATGTTTATTGAAAAACAAGATCGAGTTAAACATGCCCCCTAGATGGAGTAAGAAAGGCCCCCTAGATAAATTTTAGGCCACGTGACAAGAACCGACAAAAATACACTATTAATTGATTTTGATCCTGTGGCAATAGAGCAAGTAAAGGAACAAAAGTTCTTGGTTGCCTGGTTCGAGGAAAATCTCACGTAGACTAAACACATCACTCAGTTACACAGCGAATGCATATGTAGACAAATATTCATTCTTATTCATGTTTTTATTGATGAAAAAGAGGACTAGGAGAGAAACGATTATTGGAGCGGAAAGTGCTGTTGTGGGTGGCCTTCCTAGTCCGGATAGCCGCGAGTCGTGGCAGCTGCTCTTGCCCGAGACACGAGGTTAACCTGCGTCTCTAGCAGGCAGCTGTTCAGCTCGCACTCGCACTGCTCCAGGGAGGGGAAAGGATGGGATTTGGGTGGTAGGGGCAAGCCCAGACAAGGTGGTATGTGGTGTTGGGGGTTTTACAGGATGGGCATTCGCAGGGGTACATGGTTGGTGATATGTTGTGTAGAATTGTTGTGTTGTAGTATGTATGGGTTTGTAGTGGTCGCCAAAGGCGTTCGTCGTTGGGGTTGAGAGATGGATAAGGAGGGGGGTAGTTGAGATGATTTCGACGGTAGTGGTACAAGATGTCAGTGTAACGACTCGGGACTAGGAGGTGATTTAGGGATTCCCGTGGGTCTTCTCTGCCTTCAGGGAATGCCCGTGTAGTTAATTCACGGAGAGCGGCATGTGCCGCCTCATTCTCTGGAAGGCTGGCGTGTCCTGGTGTCCACACGACGTAGATGGAGGGCAGACTCAAAGTTTTTTGCAAACTTTCTTGTTGTACTCCTTTTTTTTGTCATACTGTCTCTCTTCCTGCTTTATCATTTTTACTTATTACCCCTTTTGTGATGGAGATTTCTCTTCTTGATAGTATACATAGACTGGTGTAATGTGGCATACATTCTGCTGTGAAATATTTGCTGGCGTTGCAGTGCTGCTCACACAGTGTGGAGATGGCTGAGGATCTATGTCACGTCGTCTGTGCCTTAAGTCGCAGCCTGCTCTAGCTTAGAGAAAAAATAAAGGTTTTTGAAATACAAAAATATCAAAAACAAGGCACGGCGTTATTTTCGCCTAATGCTATAAAGGTTCTTTAAGATGTTTTGCCGTTTAACGTAACGTCAACTTGCACCACGTGTCCGGTCATAATGCCGAACCACGAATAAAAGGAACGGTTTGGGGACCCTCGCGTTCTCTCCCAAATCTGAGCTTTTTCCAGGAAACTAGTATCGCTTTATTTTTTGGGTTTAGTCATCATAGCAGTTGTTTTTGTTATGTTTAGATTTAGCTGGTTTGTAAGTGACCAATGCCTAATTTGCATTATGTGAACATCTTCGACTGAACTCCGTTCTGGTTGGATTAAACTTGAGGAGGAAGCAAAAACACCAACCAAGGGTATCTATTAAAAGTGGTCCCAACGTTTCGGAGCCTACTCGGCTCCTTCATCAGGTGGTGACTGTGTTCCACAAGCAGCAGTTATAAACACAATGGGCCGCATATCTGCTCCTTTTGTTGCAAATGCCCACGCAAGACGATAGTCGACTGGTACCCCTGGTAAGTAAATGCATCCCTTCTCTTTCGCGCTCAACTCTCGTGCTGTTCCTCTCGGCTCTCGTTCCTTCCAAGATAACACGCTACAGGTTTACTCAAGTCAATTTAGATTGACCGCGTTCCACTCCTCCAAGTCGGGTGCCTCGATGCCAGCGCTGCGGTACGGCGGAGGAGCGCGTGAACCGAGGCACCCGACTACAACTTTTATAGAGCCACGTTGCCCTACTCCACCAGCCTTAAAAGCGGAACGTGAAACCTATCCAGTGGAACCTTTCGTTGCTGTTACCATTTATTTTTTAAATTCTGCCATGTAGCGCGGGCAACAGCAGGCGATGGTTTTTGGAGTTGATGCAGTATTTTATTTGCTATCGCAAAAAGCAGGTATCCGTGATTTTTTTTAATAAAGGAGCGCTGAATATATCACTTATGTATTGATTCTCTACCTATTTGCGTAATGTCCTGCCCTTGTTCAACAATGTTGACAAGTATGAACATTAACACCGGAATTACACGTTTTGATTTGGCTGTCAATATATAAGACTATTGCGGAGCATCTGTTTCACTTTGGCCGGCTGGCTGAATCGAGTGACAGACACATACATACAGACAGACAGAGTGAAATTTTCCCGTTCAAGTAGCCCAAGAAAGACTGTCGTATTTAAAAATTGCTTCTTTTTCTTTTACTCGTATCTTTCCCTCGCCCGTCGGAGGCCGTGGGCGTAAATTGGGAGAAGGGCTCCTAGGGATCTGGTCAGCCTTCCCCGAGTCTCTTGGATGTTCCAGGACTCGAGGAGTATTGTTGTCGAGTAATTTGTTTTTGTGCCAAACACCTGCGCGCCGTCGAAGCCAATAATGTGGTCAGCTTTCTCACAGTGTTCGGCCTATTCGGTACGCTTTTAATAAACGCCCTCGGTTGGTGTCTTTCCCTCTTCCTCTAATTTGCCGCAGTGCGCTTTTTTCTTGTTAGCGTATGCGATTAGCGTACATATTGCCAGCGAGCGGTGCTCTGAATGCGTGCTTTGCCCCCTCGAAGCCGCCGAGGCGTTTCTAGGCAGCCTGGTGCACTTTCGCAATCGTACGAAGAGCCGAACCACGATTGGGATTTTCCTCTTCCCCACCTACTTTCCCGAGGTCATCGGCTGCGCTACATCATTCAACAAGCGCCCTCCTCGCCTGAAGTGGCAAACGTAGGAATCGCGGCCTCGATGGCTCACTTGCCGTTCCTAAGACAGTAACAGCGCCATTAAAGGCTCTAAATGTCTACAGATAACACATATGACGGCTGTCAGATATGCGAAGGGATAACTGTCTCGTGTAGGAATTTTTGCAGCGGGCTTGTTAAGTGCGCTCATACGTTATCGTAGCTGTCGGGGCTCTAACGAAGAGTTGTCCGCGTGAGTTACCCGGAGCCGTCGCCATGGTAAAGAGGAGAGCCCCGGTTGGTAAGACAGGACGAAGGGAGCAGGGAAGAGGGGTACCGCTGAAGCAAAAAAAAAAAAAAATTGGCTCCAATCCACGCTGTGAAGGTAGTTTGAAAGCAAAGCTTTAAGCGACACCCACAAAAATGGTTCATGTCACCTCACCTAAATTCACGCACGTGGCTCTGCAAAGAGCGAAACAACAAATTCTGCCATCTGTTACTTGGAATTTTCGGGGGCGGCGTCCCGAATGCAGCAGCAGCGTCGGCCACGGCCGGGCTAGAGCGGTAGACGCCGCCGCCGTAGCCCGGCCGTGCGTCGGCAGAAAGAAAACGAAGAGGAGCGTCTTTCGAAGGGTGCGACAGCGGAACCTAGCCATCCTGATGTGCTAGCTTGGGGCTACACCACGGCGGGATACAAGCGCAGACACCGAAAAAATTCCGTATGCGAGCTTAGTGATTCCCATCTATACGGGTTTAAACTAGTTAGTTTAGGGAACTTTTATAATCGCTATTTATTAGAACCAGTTGCTCCTTCACCTTCTGCAATACCTCTTAAAACAGAACCGAAATCTGATTCAGCAATCTAGAAAACGGTGTCCCATTCGTGGCAATCAGTGCCCAACAGGTAGCCTTTCTCTAGCGGCCAAATGTCTCTATATACGGTTTCTACATTTTGCTTTCCCGCCATGCAAACTACTCCTTAACATATCTTTGCCTATAAACCAACCAGTTGTTAGTCAGCGCCTTGTGTCGTCGTTTCCTTCTCCCGTCTTTTTGCACTGTTTCGAATTTCAGTATGCACCACCAACTAGCCCAAACCACCGTTCTAACGCAGTATCTTTGCCGTGCAACCACTTAATTCCGTCGGAACCGGGTTACCGAGGACGTGCTGACGAAAGGGTTAATCAAGCCGTGCGAATGAAGCGCGCAATGGACGCAAAGCTTGCTCCAAAACAGGCCCAAAACAACCGCCGCTGAAGCAGACGACAAAGCCGAGGGATTGCGTTGCGCCGACGCGCCCGCCGGGCAGAGCAGGCTCTGGCGCGCGGGGAACGCTGGGTACGCCACGGGAACGCCGCGCCTTCTACAGTGTGCTGTACGCCCAGTCCATATCTCTCTCCTTCGATGGTCGTTTCAGCATGCGCTCCTAAGGCCAAACAGCATACCGTTCTCCGGTTCTCTTAAAGGCACGATAGAGCGTCTGATTTTAAGTAGGGTTCAGCATTTTAAAATGTCAGGCCCGGAACCATTACTCCGTTCCAAATTGCTCTCAGTACCCCGCACGGGGCACCTTTTGTATTCAAAGGCACTGCATTCGTGACACCGCGGACCCCGAGCCCCCAAACATAAGCTGATTGATTGATTGTAGGGTTTAACGCGCTGACGCAACGCAGGCGATGAGGCGCGCCGTAGTGGAGGGCTCCGGAATAATTTGACGACCTGGGGATCTTTAACGTGCGCCGAAATCTCGTACACACGGGCGTTTTTGCTTTTCGCCTCCATCACAAAAGCGGCCGCTGCTGCCGGGAATCGAACCCGCGACCTCGTGCTCAGCAGCGCAACGCCTTAGCCACTGAGCCACCGCGGCGGGTCCCAAACATAAGCTGTAACTAACCGTGGCGACGTGGTTATGGCGAAGTGGAGGGTAAAAAACAACAAACAGTGGCCGTAGGCGCTTTCATCAAGCTCCAGCCGATCGGCTTCTTCTGTGTTTATCAGACTGGGAGCTAGGGGACCTCTTTATCCAGCAAAGTAAGGCAAAAAAGAACCCCGATCCCTTGTTTTTTTCTGTGCCAATCAAACCCCCCGCCCCAAACATGATCAGCCCCTGAGAAGGGGCCGGACCGGAGAGGTTTATTTCCGCCCCTTCCAACCATTTCTTTCCCGAAGCCGGATAACTATCCCGCTTCTTCATTATTGAATCTGTTGACAAGTCAAGCCCTGTTTCTTCTCAGTTAGTATTCCTTACCACTAAATTCCCTGAAGGCACCCTGGGAAAGCCATTTGACGCTATGAAACTGAGAACCGGCGAAGTCCTGGTCGAGGATAACACTCACCAGCAAGCCGCAATTTTCCTGACTCAGAACCGCATGGCAGATCTGGACATCAGGGTCACACCCCACCGTAGCCTGAATAGCTCAAAGGTTGTGATTCTGAGCATATCAATGACGGCAACGTACTAAAAAAAAAGATCCCTCTTTCACAGGAATCGGCGAAACACGAAAGTGAAATGTGCAGCGAAATCTGCAGTTGAGCATAATTTCCGAGTCGGTGGCTGTCCTGTGGGTTGCCTGGCTAGCGACGTCATGCTGGCGGGTCGCTTCGGAAAAAGGTGTACTGGCGATATTTCCGTGATGGATATGACGTCAGTAAAATCTTGGTGCATCCAGGGATAAAAGTCTTTCCCGTTAAAATATGAAACCCGAAAACGAATAGCCCGAAGTATAACGTACTCTTTAGTACTACAGGTTGCTTCCCCGCAAGAAGGCCCGTGTGCAGGGGTGCACCCTTTACAGTCCGCTTGCTTCGTTGTACTGGAGTCATTTTCGTGACGGATATGACGTCAGTGAAATCTATGTATCTTTGAAATCAGTAAAATCTATGCACTTCTAAGTGCAAAGCACTTTATGGGCTCGCCTTGTCTTCGTAGCTCGGTAGCGGTCGATGCGACTGCCGGGACCAGACGGCACAGCTAGATAACGGGCCCAAGTAGAGTCTGATGTACCGTCGTCAGGGGGTCACGCTGAGGCTTCGAAAACCACGCGGTTTAAATAGTCATAACCGTTCGAACCTCGGGAAGCGCTGGCGCTTGTCATACATCTCCATGTTGTTTAGCGCAACGAAAACTGCAGTTACATGTCAGGCAAAATCTGTGTATATAACCGGCAGCCCCCGTGTTCATTTAGTTAGGAACGCTCGTTGGGTTGGTTTTTAAACGAAAAAAAGTTGCCCTGCAAGAAACAAATGGCGCGTTCGAAATGACGTAGAAAGTATCCAGCCGTGCAAGAAAAAATGGCGTGTTCGAAATGCCACAGAAAGGCTCCAGCCGCGCTAGAAAAATGGCGCGTTCGAAATGACGCAGAAAGGCTCCAGCCGCGCAAGAAAAATACACGTTCGAAATGACGCAAAGCAGCGGCACCATACGAAATTAGAGCAAGCACAAAAAGAACACAACTCCCGCTGGCACAGTTTCAGGCAGAGGGCGCGCGAGCACTGCGACGGCGGGATATCTGAATTGCATTGGGTGGCAGCAGTTTGCTGATAACGGCGCTGCAGCCAATTATGGCGAATCACTGCTCTGTATTTCCGACAGCTTTCACATTGAGTGGAACGGCTTCAATTTTTTGTCACTCCCTCATCATCAAACTGGTCTGAACGATAGTTCGCGTGGGGTTACACCGGAAGAGTGTTCTGCGTGTTCTTTGGGTTAGGATTACGTGTTGTTAAGCGACAAACCTAGAATTGCGCGTCTGTAGTCGCAGCAATCGCATCTTGTAAAGGTTCCGCTTGAAGGAGCGTTGTAGTTACCGCAGCTCTGTCATTCGATGTCTGCATATAGGATCTCTAGACGTTGTGGCAGAGGTTATGGCCAGAAAAAGGTTGTAATTGGCTCGAACTTTTGCGACTTGGACAGACCGCTGCTTCGGAATTCATCCGGTGCATGAGCTTAAATGACACGATATACTTGTAAGGAAGGCAAGCGTTGTTTTAGATGAATAAACGTTTGAAGCTTGACCTATTTTCGGAAGATGTGTTTGCTGCATTTTAATGCAGGCTTTTTTGTTGGTTTATGTTAAATAAGACAACTTTAATACAGCGTTTGGAATCAATGTTGCTGCATTGCCTCACCTAATTGGACTGAGGCTGTCCCAGTCTTTAGTGAGCTATCGTGTCAATTTTCTCGTAGCCTCATGCAAAACGTCTCAACAAAATGCTATTGGGCGAAGCTAGTGTCACTAGATAAGGTATAAGAGTAGCGGTACCCAGGCACGCAAGTCAGCAACGGCTGCCATTTAGGTGTTTATCAATGTTGCGAGATTGCCGCTTCTACGGCCTCGACGCTTTGATCTACCGGGGCGTTTAGTGACTATACTGCTGAAGACACAGCAAAACGGCATCTTCGGCATACAGCAAAACGGCTCTTGAAATGCTCCTACACGCGTTATCTTTGATTCGTGTTCGGAACGACGACTGTCGCGCGCAGCCCAGAGCAGGGAGGACAAGATAAGTCTACCACTATTTACCGGCTGAAAATGCACAAGCAACAATATGGCAGCGCCCATGAATCATCGCAGTATAAACAAGCGTCACGTGATGCGAACTGACCAATGACCATGGCGGCGACAGAAGAGTGCCGATACTCTGTTAACCTTATCTAGTGACACTAGGCGAAGCTTTCTTCTAGGTTAGGTGAGAGGCTGACATTCGTTACATTTTCTGAATCGCCCCGCCAGTGTGACACCTCCCGAAAAGACTTGTGAAAATTCTCCTTTGATGATTTTTTACGGCCAGGATGAATTGAAAGCTACTAGGTGGATTCTACTCAAAAAGAAAGATTTCGAACAGACCTAGTACTTGTTTCCACGTAGAACACGTAACGAGACACGACAAGCACTGACTCGCAACTGATTCTTTATTAAACAAGCCATTGAATGTACGCTCCATTAGGCCCAGTGCACGTCCAGGAAACGTAATACATACGACTCACTTGGCACCGCAAGCGAAAACAAATAACTGTCACAGAAGCCGAAACAGGAAAACAGCAAAGTAGAAAACAAGAACCAAACAAGTAAGCGAGTCCGCGTTCGGCTGCACTTGCCATCAGCCATGCTGTAGACAAACAATGCAATCACGCTCGCTTGTCCAGTCCCTATAGAATAACGCCCGCGATGGTTGGCTCAGTACACGTTTACTTAAATTTTAAATTTGCCTTGGCTTCAACAATCTTCCTCGTTTGCTAGTTAGTGTTTGTGTCAAAATAAAATTGTGCTGCGAGAGGACAACTGAAGAAACCAGGCCTCGCTTGTGTTACAAAACTCCACTTGTGTGAATTTGAATCGGGGTGCCCGCAGTGACAGTTTTTTTATATATCATTGTTTTGCCGCGCGGCAAATAAAAGAAGACGTCGAAAAAATGAAGAAAACTAGGGGGAAAAATCAAGAGGAAGGGAAACTACGAAAAGTCAAGGATAAGAAACCAAGAAAAGAGGGCACGTCTATACGAAGGCATGTAGTCCAATTTCCTGCAGAAACTTTATTAAAAGCGTGTAGCACGTCTTTTCGTGAACCTAGCGGCTGTAGTCGTCTAACATATACAGCTGGATATCAGGCTGTATGAGTGCATTCTCTCGAGCAGTCTTCGTTGCCGGCGCACATCCACAGCAGATGCTTGGCATCTGCCTCAGCCCGCGAAGCCGGACACTTTGTATAGGTTCAAGGATCTTCTGCTATGGGCCTACGTTGATGTATGGCTCTCTGTTGGAGGCACTGTTAGCACTGTTGATTACGCCCTTTTCACAACCATGCGATTTTAATATTCCAAAGTTTGCTGCGGGAACGCCACGCCGGGGAATCGAAGGAAAGCGACGTTAAGATATGAGTCCAAAATAACTTGCCCCGGCTAACCAAGAAACCTTTCGCGCATAAAAAAATACGGCTCAAATAATCTTTTCCGCAATTTTTTTATTAAATGCAGAGCATTTCAGTAACTCCCGATGTCACCCGCGTTGACGTCCGTAGTCCGCACCGCACCCCTCCCTACTATATAAAAAAAAATACTATCCGGCGCCCGGTTTCGATCCCTCGACCCTGCGGGCGGAACGCAATGTACACGGTGCTCTACCCACTGCACCACAAAGCCGACACAGAATGGGACGCTACTAACGCGCCTTATATTGTTGACTCATTCAAATTACTGCTGACGAGCGCTCTCTCGTCAGCAGTTGCCACAAGTGCAACAACATTAACGTAACGCAAACTACTTAACGTCGTGCGCCCCCGGCAATGCTCTGCATTTGATCGTGCCCCTCGCGAGGGGGATGTTTCCTAATCCCGCAGCTTCATGGGCCAATGGGTGAAGAAGGTTTCAGAAAATTCCTGCTGGCGTTAAGATTTTGAGGGCATCGTGTTGGCTATGTTATGGATGAGGGCATAAATGACTGAGCGAGACCAACATATAATCGGTGGTTTCGAAGCGATACAACATTACAAATCGGCGTCGAGCAACGGCTTGTCGACGAAGCTGACACAGTCTCGTCCGGGCTCACGTACACCGTCGACTTCCATCATCACCACGAGGTTTTGCTCCGGATGCGGGCGCAAGAAGACGCCCGGCACATACAGCGTCACTTGTGGACCCACCGTCGGCCAATACCGTCCTACGTTGATGCCGTTGACAAAGGCCACGCCCTTGGTGTAGTTTGACGGATCCAGGAACGTGTCCAGTGGACGCTGCTCCGGCGGTAGCACGAAGGAACCGTAGACGAAGCACGGCGCCTTCTTGCAAGTCCTCCGGCGCCTTCCCGCCAGGAAACGCATCAGTTCGCTAATGTCTCTGTTTCGAGTCACGGGAACGGCTTCCGTAGTCCACCCCGTCATGTTGACCCCGTTGGCCGTGACGTACCTCACTCCCTGAAACAAAGTACGCTTCGATTAATGTCCAGTCAAATCACCTACGTCTACGAGAAAATACTTTGTCACTGACTCCGGTTCCACAGAAAGCGAGCACTTAAAGGGGGCCAAGCAGGCAAGCAAAGTTCATTGTATTCGATTGATTTCGTGTTTTACAGTGCCCCCAGCGCTTGTCGGGCAGCAAACGATGCTTCATTCACTAAGAAATTATTCAATTTAAGTTAAAATATTGATTCTCCCGCCAATTTGTGTGTTTTTGTTACGTCTGCCGTGACGTCATGAGGGCGGTATTCAAATAAATTTCCAGTGCGTCGTTAGGCTCTGCAGCCTTGCTTACCGTCAATCCCTCCCAGATGGCGCTACCATAGTCAGCGGCAAACCGTTGTCCGCCGTTGCTTTGTTTTTGACCGTATTTGCTCCAAGGTTGCTTTTGTTAGGGTAAACAGTAATCATTTCGTGAAACATGGGGTATGCTCGACCAACAGGCTCACGTAAGACAACGTCGCTTACGCCAATCGGCCAGTGCCGTGTAAGACAACCCCAAAGCGGTGGTCTGCTGTGCAGCCAAAAAAAGCGTAGAGCGCCCAGTACCAACAGCAGTGCGCGTCGATACGTCTGTGTATACGTGTACTTTCGTATCTTTCAATGTTTCCTCACCATTCTTACTGTAGTAAGGTGAATATACATTGCATTTAAACGCAAAAAGCTCCTTCAGCAAGCTTATAAATCCTGCCTAATTGTCGTTTGCTTTTCCTGGCCTCAGCCAATCGCACAGCTGGGCAAATGACAGAATTGGTTCTGTTGCGGGAAATGAGCTGGTGGGTTGCATAACCACTCCCTTTCTTCCTCATTTTAGAGCTTATTTGAGCGAAGTGCGCGTTAAATGTGGTGTCAGTACGATTCCAACGAATCCATCTTACGAATGAACCAAACTTTCGTTTTGTCTGCATGGCTCCTTTAAACGGATACACAACCGACTTTTGTGGAGTTCATGTCCACTAGCTCATATTAAGGCAGCGTCGTATGTACTGGGGTAACCGCGAGGAATTTCTGAATAGCTGAAATAATTATCATTTTACATTAAAATTTCTGAAATATGAAAGATTCCACTATGTGGAGTCTAACCATGACACTACCATGTGTGTCCGAACACCGAATAAAGGAATGGGAAATGTGTTATTGTTGTTCTAGCCCGGGGACAGCTTTTTTAAATATCTCTTTGCATATCAGGCGCGATTAAAAGTACGTTGCCGCGAGGGTCACTGTCACAGTTTCCAGAATTCCTTTCGGCGGGTGACGACGCAGGGCTTGTAGATCTCCAAATTTCCACTTCAAACGTTCTGGGGCACTATCGGCAAAACAGGGCCGGTTTAATGAAGTTTAAGTTTTCTTTCATTTGGGATAGATAAAATACAGCCGACCAAAATGGGTTGCCTGTCCCTTTAGACATATAGTGTGAAGAATCAATATGCACTCGCTTTCTCGTAAGATACACTTAGAGCTTACGCAATGCTCTGCAATATGATTTTTAGATGGTGACCATGTGGTTCTTTAGAACATTTAGACTGTGCACTAACTGTGTCGAATCACTGATACTTGTAATTATACTGTAAATGTATTGAATGACGAAGCCACAATTCCGCGCACACAAGGGCCGAGTTATATAGAGGTGGTCTAGCAACTGTATTTGCCAGCCAGTATATATCTTCGAGCGCGTTCTTATATGGCACGTACAACACATTGTTTCTCTGCGCTGGACCTGGAGGCAATGTAGTATGTTAAGGACACAGTTTTCCAAACCCTTATAGCGTACTTTTGGGATGAGAGGACCTCACGAAAGCATGGAATAAATATGTGGGTCACCTTTCTACGTCCTGGGGATCACAGATGGCCATTTGCGGGAGAATATCATGCGCTCACGAACTTCTTTGTAGTGTGATGACGTCCAGAGCATTTTTCGTTCCGAACCCGGGTTAGACGGTCTCGCGCATATGTCACGAGAAATGCAATACAGGTTTGTACAGCTTATGCTCGAGTAAGTTTAAGTGACACATCTTTGAAAGGAGCAGGAAAGAGCTGTGAACAACGTTGACGCGTCTGTTATGGTGAGGGGAAATTAATTACGCACACTTCGAAGCAAGTGCGTCTGATACGTAAAATGCTCCGGTTTATTGTCAAGGTGCTGATCTAGCTTGATCTTTTCATCACCCAAAAGAGACTGTTATGTCCCTGTGTAGAGAGATACAGAAAACATTTTAATAAGCTCAAATTTGAGAGTGGAACCCTAATCCGGGAATCCATGCGTTGCCCTCGCCGTCTTGGCCCGTGTCACCAGGACTTTCACTTGTACCCCGGGGATACACAAGAGGATCTAGACGCTCTCACCTACTTTACCGTCTTCCCCATACCTGACTCGACCTTGAGCTCCCCCTTCAGAATAAATAATAATATTAATAATAATAATCAGGCTTCCGCATAGCGCCGTGCTTGGTTACGGAATCTTAACCACGTCAACAATGGTGGACATGAAGTCAGTGTGTCTGGTGACTGACGTTGTAGGGCATGGGCTTGACATAGAGCAAAGAAGGCTATGCCCTCCTCTCTTCCAGCCTCTAACCACCTGTTTAAATCTCGACCAATAACAACCGAGCATTTTGTTAAGCATTTTAGATAATTCCAGGGGCTTCTCGAGCGTTGCTCTTCACCTCCATGCACCCTTCTAACTCTCGTTTGAGCGCCTTATCGTCCACTGCCTTCTGTACAGTTTTTTTTTTTGCCGCCTCGTCTTATCACCTGCTTGAACACACGCACGCCACAGAAAGGTTGAATGCTACCTGGAAGAAGTGTTACCACTTGCGATGCGCCCATACCCACAGAGAGCAACCTGCCAAGGATACTTTATACAGCCATCACATTTCAATGAATTATTTCTTATTAATATAAGCAATCAATCAATCAATCAGTCGATCAATCAATCAGTCCGTCCCTTTTAGTAACATTTCATTGTAATCAATAATAAATTCACGCTACGCTGCGCTTTGGACACTCTTGTGTGGTCTTGTCAACAACGCTCCTCAGATAAGCACACACCGAGGCAGTAGGATTGGCTAGAGTTCAATGAAATGGGTAATTCGCTAGCATCAGTTGATCAAATAAAGCTAATCAATCGATCAATTTAAAGCAGCCAATATCTTCAATTGACGTTGATTGTAGCTCAACTTATATTTATTTTATTGAATCTTTATCGCTGTACTTAGTCTTACTCACACATTTGTGAAATGCCTATATTTCTTAAAGTTGTGATTATAACAATTTTTTGTAAGCATGCCTAGCCGCAGCATGTTTTTTAAAACAAATAAATGACAATAAAAAAGGTCAGCTAGGTTTCCAGACACCAGTCTTATTCGAGCAAATTTAATTAGCTGTGAGCCCGGTTGCGTATTTCCAAACGCTTCCCTGCCCAGAGCACCCACGTGGCATGTCTCTTCGAGCGATGGAGAACGGTAATTCAACGCGGTCATTGTGCTGCACCCCAAATCTAAAACAACCTGAAACAGACCAAATCACCATTATTAACAAAAACAACGCCTAGGTTTGAGTTTAGCAACAAAAAATACAATTCATAACAAAAATTAGGCAATTCAAAAAATAATAAATCAAGAATGGACCTGCTGGGGGTCGAATCCAAGCCGTCAGCGCCAGTGCTCAGTACTTTACATTGAGGCTACAGAGCCCGATCGGTGAGTTCATTGAAGCAGGCGCTCAAAAGAATAACGCATGCAGTGACATCACACGTGTCACGTGGGGAACCTGTGCAGCAAAGCGTTTGGAAACACGCCGCCCGGTTCCCCTCTGTGGATCCCACACAGACCCATAAGCAAAGTAACCTCAGTTGGTTCCATAGAGCGCTGTTTTAAGTACCCACCTTGGGATCCTTGTTCTTGGGCCCAAAACACTCTCGTCCCTGGTTTTCCACCAATACGGAAAGATTTTCTTCCTTCTTCACCAAGACCTTGGACCATAGTTTCGGTTTGTCCTTGTCGTTGGTGACGAACGCTTGCATCAAATGGCGTTCATTCCTTACGAACAACTGCGCCCGGTCCCGCAGTCCGTGTAACGTGATGTTGTAATAGCCATTCCGTGGTACCTTGGCTTTTGTTGTGTAAAGCACGAAGCCAAAGTCCTGCCCGATTTCCTCGAACGTCATCGGGTGTTGGGACACTCTGCGCTTGAGCCAGTGCTTCTGGCGGAAGTGCTGCATTACGTCGTCGAGAGAAGCGACCCTGTCCAGAGCGACCGCTCCGATATTTAGCTTAGGAGAAGCCCTCGGTAGTTTTCCCGAGGGAACATGCATGTAGCGCTCAATGACTTTCCTGATAGAGAAGTATACCGGTCGAGGGTCGCCGTCTTCTGCCAAAGGCGCGTTGTAGTCGTAGCTCGTGACGAGCGGAGAGCCAGCGCTGGTACCAGCCTTGAAGCCGAAACTCGTTCCGCCGTGGTACAGGTAAAAGATCACATTTGCCCCCTGATCCATCATTTTCTTAAACGTCCTGACAATGTCCTTCGGATCTTCCTTGTTGTGGTTCCATCCCCAGTAGTCCATCCAGCCCGTGTAGTACTCGGGAACTAGGATAGGACCGCCCTTTTTAACCATTCCTTTGCGGATGTCCTTAAACGCTTCGATGACATTTGTCTTTGGGTAACAGTTTCCCCCAACGAGGATGTCGCGAACCCTATCGCAGTCGTACCTACTCTGCTCGGGGGAGTCGCTCCGAAACATGACCACGTCCTTCCCGAGTAGGCGTTCCTGCAGACTCAGCATGAATTCCATGTAGCCGGGCTCGCAGTAGCCGTCCAGATGGCCGTACTCGTTCTCAAGTTGAACCAGGATGATGGGTCCGCCGTTCTTGTACAGGTGCGGGGCAAGCCGAGGTAATAGTATGTTGAACCACGTGGTCACTTCCTGCGTGTACACCTTCTGCAACGTCCGGTAGCGGATGTCCGGGTGCTTCCGGACCAGCCAGTAGGGGTAGGCGGCGTTGTCCACTTCTCCGCATATGAACGGACCGGGTCGTGCAACGGCGAGCAGGCCAGGCCTTCTTCACTTCTCGGATGAAGGCGTCCAGGTCGTAGTTGCCGCGAAAGTTGTAATGGCCCGACTCCGGCTCGTGGCCACTCCAGTCGATGTAGAAGTCGACCACGTTGAGGCCCCCCATGCGCAGCTTCCGCAGTCGGTCCCCCCAGTAAGCCCTGGGAACCCGGAAGTACTGCATGGAACCTCCGACGAACCGGAAGGGCTTCCCGTCCTTCATGAAGGTGTGCTTATTGTAGTCAATGTAGAAACTACGATTAGCCCATGCGTGGACCATAAACGGCCACATTAGTAGCACGACTAGTGTAAATACGTGCCCCAGCATCATTTTTTCGAGTCTGCATAGCTCGACGGCCTTCTTTTTCGTAAAAAAGTGTGTTTTTTTTTTCGGCAGCGCTTGTCCCGCTCCTTTTTTTTTTCGTCAGCGTAGTTCTCAGGAAATGGCTGTAAATTTGTCTTCGCGCTAGACTGCCAACGCGCCCGTGATGCTATCGACCTGGATGCGAATGAGTTTTTGCGCGTGCCTGTGTGCGGGAAAAATGTATGCCACAGTTCCTTGAATAACGGACGCAGACCTGTATGGTTACATCGTTAATACAAAAAAAAACCTTCGTCGTTACTATTCCAAAAACACGAAATATGTGAAAGCCAGTTGTCGATGGAATGATTGCGTTCGTTCGACTCGGCAGGGCAAACTGCTGAATCGTCTTTCAGAACCGGTATAGTTCAGTTTTCGCACCGAAACAATTGCATGTTTTCTTATAGCTTGGTCGGTATAGCTCGGTCTACATTTTCGCTCGTCTTACTTTGGTGCCATATTTTGTACATGTCAACGTATTGGGTCGGCACAAAGCCAATCGTGACCACATTTGAAACAAAGCATAAACACATAAAAAAACGTCAAAGCGTGGTTTCAATTAAACGCTTACGTTGAGTTGGTTTTTAACAAAATAAAACAAAAACACGGGCCAAAAAGATGTGTTTCTGAAAAGAAGCAAGTTGAACCTGGGTCTCTCTTTTTTTTTTTTTTTGCCAATAATGGGCCATCTTTTTAAATGGGTAGGGGCAGCTTGACAAACGTCCACTCGAGGCGCGCGTGCACGAGAGCTCGGCATTTTCTTGGTATTTTTTAACTGCGGACACTATGCCACAAACGATTTGCCAAACAGCTTCGCTATTAAAAATATCCTTACCTGTGGTCCTGCGACAGCCCAATAGCGGCCCTAGTTGGTATCGTTAAGCAAGGCGATGCCCTTTTTTCCAAAGTCCAGTGTCCAGAAAGGTGTCCAGAGGCTTTTGATTCCCGGGCAAGGTGAATGATTCGTGAAAGAAGCCCGGGACTGTGCCGTTGCCTTCACTTCGAACAATTTTAAAAAGTTACCTCACGTCGCACTTCTTGTCCAATCAATTGTCCGGCACAATATTGTTGAGATAGCTTCGAATAGCCCATGAGAAATAAAATATGCGTGCATCAACTCATAAGTTCACATTTTCTTTTGCGTTAATTCCTTAGCGATCTATTCAGCGTGTACACGAAGGGCTGTTATCGCATCATAATCCCACGAAGTGCAGCCAAGAAGAAGCATCTGGTTACCCAAAATACTCATGAATGCTCCACACCCAACTATAGTAAAGGCTCATTATAGCCAATTGCTCCGGACGTGAAACTGGCTTCGTTATTAGCGAAACTTTAATAAAAGCGGAAATAAATCGCTCTCGAAGCACCGCATTGGGGACCATAGAACAATTCAAGTTCGGCGGGGTTTGGAATAAGGGATTTCGTTGTAACGAAGTTTTGGACAGCGCGACAGACAGAGAGAAGTGTTTGGAATAGGCACGCGCTGTTTTCTGCATAGATGGAAAGTTGTGGGTCCGTTTTCAAGGGAACTACAGATATTTGAAATATAAAAAGCACATTCTTGTGCTTTGCCCGTGGGGTAGCTGCACATTTATTTTCATTAAAGAATTCTGCAGAAATTTAGAGAATTATCTACTAATGCGTAGCATTCTTGTGCCGCTTGTCTTGTGTGTGAGTTTTTCAAGCGAAATTTTTTTGGTTTTTCTCAATCCTGTCCAATCAATTATCTTTATTTACGCTATTATAACGATTAGAAGTGGAACTTTGTCGAAATCTGCATTATTGTGGAAATGCAGGGCGTTACACGGTCCACTATTTTCCGTAATTTCCTTTAATTTTTTGAGTGCTTGAAATTTTTTTTTACCAATTATCTCATTTACGCTAATAGAACGATTATAGGTGGACCTTCCGCAAAATCGGCAGTAATGTGGAAATTCAGGTCGTTATACGATTTGCCATGTTTAGCATTTTTTCATAGTTTTGTTATTTATTATTTCTTCAAAATTTAGTTCCACTATTTATTTCCATTTACGGAATTATAACGACTACATGGGGAAATTCTGCGAAATCTGCATTATTGTGGAAATGCAGGGCGTTACACGGTTCGCCATTTTCTGCCATTATTTTAATTTTTATTTTTATTTGCTTTTTTTTAATTTTGTTCTAACAATTATCTCCATTTACGCGATTATAACGATTACACTTGGAAGTTCACGAAATCTGCATTATTGGGGAAATGCGGGGCGTATCACGTTTGACCATTTACTGTATTTTTTTTTTCGTTTGTCTTATTAGTTCTTCAAAACTTTGGCCGGCCAGTTATCTCCATTTACGCCATTATAGCGATGACAGGTGTAACTTCGGCGACGTGCTGTATTTTTGTAGAAATGCAGGGCTTTACATGGTCCTGGCTGTGGGGGCACTCGGCAAAGAATGCTACGCATTAAATAAATTTGAAGACATAGACAAAAGCACAAACTCTAAAACCTCGGTTTCTTAACGGTAACGCATGAACTGTGGACAGTCATTTTTATCTTAGTCATACATTTCCATCTCTTATTTCTGACATCCTCTGTTCATCTTCCTTTTGTCTTGTATGTTTCTGGGCACAGGGCAGCTTAAATCGTCTGCGTTTTTTTTTTTTTGCTTCACGTAAGATTGCTTCCTGCCTCCTTCCATCCCCCTCACTTTTTCTCTCTCTTTCTCTGTTTGCCAGTGAACGCAGAACTTAGCTTAACATCACCCCGGGGGAAACACAATCTCGCACTCTCCCTCTCTCCCTACCAAATCGGTTAACAATGCACGCACTTTTTAAAGACGATAGTCTTTCTTGGGCTACTTAACCCCAGAAATTTTGGTCTCTCTGTATGTCTGTCGGTCTGTCTGTCTGTCCGTATGTCTGTCTGTCTTTCTGGGACTCGATTCAGCCACCCGGCCAAAGCAAAATTAATATTGCGCAATAGTCTTATATACTCACAGCCACATGTAAACGTCTAAGCCCGGTTTATATGTTCATACTTGTCAACTTTGTTGAACAAGAACAAGACATTACGCAAATATAAGACAGGAAATTAGTACATAAGGGATATTTACAGTGTTTCTTTATTAAAAAATTCATGGATGCTTCGTTTTTCGATAGCAAATGATATTCTACATCTACTGCAGAAAACCGCCGCCTCCTGGCGGCATATGAAAAATCACGCGGCAATAGCAACGAAAGGTTCCACTAGCTAGGTTCCACGTTCTGCTTGGAACGCACGTGGAGCACGGCCAGGCGGCTCTATAAACCTTCTAGTCGGCCACCTCCATTGACGCGCGTCTCCGCCGTACTGCAGCGCTGGCATCGAGGAACCCGGCCTGTAGCAGTGGAACGCGATAAATTCAAATCGCCTTGTGCAAAGCAAACCTTTAGTGTGTTTACCTTGGAATGAGCGCGACGGTACAGAAACAGCATGAGAGGTGAGCGGGAAAGCAAAGGGGGGCATTTCCTTGGCAAATGTCTACAAAGACTATCGTCTTTTGACGACATTTGCAACGAAAGGAGCAGATACGCGGCCAAGTTTTTTTTATTACCCTCCGCGGTGGCCCAGTGGCTAGTCGCTGTGCTGCTGAGCACGAGGAGGCGGGTTCGATTCCCGGTCGCGGCGGCCAGTTTTCTGATGGAGGCGAATGGCAAAAACGCCCGCAGTGTACGAGATTTCGGAGTACGTTAAAGATCCTCAGGTGGTCAAAATTAATCCGGAGCCCTCCACTACGGCGCGCCTCATCGCCTGCGTTGCGTCGGCGTGTTAAACCATACGCCGCATACAATGCAGTACCTTTTTATTGTGGTTTATGCGCCCGCAGCACTCCCTTCGCACATTTCCTAGCGAGAAAGGAGATTTGTGCCATTCTTCACCGGTATTCTATTGTCCAGTTTCGTACCTCCGCCGCTAGCAGCATGGTCATAAAATTTGTACAGCCTGACTTCGGCTCGCTGGTACGCCCGGTCGCGTGTTTCCAAACGCTTCGCTGCACAGAACACCCACGTGACATGTGCGATGTCACTGCGCGCGCTAGTCTTTTGAGCGAATGCTAAAACGAGCCCACCGTTTGGGCTCTGTAGCCTCTATGTAGAGTACTGAATACTGGCGGTGACAGCTTGAGTTCGGGACCCAGGAGGTGTATATCATAGTTTTTTTTTTCTTTTCATTGCGTAATTTTTTTTCTAAATTAAATTTGTGTCCTTAAGTCAAATGTAAGCGTTTGGTTTGTTAATAATGGTGATTTGGCATGTTTTAGGTAGCTTTACGATTGGGGCGCAGCCAATGACCACGTTTAATTACCGTTCTCAATCGCGCGAACAGACACGTCATGTAACGTGAGTGCTCTGTGCAGCGAAGCGTTTGTGAATACGCCACCCAGTCACGTAGCCGGGCCAATTTAAGACGCAGGTCCTGCTACCTGAACGCTGACCTTTGTTCTATACAACATAAAGCCACTGTTTTGACGCATCTGTTCAAACGTTAGGGGCTTTTCCCCCTACTTCGGATTAATCCAGTTCCTCTTACGGAAGTGGTCCATTACGTCTTCCAGAGACACGTAGTCGAAGAGTTGAACAGCGCTTAGGTTTAATTTGGGTTCGCTTTCGGGCAGCAGCCCTTCCGGTCCGCGACCCAGGTACTTTGACGCAATTTTCCAAATGTCGTGGTGATGAGCCTGATCACCACGACAGCCGTGATAAGGCTGTCGTAGTCGTAGCTGGTTGTCACAGGGTGCGAGTGGACATGCCCGCTTTGAATCCCAAGTTCGTTGAACATGCCGATGAACATGCAAAGGCTGACTACGCGTTCAGTTCGGGCATTCGCTGTAACGGTTTCGTCACCAAAGCAAGTTGTTGGGCCCCCATCCCCAGTGAAGACCAAGGGCGAGGCTTTGGGGCTCGATTGGGTGATGGCCCCAAATGACGCATGAATGTTGAAACGCGGCGTTACGTCGCCAGCTACGAGAATGTCGTGCGCGTAGACGCACTTGTTCTTGATTTTTTTTTTATTATAGGTTTTAACGCGCCAACGCAACGCAGGCAATGAGGCACGCCGTAGGGAAGGGGTCCGGATGAATTTTGACCACTTGGGGATCTTTAACGCGCGCCGAAGTCTCGAGCACATGGGCGTCTTCGCTTTTCGCCCCCAGCAGAAAAGCGGCCGCCGCAGCCGGGAATCAAGCCCGCGTTCTCGTGCTCAGCAGCACAACACCTTAGCCACTGAGCCACCGAGGTTGGGTGGAAAGCCACTTGTAATGGCTTTCGAATAAAACATTCACTCGAAAGTAGACGATGCCTTTTCCCCATGTACGCTTCGATGTCCGTGAGTAGGTGCTCCATGTAGGACTTGTCGGCTTGTAATAGTGGCCGTACTCGGTCTCCACTTCTACATCGTTGATGGGGCCGCCGTTTTTGTAGATATGACGCCGCAGAATGGGTAGAAGCTTCTCGCACCAGTTGTCTATGGCCGCGAGGTAGTGCTTGTCACTCGAACGGTATGCCATGTGAAGTTGTCTCTCAGAACCCCCTTGTTACGCACAGCGCAAATGTAAGGCCCAGGGCGGGCTATGGCGAGGAGGCCTTGGTCCGTAACCTTTCCGAAGAAGGTTTCTAGATTGTAGTTGCTGGCGCAGTTGTATTCGTCCGGGTCGGGCTCGTGGTCACTCCATTCAATGCAGAAAGCGACTGTGTTCAGTCCAGCCATTTTAATTTTATTTAGTCGATATTTTCAGTAAGCTTTGTGCACCCGGAAGTAGTGAATTTCGCCGTAAATTAACCGGAACGTCTTGACGTCTCTGGGGAATTTCTTGCGTTGGTGGTCGATGATAAAGGATCGGTTGGCTCTGCCTCGGATGGCAGGTGTTATAGATCAGCCAATGTAGGTCCTGATAAGGCGTCTGGTGTACGTCATTCCTTTTCTGTGCTGCACAGGGAGTGGCCGCGATCAGTGAAACCTTTGTTGTTTTTTGTATAGCGTACGTAGTACTAACATAATTCCTTGTGTTTACTCAGCTTGAAGGTGCATTGCACTTACAAAACTGCTCCTTTGCTATGAATACAGAGGGACTTAAAACGTTACGGCGTAAGTTGTGAAGTACTGCCGTATTGCTACACAGGTACTTTCATTGGCTCCTACATTGGCTACTGGGCTAGCCCAGTTGAATCTCTCCGCTGGCTAAGCCCAGATCACGTCACATATTTGTCAGGAAAGCGCGTCAGGACATGTGGCTCAACAAAACGAAGCAAGCGTACGTAGAGCTGTTTTCCGACATAGCAGTTTTTCTGGCCTTCTGCCGGTGTTTTGGCTAGTTGATGAGCAAGAAAGAGCTCCAAACGCAGCAACTCTAATGAATACATTCTATTGGTAACGCGTAATTGGTCTGACGCTGTCGCAGTATGTAACAAGCTGTTATGCGCGTGGTTCGCGGAGCAGAGACGGCAGATGATGACGTTCTGAAAGGCTCAGAACTGGCACAACTTGCGCGAGGTTTTCTCAGAAGGCTTATGCAGTTTTCTCGTGGTTCATTTTGTGTGCTGAATTTGAATGAAGAGCTGGGGTAGTGGGACACTCTTCATAAGAAACAATGATCAGCAGCCAAGTGACCTAATTAGCCGTTGGACCCGTAAAAACACACGACGAGCGATTTGCAACAAGTTTTTATTAAAAATGGCAATGAATATATACTCCTAATGGGTTTAATACTAGCCCATGAACCATCATAGAACCGGAACACACGGCCGGTCATGCGAGAATAAGTCCTAACAGTGGGGGAAGAAAGAATAGCTAGGAAGAGAAAACCACAAAACCACAACAAGCCACAACGAAGCCACAATAAGCCAGCGATGACGCTCATGTCAGGCCTCTCTGATACGCATTGTGCGCTACACATTCGACTGAGCTACACGTTCGCTACACGTTCATGAGTTACACATGCGCTACACGTTCGCTACACGTTCGACTGAGAAATCCATCGATGGCTCTTTAATGCCCTTTCTTTACCTTTTACACGAGGCTGGCTTTAGGGATTCCTCTTATGTTCGCGTCTCCATGTCTAAATGAAATAAGCGTGCATCAGAAAAAGGAGAGACAACAGCTTACATATGGGTTGAAAAATGTTGACGTGTGTAAACTTGCCCGCCGTGTGTCAAAGTAAGGCAATTTTTGTGCTTTTATATAGGCATTCCTAGCACGAGTGCTGTGCTGTTTTTTTTGCAACCACATGGTCTTAAGAAACCGTAATAACATATAATACAAATGAAATTCTCCTCAATTAAGTGGACACATATTAAAGTGAGGCCGAGAAATCGGCGCAAAATAACGTAATGTGATTCGCCAAGATTTTTTTCGTCAATTAAATAGTCAGACTGTAACAATTTCGTTTAAAATTTTTTAGTTGTTCGTTCCGAATCATCATGGGTAAACGGGTACGGTGCGCTCCGTAGAAATTTTCAGCGTCCTTACGTCCTTCCAGGCGCAGTCGTGGCGAAGTTAGGGGTGTGTACATAAAAAAATGGATGAGAGCAACACACATTTATTTCATTGTCAAGCGCCGGGGTACTACATATCGGCACCGAAAAAAATAGTTTGTCGACAAAGCTGACACTAGCATGTTGATGTTCACTTACGTCATCAGTTACCATCATCATCACATTCTTTTGCTCTGAATGAGAACACATGGAAACGCTGAATGAGAACGCATGGAAACGCCGGGCACACATGGTCTTTCTCGCGAACCCACCCCTAGGCAGTACCATCCCACATTCCGACCCATTTGAGATTACTGACGTATTTGGTGTTGTTTGGCGGTTCCAGGAAGGTGTGCAGGAGATTTTGGCTCTGTCATAACACACAAAAGCTGCAAAAAAAAAGCACGGTGCGTTGTTTCATGCCTCCCGCTTTTTCTTCTCGACGTAGGCATCTGCTCGATGATGCCCCTGTTGAGTTACGGGAACGGCTTGCGCAGTCCAGCCCATCGTATTGTGTCCATTGGAGTGTGTGCGTGTGCGTGTGCGTGCGCGTGCGCGTGCGTGCGTGTGTGTGTGTGTGTGTTGTGTGCTTGCTTGCGTGCGTCCGTGCGTGCGTGCGTGTGTGTGTGTGTGTGTGTGTGTGTGTGAGAGAGAGAGATTTAGTGATTGAGTAAGTGAGTTGTTAGTGGGTGGATGGGTGGAGTTGAATTTTGAAATTTGAATTTTCAATGTCAGCATAGAGCAGGGGATGGTCCTCGAGTGGCACCGTTCGGTTGGCGGGGAACTTTTCGGCCTCGAACAGAAGCAGCCGGTTTTCTTCCGGGCGGCGTCTCAGGTAAGGCGCCGGCACGTAGAGAGTCACCTGAAAATTTGAGCAACCTCGGTTTTGCTATCAAACTGGTTCTGAACAGCCTGCATATTGTCTTTATGCACTGTGTCTCCAGTGTGCGGCGCGACGTCGCCAGCTACAAGAATATCGAGTACCTCGTTGCACTCGTAGTTGTTCTGGTACGGAAAATTTGCGCGAAAGTAAACGACGTCTTTGCCCTTGCACGCTTCCATGACAGTGAGGAGGTGCTCCATGTCGCCCTTGTTGCACTTGTAGTAGTGGCCGTACTCGTTCTCCACTTGTACGGGGATGATGGGACCGCCATTTCTGTAGAGGTGACGCCCCAGAATTGGTAGAAGCTTCTCGAACCTGCTGTCTACAGCTGCGAGGAAGTTTTCGTTCTTCGAGTGGTATGTCATAGCTGTTTGGAGCCTGACAAGCCAGTAAGGCAATCCTCCATTGTCACGCTCAGCGCAAATATAAGGTCCTGGACGTGCTATTGCAAGAAGTCCTTGCTTCTTAACCTCCCGCAAGAAGGCTTCTAGGTCGCAGTTTCCGGTGAAGTTGTGTTTGCCCGGTTCGGGCTCGTGGCTGCCCCATTCGATGTAGAAAGCGACGGGGTTCAGTCCAGCCATATTGATCTTGTTTAGTCGGTCTTTCCAATATTCTTTCCCTACCCGAAAGTAGTGCATTTAACCGGAAATGAACCGGAACGGCTGGTCCTCTTTGAGGAATTCCTTGCGTTGATGGTCGATGATAAATGATCTGTTTGTTTTGGATAGAATGGCAGTAGTCATAGTAGTCATAGGCGACTTATCGGCTGGTGATATACCAGCCGATCAATCGTCTGGGGAATGTCATGTTCTTGTTTCGATGCGTAGGTTAAGGCCACAGTAAGGAGAACCTTTTTCCATAGCTTTCGTAGAACTTGAACACAGTGTTCAAGATTCCTTGTTAATAGTTATAAACGCTTCATCTGGTGCACGCTCGGCTTGAAGAAGCATCGTAGATACAAAACTGCTGCCCTGCTATGTCTGCAGAACGATCTCGAGACATTGTTACCTGAGAACCGAAGTGGGGATTTGGTGCTGCTGTATCACAAGATTTTCAATCATCTTTTGGTTTGGCGACTTCACTAGCCCGCAGTGTTTGAATCTTTCACTTGTTCAGCGCTGGTAGCACGGCCGTTTCATGAAATATAAATTAGGGCTGTACAGGCGAAATCAGGGAGTGGATGCCGGCTTCTTTGTCGACCGAGAATTCTCTGTGACACTTCAATATACTGTTTCGGCAGTTATTGTGCGCGAAGGAAATCTGAATGCCTGGGTGAATGTAGCCTGCTGGCGTAACCTAATTGGATTGATCCTGTCACTCTGATTAGCGAGCTATTGTGCCCGTTTTCTCTCGTAGCCACGCGTAAGAAACGTGGAGTAAAATTATTTCGTTAAAAGTAACGATTGGCCCTAGCTGGGGGAAATTTTTTCAAATAATTTTGTACCTTCTTAGATAACTTTCTGATCTGGGGTTCCATTTAAATGAGCGGTAGTCGGATAGTATTACTACTGTACGACGACAAAAAAGGGAAACGGATTACGTATAACATGGACGAAGACATGACAAGGGCTCACTTGCGGAGAGAGAGAGAGAGATGAGAGAGAGAGGAGAGAGAGGAGAGAGATGAGACGAGAGGAGAGAGGAGGAGACGGAGAGAGAGAGAGAGAGAGAGAGAGAGAGAGAGAGATAAATTTGGTAAAGATAAAAAGATAAATGTGAGAGAATTAATTGGCGGATTGAGAAAAAAACATGCACTCTCCGCGTAACAACGACGCGAAGCTTTCTCGTAAAGAATTCTTTGGTTGGCAAATCCCACATTGCGAGTATGTCCTGCTCTGGAGATACGCGCCATAGACACAGAGACTATCGGGTGTGCACTCCGCAGGCCTAACTAACGTTTGCGTTTGGGGTGCGCGGCGCGAATCGGTGCTCGCGGCTTGGCGCTCGCTTCGAACATGGCGTATGGCATACGTTTCTTGCCTGCCGACAATGAAGAGGGTGTTCCTTTGGGCATCTTCATGCTGCTGAGCCTGCATAGCCTATGGAAACCCCGTATGAATGTCAGGCATGCAAACCCAAATGGACGGCCTGCTAAGGATTATTTCACTGAGAGTGCTGCCTACATCAGAGATGTATTTAAAGTAGAGGAAGAGCAACCCAGCTGGGTGCACATACTATAGACACCCTTGTAACCATGAGACGCTTTCAACATAACCAAACAGCCCGAAGTGTTGGTTGGTGTTGTTTTTTTACTTCCAAGTGTTTGTATGCATGCCTCTTTGTTTTGTGTTGTTGTGTCAAGCAGTTAATAAAGAAATAATCGGAATAGAGCAATCGGATAGACGCCGGCTTCACAACGCGAGAGACCCAGGTTCACTTCCGGCCACGGGGAGTGTATTTTTTTTTCTTTCACTTCACCCCTAATCATTCATCATCATCGTCAGAGAAAGTTGGCTTTCCTGCAGCACAGAGTTTCAGTATGAAACTCTACGTCCTGCTGGGTATCAGTGAGGACTCTAAAGCTTCGATTTAAAACGTCCTGTTTCGGCGTCTGCAGTTGTGAAAAGCCGCCTCAGATTCTCCCGTTCACATAGTCTCTGTTTTGGAAATGAAAAAGAAATTCTAGGACATCGAAGCGCTAGTTATGAGGTAGTGATTGGAAAAGTGTCAGTGCTGAATTGTAGACCGTATGTTCTGGTATCGCTGGCGCCGTCATGTAACGCATGCAGATGCACTTAATGTCGACAGTTCGGAGTTTATTGCCGCATACACCTCCTTGGTGAAATGTGCAGAACAAGCGAGACGTGGAAGGCAGTGCATTCATATTACGCACGGCAGTGGGGTGGTGCTGGTGGCGAGATTCCGTTTCCTTGTGGGTACACGCCCGTCATATCCTGTGCGCCCCACCGCTAGCTAGAGCTTCGCTTGGAACACCTCTATTATTTTATGCGACTACTATTTTTTTAACACGAAAGTGTTTTATAAGGTTTCGCTGACGTCATATCCGTCACGGAAGTGACGCCAGTACAACGAAGCAAGCGGCCTGTAAACGGTGCACCCCGGCACACAGGGTCTTCTTGCGGGGAAGCAACCTGTAGTACTAAAGAGTGTTGTTTGTTTTCGGGTTTATATTTTAACACGAAAGTGTTTTATGCTGCGGTACCCCAAGATTTCACTCATGTCATATCCGTCACAGAAATTACGCTAGTACACCTTTGCCGAAGCGACCCGCCAGCAGGACGTCGCTCGCCGAGCACACCCACAAGACAGCCATGGACCCGCAAATCATTCTTAGCTGCAGATTTCTCTGCACATTTCACTTTCGTGTTTGACTAATTCCTATGACAGGGCAATCAACCACACTTTTTTTGCTGTAGAATGTTCTCTTTGCTCAATTAAATAAAAGTGGTGCCGTGTCCTTTAGATTGGTTTAGAGGTTGGACACGGCGTATCAACACGTGTAGTTCACGTGTTGCTGTGCACCGGAAGTTCCGGGCTTGTACCAGTCTTGGAACGAAATATCCCCGACGTGGTGCCTGCAGTGGCACGTCTCCTGTGGTACGCATCTATTATCTCATCGACATCCTTTTCTGGTGGCGGCGGTTCCATCTTCTTTCGGTTACTGCTACTGAGAGCATTAGCCGCTCGCCTTTGCTATCCCTACGTATAGGGTGTTGCGGGAACGTGCTTTGCTATTCACCTAACTGCTACTCGTGTTATTGCCGGGCTCAAATTTCGTCTTTAAGGCTGAGTAGATGCTTGAAAAAGTTGCATTTCCAGGGCGATTTCCTTAGGGGCGACGTCCGGTACAATCCGGATCAATATCGGAATTGTTGTAGTCCCGCACAAATCAAGCCATGCCAAACAGTTGCGGAAGGCGCCCACTTGGGCTCTGGCGAAAAACAAATTTTTTAAAGAAATTCATGAAATACAAAGATTGAAAAGGCTCGTAAGAAACCCATGAAGCATCGTGGACCCTGAAAAAAGCCAAGATTATTTCTCTGGAACCCGTGGAGCCATTGAAAACACCTGTAAAAACAAGTAAGGCGGCCGCCTAGCCTAAGCACCTAATTTCCATTGAATCCGGCTGAAATTTCGCCCTCGGCGATCATTACTTGCCAAAGACATCAATCGGAACTCAAAATTAGCCCGCAAAACAAGAAACTGTGTCTCAGTTGGCCAAGAATTTGTGAAGCAGGCCCGGAAACCAACCGTGGCCGCTATAGTGAACAAGAATATTCTAGTTCACTGTAGTGGCCGCTTTGCGTATCAGCGCCGCCATCTTGAAGTTTGACGGTAATAGTGTTGCCAACACAGATTTCGTATTTCGCTAACTTTGACGAAACTTGGAGTTGGTGTTACTGCTACGCAGCTTCCCTTGCTCCTGGCTCCTTTGTCAAGATGGCTCGCGACACTGAATTTCAGATGTAGTTCTTGAGCCTACAACGGGAATCGCAACGCCTGGCTATAAGAACATGGGCATCGCAGCTAGGGGTTCCCTTTGCAACAGTGGTGCAGCGTGTGCCAATCTGCTGGATCACTCTCGTGTTTCCTTCTGGTTCAGTGGGTTGACAGCGGCCTTGGGAGGAGCAGCCGCTGAAGCACCCGGATGAATTAACCTTCCTGAACGAGTGACCGTCACATTGCGGCCCTCCTATAATTTCCTTGAAAGCGCGATTGACTTCCTCTTCCTAGAAACAACGCCTAACGCATGTCATATCCTCATCGCCCATGTGGGCCCTGTGCAACTATCAACCCCTTTCCTCCGGGAACTAGCGTCTATGGTTCGGGCTGTGTGTTTTGCTGTGTCGTGCCGGTGACGTTAGAGGTGTGTGCGAAAATGACTTGGTTATTTTTAATCGTTATGCCATTATATGTCGGCGTCCAGCTTTGGCATGTCAAAAACATTGGCAGCTTCCTATCTAAGTCTACCCACATCACCGATTTTCATCATCATCATCATCATCTTGTTGTCTGGCAGTCCGCCCTTCTCGCTTTATTACGAAAGCAAAGTTCCCTTTTCCAGAAAGATCGGGTACTAAAATAGCGTGACTTGTCAAACCATCCGATAGCCACCTAGTAGTAGGCATGTTCTGTATAATGCTTCCCAGACGACAGTTAATTGCCTTTTTCGCCGAACGAATGTCACTGTTGAAGTGACAACATCAGGCACTATGGCTTATTTCAAGCACAGACCTGCCACAACACTGTTGAATGGTGCAATGCAACTGCGGACTCATCTCAGCCACCTTACCTCGCACATGGTCGAAATGTCCAAGAATGTTCCGCATAAGATCGGAAAAGCCATCCTTTGCGACTTCTCCGTGCCAATCGCTTACTTTGCCTTGTTTTCATGCCGTACTGAATGAAGAGTGGATAGACCGGGGGATGGCCTCGGCTGGCCGAATGGAGGGAAGGTAGAGAGCTGTATACTTCTGAAGTTTGGCCTATACACTCAGTTACGTAAGTGGGCTATTTCGCTGAAGGGCTCCCGTGTTTTTTTGTTGTTGTTGTTGTTTTTTTTGCTGTTTCTTTTAAACGCAACGCTACCGGACTGAACTTTCCCAAACGCTCTAACTCAAAGGCTCGGTTACAACACTGTGGCATTGATCGTGGGTTACATTCTAAGCAAAAAAAAAAAAAAGAAGGGGCCGCGTATCTGCTTGCTTTTCTGCAAACGTCGTCGAAAGACGATAGTCTTCTGTAGCTCCTGCTTCTGAAACCCGCTGTTATCAACAACTAAGAACGTCACTCCCGTCATTCGTTCCCCGCAGCTGATATATTTTGAGGCGAAAGCTTTAAGTGCCTATTGTGAGAAAAAGCGGCGTTGTCGTTGTTAGAAGGTACAAAAAATGCCCGCTGCTGTGAGCAGTAAATAAACAACAGTAGTGAGTTGGTACGGAAGTTAAAAACGGGCCTTTATAGTAAAAGCTAAGTGCGTTACCATCACGCTAACCAAGGCTAGTGAGTGCGTCGTGGACGCCATGTTGCTTGCCAGGTGAACGCGACGGCACGGGAGTAGAATATTGGCATTGTACTGTGGCTTTGGGGAAGCTGTGAGGTTCGGAGTTAGGAGCCCAGTATAAAAATACAACAAAAACTCTGTCGCACAACAGAAGTTTCTCTTGTGCAACAGGAATGTCCTGTCGCAGAAACGGAACGTCTCTTGGTACTACAGGATAGTCGGTTGTGCGACAGAAATCTCTGTAGTAGAACTAGAGATTGTCTGTCGCACGACAGAAATTTCTGTTGTACAAACGACAGAGTGTCCTATTCTTTTACGGGATCATCCTGTCGTCTTTTCTCTTGTGCTTTTTGACTAGGGGAGTCTGCAGGTCGAACTGATTCCCGCCGTAAGATGAAGAAACGAAAGCAAATAAAAGGACGCATATGCAAGGTAGCAGTAAAGGGGTCTTTGATAAGTATTGCCAGGGTAAGCCATAATTTCTTCGCCTTCGTAGCCCGTAAGGAGGCTCAAACACCCCGAGTTTTTATATAAATATCTCTGATTCGCTTTTGTGGAGATTTTATCGACTTTTGTGCCGATTTTTATTGCTGCAACTGAACCAAAGTCGGCTAACAGCGCAAACAAAGAGAAGTAAATCAATTGTTCGAACAAATTTCCAAGTCATCTGATGCACAGTGCGGCCCACTGTTAAAGGGAACGCCGGAATTCCTTCGCTGCGCTCGTAGACACGACCATAAAGGACATACGCATGCGCATTGAGTGCCTCCGATCTTGCCGAGGGGCAGATCTTTGAGTCGCACCCTTCGCTTTCTGAAAACCCGCACATCCGCTTCAGCTGAGGTTCTGAAACCCACTTTTAGGTGCGGAGTACCTTAGGACTGAACAACGTCCGTCCGCGTCCGTGCGCATAGCATTTACAATCGCAAAAAATCACACAGGCACCGGCAAGATTCGAGCCTGTGTCTGGTAGACCAGACAGAGTTAATATTAGTAGTCTTATCCATTCGGCTACGACCGTGAGTTAGTACCCGAGAGTCAAACGGCTCACTGCCTCGCCTGTAACGGTGCGGAGTACCTTAGGACCTCCCAATGTCCGTCCGCGTCCATTCGTGCGCACACCACTATCAAGAGAAAATCAAACGAAATTCGATTTGAGCCGTGAGTTGCAGTTTCATTGAGAGAATAATCAAGGTGCACCGCACGGCTCAAATCGAATGACGGTCGGGGTGCAAATCGGATGTCATTTCGAGTCCCCGTACTCAGCACCCTCGCCATGATCCACGGGGTGGAGATGCTGCCATTCTCTTGTTCTCTTTAACAGTGGACCGCACTGTACGTGAAGCACAAATATTTGCGCGCGCCAGGTGCAGCTCTGGAAGACGGCTTGTATCTACAATGCTCAAACTCGGAGGTCTTTTGCGGATTCATCTAAGGGTGCGCACGTCCGGCGTCGCCGGTCAGGTGGGGTCTGTCGGTGAACCTGACGCCGCGTTTGCCGCCCTCCTGCAGCCCCTCGAGTTCGAACATGATTAAGTGGTTCTCTTCGGGATGCGGCCTGAGGAACACTCCCGGCACGTAGAGCCGAATCTGGGGACCGACGCGGGGCCAGTAACGGCCAACGTTGATTCCGTTGACGAGCGCTATTCCCTTGGTGTAGTTCCACGGGTCCAGGAAGGTGTCCAGCCTCTCCTGCCCTTCGTTGAGCTTGAAGGAGCCGTAGAAGAAGCACGGAGGCTTGCAGTCTCCCTCGCCTGCGTTCGCTAGCATGTGCAGGAGCTCGGTGATGTCTCGATTCCTGGTCACCGGGACGGCTTCCGTGGTCCAGTTGGTCAAGAACTGGTTGCCCACGCTGACGTTGCGGAGCCCCTGCGACGGTAATGAGATATTGGACAACTGAGGGCGCTCAGCACGCAAGTACAACTTTGCTACCCTGCAACACTTTCGATAAACGTTTTCACTCTTTCCTTCGCGTCTAGAAGCACTGCGAAATCTATAGTTATCACCAGCACGCAGCGTCACTGCGTGATTTGCTCGTCGCCACAGATACGGCTTCCATTTCTGCTTTGCTTTTGTGGCTCTATTTCTAAAGTTGCTATCGAATGCGTTCATTGCTGCAACTGAAGGAAAAACCGGCCAACAGCCGCTACACGGCCTCAGTGACGTAATTCGAGCCGTCGAAGAACGTCAAGGCCGGGAAAGAGAGAAATATCATTTGAGCTAGTTTCCAAGTTATCGGATGGGCCTAGTGCAGTAATTTTTGACTGAGTAACTTTTGACTGAGGTACTGCGCGGGTCCCATAGGAGCGCGTGTTGACAGAAGCAAAATGAGCTCGATGTTTCCGATTGTTTTGCGACATGGTCACCAGCCCATCCTAGACGAGTCCGGTCTCTTCCGGCGATCAACTTGGCATTCGGGGAAAAAGCTTTGCAGCGCTAAATACGTTTACAGCGCCGACCAAAGTGCCGGGGCGGTGACGGCGCTCTCCCACTCGCAGGTGTTCTGACGATTTGAAGTGAAGCTTCTAGTTTAAACTAATACTCTAGGTGACAAGGACTTTTCAACAACAGCCGATCAAAAAATAGGAGGGACGCAATCGGCGATGATCGCGCTTTAAAAAGCCAGTGCACGCATAGTGCGTACCTGCGCACTATGCGTGCACTTTCATTAAACAGTGCTCGTTTGCGTCGCCGTTACGAATACATGGTGCAGCGTTAGCTTGCCATTTTGTTGCGTATCTCAGTGACAAAATGCAGCGAGCGTCAGAAGCGTGAAATCTGTTTGGCGATTCTGAAATTAGCGGCGGTAAAACAAGGTGGTCGGGCGAACGAGAGGTCCGCTCGCTTGCCTTGTTTGCTCTCACTTTACTTAATTACGCTCTTGCATTGTATATTCCCAGTTCGCACTTTATTAGGCTAGAATGAGGGTCAGCAACATTTTGAAATTGTAGGGCCCAGGTTTCATGTAGCCGACACGGCGGAGGGCTGGACAGCAAATCGGGTGGGAGGAGGAGTGGGCTTTGAAGGGAAAAACAAAAATAGCGTATTCCCAATAATATTTGACAATAATCTGGCGAAGTGTGAAGATGGGGGACAATTCAACTGCAAGCTCTGTTCTTGTCTCGCTGCCTAACTCCATTTGAGGACAATACTGGCGTGTCGGCGTTCAGATTGTTAGCGACTGACCCCTGCACTAGAAGATAACCAACAGTCTGTGATGATCGTATTAAATATTCGGGACCGCGTGCCGTGTATGCGGATGTTATGTTATGCAAATATAGAAGTAGACATCTTTGCAGGCAGCGGGCGTGCGATTTGGTGCTTGTTTTGCGTCCTTTAATAGCGCTTAATTTTTTTTATTTGAAGCTATTGCCTCACCTACTCGCTAGTATACACTTACCCTACCGTTCGTAAATCGTTCGGCGTAAAACGTTACGCAAGAATCATTTAGTTTGCGAAAATACGAAACAAAATTTCCACTCGTTTTCAAGGCGGTGTCAGGCCAGCAGTGTCAGATGAGTCGGCTGCGCAATTCTTGCATTCGCTTGCATGCTCCCGCTGAAGCAACCTTTTGCAGTTACCAGCAGCGTTCCGTGTTTATGCTGCTCCTGAACTTTCCTTTGTCGATTGCACGCAAGAAGAAAGAACGGAAATGTCGCCAGGAAGTTAGACCCCCCGACCTGGCACTGTCCCACGCCGCGACGACCGCGACAGCTCGCTCAAAAAAAAAGCCGAAATCGGCTTGTTTTAGCGGATATTATTTTGTTTAGCCTCTGCAACTACTTTAAGGGCTATTTCATACAGTATGCAGTCATTTAAACGCGCCACAGAGCGATTAAACTAAGTACAACCAACTTTCACTCTCGCTTGTAATTGAAAACACATGGAGGGCGGCGAGGGTCGTCTGCTTTTGTACTACCCAGAGGCGTCGGCCACTAGGGGCGCTGCATGTCGCCAAAACTCCAGCGCAGGAGGCCTATACGTCGCATACTCCTATTTTAGCTTTCAAGTCAAGTTAAGTCAAGTCGTTTTATTTGCTACAAAAACCATTCGGGGTCCGCTTCAACGTGCCTGGGGCGCGTACAGGCGGATGGGAATTTAAAAGAGCACGATAAAATTAGAATTTTACCGCATGCTTTACAGCAAACATGCATGTAAGGGAAAACATTTTTACTAACACAAAACTACAAGTTTTGGAAGTGCGGGAATGAGAAAAAATAACTCAGCAATTTGTACAACTGTTCCTTATAGATCTCAACTAGTGAAACGTTTTGTACAACAAGTGTACACTTTTGACATGGTGTGTAACGAAAAGTTTAAAAAATTTAGCCCACCGTTTCTCTCACAAATGTCACGCATAGTTCAGGCGTTGCTCTATTATCCCCAGTATACGTACTAAATGGCACTGCTGCATTTTTTCTACCAGTGACGTCACTTCTTGTATACGGAGACAAGAACAGGATCCTCTCAGTCACGAGCTTCAAAACCTCCGTTTAGTGGAGAGAGATGTCCGGTAGCTCAGAAACCATGCAGTATTTTTTATCAAGATGATAGGCTTTTCCAGACAGTCTGAGGTAGCAGAAGTTACTTGCACCATCGACTGCTTCAGAAGGGCATATCAGTAGCGCTCACGAACTGCTACAGGTAAATTTATGTAAAGTTTGACAGTCCTCCGACAAAAAATTGCGCTTCTAAGGCGATTCGTTGCGTGAAATGAATGACGACTCAGTGAGAATAAAAGCTAGGAAATAAGTAACTATGCGTGAAAGAGAGGCACGGAATCGAACAAGTCCTTTGCGCAGTTTTTTTTGTTTTTTTTTTGTCTCTTCCGTGCTGCGCGGTCCTGGTTTTCAGCTTTTTCGAAGCAGGACATCTGCGCGGCAACTTCTAAACGCAAATGCGCTCAGAATGATCGCTTTTGAAACACACCAACTTTGCGAACGTGTTGTTTAGTAAAGCGAAGCTTCATTGCCCTCACTGACGCCGTCTGTACGTAATATGCCCTACAGGAATGTCAATTTTCTTTGACGATCATGATGAATGATCGTGGGAGAACTGAAAGAGAATGAAAACGTTTCTCGTGGCCTGAATCGAATCTGGGTTCCTCGCGTTGTGAACCCGGCGTTTATCGGATTGCTCCATTTCGACATGGTCGAAGCGAACGCCAAACAGCAGGTACGGATTCGCGCCGTACACCCCAAACCCAACCGTAAGGCCTACTGAGTGCACTCCCGAGAGTTCCTGTGGGTATTCTAGAAAAGTGGCGCGTACCTCCGCAGTTGCACATACTTGTAGTGCGAGAGTGGCCAAAGAAAGAATCCATCCCTATGAACGAGGACGATGACGACGATTACGACTATGACGACGATGATTGAACGCTTTGCTTAGCATTCAACCATCGTCGTCGTTAGACGGCAGGGTGCATAATTTTTTTTATCAATTGTTTCTGTAGCAGCGCTGTATGCATGTGCTGCTGCCTTTCACACCTGGTCTACACGCCAACGTCGACGCAGCAAAGTTCCTACGGATGTCTACTTTTTCTTTAACCCCCCTCTTTTTTTTTTTTTTTTTTTGCTTATCGATTTCCCAGGTGGAAGACTGTGATTAGAAGCTGGCGCGACAACCACTGCGTCAGCACGGTGCATAACAGAGCAGAAAGCAACCCTATGTGATTGCTCAGTTGTTGGCGCTAGCTCCCACGTGATGAGCGTAAACCCGAAAAGCTATGGGGTCAGAAGCTTGCGAAGCCACCACCTTATCTAGATATGATTCAATCAAAATATTGTGAATGGTTTGTTGCTTGAATTTGCCTGACGGAACTACGCTTTTTTTTTTTGCTCCTATATTTCTTTCTGCTAACTGCCAATTCCTGTATAGGCAGTCATGCATGAGTTGTCAGAAGAGCGGGAGGAAGGTGGTAAAGCCTTTCTTGCGAAGAGTATAGTTACATAGTCCTGTCACCAATCACGTTTTAGTGTTGAGATTGTAGTCCTTGTATTTACCACACTCGCCACATTTGGTATTTGAAAACACTACGATTCATATTGTTGTCTGGGGTTTCCTCTATCCTATATACCACTGTCGCCTAATTTCTTACTACCTTACACTGCCAAGCATTTCATCTTGATTGTATTTCAGACGCTGTGTACACCTTATTTTGGCGAATTTCATGGTTATTAGCATTATTAGTGGGCTTATTATCACATCTTTGACCTTGAACATTTGACGTTGAACATCATGAAGTAGCGCAACCTCGACACAGACACAAGAAAAGGAAGTAGGCATACCACAGTGTTGACAGTGCCCCTTTACTTCAAGATGTTTAAGAAACACTCCCAACTAGCCCAGTTGTTGATCAGCTGCTACAGATCTGAGACCCTGTGCCTACCACTGTCAATTAGTTTCATACTTGCTGGCTATAGACATGCTATCGTAAACTAACCTTACCGCAAACTTACTGAGGTACTGCAAAAAATCTTATCGTAAACTTGTTGAAGCATCTTAAAATTGGTACGTAAACGCAAACTTACCTTAAAGTCGCGATTTCCGGGGCCGAAGTCCTCGCGGCCCATGTTCTCTACCAGAATCTCCAGCCTGTCCCCTTTGTTAATCGTGACCATTTCGCTAAGCTTCGGGTTCTCCATGGTGCTGATGCCAAAGTCTTGCATGATTCTGAATGTTTCATTCCTAAGAAAGACCTGCGCCCTGTCCCGCAGTCCGTGCATTGACAGATTGTGTCTCCCGCTCACATCCACGCTCACTTGCGTGCTGTAATGTAAGAAGCCGAAGTCCTGACCCAATTCCTCGAAGGTCTGGGGAAAACGTGACGTTGCTCGCTTAAGCCAGTTCTTCTTCCGAAAGTGATCCATGACATCGTGGAGAGACGCACAGCGCTGCATCGGCAGGGCGTCTACCTGCATTTTCGGTGTCGGCTTTGGGAGTTCTCCGGATTTGAGTGGAATGTACTTGCCGATGGCTTTCCTAAGAGCGTAGTAGTAATTCTTGGGATCTCCGTCCTCTCCGATTGGCGCGTCGTAGTCGTAGCTGGTGACGAGTGGAGACTCGCTGCTTGTGGCCGCCTTGAAGCCGAAGCTGGTGCCGCCGTGGAACATGTAGAATATGACGTTCGCGCTGTTCTCCATCATCTTCTCGAAGGTGCTGATGACTGCCGGCGGGAAGGCCGGATTGTGGTTCCAGCCCCAGTAGTCCATCCAGCCCGTGTAGTACTCCGCCACGACTATCGGAGCTCCCGGTTTCATCCTGTGCTTTGCGTACTATCTCGAAGGCCACCGGCGGATTGCTCTTGGGGTCGCAATTACCGGCGACCAAGATGTCGCGAACTTTGTCGCACTCGTAATTTTTCGGTACGGGCGCGTCACTGCGGAACATCACGACGTCTTTGCCGACCAGCTTCTCCTGGAGAGACAGCACGAACTCCATGTACCGGGGGTCGCAGCCGCCATCCAAGTGGCCGTACTCGTTCTCCACTTGCAGCATGATTATGGGCCCGCCGTTTTTGTACAGGTACGGGACCAACATTGGAAGTAACTTGTTGAACCATTTCGTCACTTCTCGACGTATTCCCTCCCCATGCTTCGGTACTGCATGTGAGGGTGCTTGTGCAGCAGCCAATACGGGAACCCGGCGTTGTCGATCTCGCCGCAAACGAACGGCCCTGGCCGGATAGTGGCGAGGAGGTCGGCTTTCTGGATGGCCTCCAGGAATGCCAAGAGGTCGTAATTGCCGACGAAGTTGTACTGCCCAGGCTCTGGCTCGTGGCCGCTCCAGTCGATGTAGAAGTCGATGACGTTGGGACCTCCCATGCGTAGCTTGTGAAGGCGATCATCCCAGTACTCCCGCGGGATCCGGAAGTAGTGCATGGCTCCTCCGACAAATCGGAAGGGCTGACCATCCTTGAGGAAGGTATGGTTGTTGTAGTCGATAAAAAAAGACCTCTCTTGCGCTCGATCGCTGCACTGAACCGCAAAGAAATGCCGCGAGCAGCCATGCCGTCATCGCTTTCCCCCTGCCGAAGCTAGCGATCTCGTTTCTTTTCCGTGAACTGTTCTAATGTGTATAGTGGGAGTTGCAACGCTCATTCGAACGCCTATTCAAAGCGGCGTTGTTGCGCTTCTTTTTTTTCCCTGATTTAGTTGATTGCTTGTAGGCCGAAGACATTCAAAGCAATCTTGCTTCTTTTGTACCTTCTCGATTTGTCAGAGCTCCTTTGTTGCTTTCCCTGCAGCACCCACCCCGTGCATCTCTTTCCGTGTGTGAGATTTCATTCATGCATTGCCTCGAAGCATGTTTTCCCCGGCTTCTCTATCGCTATGTAATTATAACGGTTTCCTTGCCTAGGGACACGTGATTACTAGAAAAAGCAACTTCCGACGCTGTTTTCTGGGAATCGATGAAAGGGCAAGACCCCCGAATTCGAGCTGCGCTTACATTTTGTCAATCACAGCATCGCTGCAGTCGAGCCCTTCCTCACTGCGAGTTTTTCGTCCCGGACGAGCATTTTCCCCGTGTAGTATTCGCCGCATAAGATTTATTCGCTTAAATTTGCGTTCAATTCTGTAACGTTCTTCGCTTGCCTCGTCTTGTCATTTTTTTTTAGTTTATTGCCATTCCTATCGTAATTGCAAAAAGGGAAACACACATTTTCCGGCATCCTGTGTGTGCGCTCAAATGAGCAGAATTGTGCGCCTTAACTGTAAACAAAACGTCCATTTTCTTTCTCAGATATTCAGATATTTGGCTGTCTTTATTTTTCTAGAGGACGAATTTCGATGGCCTGTATTTTTCTGCATATTTTTACGTGTTTAGATTACAGATTAATTGCGTTCGCGCAGTTTAAATTGTACAGTCTTCTGATCTGAGTTTCTATTTTTATTTTTTCCGCGTTTATTTTAATACAACGCTGCTTGCGGACAGGTTCCCTATACTGTACCTCTTGATCTTTTTTACGCATGTAGATATTATTTTGCACGCAATGCCTGTATGCCATGTAACGAAGGCACAGTCCTTGTCAAGCCTGAAGGTCTGCCTTGAGGCTTGGCTTTTCGATGCTGGAAAAAAATTGGCTCCAATCCATGCTGTGAAGGTGGTTGCACTGGTAAACTGTAAACGGCACCCAAAACGATTACGCACGCAGCGTTACTTGAATTCACACACGTGGCTCTTGATAGAGCCAAGTGTGTCAATTCAAGTCGACTGAGCGGGGAACTTGTGCGCTGTGCCATTTTCCCAGACTCGACTCTGCCAGCCGTTACCTGTGATTCGCGGGAGCGGCGTCCCGAACGCAGTAGCGTCGGTCACGGCCGGGCTAGAGCGGCGGACGCTGCCTCTCTAGCTCGGCCGTGCGTCAGCAGAAAGAAAAACGGAAAGGAGCGTCTTTGGAAGGGTGTGGAGGAGGGCGGCACGCGCGGCTATGGCGCCATTTCTCTTAATGCCTGCCTTTTACTATCGTTTCATGTGTCGCCTCCAAAAAGCGCCCTCTCCCTTCTCAGGTGCTGAATCCAAACCACCATCTGTCTCCCTGTCTCCCTCTCTACTTGTGGGCGTAGCATAGTCGGCAAGACGACTCTCGCTCCGCTTGTTTTCGGGCCCAGGTTTGATCCCTCGCGGTGACAGTTGTTTGTGTAGCCTGGGTGTAGCCAGTAGCCAACAGTAGCCTGGAATGTTTCTTTGTGTAGCCAGTAGTAGCTGTAAGATTTCTGCTGACGCGGACTCGAAAATTTCCCTGGCTGATTAAAGATATACTGCTTCGCAGTAACATACGATTCGATTTGATTTGATCCTTTTGATGCTCCACAAGGAGTTGCGGCGGCATTTTCTTGCGTTGCTTCGTTTTCTTGCAGGGTGTCGTTTTTTTTTACTTTGTTCATTCTTTGGAAAATGTGGCAGGGCATGCGATGGATAAAGTTTCTATTAAACACACTCGCGTGAATTGCCTGTCATTGGATAAGTGGCGGTGGTGTGTCAGTTTGCGAGGACGCCTTGTGCGTTAATTATAATCTATCACGTTACAGGTACGTATTCGCTTCATATTATATAACCCAAAAGAGATATTTCTTTCATCGCTGAAAAAAGTTACATCCCTTTCTAAAGAAAGTTGAGAGGCGTGCGAAAGCCTAAACTGCGTCCAGCCTTCGCTGAAAGTGCGTCCAATGGATCGTCAAAGACCCGAATCGCAAACGAAGAGCGAACCCTGCGACGATTTTTCGCGCACTAAGTTAACCCCTCTACGAACGATCTAAATGTATACCCATACGTGGTTTATGAGGTGAAGGTATACTATTGCACTCCTTTTTCGGTATCGATACGTATATTGTTTTATCTAAAGCCGTTCCTTTTTCGCGATTTTCAAGTAACCGTGTTGACAGAATGGAAGCCTGATTTCACGTACGCGCCGTATGTCCAGAGACGTTACGAGAGCTTTTCGTTGGACCAACTGGTCTATTAGGAAATGTATTAGTTTATACACAGAACGTCATCGAACCGCACTAGGAAAGCTTTCGTTTTAATATTTTTCCGCGAGAAACAGCGATCGTGCGATGGGAGCAAACTCGGAAAAATAACACTCCGGAATGAAGGGAAATGACCACTTAAAACACTGATCTCTAGTTCTTTATTTTTTGAAGTTTGCCGTGCGGCGTAAAGAAAACTAATATTGAAGTACACCTCGGGTTCCTGAAGGCGCCATGGACCCCGTATCCGGTACACAATCTGGCGGACGGCTGGGAAAGAATATGAGGTGCACCAGGCGTAGGTTTTGCTGGACAGGACCGCTCCACACCAATAGTTCTGGGGTAGCGTTCTCTGCAAGAGCGTGGCTGAAAGGGCACTTAAACATAACAGGGGCACGGTGCTTAAGTGCGAAGTCCTGATCACAGATGGCCGAAGGGTCACCTCCAGGCGAAGTCGTCCGAGCATGACCTTACCTTGGCGTGACAAGCAGTCGGGGAGCTCTGTATCGCGTGGAGGGATTAAGTGCTCTCGGGGTGTGCCGAAGGCGTTCGTTTGCACTAGCAAGGCGAATAGCCGCTGAGGAAGGTACAAAAGAGACGGGATATTGCGCAGGGCTGGAGTGTGTACTGGCATCTGAAACCGGCATCTGAAACCGGCATCCATAGCTGGCACGAATCGCGGCAAAGTGCTCATTTTTAGAAGTCGGCGCCTGGGTGCGCTGCTGTCTTGTCCGAGACCAACGCACTGCATCACGTCTCTTAATCCCCTACACGGTTCTACTTATATCGGAAACGTTGCGGCATCTTTTTTGTCGTTTCTGGAAAGGAAAATGCCAAATCAGCAAATACTGGCCGACCTAACGCCCTGAAAGTTATTAAGCTCGTGTTGAAATCTGATGCAACTAGGCTTATTTGGTGTGAACTCAACTTTTTGGGGAAGAATATGTTGTGATTAGATCAGAGTAAAAAAAAAAAGGCCGCCATCCCGCCCTGCGAAAGTGGATGTCCAGCGAAGCTGTGGAAACCACTACACATGCTGATGGGAGAGGGTATGAAATGTGCCTCGTCGTCTCGGCGGGTTTGTCACTTGCGCTCAGCTTCTATGGAGGCAAAGCCTGACGCATGCGCATGGCCCTCAGACCAAGTCAACAGTCTTTACCTGGAACAAATGGATAGGGGGGGTCCCATCGTTCGCAGGCACCTTATCATCAATCACGCGATATCGATGTTTGTTTTTTTTGTCGATTTTTTGAACGAATGCCGAGCTCTATGCCGTATGCCTGATTAGCCTGACGCATGCGCTCGGCTTCTTGTGTGGGTGCGGTTGGGACCCGCCTGGGTTTTTTGTTTACGACACGAAATTTTCCGACCGACGAGAGGCTAACAGCTTCGCTGTAAAATAGAGTCTGCGCTTAAACAGCAGCTGTTGTTCTAGCGCAGATTGAATTTTTGTTGCATGCTTGGCCTCGTCATTCACTAAATCCACATAATTGGCTATGCTGATTGGTTGTTCTGTGCCGTTGTTGTGAAGCTAACGTGTGGCAATTTCTTAGAGTGAAGCGCCCGAATACGCCATGCTTGTAACAACAGGTAAGAACGCTAAGGAACAAGTTGGCACTTGTCTTGGGCAATCAGAAAGGTCCCATTCTTTCCACAGGCAGCGTAGAAAACACCTGATCGTTTTGCATACGTTCTTGCGCTATCCATATGTTCCTATACGGACGAAAAACAAGGTGGCCTTATCACGCTCTCTTTGTATTCGTCGGGGAAAACCACAATGGGTCTAAATTGCCCACGATGTACACCGGGAAAATTAACTCAGCTTCAGCCAGGTGCTGTTTTATTAGGCGAGATACAAGTTGAGTTCTTTTCCGCGTGGTATGCATGAAACCGGTGGCGGTTGGTATTAGGGTTTGAATAAGGGCTGATATTTCGGCTGGTCGGTTTAGGCTCACTGCCTAATGATGCAACACCTGCTTCAGCCACCGAGAAAAACAAGCACAGAGACTTTTAATCCGTAGCATTGTTTGCCGAGCACCGCCACAGCCAGGGCCGTGTAACGCCCTGCATTTCCATAAAAATGCAGATTTCGCAAAGTTCCACCTGTAAATCGTTGTAATGGCGTAAATGGGCATAACTGGTCGAACGATATTTTGAAAAACTAAAAAAATAAGAAAAATATAAAATAACTATCGAAAATTGCGATTAATTTAATGCCCGCAGAAAGTTCCATATGTAATCGTTGTAATAGCGTAAGTGGGCATAATTGGTCGAACGACATTTTGAAAAACTAAAAAACCAGAAAAATATTTAACAATACAGAAAATTCCAAAACGTATACCGCATGTCATTTCCGGAATAATGCAGATTTCGTTGAAGTTCCACCAGTAAATCGTTGTAAAAGCCTAAATGGGCATAATTGGTCCAACGAAATTTTGGAAAACTAAAAATAAGAACATTTAAAAATAATTACGGAAAATGGCGAACCGTGTAACGCCCTGCAATTCCACAATAATGAAGATTAATTTCGTGAAAGTTTCACCTCTAATCGTTATAATAGCGTAATTGGAGACAATTGGTCGGACAGGATTTAGAAAAAAACAAAAAAAATTGGCTGAAAAAAAACTCACACTCGAGACAGGCGGCGTAAGAATGTTACGCATTAGTAGATAATTCTCTGAATTTCTGCAGAATTTTTTTGTTAAAACTAGTTTTGCTCCAGACAATGTGTTTATGTAATGTTTAGCTAAAATAAAGTAACAAAACAGAAACTTATTCTGCTACCCTTCCTTTGTTTGTGCTGTACAGAATTATGCTACAAGAATGTAGTCGTTATTGTTACTCATTTAGGTGTGTGTACATGAGTTATGAGTGGGTGAAACACTTTATTAAAACAAGAGGCCATAAAGCTCTTAAGAAAAGTTGGCATGGGGGTTGAGTTAGGTCCAAAATCATTCAACGCACACTGCTCTAGTCTTGGGGTCTTATTTACAATTTATACATCATTCAGTCCAGACAGTTATGGTGATTAAGTATGCACATTGAACGCCTAAATGAGGGCCAGCTGACGATACGACTTTGACAGGGTAAAAGTCGCGACAAGACGGGACACAAGAAGTGACAGTTACAAGGGACGAGCGCTCGTCCCGTGTATATGTTTGTGCACAGTTCCAAGTTTCCATGCACGGTTCCCACAGGAAACATTCAGGGTATTTATAACGAACAGACGTGTCCGTTAAAATAATTAGCAGAGTGTCATGCTTCTCTGCACTGATTTATCTGACGTGTCGGTGTTTATGAGAGGATAAGCGTACTGAGCCCGGTCGCATCTAAGGCCACCTCTGCACTATTTCGGGGTGCTCACTGCTCTGCTCAGCTTCGCCATATTTGGTCGTCAGGGAATATGTGGCGTTGATTTGCTCTGAGTTTATAGGCACGTTGTGAACGATGGTGGTAACTGAACCAGCATTTAAGTCCGTACGGCTTCGCGTGTTTAAGTCTACACGTAGAGCTTTCCCAACTGGGGAGTTGATAAGCCGCGCAATTTTATTTTAAAAACTGCTTGTTCTCTCTGCAGAAGTCGTCTCTCCCGATATATTAAACTGGCTGCATTAAGTCTGGTAGGGCGGTTAAATACAGCCAAGGTAGCCGCTTTACTGTTATAAGCTGAGCTAGACCACGTGCGAGCGATTGCCTGAACGTGGAAGTGCTAGAGCACGTGAAACAAAATGCTGCACCACTTTTTTTTTTTAGTTTTCCACCGAGTATAAGGTATGTGGAACACCGCGGATAGGCTCAAATGTAGTTTTAGCCGTACACTTGCCTGGACTTGCCCAGTGGAAAACCCGACAGATGGCACTTTACCCTCCTTCACTGCGCTGTTCACCTCCCTCATATTGCAAAATCTATTTCTTAAGGCTAGTAAGGATGCCGAATTTTATGCGCAAAATACAAAGCATCGGGCACTGCTGGGGCAAATTCTAAATTGTTCAGCCCAAGTTAATTTTCTTTACATAGGATTCGACTTACATTTCAAGCACGAATATATGGTTGTTCGACCATGTGCTTCAACGCACTCGGCGGCTGTCCCCAAAGTGCGTAGGCAATTTTTCGGACAAAAATTATCTTGATCTTTTTTGAGAATGAAGGATTTCATACGATAACCTAATCCGTCAAGTGGGAGCTAATTTATCGCCCTAATTTGTGCAAATATTTGTCGATAGTCAGCGTTTCATAAACAGCTTCTACGCCAAGCTGAACCCAAAGCCAACGACATTTTCCATAAGCAATACAGTTAAGTGGCCCAGTAGTCTGGTACGGGGCCATCGATGTTAGGCTCGTCGAGGAAGTTGACCGTCCGATTCCCGCTTGGAGCAGCTTCCATTTCGAAGAGGACGATCGAGTTCTTGTTCGGGTGCGGGAGCAAGAGCACGCCGGGGACGTACAGGGTGACCTGCCAAATACGAGGGAGGTCTTTAAACGGAAGGGATCAGGAAGGCACAGCATGAAACAATGTTCCCACGTACAGCGATCAGCACTTGCACAAGGACACAGCATGGCGAGAGCCCACTGCACAATAGGCTATGTGCCACACGGTCACCCATTCACCACGTAAAAAAATGAAGGATAAGGCTTGAAGGTAGCGAAGCTGTACGCAACTTTCACGACCATCACGGAGGTTTAACTCCACTATTGCAGCCGATTTGCTTTTTCTTCACTGCCGCATCGACCTTTACTCCATCATTGATGGTATAAGTGTGAGCTTCTCTCATATTTTGGAAGTGATAATCATGGGACATCCCCTTGGAGGGGCGTTCGCTATCGCATGCCTTTCTCCTCACGACCAAGTGTTTCTACGATTACGGTGAACGCTGGAGCTTTTTTTTTTTTTTGGCCAACCTTGGCCAATCTTCTTAAGTGTGTATGCTTGGCTTGACAAACGCGTGCCAGGGACGCTGGGCGGGAGCAGCAAGGCACGATCACACGAAAACTCATCATTTTCCTTGTTTTTTAACTGCCCAGCGGTCGCTCGAATCTTGGCAAATCTCCCTAACTTGGCATGCGTGGCTTGACGAACGTGCGCAGGGGACGCCGGGAGGTCGTCGTGAAGCACGCACTAGGCCTTTTTTTGGTTTTGTTATCGGCCTGGCGGTCGCAGCGAGGCCCGCGCTCACGTGCGCGTGCTCGGCGATTTCTTGGTATTTTTAGCTGCGGACACCAAAAATTAAGACTTGCTAAATAGCTTCGCTGTTAAAACGTTACCCACGCTTGCTCCGACGAAAAATGGCTAGATTAATCCAGAGTGGCGCACGAACTGAAAAGCAATAAGGCCTTGTGATTGACTGGTTGGTTTATGAACTTCGTAAATCGTCCCTACGGGAGCAAATTAGGACAGAGACCAGACGAGACAGGACAGGAGCAACACGTCCAGCTCTTCCCAGCTCAGATAACTCACATTCGTACTACCTGCAATCACCAGACCGGATACAGCAGCGCCTCTCTTCTCTTAGCCTATAAACCTGGATACGTTTAGACATGCCGTAGAATAAAACCTATCAATAAACCGAGCCAATTAAAGGGTACGTGCTGGCAGTAACAGAAACAAGGTGTAAGTGACACCGGAGCGTATACGAGGGGCGCGGTGCATGAGGGAAAACAGTTAAACATCGGTTGCAAAAAATGCATAAAACCTCCTACCGAAAAACAGCAACGATATCAAGCGGCGGTGAAGCTAAGACATGAAAGAAACCAACCTTTATGCGGGTTGCGTTTGTACAATGAGCATTCATGGCTAAAAACACTAAAACAAGCGAACAGCTGGCATAACAATGTGCAAACTCGGGCAAATAGAAAACATTACGAACGTAGGTTACCTTTACAATATAATCCTGTAATAAAGCGATTTCTGCCGTTTACAAGTGGACGAATGGCGCATTTAAGCAACCCATACCATTTGTTTTGTATTCGATTAGTCGATTTGATTATTTATCGATTATTCGATCATTGTTTAATTTCGTATCGACAAGCTTTGGTGCGCACACGCGTGGTTTTCAGGCTAGCTCATAGGATCCCCAACAGGTTTCGCATAGGTTCGGTGGAGCAACAGCCTCTGGCAACGGCGCTTCCCAAGTACTATACTTCACGATTCGGTTGCGGCACCACAGATGAGTTAAAAGATCCGACTGGTAATCAATAAATTGGGGGAACTGGGGCGAGTATAAGGTGTTCGAGGGCTGCGATAATCAACCAAGCACTGAATCTGAGCAGGAAACACTGTTAGACAAACAGGGCGAGGTTGCTGTTGTGCAAAAAAAGCTTCGTACGTTTTTAACTTTCCCAATCCTACTTTCCATTTCCCTACCCACAGGGCTTTATAGCCTCCTCCCTGAAATAAAGTCATTCATTCATTCATTTTTTTTTTATTTTGTCCCTCTCTCGCTTTTTTTTTTCCTTCGGCACTTCTGCAACCAAGATCAAGAGCTACATCGCATCGTAAAAGTGTAGCCAGAAAGTTCCTCCCCCCAACACAGTGTTTTCCATGTTTAAGCTTTATTGAAGGCGAGAACACGTATACGTACAGCTGGTCACGAATTGGTTTGGTTTGTAGCATTAGTTTTAAACGGCGCGTTTTCTTATCGTTGCTTACCTGTGGTCCGACGCTCGGCCAGTAGCGGCCCAGGTTGAAATTGTTGACGAAGGCGACGCCTTTGCCCCAGCCCGTAGGGTCCAGGAAGGTGTCCAGGGTTGGCTGGCCCTCCGGAAGCACGAAGTCGCCGAAAAATGCACCGGGAGCCGAGCAGTTCTCGTGGTGGTCTGTCTCCGAGGCTGATCCTGCTAAGGCGCTCGCAAGATACCCAACAGCCTGGCGATTGCTGAGCGGTAGCAGTTCCATGGTCCAACCAGTCAGGATGTGTTTGTCTAGAGTGACTTCGCCCAGGATTCCCTGCCATGCAAAGAAAATGATGTGCCTCTTTTCAAGCTCAGCTGTAATGAAGTCGCATTTCTTCTTTTTAATCATTCGGTAGTCTTCCAAACTTTGGCTGTTTTCATCGGTTTGGTCAGAGCAAAGTGCCGCCAAGCGTAAACGTTCATTACTTAAAGCGTCTGCGTTCTGTGAGTTGTAGGTTAAACAAATGAAAACGGTCTACTCAAAAGCACTTTATTTCCAGCTCAAATTTTATTTCTGAGCTTAGTGAAACGACCGAATTAGGTAAAAAGGACACGGTGTCTGTCTTAGACATAATCTGCAGTACCGAGAAACAATTTCAATAAATAACCAACGCGTGGAACGCCGGTTAGCAATGCATAAAAAGCTGTTCGAGGTGCCGCTCCATGCATTGCGCTTTTGGGGTCCCCTTGCCGCATCATATCAAAAAATACGGCCAGAAACCGAAACCGAACTGAGCAAAAGGAAACCAAACCAAACTTGACATCCTAGTTTATTAGGGTCACTTCGGTGTTGAATGGCTTAATGATAATTAGGGCAATTCCTGGTCTCAGGGACTTAAAACCTCCCGTGGTGCCTCAAGGGCTAAGGCGTTGTGCTGCTGAGCCCAAGGACGCGGGTTCCATCCCGGCCACGGTGGATGCTTTTCAGATTGAGGCGGAAAGCTAAAACGCCCTTGTTTCGAGATTTTGGCGCACGTTAAAGCATCCCTGGCGGGTGGTCAGAATTGATCTGCAACCCTCGACTACGGCTCGCCTCACAGCTCAGATGTAGACTCTACGCGCTAAACCCCGTAATCAGTCAATCACTCATGAGGGACTAAAAACTATTATCAGCATGGTACCTGCCTCTTTGGAAAAGAACTTGCGCTTTTTCTTGAAGCCTGTAGCAGTTTAAATTGTTTGCGTTACTCGTACTATTCTTGGAGGTGAATATGGAAACTTCCTCACACATTTCCTCTTTTGAGATATCTACCCTTGTGATCTCTTGCCAGTTCGTCCTGCCCATTTTGTCAAAAAAAAGCAACAACGAAAAAAAACGTCAACTCACCTTCATGTCGCGGTTGCCAGTTCCCACGTTAATCCGCCCAGTGTTTTCCACGACGACTGTTATGTTCTCTCCGGGCTTCACAACTACAGGCACAGTGTACACTCTCCTATCACTGCTCAGAACCGCCCGAGTCTGAGCCGTGAGTACGTATCCGCGGTCTTTTATTCCAGGCACCGTCAATTTGGCAGGGCTGCGTGCACGGAACGACACCGTTGTGGTGTACACCACGTAACCGTGAGCCTGCCCGAGTTCCTCGAACGTCAAGGGCTGCTGTGACGTCACCTGCTTCACATACCCATGCGCGCGCAAGTAGGCGAGCACGCTTTCCAGGGTCACGCACGACGTAAGTGTCGCAGGGCCAAGTTTAAGCTTCGGTGCCGGGGTCGGAAGGGTTCCGTTTGGAAGTGGAAGGTACCTCCCAACTACGTCCCTTATTCTGAAGTAGCTTTGCCTTGGATCTCCCGCCTCGGTCAGGGGTGCGCCGTAGTCGTAGCTAGTTGGCTGCGGAGGTGGGGTCGCTCCATTTGTGAAACCGAAATTGGTGCCGCCGTGAAACATGTAGAAGTTAACGGACGCGTTATAGCTCAAGATTTCTTCGAAAGTCTTCAACACCATGGTCTGGTCTACTTTGGCGTGCGGTTGAGCCCAGCCGTCCATCCAACCAGGGTAGTACTCCGCTACGATTAGTGGACCACGCTTCATTGCCTTCCTGATGATTGAGAACTCCTGCGCCACGTTCGCCGTCGACTGAAAGTCCGCCGCCGCTAATGTGCCGTCCACACGATCGCACTCGTAGGTGCCGGGGCCCGGGGTGTCCGTCCGGAACAGTACGACGTCTTCTCCGAGGTACCTACGTGTAATGTTAACAAGGTGATGCATGTAAGTTTGGTCACAGGCAGTGTACTGTCCATATTCGTTCTCCACCTGAACTGTGATGATGGGGCCACCGTTCTTGTAAAGGTACGGTTCTACCATGGGCAGCAACACGTCAAACCATCTGTCCACTGCCGCGATATACGATGGATCTGAAGTCCTGTACTTCATGTTGGGATTGAGTCTCAGCAGCCAATACGGCAGTCCTCCGTTGTCTCTCTCGGCGCATATGTAGGGTCCAGGCCGTAGTATAACCAACAAGCCGACATCCTTTGCCGTGTCCAGAAAGGCCTTAAGGTCGTAGTCACCGTCGAAGTTGAATTGACCGGGCTCAAATTCGTGACCGCTCCACTCGACGTAGGTTTGCAGCGCGTTCAGTCCTGCTAGTCTCATCTTTTGCATGCGGTCTCGCCAATACGCCTTCGGAACACGGAAATAGTGGAGAGAACCGGATATGTAGCGGAACGGCTGGCCGTCCTTGAGGAAGCGGTCGTTGGCATAATCGACTTGGAAAGATCCCGTGGCACTGACGGTTTGAAGCGTCACTAATGTGCAGACGATTGAAACTATCGGAAGCACCGAAAGAGCCATGCCGACGGCTCGGTGTTGTCTGTCGCCCGTGTCTGGCAAGTACGACCCAAGACGTTCGTCCGCTTATCGCCCGCCAAGTGGCTGCAAAGGGAAAAAGCAGTGGAGTACGTCGACGCGAAGATAATCCCGCTATCGTTCTACCCTTCACTAAAGCGAAAAAGAAAAGCTCTCTCCGTATTCTGGAGTGTGGTGTGATACGTTGTTAGTAGTGGCCGGAGTGTACAAACACTAAAATGATTCAGAGAAGTTCTATCCTCTGCTATGACATTTAAAAAGGGGTTTTCATATTACGTACCTGTGTTAACGAATGGCACCATCTGCGCAATATGTGACAACGTAATGTCCCTTTTCTCGCAGCAAAGACACTATACTATATGTGCTTATACACAAATGTTCCTGGGCTCTGGCACTTTAATTGTGTCTTGTTCCCCAAGTCAACGAAAGAACACTTTCACGTGCTGTGCCATTGCTTTTTACACAACGCTCCTAATTGCCTGAGATTTCGGCGCGTCAAATATTCCCATGTTATCTGTTCACGCACCGAGGGTGTGTATACAACTGCTTTCTAGCAATATTTCGGGTGCCAAATTGCATGACCCATAAGGTGAATACCGCGAAAAAAATAAGGTGAAATAAGGTCTTACTGTTTCTCGAAACATAACTGAAGCTGTCAAGCGCAACCGCATACAAATAACACATGACCAAAAGCAGCAGAATCTTGTCGCGATCTTTACGTCAAGTAGACACGCGCGTACAGTGCTATCAGTGCAAGGAGAGCATCGCTTGCACCTTTCAAGAAGATAGTCTTTTTTTTTAGACTTTTACTCTGTTTTGCGCGTCACAACGGACGTGTTGGCTAGTTGGCAGTCGTATATGCTAAAGGGATAATTTGACAAGCAAGCCGGCCTCCAACTCCTGTGACCCGACGGTATGAGCCAGCGTATTACTTTTACAGAGAAGCTGTTTGTGGCTAGTCCCCCCCCCCCCCCCCCCCCCAAAAAAAAAAAAAATCCGTCCGGGAACACAGTCGCGTCGAGAAAGAGTGTTTTAGCCTTGCGGCAAAGCCACTTCCTGGTAAGGGATCTGTAGCTCTCAATCTAATACATAGGTGTCTGGAAACAAGTTATGGTGAAGTTGGCCGCTAGGACGATTCGATCATTGCACCGAGTTTCACTTAGTTGTCTTTATTGTTTTGGCGCCCTTGAAGGTAAAAACGTTAACGTTACAGAATTGACTTCCACTCAAATAAAAACCAGCCCAAAAAGGAAACAAACCCGCCGCGGTGGCTCAGTGAATACGCCGTTGCGCTGCTGAGCACAAGGACGCGGGTTCGATTCCCGGCCGCGGCGACCGCTTGTCTAATGGAGGCGAAAAGCATAAACGCCCGTGTATTCGAGATTTTAGCGCACGTTAAAGATTTACCAGGGGGTCAAAATTAATCCGGAGCCCTCCACTACGGCGCGCCTCAACGCCTGCGTTGCGTCGGCGTGTTAAACCCTACAATAAATAAATCAAAGGGAACAAGGACCGAGAGAGGACGACGCGGACTGCGCTGAACGTCCAACTGGTTCTATTGCGAATTAACCACAATATATAGACAACCATCCAATCAGTGACCCAACTGCCATGAGTTGAAATTTTTAGTTCTTTTTAGACAACGTGCCATGCTGACGCTTGCCTCACCAAGGGTTAGAATTTGTTCCATTCCCGCAATTTCCTGAGACAGTTGTTTTTTACACTTCTTAATGTTGATATTGTTTTGCAATTCAGGCGAACAGTCATTACAGTTCAAACAAAGGCTTTCAAAAAAGCCTCCCGCATCTTTCGCCTCGCGGGCATTTTTTACATTGTTCGTGTGCTCCTTCAACCTGCCGTTGACGCATCACCGAGTTTGTCCCACGTAGACTTTTCCGCCCGTTAAAGGAATTTGGTAAACCACACCTTCTGTTCATTCAATGAAAGGTCGCCGATGCTTTGTGCAGCAGCCATTTGATGGGTAACCTTCGGGTCGGTCATTTTGTACAGTTTAGCAAGGTTGTGAGGGGCAGAGAACACAACATCCACGTCTTACCTCTGGGCACTTTTTTTCAGATTGTTCCAATCGTCATTACACGTTACTGGCTTGGTGCTCTTTTTTTTTCTTAAGGTTGGCGCCCGTCGTGAGCGCCAACGAGAGGCGAGCGGGCGGGAACGGCAATCGATCTGCTGGCCTTGAAAAGTTTTTATGAAGCTTAGCCTTACTATTAGGGAACGCGAGGCAGCTTCCCTGTTAACATCAGCATTCGCGACGTTAAGTTAGTAAAGCAGGACTAATCTTTTTGTTTCAGAAAAAAAACTCTGGTAGTACTTAGCAGGCTTTCTTGCGATTATGCCTTCACAAAAAAAAAAAAAAAAAAAAAAAAACCTTTCGGGCGCTGGTGCGTGTGTATACTCGTATGAAAGACAAAAACTACCACAAAAACTACCACAAAAACTACCACAAAAAGCATTTCCGCTCTGTCCACTTCAATCTGCAGAAGCTTGCATGGTTAAGGCACATTCCCACTGGCGATGCGCCTCGTCGCGCGACTAAAAGCGACGTCGCAAAGCGACGAGCCGGCCGTCGCTTTTCGGCGTTTTGCGACGGCGGAGCCGATCGCTCTCGGTCCGAATTCCCTCGTCGCGCGACGGCCCCGCAAAACCGGTAAGCCAATCATGGCCGCGGAGTAGGCTGACGTAGCCGGAAACGAAACGTTTCTTTACATCCGGTATGCAAACGCTGCGGGCGGGCGAGGACGAGCCGCCGCCGCCACCGCCGCTGGCTCGCTCGGCTGGCTCGGCCAGGCGGCCAGGCGCTTGGCCCGCTATCGCTGTACCCGCCGGGTCGGGCCGGCAAGCAACTTCCCGTGTGCATCGGTTCTTTGGTCAGTGGCTTCAGCGTGCGCGTGCACTAATCAACGAATAGCGTGGAACTCATCAGTGTGGAGAAGCGTGTATGGATTGTAAATGGAGCTAGGTGGACAGCGAGACGGTAGGTTGACTTGCAGCCTCTTCGTCTATCGGCGACTGGTAAACACGCGTAGAGTTCGGAGGCGTCAGAACGTTGCGCATGTGAAAAGAAGCGACATTTGTGGGCCGTGATGCGGGTGTTGTAACGTGAAAGCAAGCGTGTGCATTTCTTCGTGCAATAATATGTTGAAAAGAGCCTTCGTGAGTTTGTTATTTTCTGCTCCTCCCGCAACCCGCAAATGCTTTCGGCATTGCTCCAGGTTAGTAGCGTGTGTTTTAGTTTGATTTCTACTTGCTTTTGTCGCGTATTCTTTGACTTCGAATGGTTGACGCACCAACGAGGTCGTATGTACAAGTCGGGAAGCAGCTGCGCTGAACGCAGTCGCATCATCGCTCATCGCAAGTGCGAACACCACCTCAACGCCTCATCGCGCGACGCGCGCCGTCGCGCGACGAGACAAATCGCCAGTGGGAATGTGCCTTTAATGTTTTCCGTTTAGTCTAAATCTCAACTCTTGCTGTTGATGCGTAGAAAAATACAAAACCACATACGCCTGTCATTTCTTGCGCGTCTTTGTGTGGGCTATTTTATGACACCGTGAAATTAAACGTATTCAAGTGAAGAACGTATTTCCTAGTTCATCCATTGGAGTGCTAGCATCTGGAATGGTCTTCAAATGTTCTCTATCAACGGCTATCGCGGTGCGGAACGGGACCGTCGATGATGGGCGCATCCACGAAACTGACTGTCCTCTTGCTGCATGGTGGTGCTTTCTCGGTCTCGAACAAGAAGATCGTGTTCTTCTGTGGGTACGGTCGGAGCAGCACGCCGGGGACGTAAAGGGTCACCTGCATATAAGTAGATAGTGGACAGTTGGAATGTAGGTCTCGTAAGTAGTTGTTGCATCTCACTTGCGACTCACCTGAGGCCCGATGCTGGGCCAGTAGCGGCCCAGGTTGAAGTTGTTGACATAGGCAACTCCCTTGCCCCAGCCCGTGGGGTCCAGGAAGGTGTCCAGGGCGGCCTGGCCCTCGGGCAGAACAAAGTTCCCGAAGTATGCACCGGGAACGGAGCAGTCCTGGTTCGAACAGTGTGGTGACGATGAATGCGTAAAGCCATAGACAAGAGCGCCCACCACATCGGTTTTGGTAAGTGGTAGCGCCTGCATTGTCCAGTTTTTCAGAACCTCTCCATCCAGGGTGACATCGCCGAGAATTCCCTGCAATAGGCAAGAAAAGACACCAGGGGATTTTAGTTAGGGAACCCGGAACGCTTTTTTTTTTTACTTTTTTTAATCTAGAATGATTTCAAAATGTAGTCAACAACGCAACAATTAGTAAAAATGGGGATTAACAAAGTGTCTGAGTAAGAAATTACTGCTCTGAGCCCATTAATAACTTTAAAAAGTGATCAAAAATTTTTATTCTCTTTCATGGTCTTGGCGTCGTTTGCGGGATCCAGTGACGTAATTAGAGCGATGTTACGGCTCAAAACTGGAAGACGTATCTGACGCGACAAGCAAATCACATAGTGCCGCTGCATATGCTGGCGGTAACTATACTGCCACACTGCTTCCTTTCCAGCCATGGAGGAAAGAGCGAAAGAACATTACCAGTGTCTTGGGTTTCCGCGCCTTCCCACCAACTGACCACTTTTTTGTTTACTTGTCAATGTGGAGTTTCAGTGATTCTGGCCTGTTGTTTCGGTTGCGAGATATAGCCAAGGGCGAGTCTGGCATTCGAGAAGATAAAAATTCACGCATCTCCACGAAGTGAATCATGACGAGTGGGTGAAGCACTGGCGGTCGTTCTCACCGTAAATCACCCGTGGCATTGCCCACTCGCGCATGTAAATGAGTGACAACGCGTGTGTACAGTATATACAATTCCAATCCCATCAAATACAATCCGATCAAATCCAATCCAATCCAATCCATTTCAATCCAACCCAATCCAACCCAATCTAATCCAATCCAATGCTCCTCCCGCATGCGCAACATTGTGTACACGGATCTCATCAGGGGTCTCATCAAAAGCGTAAAAGGAGTGTAATCGTCATCGTTGACGACGAAACGAATGATACCAAAATGGCCTCTGCCGTGGATTTAATAGGACAGACAACCGAATTTTGTCGAGGATCTTTTCTCTATCTCAAATTAAAGGGCATCACTTCAAACATCTTTACCCGAAGCGGTTTTTCTGATAGCCCTTTGAACTTTTGAAATCGGAAATTTTAGATCTACCAACCATGCCATGCCATGTGGCAAAATACTTTTAACTGCACGTAAGGTTAAAAGAGGTATTTAAAAGCTTGGCCCTGTCTATTGGCGATGAGATGTTTCATTGGCGCCCCCTGGCTCTGACGTCACGTTAGGGACTCGCACCGCTGTCGTCTGCTACACTTGCGCCGCTGCTACACTGTGGTTGCGGCGCTGTGGTCGTCTTGTGAGGGGCAGCAAAGTCTAAGCTAAAAATCGCGCGCTTTGATCTTTTGGGGCATAAAAAAGCGTATTTCCAGTAATTCAGGTTTTTTTTTTCCAGCCTGTAGTAACTCTGAACAACTTCAAGCTGTATACCGCACAAGTTTGCAACAAACGAGGAGAGAGAGACCAACTTTAATCAGAGCATCGGTCAGATAATCGTGTGTAACTCGTCCTTTCTAGCTTATTTGCGAGGTTCAGGGCTCAGAGCTCCTCGATAAGTATGCAAAATGCGCAGGCTCCCCTAAATTATTTTCTAGATGTTCTTATGAAGACTCAGCAGTGCAATGCTATGCACCAAGCAGCGCGTTCCTACACGCGCATCGCAAAGCAGGAAACAAAGTGGTTGTCTTCTATTTATTTCGTTGTTGTTGACTTGTATCAGGTGAATGTTTTTTCTATGCCCAGCGCATTATTTTTTCTGTACCGCCACACACGTCTTATTAAGAGGTTTGGGGATGTTTGAGAGGCACACATAGTTCGTGTGGATATTTTATTCAGGCTGTAAGGCATACACTACCTTCTTCAAAAATTGGCTTTCGGTAAGGCTGCGTACAAGAAGGTGCATTTTCGTAGCGTGCGTTTATTCACATGCAAATGCAATGAGAAGGTTTGTGGTACGCCACCGCGAAACGGCGCAGACGACTTTGTCCAGAGTACTCGAAGGCGACTTTTTCGCCCCGAATTTCTATCGTAACTAACGAACTGAATCTCAACCGAAACAGTTATGACATGACTACGGTGTTCAAGGCTTGGTATACTCGCTGAGAAACACAAGAAATAGTGTACGTGCCGGTTTTCAGTATTATGAAGAATCACAACTGATGAATATCTCCAAGCAGCTACTTATGGTTTTCCAACCCGTTCAGGCGTAGAGAACAAATTCTGGCCTACTCGGGGTGATGTTCCACGAATTGAAGAAAATTACTCTTACTCTCTGTCCTGGACTGCGGAACCCGCCCGCTAGCTAGCTCGATTTTACTATGAAAGTTTTCTCCTACTCCACCTCCTTTTCGTACCCTTGAGTGCAGTGTTATACTATAACGCATATCTTAATATAGGGAAGGCATGGCTGTCGGAAATGCACCGAAATGTCCCTGAAGGCCTGAAGAAACATATTGTTACTGTATTTTTACCGTACATGTAACCCGTTTTGATCAATAACCCTCCATACTGGTTAGAAGCCTGCACCATCACGCGCCTATACACACCGTAGGTTATTTGGAACTCAACCTACATTTTTCACGCCCCATAGTGCATGTCGGCACACTTTCATGCTATGGCAACGTGAAGTGATGGGATACAATACTTTCGAGCGTTTGGCAAGGTTGCAAAAACTGTTTTACCTTACATACGATTACCAGGAATCGTAGTGCCTTCTGCCACAGCCGAGAGACCCGAAGGCCTGGAATTTGTTTTGGTCTTGCATTTTCGCTGTTGTCGGTTTTTAGACTCTGAATGTTGCCTTTGTTCAAAAGATTTCTGAATGCAGAAGCTGTCGCCTAGCTCCGACTCTCCACACTGGACCGGCTTCGCAGGAATGGGGACACGCCGGCAATGTTTCTTCCGAAGCGGTGTCGAAAAATGTACTGTAAATCACGCCTTGAGCTAGTGTATGATATTTTAAGTCTTTTATTATCATAAAAAGTTGCGCACACGCAAAATCTGGTGCGGACACACATCGAAAGTCAGCCGAACGCAAAGAAACAGGAGGTAGAGCGAGCCCAAGTGAAACAGACGTCAAATGCGAGAATCCCTAAGCCGACGTCACGAAGACGCCCTCCGCAGCGCAGTCCGTGGTCGCGCTCACCGCCAATAACAACAATGTTGTGCAACCTTTCCTATTCCTTTATGCGGGTTTTGAAGTATGCATTGAAACCGGCGACGTAGGGCCACGTTTAAACACTAAATGGCGCCACCTTTCGGGCTTCAGAAATGTTAGGGTGAAATTTGAATTATCTCCGCCCGTATATTAGAAATTCATTGCGGGTACCGCAGTGCACAAAACGCTGTCTAATATATGAGGTAGAGGGAGAGAGAAAAAACTTTATTTTGGAACGTGCGTCCGAAGTACTGCTTGGCTTCTGGTGGGGTTACATGGGATAGTCTAGTCCTGGCTTGTTTTTAATGCGGACTCACTAGCGTGGTCCAGTACAGTACTTGAAGCTCCTTGGCTGTGGGACCCACGCCTCCCAGCTAGAAGGCCGCTTTGTGCGGGGAATCGGCTGGAAGGGAGATGTCAGGGTGTTTTTATGTTTGGGCATTGCTAGAGGGCGTGTTCATTGTTGAGGAAGGCCGCAGTGTAAGCATTTTGGTGCGCCTGGAAGCCCGTCTATGTAGTGTTCTCTGTGTTGTGTTGTTAGCGTGCCGGTTTGTGCTCGTGGAATGAGGGCAGCGTCAGGGCAGGCAAATTTTACAGGGTAGGGGGGAGGGTGGTTCTTTTACCTCTGACGTCCTCTAAGTACTATCTTCGGGTGTGATGCATTTATCGGCGGTTCTGCTTTGGGCCGTAGAAGCGTGGCCAAGGTTTCGGAGTGCCCCGATCATGAAAAGCAGTTCAGGCTAAGGCGTGGGCCTTCTCATTCGCCTTTACACCTGCGTGTCTAGGGATCCAAAGCACAGCAGTGTGAAGCTAGGGGTAGTTTCGTGTGGCACTGGCGAGTGTGTAGCGCATGGGGGGGTCGGGGGGGGGGGGGGGGTACATATGATTCTCTCGTAGATTGCAAATTGCAGATTTGCTTTCCATGATGGCGATCAGTTTCATTTTGTCTTGGTGTGCTTCTAATGCGGTGACAATAACCTGAAGCTCTAGAGATGTCGACGATGGTGTCGAGGCGCACTTTGTCACTGCGGAGAAGACGTTGCTGTTAAAAGGCCTTGTTCCGATTTTGGTGTCTTTGTTGTTCGCATTGTCGGTGCAAACGACCGTTGTTCCCGACAAGGCAAATCGCTAAATAAGGAACACATTCTCCCCAAGTTAGCTGGGGGTATGCACGTCACAAAATCGGTTGTCTGTCCCTTTAAAAGAAATTGGGTTCATGTGGAATGTGAATACAGGTGCTCTAGCCACAGCCAAGCCAAGTCATTTGAAGCGAAGTGCTCTAGCCACGCTGCTAAAGCATCTCCCTACCACAACGAAATGAGAGTCAGTCTGATGCGGGCGCAGTGACACGTGCACGTGGCGGCACGTGCGCAGAACGGGTGCACGCTGGGGAGAGTTGCGTCTGTAGGGTGGAAGCTGCAGCGCGAAGTGCGACCACTGTGTCCGTCACAGTTTTCACAGAAAAAAAAAAATTCACGCAGCTCCAAAAATGAATCATAACGAGTGGGCGCAGCACTGGGGATCATTCGTACCGTAAATTACCCGTGGCAGTGCCTACTGCTGCTAAAACGATTTCCAATCCAATCCAATCCATTTCAATCCAATGCAATCCAATTCAATCCAATCCAACCCATTTTTATTCAATCCAATTCAATCTAATCCAATGCTTCTCGCGCATGCGCAGCATTCTCTCCAGGAGCTCTCTCTCTTCTCTCTCTCTCTCTCTCTCTCTCTCTCTCTCTCTCTCTCTCTCTCTCTCTCGCTTCTTTCTCTCTCTCTCTCTCTCTCGGTCTCTGTAATCTTTTGTGAACTTTTTTATTTTTTCTTGTTAACCTTTTGTGAACCTTTTGTTCGCAGATCTTTCGATTTACACAGTTGCTGTGCCGTGAGCACGGACGGCGGACGCCAGACAAGCAAGCATCGGCATTAAGGTGGTTCGCCCCTACAATGATGCACCCCTTTATCAAACGGCGACAATGGTTGGAGCTTTCTCGTGATGGATTCTTTGGATGGCCAATCCCACACTGCGAGTATGTGTCTTCTGGAGATGTCCACCACTTTTCTAGAATTCCCACCGCAACTTTCCTGTGTACACTCCGTAGGCCTAACTTTAGGGTTAGGGGTGCACGGCACGAATCGGCTCCTGCTGCTAGGCGTTCGTGTCGATTATGCAGAAATAACGCAAACGGATAGACGCCGGCTAGATAACGCGAGGGACACTCGTTCGATTCCGGCCACGGGAAGCGGTTTTTTCTTTGCCTCCACCCAGAATCATTCATCATCGCCGTCGGAGAAAGTTGGCTGTCCTCCAGGGCGCATTGGATTACAACGGCATCAGAGGACACGAAAGATTCACTTTAATAGAAGAAAGAGAACAAAACACGATGTAGCGGCGAAGAATTATTTGATAACCGCTGTAGCATAAGTTTTCAAACAACACAGGGAGACTTAAGTGTCGGAGGGTTCTTCATTCTAACCACCCGACGCCCCTTTCTTCTGACTTCATGATACTTCAACAGAGGAGGGTTGCATATATTTCAAGCACTTACACGTTTAAATGACATTTTTTTGTTATTCATTTTGCAAACGTACTCAGAGTGCTTATGATTGAAGAGATACGGTACGTGGTAATAGGAAAGCCACTTCTTACCATTTTAAAGAACCTTGAATGCAATGTTTCCTAAGGCAAGAATGTGCGGGGTAAGACGACACTAAACCACACTGGCAATGTTTCTAACCCCTCACGTATCAAGGTGGAATTTACTTAACTTAGTCGTCTTTGCGGATAAACTTCTCTGATGGCCAATCCTGCACCTGTGGAAACGTAGAGATATGTGGAATGAAAACTTATGCTTCCACAAAAACAAGACAATCATCAGCGACTTCAAGAAAGAAATAAGTTTCTCACGAGGACGCATATCAAGAGAGGCATCCGCAATCCTACTTGCTGGTCTCCACCTCGAAAACCGGACAGACAATTTCAACCTAATTTGGACAATATCGCACTCCGGCCTCGCAGGGAACCAGTCCACGCACGACGCCGCTCGAGGCTTTACCTTGCGTCACTAAGCAGAAGCTTTTAGAGTACCCGCACTCTTTTGTCATTGGTTGGTCGGCAACACGCGATATTTGTTTACGTATGGGCGCAGCCATTTTGTTTCTGGGCGTCTCTCTCTCTCTCTCTCTCTCTCTCTCTCTCTCTCTCTCTCTCTCTCTCTCTCTCTCTCTGCTGCGTGGGCGCTAGAGCGGCTGGTCGCACTCTGCCCGTCACAATCAGCGGAGGTGCCGTTGGGAGAGATGACAACACTGGAAGCCAGAAACAAAATGGCCCCCATGTGCTTCCGGGTGTACGAAGTGAGGGTACTCTGATCGTAGCTTATTTAGCGACGTTACCTGTACCGATTGACGTGACCGCACCTCCGACGCGGACATCGCCCCCATGTCGGGCAGAGACAGGCCTGCGTCCTACAGTGATATTGCATCTCATTACCGTTTAGCCTAGGCCCACTATCCACACGCGCATCGATCCCTTAGTAAGCGACTTACGGTTGTCTGGCAACTCCTATGAACCGCCGTTTTTTCAGTAAGCAATATTCGCGGCTATGGCAACCCCTACAGACCCGTGGCCCGCTCGTAACCAAACCCGATTGCTTATAGCTATTGATGCCCTGGGCGCTGATCCGCCGAATGTAATAGACGTAAGGAACGCGCGCGACTGGGGCGCATGTTTTGTAAATGTCCGCAGCCGGTCTTGAATGGACGTACAATCACTAACAATGGGCAGTGGGAGGCCTTGATGCTCAGTCCCGGACCGCAAGATCACCCATGGGCCGTCCAGCTGGCTGAGGACGCAGCCAGAGCCCAAGCGCTCACGGGAAACAACTAACCGCCATAGATGGCAAACTCACTGAAGTTTATTATCCCTTACCAAACTACAATTGTTACTTGGAGCCACAGAAAAGTCGCACGGGTTGGTTGCGCGAACGTGTAAGGACACCTCCTGAATAACAAATAGTTGCTCTAGCGACAAAGAGCACTCACGCCATATTCCAGGCCAGTGAACACGGGGGACGCAGAATAGTTAACTTACGTTTCATGTTGTCTGTTAGATCGCCGAAGTTTCTTCTCCCGGTGTTTTCCACGAGGATAAACATTGTTTCCCCTTCCTGCACCATCGCCGGAACGGTGTCCACCAGCGGATCGCTGCTTAGCACCGTTCGCGTCTCCGCCGTCAACACGTTTCCCCTGTCCCTTATTCCCGACACCGTCAGTTCGGCGGGGATTCTGGGGCGGAACTGCACTGTCGTGGAGTACAGAACGTAACCGTAGGACTGACCGAGCTCCTCGAAGCTAACGGGAAATGTAGACGTCCTTGACAGCCTGTGGTTTCGCTCATCAAACAATGCAAGCAGGGCATCCAACGAGGCACACGAAGCTAGTTTCACAGGGCCAAGATACAGCTTAGGCGCCTCAGCTGGCAATGGCTCGTCCGGTAGGGTCAGGTACCGTCCCACTACCTCCCGTATCTTAAAGTACGAATCCGTGGGGTCCCCGGCCTCGTTGAGTGGAGCCGCGTAGTCGTAGCTGGTCGTAACCGGTCCCGGATTGGCGCCGTTCGTGAAAGCGAAGTTGGTGCCGCCGTGAAACATGTAGAAGTTCACGGACGCATTGTACATCAAGATTTCCTCCAAAGTCTCTGATAGTTTCTTCTGGTCGAGCTTCGAGTGCGGTTTGCCCCACTGGTCGTACCAACCCGACCAGTATTCCGCGACGAAGATAGGTCCCCGTTTCATTGCCCTTCTCACAACTGAGAACGCTTGTTGAACGTTATCCCTTACGCTGAAATCAGCCGCCACGAGTGTGCCGGCCACCTGGTCGCACTTGTAGTTCTTATCCTCCGGATAATTCGTCCTGAAATAGTACCACGTCCTTTCCAAGGTGGCGCCGCATTATTCGGGTGAGCTTTCGCATATAACGTCTGTCGCAAGCGCTGTACTGTCCGTACTCGTTCTCCACTTGGACCATAATGATCGGGCCACCATTCTTGTAGAGATAGTGTTGCATCATAGGAAGCAACTTGTCAAACCAGCGTTTCACAAATGCCATGAAATGCCTATTAGAAGTTCGGACCATCCTGTTAGGGTCCTTACTGTAGAGCCAATAAGGCAAACCACCGTTGTCCCGCTCGGCCCCAATGAAGGACCCGGGGCGCGAGTACCACCAGCAGACCCACCTCCATGGCCGTCTCGAGGAAGCCCCTTGAGGTCGTAGTTGTCGTCGAAGTTGAACTGTCCCTGTTCAGGTTCGTGACCACTCCACTCGACGTAGGTCTGCACAGCGTTGAGGCCGGCCAGTCTCATCTTCTCCATGCGGTCTCTCCAGTACTCCTTTGGAACTCGGAAGTAGTGGAGGGAACCAGATACGAGGAGGAAGGGTTTGCCATCTTTGAGGAACTGGTTGTTCCTGAAGTCCACTTTGAAGGAACGGGTCCTTTTCGCGTTACCAACAGCCACGAGTATGCCTACGAAGAAGGCAAGTGTGACACACGACATGTTGCAAAGCTTGTTGGGGGTACGTGCCCGTGGCCAAATCGCGAGGCGAACTCCTTGATGTCTTCTTTGCGTTTTTTCAGCAGTGAGTCGGTATAAATTATCAGACAAGAACAGAGGTAGAGTTCACAGGAGCCAAAAGTAAAAGATGTTTCAAGCCACACTTTCGCTTTGCCGCATCAAGGGAAACAACTTGTCAAACCAGTCGTTCACTGCTGTAGGAAGTGTGGTGAATCAAGAAATATTTTAGCCTGTGTTCAATTATAATAAAAGCTGCTGGCGATCCCCGTAAACTCAAAATAGCGCTACCGTAATACTCCGCTAGATACGATGCACATGGTTCCCAACTTCCAGAGAATCACAGGCTAAGCTTAGAGAGAACTTTAGAACCCTACCTGGAGAACCTTATGACCAGTCGGGACAAATCAAATCATGCTAGACTTCTTTTTTTCTCGAGGCAGAAAGTCCCACACTTGTTCTCAGTCCCGATGGGAGGCGAACTGCATGCAATCATCCTGGCGCTTGGGGCGTGGAGAGAGAATAAATGGGGGAAATTTCCATTTGTGCGGGCCTTGTACAGGAGATCAGTTAACGACCAGTCTCGGAGGCACCGACAAGCTCGAACGAAGATGCGGGCGACGCCTCTTGAAGCGGGACATAACAAGTTGCAACTTCGCTATACAAACGCACAAAACAAAATAGAAAAACGGAACACCTGTCGCTCATTTTCTTATAGAGCTTTCCAGCCTCCGAGGATGCAACATAGGCGCCCTGTTCACCAATGCTTGCTTGGTTCGCTCCTTGTTTGAACGAAACCAAAGGCCGGAGTCAACGTTGAATGCACTCTTAGAGCTGTCAATGGAAATCGCCTGTTTTGCGCACATTGAACAATTCCAGGTTCTTATCAATGCAATCAAGCTCTTTTTTTTACAAGTCACTGACACGACACCGCTGAGCTAACATTTTGAGAAATTATTTCAGGCTTGTTTTTAGAAACCGTGTTTCTTCTCTCTCTGTCCTTCGTCACAGCATTCCCAGCTCATTAGCCTTCCATGGTGCTTGTTCGTTATTCCAAGTTCGTTCCGTAGTTTGGCAATATCGTGCAATACAATAATATGGCCGCCGCGAACAGGTTCGCAGCGGCCATCTTGTACCTGTGGTGATTGTTCGATCAAAGCAAGCTTGGTATTTCAACACTTACGAAAAAGCGTACTCGTCATCTTGAAGATGGCGCAACTTGCAACTGATTTCATTCTAAACGAGGCGAGAACATATTTCCCCGTGACAGAATTATGGGACAGATATGAAAGAGTCCCGTGGCTCCAAGGCCGCTTTGCAAATATTATACATAGACTGCTCATCATACCTAACCATAGTTCGTGTCATCTGCCTTCCCGTGGCAATGTATGCTATTAGGAGCACAATAACTTCAAATTCCTGAAAGTGGAGAAGGGACCGATACCACGGTTATACATCAGGCTTGTGAGAGCCAGATAAAATGGTTGCAGACATGCTGCAGAAAAAATGGTTTTTCAAAAAACAGTACCTTACGCGCTGTAACCGCAATATAACGGGAGCTTACACACTCTTTGATGTTCCGACCTACGAGGCATGACCCGACCATTAAATGACCTTTGCAAACTTCGAACATCGTTACAAGAACGGGATGTAGTGGGCAGTGGCACACAGCGCTGTGAAAGCATCACTGAGGACGACGACAACGCTCAGACTGATGTTCCGACCTACGAGGCATGACCCGACAATTAAATGACCTTTGCAAACTTCGAACATCGTTACAAGAACGGGATGTAGTGGGCAGTGGCACACAGCGCTGTGAAAGCATCACTGAAGACGACGACAACGCTCAGACTGATGTTCCGACCTACGAGGCATGACCCGACAATTAAATGACCTTTGCAAACTTCGAACATCGTTACAAGACCGGGAAGTAGTGGGCAGTGGCACACAGCGCTGTGAAAGCATCACTGAGGACGACGACAACGCTCAGACTGATGTTCCGACCTACGAGGCATGACCCGACAATTAAATGACCTTTGCAAACTTCGCACATCGTTACAAGAACGGGATGAAGTGGGCAGTGGCACACAGCGCTGTGAAAGCATCACTGAGGACGACGACAACGCTCAGACTGATGTTCCGACCTACGAGGCATGACCCGACAATTAAATGACCTTTGCAAACTTCGCACATCGTTACAAGACCGGGATGAAGTGGGCAGTGGCTCACAGCGCTGTGAAAGCATCACTGAGGACGACGACAACGCTCAGACTGATGTTCCGACCTACGAGGCATGACCCGACCATTAAATGACCTTTGCAAACTTTCGCACATCGTTACAAGACCAGGAAGAAGTGGGCAGTGGCACACAGCGCTGTTGAAAGCATAACTGAAGACGACGACAACGCTCAGACTGATGTTCCGACCTACGAGGCATGACCCGACCATTAAATGACCCTTTGCAAACTTCGCACATCGTTACAAGACCAGGAAGAAGTGGGCAGTGGCACACAGCGCTGTGAAAGCATCACTGAAGACGACGACAACGCTCAGACTGATGTTCCGACCTACGAGGCATGACCCGACCATTAAATGACCTTGGCAAACTTCGCACATCGTTACAAGACCAGGAAGAAGTGGGCAGTGGCACACAGCGCTGTGAAAGCATCACTGAAGACGACGACAACGCTCAGACTGATGTTCCGACCTACGAGGCATGACCCGACCATTAAATGACCTTTGCAAACTTCGCACATCGTTACAAGACCAGGAAGAAGTGGGCAGTGGCACACAGCGCTGTGAAAGCATCACTGAAGACGACGACAACGCTCAGACTGATGTTCCGACCTACGAGGCATGACCCGACCATTAAATGACCTTTGCAAACTTCGCACATCGTTACAAGACCAGGAAGAAGTGGGCAGTGGCTCACAGCGCTGTGAAAGCATCACTGAAGACGACGACAACGCTCAGACTGTCCCATAACCTCGGGGTTCGCTCCCTCTATCGTGCCCGCCCACAATGTCATCGCTTCATTCTCCTTGGTTTGAGTCGTTCGTCCGGCTGCCGCGTAACAATATCACGCTGGTATCTTTCACTTCAGGACGTTTCGGAATTAGTTGTTGGTCTTGCGCTTCTCGTAGTACAGTTCAACCTGTATTTAACGAACCTCCATGCAACGAATTCTTGGATTTGACGAAGTTTTTCGATTCCCCATTTCCAGCCCCATTGAAACCCATGTGTTTGCGACTTCTATGTAACGAATGCGTTACGACGGCTAACCTTGGTGTAACGAATTCGCTACGCTCATGACGCATTCTTTTTTCCACTTTTTCTGGAAAATTGGCTGGAGAAATGCACTAATTTTGCGACCTTCGCCCGCGCCGCAAACTACGAAGCGTTTCCAGTGTCAATGCGGTGTCGATTACGTGCAAGTCTCGAGTCTCCACTGATCGGTCGTGTCGGTTTATCGGTGATGAGTTCTGCCTCCAGAAAACTAAAGTTTTGTCTTTTCAAGACAAGCTCGCGATTTTAAATACCGTCTCCCCCAGCGAGAAAAAACGTCGCCGCCGGTACGGTATCCCAGCTGGCACCCTCTCAACAGTTATGAGTGCGGAAAAGAACATCTTTCCTGAAAAGCAGCCCTTTCAGCATATGGTCGGTCCTTCAAACGGGTTAAGGCACCGAAAATTGTCAAAGGGCATAAGTGCTAGTTAAGCTACGTTTGTCAATACGGGTTAATTTACCTTGCTTCTTTGGTATGCTGTGTAGAGACTAAGTTTGCAATGGGAAAGCAACATGCGCAAATTACACGGTTTTCCACTGTGAAATAAATCCTTAGGATGAAGTTCTCCATCCGAAGCATTGACGGACTCTGACATCACTGAGGTCTAGCATTTCGATTGATTAATTGTAGGGTTTAACGCGCCGACGCAACGCGGGCGATAAGGCTCGCCGTAGTGGAGGGCTCCGGATTAATGTTGACCACCTGGCGATCTTTAACGTGCGCCGAAATCTCGCACACACTACCGCTTTTGCTTTTCGCCTCTATCAGAAAAGCGGCCGCCGTGGCCGGGAATCGAACCCACGACCTCGTGCTCAGCAGCGCAACGCCTTAGCCACTGAGCCACCGCGGCGGGTGGTCCAGCATTTTGGTTTCGTTCCTGCTACGCTCGCGCGAGTCTTAACTCGAAGCCTGCATGTAACAAATACCTAGATGTAACGAAAAATTGCGAAATTTTGTCAACTTCCTTATATCCGGGTTAAACTGTATACATATCTTGCTTCATCGAACATAAAAGTTGTTGCCCGTGGCACCTCCTTAACGACAAAGTTCGTGTGTGTGCGTGTCTGCAAGTCTTTGCGCGTGAACGTATTTGTACGTGCGTGCATTGTGCGTGGAGGCGTGTGGGTGGGTGTGTCAGTTGCGGGCGTACGTGCGGGCCTTTGCTCCCGTGAAAGTCCCGAACGCGATACCGTCAAACGATGTTCCCCAAACTAGCCCGGCACTAAGCTTTACTTGAGTCTGTTAGTGAGGTTTTTTTTTTGTGTGTGTTTAAGATATGGGGGATGGGCGGTGGTGGTGGTTGTTTTTGTGTGGGATTAGGCGGGGTGAGCCAGGCTGGATATGTCGGCGATTGCTCCGCCCGAGCTCCTCTAATTAGTCTATTTTAGGGTCTTTCACCACAAGTTCGCCAGTTCCGTCTCCTTAAGAAAGCTTAGGCGTGTAATCTCGCTGTTTTATCGAAGAAGAGTGCATTATCACTGCTAGACAAAACGTCTCTAGCAGCATCAATTACTGAAAGCGATGACAGCGCTGAAATGGCCCTTCTATACCAACAGACCTGTAGGCACTTGGGGAACTTACAGAATTTTCATCAAGTTGAAACGCTTTTCCAGTGAGCCGAAGTTTGTGGAAGGAACCGCAATTGCGCGGTAGTTCCATGGAAATCATTTCTGTCCAGCGATCATGAACTCTTAACGGTACGTTTATGTCTGGTTTTGACAGCCCACTACGAACAAAAAAAGGACGGGTGTGAAGACGGTTTGTTGCGAGGACGTAAAAGACGACTCAAGGTATATACAAGCTGCGGACTATAAAAAATTCTCGCCGGAGGGAGAAAAGGAGTTGGGCAGTTTTCTCAGGTTATTTTTTGTTGTTGTTGTTGTTATTTGTGGAAGCACGTGTTTCAGTTTTTCTAAAGCGTAATGATTCCGCTCTTAATGACTGGCCTGCTGTTATGGAAGATGGAGTGTAAAACGTTATTTTTATAGACATACGTGCGCAGCGAGCATGCTTTTTTTATGCGCAACCAAAACTGGCTCAAAATGTTTAAAATAATGTGGATGATCTTTGTTTCATAGGAATCGGTAAAGCACCAAAGTGAAATGTGCCTTCACATGAGCATTTGAATGTTTATTGTGCATCGATGTGAACTTTCACATCGGAATTTGTATTTCGTCGGTATGGAACCGTTAGACGCATCAACATTAGACGCTAGATAACACGCGCCTGAGCATTGCGTAAATCCGATTGAAACCCCAGGAGCTGGCAAATCGTCCGAACGAAACCGAACGGGTTGTCAGCGAATCGCTTCGTGAAGTCACGGTCCGCTACACTGAAAGGAGCATGATTTGCGGGTCGGCAGCAGTCTTGTGGGCGTGCTTGGCGAGCACAGTACGATGTACCTATCGCCAGACGCATATGAAGTCGCCGCCGCAGATCAGCTGATTGCCAGCCGCCGCGCTCTGATGTCAGAGGTGAGTTGTTTTGCCGAGTGTGAAACAATTAGCCCACGCGAAAGCCAGCGCTAAATCGGCGTACGCGTGAAACATTTCCCCAAAGAAATTATTCGCTTTTTGTACTCAGCCACGCATTAGAGGGCACCTACCAGACATAAATGACGTCAGTGGATACGGTGCGGGTGCACTTCCGTCAACATCCGCGGCGGCATCCAACTGCATCGTCGGACTTATGCGCGCCGTCCGCAGCCGCGGTTTCATCATCCGGTGATGCGAAGGGCTCGAGGGCAGGTAGAGCGCCACCACAAATGTGATTGTGATTAATAATATGTCTGTTAACGGCACAACCGATAATCGGGTTGAAACGCAGCAGACGATGGATGCTGGTGTTTTTTTTTTCCTCCGAGATGCGGGTGCACAAGCGCATGCGCAGGCACGGTGGCCCCCAGACGTGGCGGTTTTCAGTGTTGCCAAGTGAAGAAATCGCCGGCTAAGCTTTTCAATGCATGCCACCTGCAGGAGGTTTATATTGCCCCCGATAAACGACCACAGGAAACAGAGCTTCAAAGTCTCATTAACCAGCTCCAGCAGGCGACTATAGAATAACCAGCATAACTAGGGGACTACAATATCCACTATCCTCTTTGGGGCTGCGAGGAAAAATGCTTGCAAGAGGGCGAATGATCGAAAAAATCCCGCCATCTCCACGAAGTGAATGATGATGAGAGGGGCGAAGCTGAAATGCTTATCGGTAAAACCGTGAAACATTCGCCCGCACATCATATACTCGACACGTCAAGCTTACCACCGCTCCGTTGACAAGCCCGTCGACGACGTCGATGTTTGTGGTGATTATCTAGGGTTTGTTTGGGACGATGAGAATCTCCATGGGAAAGTTGGCGGATTCGATGTGTGACATTTTAGCCACCTTGGCCGTCGCCTTCTGCAGACCGTCTTGTGTCGCGTACCCCCGGTGCGTGTCTTGAGCTCGCAGGCGACGAACGACAACCTCTTCTTCTTCCTCTCCTCCTTGTCGGGTAGCAACGAACGCGTTGAACGTGTTCACCTCTTCGGCCAATCTTTGGTTGGCCAATCCCTAGGGGGATCCTGCCACAATCATCATTAATGTGCCGGATACAGCAGCAACGAGGGACTGGACAGGGCCCGAGCAAGAGGAGCTTCGCCCCTAAAATTGTTACTTTCTACTGAAACATGCGTATGAAATGGCAAGAAGCCGACATAATTTATTCCCACGGAGAAAACATCCACTTCTGCTAACCTTTATCCACAGTAACACTGGCACGCGCTGGATGATCCTTACAGGAGGGATCGCTTTCTATTCATCCTAAAAGAAAACGAAACCCGACACACGTTCAGACAGCGTGCCAGGTTGTAAAAATAGCATAATTTGGATCAACTTCTCGAAGCATTCCTATCTTCCACGTGGGGATCTATATTCACAAAATATTGACGGCAAATATCGTTTTTTTGTTAAGACGATAGTCTTTCTTGGGCTACTTACACCCAGAAATTTTGGTCTGTATGTCGTCTGTCTGTCTGCCTCTCCCGATTCAGCAACCCGGTCAAAGTGAAACTAAATCTCCGATATAGTCTTATATACAGCCAATTCTCAAAGATTCAGATTTTTCAAAGATTCAAAGATTTTATTTCCTCAGAGACGAGGAGGCTGGCTAGGACTAAAAAATACGAAGCCTGACAGAGAACAAGTTGGAAATTCTAATGTCTGAGTTATAAAAATACAAGCAACATGTAGAGCAGAAGACATTAAAGAACAATATGGGAAAGGTACAGTAAAGTACATTAGAATACAAAAGAGTAAAGTAAAACAAGAGTACAGGTGGACAATCAGAGTAGAGCTATGATTTAGTTTTCAAAATAGACACAACTACAAAACCTGCGCATTAAGCAACTCTAAACAACATCCACAGTTCCAGCCATTGAAGCAGATATTCTTATTTAAGAGGTATTCTTTCGCCTGTGTTTTAAATATGTTTCTACTGCATTTGAAATCAGTGTAGTCTCCAACTTTGTTGAGTATGTCGGCGCATTGAAACAGAAAAGACTGCCTGCCGTAGTTGGTTCGCAATTTCGGTGTATGAATTTTGGCACACCTTAAAGCGTATATACTGCTATCGTCGTTATGTTTGCCATGGAGATTTTCTTCTGTATGTAAAAGCTTCATATAATAAATTTGGTCAGCCTTAAGCATATTGTACTGAACAAATAGTGGACCCGTTCTCAAGTCGGCATAGCCCATGAAAATTGGCAAACATACGGAGAACTCTTTTCTGCAAGAGGATCAGCCGTTTGTAATTTGTTTTGTTTTTGTTCCCCACGCTAATATCCCGTTTTGAAATTTCAGTGCCTAAGTGTTCTATATGAGGATGCCAAGATAATTCTTCATGAAACCATACTCCTAAGAACTTCTGTTCGTTGACTTGGCTGATCATATTGCCCCGATATTCAATATGAATACCTTGATCTATCTTCTTATTAATTGGTCTAAAAATGATATAGGTAGTCTTCGATGCGTTTAGCTGTAAGTTATTTTTGTGCAACCACTTTGACAACATTTCTAAATATCTATTTACTTCATACTGTAGTTCTCTTATACTGCTACCGGAGAGAAATATGTTCGTGTCATTTGCATGCATGGCTATCTGGGTGTACAAGGTATGTTTGGAATATCATTCACATATATTAAGAATAACAATGGTCCCAGCTTTGATCCTTGCGGAACACCCTGTTCTATTGCCAATAACTCCGATAAAACACCATTAAGTTCAACAAATTGCTCCCTATTACTTAAATAGCTCCCTAATAGGTCAGCCGCTACTCCGCGTATTCCTAATTTTTTTTGGTTTTCTGAGCAATATTTCATGATTGATAGAGTCAAATGCTTTTTGTAGGTCCAAGAATAACCCGAGTGTAAATTTCTTTCCCTCTATAATTTCTATTATAGTGTCCTTAATATTAAGTAGAGCTTCCTGCGTTGACTTGTTTTTTTGAAAGCCGCATTGATACGGTGAAATGACCTTGTGTGTGTTGAAGAAGTTTGTTAGTCTATTATGTATTACATCTTCAAATATTTTTGAACATACAGTCAACACAGAGTTTGGCCTGTAACTGGCACAACTAGTCATCGCCACCACCTTTGTGAATTGGCCTAACTCATGCTACTTGGAATTTTTAAGAAAAATCTCCATTAGATAATGTCAAATTAATCATAAAAGCTAAAACTTCACTAATTTCAGGGGCGATGTGTTTAACAGGAAGTGGTGCAATACCATCGATGCCAGATGCGACGTTGTTTTTAAGTTTAAGAATGAAAGTTTGCACCTTGCTCCCGTTTGTCGGAAGTTGTGACTGTTGCAGTATAGCGCTACTTTTATGTTAATCGACTTCCGAAATGTAAGCCCCTGCTTTGATGAAATGCCTATTCAGTGCGATTGCCATTTCGGCCGATTCTACCCGTCTACCGTTCAAAAGAGCAACATGCGACTGCGTGTTCTTTTTGCGGCCCGTTATCACATTCACTGTTTCCCATATCTTTTTTTAATCGTTACGTATATCTTCGAAGAGGCGTTCATAGTATCTGAGCTTAGCATTTTTCAGGCCGCTCTGCAGTTTGTTTCTATATTTTTCTAATTCTAGAAGCAGGTTAGGGTCACGGGTTCACACAAAAGAGTGATACATTGAGTTTTTACATTTAGTTCGTTTAAGAAGTTGTTGATCTATCCAGGGCTTTCGCACCTTTCGGGAATCTCTTTGTTGCGCCATTGGTTGAAATGCCAAGTCGTGGCATGCTAGTATGTACCTCAAAAATAGGCCACAAGCTTTGTTTGAGTCGTTTTGAGCGAAAACTTCCTTCCAATCGAAAACTCTGACAAGGTCTCTAAACTGCTCCAGTCCCCAACTGGTCATTGTACGCCGAAAAACTCTTTCACAACTATTTCCGCTTCTAAACGTCTAAGCGTATAAATTCTATACGTTTAAGTCCACCTTTAATGTTCATACTTGTCAACATTGTTGAACAAGAACAGGACATTACTCAAATATAAGGCAGAAAATCAATACATGAGTGATCTTTGCAGTGTTTCTTTATAAAAAAGTTCACGGATGGTTGGTTTTTGCGTAATGAAATGTTACATCCACTAAAAAAAAAAAAACACTTCGTCGCATGCTGTCGCCTGCGCCACTGTAGCTTCTGGCGACATTTTAAGAAATCAAACGGCAATAGCAGCAAAAGGTTCTACTAGTAAGGACGTTCTGCTTGGAAAGCACGTGGAGTATGGCAAAGGGGTTCTATAAACGTTGCAGTAGGGCGCTTTGATATACGTGCGTCTGCGCCGCACGGCAGCGCTGGCATCGAGGCACCCGCACTGGAGCTAAGAAACGCGGTAAATGTAAGTAGACTTGAGCAAACCTCTAGCGGGCTTACCTTTGGAGGAACAGCGATGGAAGAGGAACAGCATGAGAGGTGTGCGGGAAAGTGAAGGGAGGGCATTTACTTGGCAAATGTTGACAAAGACTATCGTCTTTCGACGACATTTGCAACGAAAAGAACAGATAAGCGGCCAATTTTTTTGAAGACCCGATCATTGATGCTACAAGTGAATGTACTCGATGGATTTCTAGCAATCCAAAAGAAAACTGATGCCTTGGTGGAACGAGGACTTCCGAAATGCAAGCAAAGAAAGAGAACGCTGCATGAAGAGTCCTTCCGTAGTTCCCCTGCAGGATGAAAGGCTGCGTGAACTTCAAACGAATCAAATTGCTATTAAGACGGCGAGTTGCTACATCATTAAAAGGATAAGCCGCGCAAATCGACTAAACACAAGGAGGAGGGCAGAAGAAGACGCAAGGATGTGTTTGTTTGTAATTGTGTTTTTGTGTTTCGCCATTTTGCGCTGTTTTTTTTTAAACAACTAACGCGGATAGCAAAATGTGACAACTGGCAGAAAAGCTACAGGAAGCATAAACTCGTACATGGATCCAAAATGAATAACGACCTCAAACTGCACTGGAAAGCTAAAATTGAGGCTAGATAGTGTTCATATATGCGTCGATTTCAAAATGCACGTTGAAAATGGGCATTTATACGCATTTACACGCATTTAAGCCCAAACTAAAAAATAGGCATTTGTACGCACTATAAAGCACAAGCCCTTTTAAATCTCTAATTAATGCTCAGGTATCAAAATGGCGCGAGAGGAGCGCAAGAAATAGAATAGGCATTTGGCTAAAATCCAGTCTCTGTTCATAACCCTCCCCATTCTTAAGGAAATTTCGGAAGTGGCTCTTTATACTTTTATAGTTTAATATACTTTTTCGCTGCTATCATCAGTACGTTTTTATACCACCATAGCGATGACACTTTTGGCCTTAGATATGCCCCTGCGCCATAAAAATCCGCCAAAGTGATAACTTACTTTCACGTTGTCCGTTAGATGAGCGTCGTTTCTTCTTCCAGTGTTTTCCACGAGAATAAATAGTGTTTCTCCTTCCTGCACGATCACTTGCACTGTGTGAGTCAGCGGATGGGCCCCCAGCACCGCTCGCGTCACCGCCGTCATCACGTATCCCCGGTTCCCTGATTCCCGGCACCGCCAGTTTGGCGGGGCTTCTGGGGCGGAACTGCACTGTCGTGGAGTACATCACGTAACCGTAGGCCTGACCGAGCTCCTCGAAGCTCTTGGGATGCTCAGAGGTCACTGGCACGACGTCCTTTCTGTCTCTAAAAAATGCAAGCATGGCATCCAACGGGGTAAACCATTCCATTCGCACGGTTCCGAGGCCCAGCTTAGCCGCCACAGCTGGCAAAGGCGCGTCCGGGATGGGCAGGTACCGTCCCACTACCTCCCGTATCTTAAAGTACAAATCCGTGGGGTCCCCGGCCTCGGTGAGTGGAGCCGCGTAGTCGTAGCTGGTCGTAACCGGCCCAGGACTTGCGCCATTCGTGAAAGCGAAGTTCGTGCCGCCGTGAAACATGTAGAAGTTCACGGACGCGTTGTACCTCAAGATTTCCTCCAAATTGTCCAATAGTTTCTTCTCGTCGAGCTTCGAGTGCGGTCTGCCCCAGTGGTCAAACCAACCCGACCAGTATTGCGCGACGAAGATAGGTCCCCGCTCCATTGTCCTTCTCAACACTGAGAACGCTTGTCGAACGTTGTCCCTTATACCCAGATTTGCCGCCATTAGTGTGCCGTCTAGATTGTCGCACCTGTAGTGGTCATGGGCCGGATAATTCGTCCTGAAAAGTATCACGTCCTCTTCAAAGTGGTATCGCGCTAATCCGGCAAGCCGTCGCATATATAGTGTGTCGCAAGCGCTGTAGTGTCCGTAATCGTTCTCCAGTTGGACCATAACGATTGGGCCACCATTCTCGTAGAGATAGGGTTGCATTATGAGCAACAAATTGTCAAACCAGTCTTTTACTGCTTCCATGAACTGCTTGTCCGAAGTTCGGACCCTCATGTCGGGGTCCACTCTGCGCAGCCAATAAGGCAAACCCCCGTTCTCCCGATCGCCGCCTATGTAGGGCCCGGGGCACAGTACAACCAGCAGACCCACCTCCTTGGCCGTTTCCATGAAGAGCCTGATGTCGTAGTTGCCGTCGAAATTTAACTGTCCCTTTTCAGGGTTGATGACCACTCCACTCGACGTACGTCTGCACAGCGTTGAGGCCGGCCAGTCTCATCTTTTGCATGCGGTCTTTCCAGTACTCCGCTGGAACACGGAAGTAGTGAAGGGAGCCGGATACGAGGAGGAAGGGTTTGCCATCTTTGAGGAACTGGTTGTTCTTGAAGTCCACTCTGAAGGAACGCGTCTTATTCGAGCTACCAACAGCCACGAGTATACCTACGAAAAAGGCAAATGTGAAACAGTTGCCAAGCTTCTTGGAGGTGCCCATGACCAAATCGCGAGATGAACTTCTGGGTGTTTTCCTTGCGTTTTTTTTTTTCAAATTCCGAGGTTAGTGCGCAAGCAGTGAGTGGGGGTGAATTATCAGACAAGAAAACAGGCGGAGTTCACAGGAAACAAAGGTAAAAGATGAGTCCAGCTACACCCGAACCTTCCCACAGGTGCGCCGATTCTAGAAATACTTTAGCGCTGTGTAAAATTAAAATAAATTACAGTTGTTATGCCTTATAAACTGAAGGGAAACACAAAGGTACTATTCCGCTGTAGATAGTGCACAAGGTTCCAAACTTCGGAGAGTCGCACTCAACATTTAGAGAAATCACCCGGCCTACAGAAAGTTATCACCAATTCGGACACATCAAGTCCCGCTAGACATGTTTCTCTTGAGGCAAAAACATACACGCGTGCTCCCAATCTCGATGTAAAGCGAACTGCATGCAGTCCGTCTTGTGCTTGAGGCGTGGAGAGAGCATAATTGGTTTTAATTTCCAATTGTTTGCTCCTTTACGAGATATCAGTTAACTGACCACACGCAGATGCGACGCCTTTTGAAACGTGATATAAGCGGTTGAAACTTGGCGATTAAATTTAGAGAAGTAAACAACAAAACTAAACAACTGCCGCTCAATGCTTTTATAAATATTTGGGCTTACAGAGGCACCCTGTTCACCAAAAGCTTGCTCGGTTGGCTGTTTTGTTTGATTGAAACCAAACCGTGCAATACAGACCTCCATATTTTGCGCACGCCGAAGAATTCAGGGTTGTTGTAAATGCAATTAACTTTTTTTTCCAGAATCAAGTTAACAAGACACCGCACGGCTAAGATATTGAGAAATTATTGCATCCTTGTTTTCAGAAAGCTTGTTCATTTCTCATTTCTTCTCGAGGCCGCTTCCAAGAAAGTGAGGAGTGTGAAATGTGCGGCCCGCCGGAGACGATACGCCACGTTTTATGCCAGTAACTACGCTACTCGCCTGAAAGAAAGAAGCTGTCGTCAGCACTGAGAAACCCAGACTCTCGGCGGCCATTTTCAGAGGAGAAGATTCTGCGTCACTGGCCTTCTCTGTCAACCGCTCAGAAAGCGACAAAAAAAATCTGATGCTTTCTACGGGCGACGAACTTAAACACCAGACTATAGACTGAAAGCCTCCAGTGTCAATCAGTGAACTTGAACGTTTAGTGCTTCAGCGCTGGGCATACCTGTATGCTTCAATTTTTCTTCATTTTTTTCCTTTCTCTTTTTTGCCTATGTACCCTTTCCTTCGTGCAGGATAGCAAACTAGGCTTTAGCCAGGTTAACTTTCCTGTCCTCCTTCTACATACATCCTTCCTTCCTTCCTTCCTTCCTTGGTGAGTTATCTTCCGCTGCGCTTATTAGTTGCTCCAAGTTCGCGACGTGGTTTGTGTCAGGCTCGGAGGACAATAATAATTACAAAAAGAAATTGTAAACGAGACTAGTTGTTTATCATGCTTGAAACCCAAACAATACACACACAATAAGGTACAGAGCAATGGGGAACTCACAAAGAATAGGTAACGGCGACAAAACGGTATAGGAAACGGTAAAGAGTTTGAGCAAATGGGGAGTAGCCAAAGTCTGGGAATGAAGAACGAGGACTAAGTACGGTAATGAGATGTCGACATTATGTGTTTGCTGCCGGGAACGGAGTTGCCCTACCCTGCGTCCCAGAGGCGCAGTCGTGATGGTTCGGTGTTCAAAGGTCCAGGTGGCGTGTCGAGGCCGCAGGGGTAGGGCGCGCTCCGAGCTCCCGTCGCGTAGTAGCCGACGCAGCTCTCTTGGGGCGTCGTGGTCCTCTACCGATGTCCGGAGAGACGACTTCCTTGCGGGGGAAATGTCTTGGAGGTTGCGCCTGTGGAGGACTTCTTGGGGCACTGCGCTGGTCCGGTCGCCCGACCACCGCGCATCCCGGTCACGCTGTACACTTCACAGCCTCTCTTCTATTTAGGTGTTCTTCTACGGCACCAGCTTCTACGATTGACACCAGCTACGATTCTTCTACGATTGACACCAGCTACGGCGCAGGGTGCCGTAGCTGGTGTCAATCAACTTGGCGGAGCATCGTGTCGTCTTCTTCGCAGTTTCTTTTCGTCGTCTTCTTTAACCGTCTTTTTTTTTTGTCCTTTCGAGTTCTTCGCATGACATTTGGTAACAATGTTCAAGACAGCTGAAATGGCTGCCGCAAACTGGTTCTGGCGTAACTTTTCCTCGCTCCCATGAGGGTTGTTTGAAGGAGCCAAGCTTTGTATTTTTGTTTAAACGGATACAGAAAGGACGTACTCTTTGTCGTGCAGATGGCGTAACTGAGAAACAGTTTCATTGTAAATGTGGCGAGAACACATGTAATGCGAGGAGCCCAAGAGAAACACATTCCTCAAAGCGAAGGGAGCGGTACCAGGGTTATATGTGAAGCTTTTGAAGGTCATGCCAGAGACACGTGCTGCACATAAAATGGCTGTGGAGAGGAAGCTCACACGCAGCGGAAAGGGAGATCACACACTATTTTAACGCCTCGACCTTCGCGTCATCAGCATGACTTTTGCAAATGTCGCAAATATCCCTTGTACCTTTCCCTTGCACTCTTCTCGTTATTTTTTATTTTCTTGATTATGCTTTCTGTAGTATACATTGTTTTGCGTTTGTTGTTCATTGAGCACAAAAGCAGTCGCCAGTTGCGCCACCCTTATGACAAAGTCTGTGCTTGTGCATGTGCGTGTGCGTGCGTGTGTCGGCACGCGTGCAACGCGAGCACGGCCTCCGCGATCAGCAACGCGCAAGGACGGATCAGATTTTGACATTGTAACCGATGTTGAAATAAACTTGACTTCATTCGTTTTGATTTGATTGCGGAGGCCGTAGTATGTGTGTATGCACTACACTGCTTGGCTCGCGTGGGGCTGCCTTCGTTTATCTTCTTTCGTTCGGGTTGAAAGAATTTACGCATCTGGGCTTCCGCAACGGGTCATTTATCAATTCTAATGAGCAGGCGTTCTTCACCGGGTACACCAACAAGAGCGCAATGCCCTGTATCCGCTACAAAAAAGTTAATTGGTAAATTTAAGGTATTTTATTTGTTTATTTGTTAAAATACTCTCAATGCCCCGGAGTACGTAACACACAGGAATGGGGTAATACCCTGGTTACTCGCGCAGACTTAACCATGGTTAAGGAAACCGTGGTTAGACAAAACCGCAGTTTTGGGCGTTAGACGACAAACGAAACTGAGGTTATCCCGATAACCACGGTTAACGCCAACTGAGCTTGGCATGCTCAGTTCGGTCACGCTAACCGCAGTCGCCGCAGCCGCAGTGCTCAAAATCGCGCAAGTCAGTTCGGACGCAAGTGGCGGCGTATCAGCGGAGGCGAAAAAAAATTACCTCGAGTGAGTAGGAAACGAAGGCCCTCACAGAGCCGAAATAGTGGGCGCCCCAAATTTGGGCCCAAGAGGAGCTTGCGTTCCTTGCGTCGCTGTTGCAGCTGCAGCGCGACTGCGCTTGACAACGACTGAAACGAAAGCTGCGGCTCGTTTCCCAATTTACCAGATCAACAACGACAAAGGTGTGCTAAATTTGTACATTCCGCCATTCGTTCACGAGAAATGGATAAAGCAGGAAATGATGAAGCGTTTTCAGCACTCAGTACGATCCGCGCGCACGCCGGCCGTGCCTGCAAACACGCCGGCGCGCTTGCCGGCACGGCCGACGAAGCGGCTCGAAACGGCCGAGACCACGGTTGCAACACCGTCGCCGCTCTTCGTAATCAGCCTGTTCGCGGAAAAAAAAGTTGCACATGCAAAAAATGGGATGTTAGTGGGGTGACGAATTCCGCAATGGATTGCAATTCACAGTTTTAGACATAGCGGCGGTCAAATTTCCACCGCGATGCTAAGCCTAATGTTCCCAACACCGAGCCGACCAAAGAAACGCGTGCCGGTAGCGAACAGTTGAGGAAGCCCCTCTCCTAAAAACTCGCCGTGCGAGAGGGCGCTGCGTTTGGGTCTGAAGCAACTGTTTTAATGATGTTTGCTTTTATCAACACTGCTTCTCTTTTGTTTTTTTTCATCGTGAGGTTAAAAATGGGTCGATGTAATTTTGTTACGCTCACAACCAACTGACTGCTGTCGTCACACTTGGAATTTCGCATGGAACAGCCAAAACCACAGTTTGCTATAACCGCGGTTAAAGTTTAGTAACCACGGTTAAACGAAGCCGCGGTTATTTCGGCCGTGCAACTAGGATATCAGTTATAAAAGGCAAAATATGGCCGTTTAAATGAATCATAATCAGAGTTGCTGGCGATAGTGGCAAGGAGGATGTTCCAGTACAATTCTGTCTTTGGCAAAAATTAACTGAAACGTCAATTGGCGCTGTAATTGGGGACTGCAACTTTTAATTTGTGGTCGAAGCATAGAGAAATGTAAGTTGGTGTAGAAAGAATGTCAGTTTTAATGTCGGGGTTAGTGTAGTGTATTTTATAACAAAGGCTTAAATGTGCAATTTTGCTTCGAGTCGTCAAAATAGAAAGGTTAAAGTTTGCTTTCATCGATGATGGGATAGCTGTTCGAGAGTCATTGGAAACGATTAAACGAGAAGCACGCTTCCGAATAGATTCAAGTCAGGAAGAAAGCGATGATGAATCGGATTCGCAGAAGGCCGAAGCGTATTCGAGTTTACTCCTAACAAAGGTTTTATAGAGCAGTAATTTCAAGAAAACATGTGCTAATGAAAAGTGACCACGTAAGTAGCCAAGCCTACGGTTATCATTGCTAGTTACATAGTCTGTGTAGGTTTACCACAAAAAGGTCGCCACTGATGTGAATGCCAAGGGGGTAGTACGGGTCCACTTTTGTAAGTGCAGTGTGGCTGATTACGTAGGGATGAACAAAATGAGGTGGCGACTCAGCACAATTCTTATTGGCTTGCACTTAGTAAGATTATGCTACAAGGACCAATCGAAACACCATGATGAAGCATTGTCCAGGTCAGTTCGAAGTTGCTGGTAATCGTTAGGATTAGATATCCCTGGTAGATAACGCTGTCGTCTGCAAAAAACCGAATTGTTGAACAAACACGATTAGGAAGATGGCTAAAGTATATTATAAAAAGTTATGGGCCCACCGCCAAACCTTGTGGTACACCGGAAGTAATTAAGGAAGGGGGCGAGTCACAGTCATTAGCTGGTACATAGTATGAACGGTTACCTAAAAAACGCTCAATCCATTTAGGAATTTGGGGGTCAATGTAAATTTACTTAGTTTTAATAGAAGCGAGCGATGAGAGACCCTGTAGAACGCCTTTTTGAAATCAAGTAAACCGTAATCAACGTGGGAACCCCGATCGACAGCAGAAAATAGGTCGTTATTAAACCGCGGGAGTTGGGATTCGCAAGAGTATTTTTTTCTATAACCATCCGTATGTTTGTTTAAGAAGTTGTTAGATTCTATTGTTAAAATAGTGTGAATGCAGATCATTGTAATACAATAAAAAATGTAAACCAAATAAAAAAAATTTAATAATTTGGCTACGAACATCTGAATTTGGAAATGTTGCTTTTGATGAAGATGGCAACCAGTCGCAGTGAGCTAAAAAACGTAAAAATTAAAAAAATCAGTAACGAAATCGCAAACGCCCACTGAGTGCATCACCTTGCGCAAACAGCTAAAAAAAAGCCGAGCCCAGTGCCCTCGCCCGATTAACTACAAGAATAATTAACGAAATCACAAAACTGTACCAAATTCAATTCTATCACACATTCGACTCAATACAGAACTAAATAAAATAGGAAGAACGAAAAATCATGCCCCCCTCCGTCTAACGACGACGATGGTTGAGCGCCAAGCTTGCTCGGGATAAATTCTTTGGATGGCCAATCGCACACTGCGAGTATGTGCTACTCTAAAGGTACGCAGCACTTTTCTAAAACACCCACAGCAACTCTCGGGTGAGCACTGCGTAGGCCTAACATGTGGGTTTGCGGGGTACGGCGCGAATCGGTACCAGCTGCTTGGCGTTGCCTTCGACCATGTTGAAATGGAGCAGTCAGATAGACGCCGGCTTCATAACGCGAGGGACCCATGTCCCGTTCCTGCCACGGGACGCGTTTTTCTTTAACTTCGCCCAGGATCATTCATCATCATTGTCAAGGAAAATTGGCTTTCCTGCAAGGCGTATTGGCGCACAACGTCATCAGTGAGGCTACTGGAGCTTCGCTTTAAAAGTAAACTAACGAATTTACGAAGTATAGCTAATCGAGCGCCCTCTAACTATTAACTCAAGAGCAATAAAATGTATTAAGAAGAAAAAAACAGATACTTAGCGCACAAATTCACAAAGGTGTGTCTATTCCCTGACGCGATTAACCCAAAAAGCAAAAAAAAAGATAAAAAATAAACAAAGTCAGGTTGACTTTTTGCTTTTAGGCCGCCAGGGAAAACTACGATTGTCGAAACAGGGAACAGTTCCAAAAATGCTTGCGCACGATAAGTCAATTCTCAATATTTCCGTTTCTACTTTCAAAGCACCAGCGAACAAGATCATTAATTCGTTCCACAAAAGTATAGCGGGGGGCCCAATTCTCTAAAACGGCGGGGCGTCGCATTTGAAACGACGGGGTAGCGCCATGCAAATGCATGTGTTCTGGAGTTGGAGCAGTCGCTTTGAGAAGCTGTGCACTGAGTGTTTTCTGCGGCTCACACTGAGTGCACAGCTCCTCAAAGCGACGGCTCCAACCCCAGAACACATGCATTTGCATGGCGCTACCCCGTCGTTCCAGAGCGACGCGCGTTTTTTTTTAGTGAATTCGGCCCCGGGATTCCACTGTACCCCCCCCCCCAGTAAGTGGTGCTTGTAATTTCTCAGTTTTCATCAAAACCGGCACATCGTAGGTGTAGAGGTCATCACAAAATTGGCTTCTTTGCATGTTTATACAATTTAACCATTAGTAGGCTAACCTGCGTTACCTAGTCGTTAGTAACATGCGGTATGATGATCAGCCGGTATACGCCCCGGGTTGAAACTTTTGAGGAACGCGACACCTTTCCCCCGACCAGTGGGGCTTAAGAAACTGCCAAGGGTTGGCTGGTCCTCGGGAGCACGACTGCACTGAAATTTAAGCGCTGATCGTGGGAGTCCACCGCTAACGCTCACGTTGCTCAGGCGTTGCTCAGGTTCCTCATGTTGCTTAGGTGAGTAGCCAATCTGCTAGCTATTGCTGAAGGGTAGCATTTCTACTGTCCAAGTCACAGCATGACTGTCTTGGTGACTTCGCCGAGGATTCCTTGCCGCGGGAATGAAATGATAGCGCTGCTTCAAGCTAGGCTGCAACCGATTGACAGCTTCCTTACCTAGTTTATATTAATGGAATTTTGACCCTCCCCTTCGATTTTCCTAGCCAGAGAAAGGTCGCTAAAACCATGAATGTAAGTACTGCAAGCTCCTTGCCATTTTAGACGACTACTTTAAAGGAGACCCCAAGGGGGGCATACGTTTCGCTGAATAAAAAAATTCACATTCATCTAAAATGTACGTCTACGAAAAAAAAAAGGCTACACATCTTTCTCAAAAATTTCGGAGTTGAAGAAGGAAAACGTCGTGGTTCTGCCCCAACGGAACGTGGCTTGAAAATGTCAATAGCAGGATTATTTACAGTGTGTCCCTGCGGTACTTCAAAAGGGTCGTTTATTTGAGCTTGTTTGATACTGTCACAGGCAAACCGCTCTCCTTTGTACCCGTTTTGTGGCGCTACCGCACCACCTTAACTCTACCCCCCAATGTATTAAGTTGTTACTATGCGTGATATGCCAGTCAGGCTTCAATGAACCTCTAACTTGAAAGGGACCCTGCAACACTCTTCGTGCAGTGCAAGTAAACCTGCGCGACGTTTAGATTAGACCTCCAGGAACACCCGAGCCAAGTATTACACGTGCACGTGAAGCGGTAAGCGCGCAAATCGCCGTGAAAGACGCGGAAAAACCAACCTCTCTCTCTTCAATTCTCCTCATTATGCACCCCTGGCATGGCCTCTGTGACGTCAACCGGGCCATGGCTGTCCTGGCTGTCCTATTGGCTGTCGCTGGTCAACTTCGCGGCTAAATTCTGGCATTTCCTGTGACGATCAGCCGTCGTCGGCGCTGTGTATGAACCTCTTCTATGTCTGAACCTGTCCGCATGCTTTTGGTGTTTCTTTTGTTTTGAGTGCGCGCAGAGTTTGAGTGACGAACTAAATATTCCACTTTCAACGAGCCCACTCGACGACAAACGTTTATTGCTACAAAAACGCCCTACCGGCCTGAGCGCTTGCTTGCGAGCAGGCCACCATGCCTGCTTTTTTGTGGCACCAGACCGAGAATAGACCCATCCACGTTGCGGGGAAAAGGACGAAACTCCCCGGCCTGTGACATATCGAAGGCCGCCGAACAGAACGCCGCGCGCCGCCCCCCTCTCCGGTAGAGAGCGCGCAGCTTTCGTCGCGTTGTCCGCGGTTGAGTTGAGAGGGAACATTTATGCGCGATTTTTCATCGCCCGTAGTTTGATTGATTGATTGTAGGGTTTAACGCGCCGACGCAACGCAGGCGATGAGGCGCGCCGTAGTGGAGGGCTCCGGATTAATTTTGACCACCTGGGGATCTTTAACGTGCGCCGAAATCTCGTACACACGGGCGTTTTTGCTTTTCGCCTCCATCAGAAAAGCGGCCGCCATCGCCCGTAGTTTCGGTGATAGTGAACGGATTTTCATAATTCTTGCGGGAGGAGATTGCTGGGACAATAGACTTTACCCCAAAATACATTCCGAGTAGTCGATGGTAAGTGTTGCAGGGTCCCTTGAAGCCTGCCCTGAAAAAAATTCTGCAGAAATTCAGAGAATTATGCGTAGCATTCTTATGCCGCCTGTCTTGAGTATGACTTTTTTCCATCCGATTTTTTTTTCCAAGTCCTGTCCGACCAATTATCCCCAATTACGCTATTATAACGATTACACGTGAAACATTCCCGCAATCTTCAATATTGTGGAATTCCCATGCGTTATGCATTTTTCCATTTTCCGTAGTTTTTTTTATATTTTTCTTATTTTTCTACTTTTTCGAAATTTCGTTCAACGAATTATCTTCATTTACGCAATTATAACAATTACAGGTGAAACTTTCGTGAAATCTACATTATTGTGGAAATGCTAGCCGGTATGCGTCTTGACGTTTTGCGTATTTTTTTATATATTTCCGTTATTTATTAGTTTTTTTTAAATTTTGTTCGACCACTTATCTCCATTTACGTTATTCTAACGATTACATTTGGAACTTTCGCAAAATCTGCATTACTGTGGAAATGCAGGGCGTTACACGCTCCTGGCTGTGGGGGTACTCGGCAAAGAATGCTACGCATTAAAACGGCTTGTAATCGCTGAATCGGTTCTTTGCTGTGCCGTTTTGTCGGGATCATTAAAGCTAGCGAAGATTGACAACACACTTCCTTGGCTCTCTTTTTCTCACGCTACTGTTTGTACCATGCCAAAGCGCAGTTTGCACAGTTTGTACCGCTTGTTCACTCCATGATAAAGCACAGTTGGTATGTACGATAATAAACTGCCCTTTACTAGGTAACTTTACCACTTTAGTAATAGATCGCTCACAAGGAGACAGCAAATGAGCGATTCGATTGCGAATTCTGTGAATTATCCAAGTTGTGTACGTCCTTTCATGCCTGTGTAATATCGATGTGGGAAGATTGTTGTTATCTGCTTGTCACGGGAAGAACTATGAACATAGATGGTTGTTTTCTCTACATATTACGGGATTTGTTTTTTCACGCTACGTTGTCATAGCTACGATAAGAAATATGTTATTCCTGCAACTGCTTATTATTTCTTTATTTTTTCAATGCCGAAATTCCACCCCAACAAACGATTATACAGTACTGAAAAAGGTTTTCCTCTCAACATGTATTCCCCTCTTGTATGTATGCATGTGCTATCATACCTTGAAAATGCAAATGATTTTTTATTGCTCCTTTTTAATGAAATGCCCTCTGTGCTAAAATTTGAAATGATATTTGCTGTATCTGTAAATAATTTATTGAGTAATTTAGTTATTTATTTATTTATTAGCTAATAATAATTACATGAACGACTACTTCAGTAACTAAATAAACAGATAAATAAGTAAATAAATAAATAAATGTCCGAATTTGAAAAAGAACTGGCCCCTGAGTCACGGCGTCTTTTTTGCTACATGTGTTATGGTGTTGTGACATCTTAACCCGTTCTTTACGTCATTTCTCTATTAAAATCCTAATTCATTTATTTTTAATTTTCCCGGCGATCGCCAACACTTGTACTACCCATTCGTCGTAAAACAAGCGTGCAGCACTAATTATGGACATAAACAAATAACACCGTACGAAGGAGACATTTTTTTTTATTTTTTACACCTATTCTGTTAGCTCTTAGGAAGTATTCCTGCATTTGAGCCTCCATATCCAATAGCCCTTTTGGGCACAATTTTTCGTGTATGCCAGCACGAAAGCAAAAACGTAGTGCCAAGAAGTATTCCAACAATGTTAACTTCGTCACTGAAGCTTTCTGTGCTGCGCTTTTCGTTTGTCACCAATCTTCAGTCGGATTGCTACCCGCAGGAACTGACAACCCTTCACACGTATGTCACAGTCTGCGCGCCCATTCGTTAGCTTATTTACGGTACCACCACATAGAGCGCATTGAAGTGCACAATATATTGCATGCATCAGCTACGAAAATGCCAGCACGTGACACGGTCGTATACTGGAGGTTATTATGTGGCCGCCTTGTAGGCCGGAACGGGACCGTCGATGTTGTGCTCGTCCACGAAGATGACCTTCCTGTCGCCGGTCGGCGCACTCTCGGTCTCGAAGAGGAAGATCGTGTTCTTTTTAGGGTACGGGAAGAGCAGTACCCCGGGCACGTAAAGGGTCACCTGCGTGTGGGTAGACAGCGAATAGTTAGAATGGAGGTGGGGTAAGGGCTTGCTAAAATATTTTTGTGCTAAAGCATTGCATGACCCTTTGAGCGAAAAGTTGACGTAGACGCCTGCACTTCAGCCCACTAGTAGGTGCGGTTGAAGATGTGTTTTCGTGATTGTTTAGGGGCAGGAAAAAAACAGTTTTCCTTCGTGTTTCGTTTTTCCGAAAAATATAACAATTTAGGGAAAAAAACACGATCACGCACGCAGTTTTAAAGAACTCGGCATACGTGTGAACACAAAAGCCTTAAATGTCTCAACGCAAAAATTGACCGTACTTGGCCCGGATCGCCATATCCGCAGCCTAAGGTGGTAACCACAGCGCTAACCCGGTACTGTGCAGGACGAACAAGAATTATCCGGATGCGTGCACCTTGACAGGTGAACGTGACGATACCTCAAATACGATCTAGTGAGAAAGAAGTCTACGATAATCACTTTCTTTCGCCTTCAAATCACATACGAGACTTAAGTGACCGATTAATTTTAAAGACGATACTTTTTCTTGGGCTACTTCAAGAAATTTTGGTCTGTTTTTATGTCTTTGTGTGTCTGTCTGTGACTCCATTCAGACACGCGGCCAAAGACACCCGGCCAAAAATCTGTTTTTCCCCAATTCTTTTTTGTTTTTTGAACCGCTCACATATGTAGGCGCTGTGCGGGTTCGAGAAGTGGATCAATGGATAGCGTGGGTCTTTTCTACGAAGGAAAAACATGTATGGAACGCAGGACTGCCCCTGCGAGCTCTTGTTGCAGCCACCTCAAACTTGTTGGAGACTAGTAAAGAAAGCGAAGATGGTTGGTATGGTTGCATAGTTCGAATAGCGCCAACACGAACGGGGACCAACAAAGAAGGATAACAAACTGGCACTGATTCCATTAACTTAGCCCGGGCAACGAATAGTGAGATCCTCTATGTCCATTGCTGCGTCCGAACAAGCTCAAACTAAACAGAGGTACGCACTGACATCTGCATAAAAAGAAAAACCTTCGTTGATTTCTGTGTCATAGCTATCGGTAAAATACGAAAGTCAAATGTTCAGCGAAATCTGCAGCTGAGCATGGCTTGCAGGTCGGCGGCTGTCTTGTGGGTGTCCTTGGCGAGTGAAGCCCTACTGGCGGGTCGCTTCGGCAAAGGTGTACTGGCGTCATTTCCGTGACGGATGTATGATCAGTGAAATCTTGGTGTATTCCGGCAATGAAAATCCTTTCGTGTTAAAATATAAATCAGAAATCGACGAACCCGAAGTATAACGTACTCTTTAGTACTAAAAGTTGCTTCCCCTCAAGAAGACCTTGCGTGCAGAGGTGCACCCTTTACAGGCCGCTTGCTTCGTTGTAATGGCATCATTACCATGATGGATATGACGTCAGCGAATTCTTCGTGTATCCGGAAAAACAATGGCTCAAGTTTAACACTTCTAAACCTAGCCACCACGAGTGAAAGCAAAGACTGTGCACACAATTTTCCGTAATGGTTTGTCTTTGCTTGAGATTTCAAAGCTTGCCGTCCTAGCTGTACCTACTGGATTATCTGGTTCGTCCTTTCGCTTGCGTTGAAGGGCACCCTAAGAAATCCCAGCCGGCGAGGCATCGCTGGCGAGACTGAGGTGCGGAGCGCCGGCAGAACAGCCCGCAAAGCAGCGCTTTCGTGTGCCTGCATCGTGCGTTTCTCTAGTGTTAGCTCCTGAAAACTCAGCGCAGTTTTTTTCATACCTCACCAGCCTGTGTAAAGGAAAGTTTGACATCCACCTAAATACAGCCATACGGCTACAAAGGAAAGCTTTACAGAAACTTACTCCACCTTGGGGATTTCGTCTAAATCTGGTCGTTCACCAGCCTGTCTACGCCCACTGCAGGGCAAAGGCATTTTTCATGGATCTCCAATTATCCCGGTCCTGTGCTAACTGCGACCAATTTATCCTCACACACTTCTTAATCTCATCTGCCCATCTAACTTTCTGCCGCCCCTTCCACGCTTGCCTTCTCTAGGGAGCCCCTCTGTTACCCTTAATGACCAACGGCTATCTTGCCTTCGGATTACATGCCCTGCCCACGTCCATTTCTTCTTCTTAATTTCTGCTAATATGTCCTTAACACGCGTTTGTTCCCTGACCCCCTCCACTCTCTTCTCGTCCCTAAATGTTACACCTACCATCTTCCGTTCCATTGCTCGCTGAGTCGTCCTCAATTTAAGTTGATCCCTTTAGTGAGCCTCCAAGTTTTTCCCTCGTAGGTGAGTACCAGTAAATGTCATACACTTTCTTCTTGAGGGACAATGGTAGGCTGCCATTCATTATCTAATAATGCCTGCCGAATGGACTCCCCCCATTCCTATCCTTCTAATTATCTCTGCCTCATACATCAGTCATTAAACAATCGCCTTGTCACGTGGTTAGTTTGCGCTGAACCACACTCACAGACGGCCCAGCCGCCGTTGGGTGATAAGGTGCATGTGAAGCATTCGTTTCACCCTCACCCAGTCGGGCGTACCGTGGCGGCGAAGCTCTGAGCAAGCGAAGCGACAATAAACGCTCCCTCCCATCTCCTCCCTCCTCTGGCGGGAGAGAGAGGAACCCGCCCCTGCGAAACCACTGCGCCCACTGCCGTCGGGTGTGAAAACCGGTTTCTGCGAGATCACCGGCGAGCCTGGGGACATGCTCCTACTCCTGCGTAACGCGCGACCATCAGCAGGCATACAAAAAGGCTCGATCCACAACAGCTGTGCTGTTTAAGACTAAAAAGGCGTCTCTTTGCTATCGTCTGCCAGCACAGTAACAACGCCTGGGTACGCTGTTACGACTATGACTTGAGATATTTTTGCTCCCTTTTTGTCCCCTCGTAGCGCTAACAGAAGCACATGTAATGCGCCCCAGTAAACATCGTGGGGAGTGAGAGCTGCACACGAATTACTCATTCTAATGAATAGGAATTCCTACTCACCTGAGGACCCAGGCTAGGCCAGTAGCGGCCCAGGTTGAAATCGTTCACAAAGGCAACACCCTTGCCCCAGCCCATGGGGTCCAGGAAGGTGTCCAGGACGGGTTGACCCTCGGGCAGAACGAATTCCCCGAAGAATGCCCCGGGAGTAGAGCAGTCCTGTTTCCAGCCTTTCGATAAGTTCGATGAAGGCGCAAAGGTCTCGGTGAGATCGTGCACCGCAGATGAGTTGCTAAGAGGAAGTACCTCCATAGTCCAGTATTCGAGGACGTGGTTGTCTAGGCTGACATCACCGAGGATCCCCTGTAAAGAAAACAGAATTCCATGCATGCCCCGGAATCCCCGAGAAGTCCCCGCAACGAAAACAGAAAGAAAACGGCGGAGCAAATCTGGCGAAAGTGCAAGTGTGAGGGGAGGGCAGTATGCGAGCCCTCATGGGACGCTCCTCAGCGGAGACGCATGGTGAAAGTGTGAGGGGGAGGCACTGAGACATGCTGGGCGGTGGTGGCGCGCTCGAGATGACGCCATATCAGAGCGTGCCGTCGTGCGCTTGGCGATGATGTGCGTTCACTCAGTTCGCGGGTCCCTTCCTGAGACGTAGTCCGCGACGCCACGGCTCACCATAGCTGCTGTCGAGAGAACCCACGAGTGAGTACTGCCTCAGCGCACGGCAGCACTCAGGAGTGAGTGCAGAACCACGAGTGAGGCAACCGGTGGATGTGCTTCGCGTCCTCCTCGTTTCATGGCTCATCCGAACCACGGGACATTTGCGCGGGAGGTTCAAACAAGATTTACAACAACATGCTCACCGGCGGCGACGCGGTGCGACATAACGGCAGAATACCGCACGCCGCCGTGTGTTCGCCGATCACGCGATCACTTCCTGCAGGCGCAGCCGCTATGCGCCGTGACCGAGAAGACGGCACGTTGCACTGAGCAAAAGTTTTGCACTAGGGGGAATAGTAATCGTCAGCCTTTCTTTTTTTTTTTTTTTGCTGAAGCCGCTGCGCGAAGGTGTTGCCGGGCGTCTCGCTCCGGGGAGTTTTTTTTTTCTTGTTATTTTTTGCTAACGCCAACGGACCGAGCTCAACCTAAAACAGCTCTACTGCTAGAAACTGCATCGTAGGGTCTATCAATGGCGACTGACCAAGCATCAAAGTCATAGTAAGGGACAGAAGAAAGCGATGAAATGGGAAATGATCATTGCGATGGTAATGAAAGGACATAATCGCACAACTGGACACGTCTCTTTTGTCAGTGGTGTCTGTGGGCTATGTGCTTTGAGGAGGTTATCTCAGCTGTAGCTGCACAGCGTGGGCGAACACGCAACGATGCCTCAGATGATTATGCGATGGAACCTGAAATTGCCCAACAGCAACGGGGGCAGGTGCTCGGTGCACCCAAGACCATCACGAACCTACACCACGCTGACGACTTGGCAAGAAGATTGCCAAGAAGATTACATCGACACCACTACACGAAGAGTATACAGAAGCAGATATTGGGTTGATGGTGAAGGTATTACCTTAAAGGAGCCATGAAAAGAAAATACAACTTCGTTTAATTTGAAATAACTAGGATTCAGTATCTCACTCAGCTCCATTACAGCCACAAAAGATGTTTTTTAACGAAAAAAAAGCAAGAAGTATTTAAAAACTTTCAGATATTGCGCCACAGTGACATGTTATGAGCAAGAATGGAGTCATACGGGCCAACAATAAAACATAATTTTCAGTGCGTTAACTGCACGTTAGCATTCAAGTGATGCGCTCAAATGGAACTAGAGGCCCCATTACAGACGTCCAGTCATGCGTCGTTGCGACAGGTCAGTTAGGCGCCGTCAATCGCACAAACAAGGTTCCGTGACGTCATAGAAAAGTTGTGCGAAATTGGCTATGGGGTAGCGACTGATTCACACGTTTTCTTTAATATCTCCGTTATTTGTTCGAAGATTGCGATGATATTGCTGTCAGTGTTATCAGGACTAAGCAGTTTTTCTAATAAACCCAACTTGTATTTTGTCTTCATGGCTCCTTTAAGCGGAGATAGCAAAATCGCGACAGACGTATCATAAGCCATGGAAGATCGCATAGATTGAAAGAAAACGCAACTCGCTCGTATTCCCACACGTAAGCACTCTTAAGTCTATATCTTTTTCAATAGCAATAATGTTCCTAATGGCAAATGCTGGAGCTCCGAAGACATTATGAAAGATTTTTGGTTGCGCTGTGCCTGGCTGTCAGCTCTGGGTAGCGATTGATTCAAACAACTAACAAGCTGACAACCGCAAGCTGAGAACTGGCAAGCTGATAACCGCAAGCTGAGAACCGCGGCTACTTCTGCTATGCACACGGGGGATAATTGAGTTTTATGGTAACTCGTAAAGCAGTAGTAGCTTCAGATTTTCTGGGTGGTAAAAATAATATATTACCCTCTAGCAACCTAAATTTACCAATTGCGCTTAATATGAGAAAAACTACTGCGTTTTGCTCGAACAAACGCACCGTAAAGCAGAAATGACCGAAAAAAAAAAGACACGCAGGCCGCTTTTCCCATCCTGTCCCTCCTCTGACTCTGTGCTTGGTAAGACCTCCAACTAAACCACCAACAAGCCTTTGGAACCTGCACTCTGACTGGACTTTCCGTCTCACGCGTGGAGAGAAACATACTTAGCGAACACTTCTGATTACTCTTACGGACGCCTCAGGCAACTCGAGCAATTAAATACTATATCTAAGATATTTAGCGCACCGCCAATGAGGTGTCTCGTTGTGCAAGACGACATACCGTAGGATACGTTGACATGTGCATTCGAAAAATTTGGCTAATCTACAGTACTGATGTCGTGGCTACAATACTTGCAACCAAGGCAAAGTATCTTATGCTGGTCCTGTGCCCAGGCGCCTGAAGCATTACAAGTATACATTGCTCTCAGAGACAAATATCTCTCGCTCCGCATTGCCTCAGACAACTCAAGTGTGCTTTATATAACGTAGAAGTGTTGACTTACTTTCATGTTGACCATGTCATCTCCGTAGTTTATTCTGCCGGTGTTTTCCACGAGGATAGCAATCGTCCCTGCTTGCTGTACGATAATTGGCACATTGTGAACCGGCGGATCGGTGCTCAGCACCGTTCGTGTGTGCGCCGTGAACACGTATCCCCTGTTTTTGATTCCCGGTACAGACAGCTGGGCGGGGCTTCTGGGCTGGAACGGCACCCTCGTGGTGTACAGCACGTAACCGTAGGCCTGACCGAGCTCCTCGAAGCTCTTGGGTCTCCTAGACGCCACCTGTCACCATCTCGCGTCGCAGTCTAAAAAGTTTAAGCATCGTTTCCAACGGGGCGCAGGAATGTTAGTTGCACGGTGCCCAGTCTAAGCTTGGGCGACTTCTCTGGCGGGGGCTCGTCCGGGAGGGGCAGGTACCGCCCGACTACTTCTCGTATCTTGAAGTACAGATCCGTTGGGTCTCCAGCCTCGGACAGAGGGAGCAGTCGTAGTCGTAGCTGGTCGGAACAGGCGCTGGGTTGGCGCCGTTCGTGAATCCGAAGTTCGTGCCGCCGAAGAACATGTAGAAGTTAACGGACGCGTTGTTCCTCAGGATCTCATCCAAAGTCTCTGCGAGTTTTTCGTTGTCGATCCTCGAGTGCGGCTTGCCCCAATTGTCGAACCACCCCGACCAGTACTCCGCGACGAAGAGAGGTCCGCGCCTCATTGCATTCCTGACAATTTCGAACACCTTCTGAACATCGGCCTTTGCGTTCGAAATCAGCTGCTACTAGTGTTCCTTCGAGCTGATCGCACCTTGTAGTGCTTATCCTCCGGGATAGTCCGTTCTGAAAAGGACCACGTTCGTGCCGAGGTATCGTCGTGATAGGTAGCGAAGAAATCTCAAGTATTCAATGTCACAAGCACCGTACTGTCCGTACTCGTTCTCCACTTGGACCATGATAATGGGGCCACCCTTATCATACAGGTACGGTTCCACTATGGGCAACAACTTGTAGAACCAATTACTCACAGCTGAGGTGAACTGTACGTCTGCAGTCCGGACTCTCATCTGAGGGTTCACTCTACGTAGCCAGTACGGCAAGCCTCCGTTTTCTCGTTCGGCGCATATGAAGGGCCCTGGGCGAAGTACAACCAGCAGACCCACCTCCATGGCCGTCTCCAGGAAACGCCTAAGGTCGTAATTGTCGTCGAAGTTGAACTGTCCCTGTTCTGGTTCATGACCACTCCACTCGACGTATGTCTGTACAGCGTTGAGGCCGGCCAGTCTCATCTTCTCCATGCGGTCTCTCCAGTACTGCTTCGGAAGACGGAAGTAGTGGAGGGAGCCGGATACGAGGAGGAAGGGTTTGCCATCCTTGAGGAAGCGGTTGTTCCGGAAGTCCACTCTGAAGGAACGACGACGGGTCCTCGCCGAACTACACACCGCCACTAGTAGTCCCACGAAGACAGCCAACCGCAAACTCACCATGTTGCCAGGCTTGTCGGTGCTTTCTCTTGCTTATTTGCCTCGCGTTTTTCAAACGTTGAAGTTTCTTGCGGAGTGGCCGAGTGAGGATGAACGTTCACGTGGGCAATGAGGTGCAATCCAGAGGGAAAAAAAACAAAAGATGAACCCAGGCCACACCTCAGCCTTTCCAGACGTGTTGGAAACAAGATAGTTTTTTTTCCTGGAGTGTAAAACAAATGAATCACAGCAATTACTCCTGTAAACTGAAGTAAGCACTAAATGATTACTAACCTGCTTTCGGTACATACGGCGCCGAACAATCGGAGGGCCACACTCAAAACTTGAGGACCCCTAATGACCGAGTGCGAGGGGTCCAATGTCCGCAAGGGTGTATAAGCAGGCGCCCAATCTCGAGGTGAGGTGAATTGAACGCAATCAGACCTGCGTTTTTGTCGCGGGGCGAGAATAATTCGTATAAATTTTCATTCCAGCGCGTGTGTGCGGCCGTTCAGATAAAAACCGGGGTCGGGGGCACCGGCTGGATTGGACGCAGTGGCGGCAGCTCTCGGCGAGTGACAGAACCGTTGCAACTGCATAATGCAAACAGAGAGAAAAATAAACAGGACGTACACCTGTCACCCGCTTATTCAGATGTTTTGAGTAGCCGAAAAGAGCGTCCTGTTCGTGAGAGAGCTGCACCATTGACTCTTTTGTGCAAACGAGACCTCAATGTGCACAATCAGCCCCGTGTGTACTTTTGGAGCTGCCGATGAAGTTCTGCGTTTATTTCCGCATGGTGACGCATAGCGGTTTAGTATATGTGACCTGTTCTGAAAGACGGTAGTCTTTCTTTGGGTTACTTAAACCCACGGCACATTTTGGTCTGTCTGTCTGTCTGTCTGTCTGTCTGTCTGTCTGTCTGTCTGTCTGTCTGTTCCTCGATAAAGCCATACGGTCACAATTTAAAAGAATTCTTCAACGAGAAGTTTATGCGGCAAAAACGTTTTTGAACAACTGAATCTGGAAGCATATTTCATACTTTTTAACATTGTTGAGCTAAAAGAAAACGCAACGCTTATTTGAGATAAAACGTCAATGCACAACTGGTACTCGTCTATTTGCTTCATTGGAGATAAATGGGGGCTTGATATCTGCGATAACAAAAAAATACGTGTTCAAAAAAACATTTTGACCCAGACATACACAAGGAGCTCGGACGACCCAGGGCCTAGTAGCAGTGTTGGAAGTTAAACAGGAGCACAAGGTTTCAGTAGATGGCGCGAGCCGTGAAACCCGGGAAAATAAATTTGACTTCAGCAGGGACGGCAACACGGCAATGAAATTTCCGGCAATGACGGCAACACGGCACCACAGTGGTGATATTGAAGACAATTATCGCATGCTTGTTTCTTAAAAAGTTGGTTGATCTCCCCGCACGGGGCACCTTGAGCAATCTTGGTGACGGTGTTGGCGACACCGCGGACCCCGAGCCCCCATACTCACGCTGTAACCGACCGTGGTAACGAGTTGTAAGGTGAAGGGCAGAAACCTCAAACGGTGGCCGTCGGAGCCCAGGTCAAGCTCCGGCGGATGGGCTCCCTGTCTGTTTACCAGGCAGGGAGCTCCGGGACCTATTAGGCTATCAGGGTAAGGTTTGAGAAGAAAGTACCCCCGTCCCCTGCTTCTTTTACATGCCATATGGTAAATCGAAAAACCCCCCCAAACATGATCGCCCCCTGAAAAGGGGCCGCACCGAAGTTTCATTTCCGCCACTCCCAACCCTCAGTCTTCCAAAGCCCGATAACTACCCCCGTTTTTTGGTGTTGGAATCCAGTGAACAAGAAAAGCCTCTTGCATCACAGTCCGTGTTCCAAATATCGAAATTTCTGCAGGGCATCATTGGTGACAAATATAAGGCCAAAAAACAAAGAACTGAGAAATCCTGGTTGAAGTACACAACCAACAGCATGCAAAGATCCTCCTTGAACAAACTCGCATAGCCAATCTTTGAAATCAGGGTGACACCCCACCGGAGCCTGAACATACTCAAGGTGTCATCTCCGAACTAGACCTGATGAATGAGACAGATGCTGACCTGCTGGAGGGCCTGAGAAATCAGGGCGTTGAACAGCTGTGAGGCGCATAACCTATGAGGAGGGATGACAAAGTAGTTGACCAAGCACATTAATCCTTACTTTTGACCGGTCCACACTCCCAGAGTAACGTCAATGCAGGTTTTGTACATTGTCATGTCCGGCCCTACATTCCAAACCCGCGCCGCTGCTTTAAGTGCCAGCGGTTCGGGCACGGAACCAACTCCTGCCGTAGTCGTCTGACCTGCGCAAAATGCGCTCAGCATGATCATCCATCTGATAATTGTCCATCATCAACCCTCACCTGCGCCAACTTCCAGGGACCCCATGCCGCCTACTCTCGAAAGTGCGAGAAGTTTAAGCAGGAGAAGGCGATCATTAATGTGAAGGTCACTGAGAACATCACCTTCGCCTCTTTCCCCCTGGGGAGGTACGCCGACGCGGCTCGCCGGGGGGCGGAGTGGCGTCTGGTGTCCACAGGGACGCAGTTCAGCGAGTCTGACCTGGTGCCTCCCCCGCCCCCCCTGGGGTGCCTCAGGCAGCCCAATCCGTCGCCACGCCGCTGGCTGAGGCAGCAGCGGTTGTGGTGACCTCTTCTGTAGGGACCGGTGCCGCTCCCGCCTTTGCCTCCCCGTCCTCCAGTGCGTTGGAGGGTGCCGACCGGATGGACACCGGGGGCCCCGCATCGGCTCCCACCGCCACCGCACCTCCCGTGCCACCTTTGGTGTCCCGGACGCCCTCGGCGGTGGCGGCTCAAACGAAGGGCTCCCGAAAGGGGGCCAAGTCCGAGGGGCCTGGTGCGCCGGGCACCCTTCTGGCATCTGACGAGGAGATGGATGTCCCGCCGTTCCTGCCTGCAACGCAGCGCAAGGAGCGGCCTCCTATGTCCAAGGCCACAGAAAGGCCTAGAAATCCTAGAATAACAGCCCCGAAAGACGACACATGAACCAAAACACACACACACACACTCCAGTTATTCTTAAATTTAAATAATGGGAACTGAAAACATCATCCAACGGAACTGCAGAGGCCTCCTTAAAAATCTTGACGATGTGTATGAGATGCTGCATGCCAATCAGCCAAGTATCATGCGTCTCCAGGAAACCCACCTCAATTCTAAACAAACAAATTTCTTAAATAGGTACATGGTATTCAGAAAGCACAGGGTTGGCTGCACACACTCCTCAGGAGGTGTGGCCATTATCGCCCGGAAATCATTAGCATGCCACCCTCTCTCTTTAAACACTGTCCTCGAGGCTGTAGCGATCCGTACGATAATATTTAATAGGTTGATAACGGTATGCTCCATCTACATTCCTCCTGATCATGCACTTTCGAGCTCTGATTTCGAGGGACTGGTCGATCAGCTGCCCGAACCATACATACTAACAGGCGACCTTAATGCACACAACTCTCTTTGGGGCTCCTCCAGAACGGATGCCCGAGGTCGCCTGATAGAGAAGGTTCTTACATCCTCCGGAGCATGCCTCTTCAACAAAAAACAGCCTACATACCATAACTTAGTACACAATACATACTTTCATCTTGACTTGGCGATTGGTTCCGCAGTTCTCTTTCCATGTCTTGAGTGGGGTGTGGGCACAGACCCATATGGTAGGGACCATTTCCCCACTTCCCTAACGTATATAGGTATAGGCCCGAGCAGTCCATCTTCCCATAACAGGTTTAATGAATCAAAAGCAAACTGGAGTACATTCACAGAAACATCTAAACTACACCACACAACCATGAAAACACCTACACGTGGAGGAAGCAGCCCAACTCGTCGCGGCACACATACTCGACGCCGCCGAAAAGTCCATGCCCCAGGCCTCCAGTGCGTCCCGCACCCCAAGGAGGCCCTGGTGGAACGAGGACTGTAGGCGGGCGCGGAGGCCCAGAACAAGGCGTGGGGTGTCCTTCGCCGGTACCCCCACGCCAGATAATCTCATTTCCTTTAAACGGGCAAAGGCTCTTGGGAAGCGTGTGCGTCGTGAGGCGAAAAGGGAGAGTTGGCGCGCCTTCCTCACTTCCATCAACTCATACACCGACACTCACAAAGTCTGGACACGAATATGCAAGCTAAAAGGACAACAGACACACAGCCTGCCCCTGGTTAGCACAACAGGGGACACACTCGAAGACCAGGCCAACACGCTTGCACAACACTTCGAACACGTGTCCAGCTCAGCACACTACACCAACACTTTCATTAAACACAAAGCATCATGTGAGAAGAAGTCCTTGCGAGACACTAATAAGTCGAACTCATCCTATAACACCCCCTTTTCACTTCATGAGCTGAAGGTCGCACTCGGTACTTGTAAACCTTCAGCTCCAGGTGCAGACAGGGTTTCATACACAATGATACAACACTTACATGCAGACACGCTTGAAACACTTCTTCAACTCTACAATAAAATATTTCTTTCGGGGCACTTTCCGCGCTCTTGGAGGGAGGCCATAGTAGTGGCTTTCCTAAAAGAAGGGAAGGACCCTTCCTATCCTGCCAGTTATCGCCCCATTGCCCTGACAAGCTGCCTGTGTAAGCTCTTCGAGAAGATGATAAACAGGGGACTTGTGTACTTCTTCGAGTACAATGGTCTTCTCGAGAGCTGCCAGGCAGGCTTCAGGGCGGGGCGATCTACCAACGATCAACTCGTTGCATTAGAGTCGTATATCAAGGATGCTTTCCTCCACAAGCAGTACTGTATGACGGTCTTCTTTGATCTTGAAAAGGCGTACGATACTGCTTGGCGGTACGGCATCCTTAGCGACTTGAAGTCCTTTGGCATGATGAACACGCTTGCCAGTTACCTGTCTGAAAGAATGTTTCGCGTGCGAGTTGGAACTGCACTCTCTAGGGTTCATGTGCAGGAAAACGGCGTGCCACAAGGTGGAGTTTTAAGTTGCACTTTGTTTATTGTGAAAATGAATTCTCTTCGGAAGGCATTGCCACCGTCGATTTCATGTTCAATTTATGGTGGGACGACGTACAATTATCCTTTAAGTCTTGTAACTTGTCTGGTCTGCGAGCGGCAAGTCCAGCTTGGTGTGAACAAGCTTGCCGGCTGGGCAGATAGCAACGGTTTTAAATTTAATCCAGGGAAGTGCACTTGTGTTTTGTTTTCCAAGAGGCGTGGCATTTGGCCGGATCCAGACATTCAACTCCACGGTGCCTCTATTCCTGTAAAAAAGGAACACAAGTTCTTGGGTATTATCTTTGACGAAAAGCTCACATTCATCCCACACATAAAACAACTGAAACATAAATGCTTAAAAACAATGAATATCCTGAAGGTTCTGTCACACATCTCTTCTGGTGCTGACAAACAACTTCTCTTACGTGTTTTTACTAGCTTGATAGGTACACGATTGGACTATGGTAGCGTTGTTTATGGGTCAGCAAGTAAAATATCCCTCAAAATGCTGGACCAAGTGCTCCATCTCTGGCTCCGCCTGGCGTGTGGCGCCTTCCGCACTAGCCCGGTCGAAAGCCTCTATGTGGAGTGCAACAAATTGAACTTACGTCAGCGAGCATACGCAGATCTCCTTTATGCTTTTAAAATTTCATCCATGCCCCACCATCATTTTAAATCAGTTTTTCATGATACGTCCATGACTGAACTCCTTTTAAATCGACCATCGTTCTCTGCGCCCTTCTCTTACAGAGTTAGAGAGGAGGCGTCAGAGCTTGCTGTCTCCTTTTTAGATACAATCCAAAGTTCTCTAACGGATTTTATAGCACCATGGTATCTCCGCCCTGTATCATGCGACACATCTTTCACACATGTAGATAAAAACCGAGCTCCCACATGTGCAATTCTGCAGCATTTCTTGTATTTGCAGCAGAAGTATGAGTGTTCTGAATTTTATACGGACGCTTCTAGAACTGCCACCTCTGTGTCCTGCGCGGCGCATGGGCCCGGCCTTAGTGTCACTAGAACTCTGAATAGTCATACTAGTATCTTTACGGCAGAGGCTTACGGTGTACTTCTTGTTGTCAATCATATACTTCAAAGCCACATCCCACAATTCATTATCTATACAGATTCCCTCAGTGTTGTGCGGGCACTGTCGTCAACAGTGTCTTCGAAAAACCACGTTGTCAGTCTGATTGTCAAGGGTATTATGTCTGTGTATGTACGCAAATTTGAACTGGTTCTTTGCTGGGTCCCTGGCCACTGTGGTATAGCCGAGAATGAAGCAGCGGATCGAATGGCTGCTCCTGCTACACTCTTGAATACAGTAGATATAGCCACATTACCCTACACCGACGTGAAACCACACATCAGACAACAACTTCGCGAAACATGGCAAACACACTGGAGTGAACAAAGACAACAAGTTACACGTAATAAAACCTCACTTGGGACCAAACACCACCGACACACGCAATAGATACTCTGAAGTCGCCTTGGCCAGATTACGGATAGGGCACACCCATGCAACGCACTCGTATCTGCTGACGGGATCTTCTAGACCCCAGTTCAGCAGGTGCGGAGAGGCCCTATCCGTAGTGCACATACTAATCACATGCAAGGCACTTCACACAACACGACACAAACACTTCAGAGATCTCTACAGAAAACATATCCCACTACATCCATCGCTATTTCTAGGTGACGATGCCATCGTTTCTGTGAAACGTGTGTTTGAGTATTTGTCAGAAGTTAAGTTTTTAAACCTCATTTCCTATCACGCATAATCAAATCTGGCCCTATACACCAGCCATCACCATTATCTTTAACTGATTTTACTATGTTTGGATGACATGTTTTTTTTTTTTTTTTACCTACCATTTTGTGGTAACCACTTCACTTCATTAAATAAACTTTTCTCTGGCGCTCTTTGCCCTTAGTCGGCCTTGCGCCATAAAAACCCAACCATCATCATCATCAGTTGGTTGATCTGTTTGTGTTCTTGGACCCGAAATAGCTTTTGCGCAATGAGCCCAGTCAGGCACGTTTCCTGATCCCTGGCCGTTTCTTGCGCGGATTACCGGCCAGCGGTTTGGGTTCGACGCGGGTAACAATGGGCAAAACAACAATCATGGCCGCCGCTGGGAGCTTTCTGGGGCTGCTAGTCGTTGTTTCTGTGTCGACAGTTTTGTTGCATGAGCAATAGATAGATCGGGCATCCGTGTCGCTCAGCAACAGAGCAAGCGACGAGAAAGGCCCGAGGATTACTGTACTGCCTAATGCGAAATTTGTGCGCAGTGCGAAGTGCAGTCTTCTCGGTCGCGGAACATAGCTGCACCGTCTCAAGGAGTGATCGCGTGGTGAGTGAACGCATGGCGGCGCACGCTACTCTGCCCTTTATCTCACAGCGAGTCGCCGCCACCGAGCATTTTATGAATCGTGTTTGAACCTCCCGCGCAAATATTAGCGATCACTGCGTCGGCGGCGCGAACTGCATCTCGGGAGGGGACCGCGAACTGCTTCTCAGAAAGTGAAGGCGTCATTGTCGAGCACTCGATGGGGCGCGCTGGTATGAGGTCTTCTCGCAGCGCGTCGCCACCGCCCAGCATGTCTCACTGCCCACCTCACACTTTCGCCATAAGCGTCACCGCCGGTGAGCGTCTCTCACCGCCTCGGCATACCGCCCTCCCCCTCGTACGTTCGCAACACTTTCCTCCTACTTTTTCTTCTTGTCTTCGGTTAGCCCTTCTTCGCTCAGTTTTGACGCCAACTCCGCCGTCAAACAGTAGTAGCGGGCGCCAAAATGCTGCGCACAAAAAAGCACGGAGCGACAGAGTTGATAAAGCGTCTGGTAAGAGCTGCCCCCGAGAGTGCAGAAAGATTTACGTGGCAAGGGGCGAGTGTTGCGACCACAGCTAAGTCATAGCGCCGTCTCAGCACCTGCCTATGCCTCGACGGGTCCAGTGACTCCCGCCACCACTCGTATCCGCTGTAGAATCCATGCTGCAACCAGGCAAAATAAGGCGGAGAAGAAGAAGAAGGAAATAGGAATGACGGCTAGCATCGGACTGCTGATACTGATGGCAACAAAAACCGCGACAGGCAGCCAAAAACACTACTGAAACGAGCAAACTTGGCCACTCAGACGGTTTAGAGCGCTAAACACGGCTGGCACGGTGTACGAGGGACGTGCGGGGAACTCTGCTTTGCGGACTTCTGAATGCAAAGCAAGGCTTCTGCGTATAAGGGCAGAGCCAATAGTTCTCGGGGGAGAGGGACGAAGCGCTCACGTTTTCCTGAAGATCCCCAAAGGATCTTCAATAAATTTTATTTTAAAGCGAAGCTTTTTACCTCTACCCGCAAGTGTTCTGCCGCGACCATTGGTGTCAACAGAAAACTCTCGCGAATAAATGAAAGTCGTTATTTGCACCGCCAGGAATCGAAGCTGGAACGAATAGAGGTAGGGAGCGAGCGCCCGTTGTCTTACCGATTGAGATACATGCCCACGCCAAGACAGGCGAGACAGATGGGGCACTCACCGAGCACATCTGCGGGTTTACCCCCTACGTTCTCTCTGAATGTCACATGACAGCGTCGCGCAACCTCTCGTGCCGTTGTGCGCTCCACCCACGGCACGTGTAGCGGCCGTGTGAGCGCCTTGCGCATGCGCTAAGAGTTATAAAAATTAAACGAAGCTCACACCAGCCCATGGCATCGCACTCCTTTTCTGTCTCTGCCGCCGACCTCGTCGCCCCCACAGGCGGCGGCAGAGACGGAGGAGAAGTGAGATCGTCAACACCGGGTTTGGGCTACCTTTACTTTCATTAAAAAAAAAAAGAGTTTCGACTCATGTGCTTCGCCAGTATAACTCAACCAACCACCGTTCATGAATCATGCCTTGATTTAAATTTAGCAAAGTATACCTCTTTGAAGTAATGAAGCGTGTGGTTAAGTACACTTCACTTGTCTCTCCCTTCACTCTTTGCAAAGCCACGTGTGTGAATTCAAGGGACGTCATTGTTAGTGTCGTTTACAGCTTCGCTTTCCAACCCCATTCACACAGTGAATTGGCGCGCACTTTTTTTTTTCGTTAGGGCGTCTGCTCGCTGTGTTTCATCGAGGCTGAGTGTCCTATCACTGCTACGTGCAGTATCATCTCGAAGCACTTAAAGGAATGCATCAATGACAGCGTCCAAACCATCATTTGATTCGTACAAGCAGCCGGGTATTTGAATGCGTATGCGTGCGGTATTTTAATCACGGCGAAAAGCTTTTCCATTTACTCCCGCGTTTTCGAAGGGACAGCACTTGCTCGATAGAGCTGTTTGAAAGGTGCAATTAACTGTGTGCGCAGCTCGTGAGTTGCTGTGGGCATGTTTATGTGTAGTTCAGACAGTCCATTACGACTAAAATGGTTGCAAAAACGCTTCCTGTGGGGAGAATGAATGACGTCGCCATATGTTTGCAAGCTGCAGGGAATAAATATTTTAGATTGAAGAGAAAAAAGGGAGCGGACGTCGCCTCTCTGTCGGGTGCTGAGAACCTTCACTGGCAATCCACTTTCGCAGCGCCGGAATTGCGAGCTATTTTCTGCCCTTATTACCCCTACAATTTTTTTCTTCAATATCGCCTACCAGTCCTCTGCGTTTATGCACACTGTATGAGCAGTTTTATGTGCACTTTCTCGGGTATGTTGGTAGGTAACAGCTTAGCGCCAACAGTCGGCACGCTAAGGCCAAAGATAGCAGACCATTGTCGCTGCTTCCGCTTTCTACTGGGGCTAAGCATTTCACGGTATATTATTACCGTTCGCTTAATGTCTAAGCATGATGGGCTTTTTTGGGCTACCTAACCACGACCCTCTTCGCCTGTCTGTCTGTCTGTCTGTCTGTCTGTCTGTCTGTCTGTCTGTCTGTCTGTCTGTCTGTCTGTCTGTCTGTCTGTCTGTCTGTCTGTCCGTCCATCCGTCCATCCGTCCGTCCGTCCGTCCGTCCGTCCTTCTGTCGGTCCATCAACCCTGATTTAACCGCCGAACGCAAGTTCAAAGAATTGCGCCCACCTCCCCCCGAGGGGAACCCTGTGTAGATGCGACGCATCGTGGGGTTCACTTGGTGTTTCCGTTGGATTGATTCTGAAATCGCGTGAGACGTGTCGGGAACGCGTATGATTATTATGTTTTATGATTATTATTATGTTTTATTGGCCAATCTTGGTCAATCTCTCTAAGTGGTATGCTTGGGGCTTCGCTGTCGCAACGACCTTTACTCCATCATTGTTGCTGTAAATGGGAGCTTCTTTTCTTTTATTGCAAGTGTTAATCATTGCCCCATCATGCGTTGTATCAGTAGCATCTTGACGTAGTTTGAATGAGTTAAGGATATAAGGCGCGTTCGTAGCATTTGATTCTGTCTCGGTTATGTGGCGCAGTGGGAAGAGCACCATGTACCTCGCGTTCCGCCCACAGGGTCGTGGGATCGAAACCGGGCACCGGATCGAAACCGGGCACCGCTAACTATTATTTTTTTTATAGTGTAGGGGGAGGGGTGCGGACGGACAACAACGCCGTATGGAGGGACAAGGCGAGTGAATGAGATGCAGTCGCATCTAACAATTATTACAGTAGTACATACAGGGTGTTACGACGATAATTGGAACACTTTCAATTTTTTCCCTGAGTGAACCGAAGCTCGGTTCGCGCTCAAACTTCACACGAAGGTCGCATTTTGTGGTCTACTTTGTTTGACACCAAGACCAACGACGGTACTTATCTTTTTATTCTGAAAATAAATAAAAACGATTTTCGCCTACGGGAAAATGGCGGCCAATTGGGACGTGGGAGCCAGTCCAAACTGATCTTGGAACAACGGTGTAATTTGGGATATACAGAGCGAAACGTACGATTGGTATGCATGCTTCTTCCGTGGCAGGAAGGAGTTAAATGGGGCAGCAGACGGTTAGAAAATGGGAAAGCAAGTTTTCTGATCGTCTGCTACCTCATTTGGCTCCTTCCGCGGAAAGAGCCAAAGAAGGTAGCAGATGATCGAAAAAGGTTTACGTTAGCAAGTGAAAAAAAAAAAAAGAGAGAGAGAGAATGCGTGACAATAAAACATGGAAGTTGCGCGCTGTTTTGCCAGATTGCCTGCGAGCAGTGATAGTGCGGAAAAATTGAATTGAACTGAAAAAATATCAATTGCATTAACCATTACAGTAGCAAGAGTAGAGGGAAAGAGGCGGGGGAAGAGCTCAAAGGGTGGAGGAGGAGCAGATGAAAGTGAGTTACGTTAGGAGATGAAGGAAATGGGGGGGGGGGGGGGGGCAGAACTTTGTCTTTCGACATTTCCGGCAGAGAAAGCAGATAGGCATCCAATATTTTTATTCGACATTTGGTTGACAAAAATTGATTATGGTTATGATGATTAATGATGATGGTGACCAGCGTATTGCGAACGAGGCCGAACTGTTAGTATGCGGGGCGTCGGTTTTTGGGTGGGCGCGTTGGGGGGCCACTGAATATTCGGGTACGGGTCCGTCGATGTTGGGCACGTCCACGAAGCTGACCGTACTGTTTGCCGCTGGCGCAGCCTCAGTCTCGAAGAGGAGAACTGTGTTTTGTTTCGGGTACGGAGCCAGCAGCACACCGGGAACGTAGAGGGTGACCTGCGTAGGTAAAGGTCATCGAGAGTGGATACCGTAAATTGTGTTATAACGAAATCGCGTTAATCGAAATCTGGCTTTATTCGAAATCATTCGAAGTGTTTCGCGGCCCCACCCACAGTGAATTAGGAAAGTCCTCTCAGCCTTTAATGAAGTGTCTCTCATAATGAAGCTGCTAGTTTAATCTCCCAATGACTTCATATTAACGACGGTTACGTAGTTTAGTGATTTCGTGGCTTATTGTGATTTAGTGATACGAAGATACGAAGGCTGACGGGAAAAGTTGTTGTGAGAACAAACTTCGGTTGACTTTTCTCAGGAAAACGGTTGGGTTCTTCTGTTACTTCGGTGACATAACAACGGCAACAAGCAAGAAAAATTTGTTTTTGCATGAATTGCCCGGGTCAAAAACTAAAGGACGTATTCACGATGTTTCACATGGTTCATTTCAAAGACACGTACTAATTGTGGCCGTCTTATGTTGTCTTATACCCCGCCCGAATTTTGAATCATATGTGTCTAGATATATCACTGTGAGCGGTACGTTGCCTTTGTTTAACTGCAAATTTTCTTTTATGATGTTGGGTTGTCTCTGTTTTGTGTATTTTTTTTTTCATGCTAACTGCTCTGACCGTAAATGTTCCCCAAGAAGTCAAAAACCTTAAGGGGGCACCAACCACAGTCAAACCTTTTCCCAGGCTTTTTGTTGGCGCTCCCAACATCTGCGTGATGTTGAATAAGCGGACTCTGAATCCGACTTTTACAAACACAAAAATGATCCCGCCTGAGCCAACAGCCCTGTTATCCTACTGCGACTCTCGGGTCGTTTATTCTTTTTAAGTGCGAATGCACTTCTTAAGCGAGCCTGAATCGTCCGCCGCCGTCGTCCGCATAGCAACAGCTGCGGGTGCGCGCGCTCCTCGTCTTCCCTAGCAACGGGGGGAGAGGGCGCGTGCTACTCTCCTCCTCCTCTCTCCGCTCAGTGACTGCGGGTGTTGGGCGCCTCCTCTCCACTTCGGGCGGGAGAGCTCTCGCTCGCGTAGCGGGCGCTCCGCATTCCGACGCGTGAGGGCGCTCGTGTACAGGCCGCGTGGCGCGGGAGGGTATTAGTCGAGCGCGCGCCGTCGTCGAGAGCGGTCGCTGGTCCTGCATCTCGATAACAATGACGGCGGACCGGGCAACGGTACCAGCAATAACGAGTGAAATATCTTTCTTTGTAGTTGTGTGCGTGTGTGTAATCTCTCGACTACTCATTAAGATCACGATATCCATCGTAATCGCGCAATCACCAACCGTGCATTCGCACTTACACACTCTCCCCCTCGGGGAAGTGCGAGGGAATTTTTGTGTTCTCATTTTCGCTAGAGTCTCGTTTTTTGGTAAGAGGCTCCTGGCGGGCTTTTCTGTTTGCTTAGCACAAGGGGATGCTACTAGTTTATTAGGCCAAGTCTAACAACTGATTTGTTGGCCGATTTTGTGTTATTCCCCTTATATGTGAGCTTGCGTCTTAGGAAGTTTCTTTTTGTTTTTTTACTCATGATGAGCCCGCATACTTACTTATAAGACCGGCGAGCTTCCTCACGATACTCTCTTTTGAGGTGCATGTTAGCAAACCTTAACTACTAATTTTTCGGCCTCCTTTACTTCCCTAGGGCGCTCAAACCTCAGGTACAAAAGTCCCACAATTTTAGTACCCTCAGCGCTCAAGCGTCGTAATCGATTGGCTATAATTCCCGCCTCAGGAAACTTTCCGCGTCGCATATTTACGTTGCTGACAAGAGTGTTTTATTTCCGAAAAACGCGGTGAAATTGTCCCCCTACGCATGCGCGAACATTTGCTGGTTGGTCGGGCACCACTGAAGGCATTCCATGCCTCTTATATCCCACTTTTTTTAAAGACACTAATTGAAAAAAGTATACTTTTCTTTTCTGAGGGTGTTCAAGGTAATTTATAGGATTACATTTCTTAACCATCTCGCTCAACCGTGAACAAGACTCAACAAACAACTTAATTGGTTCTACTATTAGTTAACAAGCAATAGGAGGAAAAGCGGGGAGAAACCTGGGCACTCCGAAGTCCTTCTGCGTACACTGAAGTTTGGCACGGCGTTACTTATTTACCTTAAAGTTAGCGCACACCTGCAGGCATGCGCTGGAATAAGCAAGAATTTAAGCTCCGTCTTAAGCGCGAACATTGACGAGAAATAAGCAAACGTCTGTTTGGGATAACGCAATGACGCAAATCAGCAAATTATACTTGCTTTCGTACCGAAATATAACGAACCTGCATTCTACCAACCCGTTATTTTTTTTATTGTCTCAATAGTATTTTCAACACATTGTATTTTTTCGTATAAATAATCAACTGATTGATTGATTGTAGGGTTTAACGCGCCGACGCAACGCAGGCGATGAGGTGCGCCGTAGTGGAGGGCTCCGGTTTAATTTTGACCACCTGGGGATCTTTAACGTGCGCCGAAATCTCGTACACACGGGCGTTTTTGCTTTTCGCCTCCATCAGAAAAGCGGCCGCCGCGGCCGGGAATCGAACCCGCGACCTCGTGCTCAGCAGAGCAACGCCTTAGCCGTATAAATAATCAACTGAAACTGGAACTTCTGGCTACTACATTGGCGACATGTAGTTGCGGTGTGCGAAACAAACTCGTGTCTTCATCTGCCTCATTCGTTTGCACCCTATTTAATTTAACCGCCCCGTAATATTCTGACAGCCCAAACTGAATTTAGCCCTTTCAGAAGGACCCTTTTAAGATATCAAAATCACCGTTGAAAGGATTATCCATTTAGCATCTTTCCTAACCACGGTTGAATGAATCGGGACCAACACCAGCCGAAACGTTGCTTCTTACGTGCCGGCAAACCGTCCTGAGACTCACCTGAGGCCCAATGCTGGGCCAGTAGCGACCCAAGTTGAAGTTGTTGACGAAGGCGACACCCTTGCCCCAGCCCGATGGGTCGAGGAAGGTGTCGAGCACTGGCTGGCCCTCGGGCAGAACGAAGTTCCCGAAGAATGCGCCGGGAGCAGAGCAGTGCCCTTCTGGCTCCATAGTTGAGGCTGCAAGGACGTCTGTGAGTTGCCTCACAGCCTCTGGATTGCTAAGCGGCAGGGCTTCCATCGTCCATCCGGTGAGCACGTGACCATCCAGGGTCACATCGCCGAGTATTCCCTGCGACGGATGAGGACAGTGAATTCTCTTTAAAAAAAGGCCGTAAAAGACGGGTGGCGATTGATCGATTAACCTTCCGAATAATCGAATAATGGTTTACTCGCGATTAATTTTTTAACCGGTTAATCGCCTGAAGTCATGCGAGCAAACTGAAACAAGAGTTCCGTGCTGAAATTCTGCGCAAGCGTGTCGAGGATCATAGTCGTGTTCAAATAACCCGCCTAATGCGACAACAGAAAACGTTGTAAGTATGCTGAGCGATGATAGCTCATACCGAAAGGTTATAGCTAAACGAGCTAGAAACTGGCTATGCTTAATACACATTTGCAAGGTACAAATATCGGCGCACGGGCGCTCGCACCATTTGGCCGTTGTATAAACTGACTCTGTCGTAAGTAAGCAGAGATTAACTTGCTTCCCTTGCATTTAAAGCGAGTGCCGATGTTCTTCATTCGAGAAGAGTGTCAGCGACGAACACGGTGACAAGTATCTCTCCCGAATCAGTACCATGATGGTGACCTGCTCATCTCTTCTGCAATGTCTGCGATCAGGCGGCGAGCACATTGATATTATTTTCACCTTCACCTTCATCATCATCATCATCATCATCATCATCATCATCATCATCATTATTATTATTATTATTATTATTATTATTATTATTGTTGTTGTTGTTGTTGTTGTTGTTGTTGTTGTTGTTGTTGTTGCTGTTATGATTATAATATATATTATTGTAAACGTTCTTAAAATGTTATTTCTGGTTATTTTTCTTAATAAGCCAATGCAACCAATTATTCTATTAATTAACCGATTAAAGCCAAACGATGAATCGGACTAAAATTTTTAACCGACGCCCAGCCTTACGGCCGTATTTAGAAACTCCTTACGAACCTTACTACCTCGGGGTACGGTACGTAGGCTTTGCCACTAGCAACTGCATCTTTAAGAAACTAACTGGATGTAGGAAGTAGTACTCACTAGATCAACGTTCTGCTTACGACAAAGTTATGCATGGCCACTTAGTAAGCGCATGTAGCTCAGTAGGGTGTAATCGCTAGTAGTTTACTAGTGAAGGTAGTGGTGCTTACTGCCTGCTTCAGATAGTAACCCTGACTAGTGCTGCATTTACAACCTCCAGTTACTAAGTACCCACTGTATACTTCGACGACTTACTTGTTAGTGTTCCATTAGTGAATGCTACAGCCTTTCTTTAAGAGGGAACGCTCTCGACGTTTTCAAAACTGGCGCCAGTGAACTGCGAGAAGTAGCGCTCTTCGATTTGCAGTCTCGGCCTTTCCGCGGATAGCCAACGGCGTAACCCGATGGTTCTCCGTGCAGTGGGAATATATGAGAAAAACGAATGTGGGGTTGCTTTTGGAGGGGTCCCTGTTGAGTACGGAAGTGATAATCGAAGAGCCCCAACTTCGCGGGGTGAGAAGCTGAATGGAAGGGCAAAGCTCACTCGATCGAGGGAAAACCACCTAGATAAGCACTTTTGAGCAGGCTATCTGGCAGGTTGTACATGAATCTGATAAAAGTATAACGAGTGTACTAGTCAACCTGGAGGCCAAGACACTGGGTTCCTCATTGACCAAAATGTACGTCGTATGGAACTTCGAAAAAACACCAGCTTTACCTGATTTCTGAAATTTCAGCAGCTGAAGTATCCTCCAGCAACCCAGCACAAGTTTCATGAAGAAAATTGTCTCTAAACTTTAGGTGGGTGCCTGTCGCCGGTAATTGCACTGACGCTCGCTGTATATACGGTGTTCAATTTTAGCAGACGTTATAGAAAAAGGTTAAAACTAGGTGCAACATGGTTTTCTTCACGCGCGTACATGTGTCTTCCCCTGCCAAAAAACTCGATAGTAACAAAAGTAATTCGTATAACTAAACGAGCATTTTAACTGTAAATTTTGCCCCCGCGCTTATCTCAAGAGATTTTCCGCGGGAAGTAAATACAGGTTGCAGACTAAAAAAAAAAAAACCAGCATTTCCCTTCCGTTTTAGGAAATATGCGTCCAATTAGGTTGCCTGTAAATTAATGGGCGTTACGCGTCACGTTTCGCAAGTGATGTTCGGCGCTCAATGTGGCCTTGAATCTTGGCAATGGAGCAAAATTTTGCAAGCTCATCTCTCTCGTCGAAAAACTAATCCTCATAGTTTTCGATTTGAGCTAGCGTAAACTTAGCCAATATATTTTTTCTTAATTCAGTAAATTACTGAGCATCATCGTGTTTTATTGTGTGCGGTTAGACACATTAACACATGCAAAACAGGACGCGAATTTACCTTTCACCTCATTCCGGTTTTTTTTTTTGTTATTTGCAGCACATAAGATCGCACGCCCGTTTAATCTGGTACCAATCGAGTAAGATGATTACAGAAAAAAACAAATATGCCAACTCACCTTCATGTCATGGTTACCGGCTCCGTAGTTCAGTCTCCCCGTGTTTTCAACAAGAATAGTAACGTTCTCTCCTTTGCGCACAATAACAGGTATGTCGTAGACACCCTGATCTTTGCTCAGCACAGTTCGGGTTTGCGCCGTGAACACGTAGCCTCGATTCTTGATTCCCGGCACCGTCAGATTGGCCGGGCTCCTGGGACCAAACTGCACCGTCGCGGTGTACAGCACGTAACCGAAGGCCTGACCAAGCGCCTCGAAGCTCTTGGGATGCTCAGACGTCACCGGCACGATGTAGCCTCGCTCCCGAAGAAAGGCAAGGATGGCTTCCAAAGATGCGCATGTTAGTTCCACGGGGCCAAGTTTAAGCTTCGGAGCCGGGACCGGCAAAGTCCCGTTGGGAAGAGGGAGGTACCGCCCGACTACGTCCCTTATCTTGAAGTATGTATCCGTAGGATCGCCAGCCTCGGTGAGGGGCGCGCCGTAATCGTAGCTCGTCGGCTGCGGGGATGGGATGGCGCCGTTCGTGAACGCGAAGTTCGTGCCGCCGTGGAACATGTAGAAGTTCACTGATGCGTTGAACTGCAAGATTTCCTCGAAGGTCTTCAGCACCTTACCTTGATCGACCCTGACGTGCCGCCTGCCCCAGAGGTCATTCCAACCGGGATAGTACTCGGTCACTATGAGAGGTCCCTTCTGCATCGCCCTCCGGACGGTTGCAAATTCTTTTGAGATGGTCGCCGCAGAGCCAAAGTCGGCCGTCACTAGTGTGCCTTCCACGTAGTCGCACTTGTAGACCGCGTCTCCCGGACCGTCCGTCCTGAAAAGCACTACATCTTGTCCCAAATGGCGCCTTGTAATCTTGGCGAGGTGTTCCATATACCCTCGGTCGCAGGCAAAGTACTGCCCGTACTCGTTCTCAACTTGCACCGTGATGATGGGACCTCCGTTCTTGTAGAGGTACGGCTCAACCATCGGAAGCAGGACATTCAACCATCTGTCCACTGCCGCGATGTAAGAAGCGTCCGAAGTCCTGTACTTCATGTTGGGGTTCACCCTCAGCAACCAATATGGTAGGCCTCCGTTGTCCCTTTCGGCGCATATGTAAGGTCCTGGCCGGAACACAACGGAGAGTCCGACCTCTTTCGCTGTGTCCAAGAAGCTCTTGAGGTCGTAGTCGCCTTCGAAGTTGTACTTTCCTGGTTCAGGTTCGTGGCCACTCCACTCGACGTATGTCTGCAGGGCGTTGAGACCGGCTAGCCTCATCTTTTCCATGCGATCTTTCCAGTACGGCTTGGGAACCCGGAAGTAGTGGAGGGAACCGGAAACATAGCGAAAAGGTTGGCCATCCTTGAGGAACTGGTTGTTTTCGTAGTCGACTGTGAAGGATCGAGCCATTGGGGAGCTCTTAACCGCCAAAAATAACCTCACGAGCAAAACGAAGAGAACGCAGAAACGCGACATTTTAGTGGCCGTATCGAGGACGCTCACGGTAATGTGGCAATTTGGCAAAGGCGATCGAGTTCTCCTTTTCGCTTTTCTGTTGCTTATCAGTGGTCGAGAGGAGAGTGAAAACGACGGGCAACGGCTAGAGATCACGTGGGAGAGGACGAAGATACCTGCGATCGCTTTGCCATTTGGAGTTGCGTGACAGTAAAAACTATTTGTGCCCCTTCCCAATCACCCTTTTTGACGTGCGCGAGGTCTCAAATCACGTAATAAGAGAATGTGCGGGTTATACAGCACCTTGGACGACCTTCCTAGTGTCCCTGGGCCCGCCGCTTTCTTGGAGACTAACACTAAGGGACCTTTTAGGCCTCTGGCCAAATTCTAAACGAGCATCCCGAGTGACAAAAGCTGTATTGACTTTCCTGAGGACTCGATCTTCTTCTTCTTCTCTTTTTTTAATAGCACGTACCCACTGAGCGGAATTGGCCAAGGCCTGAGGTTTGCCTAATAATTTAAAAAGTTTTCTTTATAACTGGAATATAATGATAAAAAAACTACTTCTTAAGGGAGGGGCCAGATAAATGATTGGACGAATCCGCTAGCATACAATTCTTCCGGTAGCCGGGATGAATTCGTGAAGGAGGAAGTAATTTTTTTTGCTTGGTTTGCCAAGGCAGCTAGCACCGAATAAAAAAGAACTGAAGTTTTTAGTTTAAGTCTAAGGCGCTCGAATGGGAGAGTATGGTAACGTTTCCTTTGATGTGTAAAACGACGGCATTCAAACAAATAGTGTTCTAATGATTCTGATTGATTACAAAGCAAGCATGCGTCCGTTAATGCCAATCCTGACCTGTTCAAATATAGGGTTAATTTTGGAAGGCGGCACCTCATGCCTGCGAGGGCCAATTCGCACTGGCGGGAAACACAAAACGATGAATTCAATTTGAATTTTAGGTGAGCATACTCTCGTCTATCGAGGATACCGTTGGACCGCCCCTTGAGTAATCAATATCTACGAAGACGTGCCAAAGTTATGGCTGCGAGATCTGGACAAACATTTAGTATCAGGACCCCAATGGCGAAACCCACTGATCAGTCCGCCCTCTCATTGAGCAGAATGCCTGTATGTCCAGGCACCCACACAACACGTAGCGAGATACGATGTGCTGTGGAAAAAAGTAGCGAAATGTTTTTAGATGAATAAAATGTTCAGATTTCACAAAAGAAATGCAAAGGGATAGGGAGTCAGTTATGAAAATTACATGCGATACAGAGCTAGGAATTCTTTTTATGGCCAGAGCTATGGCCGATAGTTCTGCCTCAAGTATGGGAGTGTAATCAGTCAAGGTAAAAGAAAAAGTCCAATCTAGATCAAAAGAACAAATTGCAACCGTTGATTTGGGTTCATATTGCGAGCCATCAGTGGCAATAACCACATGATGTGGATAAGGAGTAATGTGTTCTCCTAAAATGCACTGTAGGATACGCCTAGGAAGCAGCTTGGCATTCTTTGGGAATATGTTGTCGGTATGAACCGGCACTAGCGTATCCCCCGTGTATAATGGTTCAATGGACAAGAAGTCAACGCCAATATAAAAAAGCATTGAATTGGCAAACAGGAGCTGAGGGCGTATAAACCTAGGCCATGTCGTCGTCAAGAATGTAAGGGGTTGTTGCAAAAATATGGCCGGCTCTTTTCGAACTGGGGAGCCTATCACCCTCAGGTATGTTTTTACTGACAACATTTGGAAGCGCGTCTCCAATGATAGAATTTGTGCCTCTAGGTATAGCACAGTGTCAGCAACAAATCTATGTAACCCAAGAAGTAAGCGCAGGGCACGTTTTTCAAGCAAAAAAAAATGCGGACGTAATTTAAATGCAGCAGTGCGACAATAGAGTGCACAGCCAAATTCTAGTATTGGACGAACGTACAATTTGTACAAAATTAACAACCATTCTCGACGCATCCCTGATTTTCTGTGCGCAAGCCTTCTGAGTCAACCAAGATCCCGCTCTCCTTTTAAAAGTGTAGATTCGATGTGCGAACACTAACTCAAAGGAGGATCATACATACCACCGAGGTATTTCAGCGTATTCACTTGTTTAATGATGTGATTTTGGTATGCAAGAGAAATTGACATGTTATACAGGGAAGTAAAAACTAACAGGCAACATTTATTTACGTTTAGAGCTAAGTGAAGGGTTTGGAGCCATCTAGTCAAAGTATCAAGATAGTTTTGGAGCCGTTGTTAAAGATACTGGAGGTTGTCATTACATGAATAGAACGCAATGTCACCTGCATAACCATAGACAGTTACTTTCGGGTCACGCGGGATTGAACTAAGTGAAATGTTGAAGAGAACTAGGGAGAGAACCGATCCTTGAGGGACACCTCTGGTCTGAGGACAGTAGTAGGACTTGAGTCTGCTATCTGTACAAAAAAATTCGCGCCCTCGCAAGAACTCCTGTACCCATGCTATAATGTATGGAGGTAGATTACAGGCTATCAAAAGTTCCAGCAAGATTTCTTATTCTACGCTGTCGTTGGCCTTTGCCACATCCAATGCGACTAAGGCCGAAAGCTTTCCCATTTTCCTGTCGAGCCGAATTCTAATCTCTAGATCAACATGGGCGAACCAGATATGACAATCAGGACGAAAACCAATTTGCCAAGGACTGAGTATATTATGACTTGGAATGAAAGCAATCAAACGGGCATGTACAACTTTTTCCACCAATCTCAACCTATCGTGGTTCACAAATTTGCGTTCCGCAGGAGGGACCAAAAGGGAGGAGGCGATAATAGGATAGGCCACAGGCAGGTGATCGCTGTTTGTCCCGCAGTCCACCCTAGCCAAGTCAGGCAGAGAAACTTCATTCGAAGCAAATGTTAGGTCAAGGGCCGATAGGACACCACCATGCAAAAAATGTAGCAGAGCGAAAATTTACACACTGGAAATCATTGTCCGATGCCCATGACCACAGGCGTCTGCCGCAGCTATCCGCGCGGAATCCCCAACAGGCATGATGCGAATAAAATCTCCAGCTAGGAATAGTTGTCTTTGACTGTTTTACACAATGTCATCTAAGGAAGCAGTGGAGGTAACCCCCACTCTGAAATAAACGTTTGCTATAGTGAACGGTCTGATGCCATCAATGTGCATGTCTAATAGTTATGCTTCAATTATTGGGGACATAAAGTGAAACGACACAGAAAATTTGTGGCAAAACTTTGAGGAGATCAAGATCAAGAGGCCACCGCCTCGACCCTGAGCCCTGTCCAACCGAAATGAGCGAAAATTATGAAGACTAAACATATATTTTGAGGGATTAACCAAGCTTCTTGAATTAACACAATATGTGGGGACGTAAGGGAAAAAGATAATTCAGATAAGCATGAGAAGCACCCACAGAGTGGCAGTTCCACTGAAGTACTCAGGACGGTCATGATGAATCTAGTTCAGCCTCAATTACTGCTTCCGGAAGGAGATCTTGACTGTCTTTAGTAACGCACTTTTTTTCTTTTACTTCTCAGCCACTGCGACACTTTTGGCAGACACATGCCGCGTTTGTTAGGGCCACCTGCACCTTCCATAGCCCAGCTGTTATCCTCGCCGTTTGAGGGAACCTCGGGGACGTGGTCAGACCGCACTGCCTTGGTCGTCTATTTAGGTACCTTGTCAGAGGTTGGCGGAACAGCAGGTTTCGCAACAGGCACTGGTGGGAAATTAAAGGCAGCAGTAGTCACGGGAGGGGGTGGTGGACTCGCGCTCGAAACTGCGTGAATTTGCGCTGCAGAACATGATGAGCATCTGTTCGACGATATAAATTGGACAAAGTTTGCCATAAATGAAGTGATTACACGTTCGATCACTTGGCATAAGCTCTTTTCAATGGACGCAGCAACAGACTGGGCAAATGTCACATCCACAAAATGCGGTGTTCGGCCTACGGCCCCTCCATACCCAGTAGGACGCTCATTCAGTTGAGCGATTGCCTCAGCACGAGAGCACCGTCGCCTTTCTCCCAGCTCTACGATAGCTTGTTCTTAGGATCGAGCGGGGCAGTTCGAGTAATCTGCAGGGTGTGGATAGCCACAGAGACAGAAATGTTCTTCTTCCGAAAGAGCAGGAAGGAGTTGTGTGCGTATCGCCGCGCATGCGGCATTTGGACACTGACTTGCATACCTTTGTGCTGGGACCGTATCGCCAGCAGAAACGGCACTGGAGTGGGCGAGGGGACAGTGGTTGGACCGCATAGAGTATTGGCCAGACCTTCAGTCCAGACGGGCATCGAGTGCCCGGAACGGTGATGATCACCGACGCAGTGGCGATCCGACAGTCACCCGTGGGGGCGGTTGCAGCGGTGGACAGAAACCACTCCAACTGCGGAGAATGTTTCTAGTTCCTCGGCTGCGGAAAGTGCGGCATCAACATCTCTCATTAGTCCTTTTAGGCAGGCTATGTGGGCAGGGATGAACGCAGTAACCTGTGCCGAACCGAACGACGTACATTTGAGCAGGTCTGCAACGCATAAAAGGTCTGCTGAAGGGCACACGATCCTATTTTTTTTCCATAAGGCCTTACATCTGTGATCTGCTGATACCTTACAGAAGCTTCCAGCAAGTTCTCTTGCAATAGCTTGACCTTGTTCATGCGGATCAAACTACCGTGTTTAGGCACTAGGGCTACCGGGATGGTATTCAGGCCATTTTTTTTAGATACGTATCGAGGGGCAAGTCTGCGGACGGGAGATCCGCCTCCCAGACTTGCAAGCCCCGCCCCGGGGATGAGGCAGGCATTGCACTCCCACCGCGGGAGCACAGACAAAATCTCTCCTATCATTGTAAAATTTTGTGGTATCAAAAACAACGCGAATGAATTTCGTCGTAAAGACAGCTCAAGCCGTGCCCAAAACACAACTCCCGATTGTGAATAAGCAGAGTCATCATCATCACTTCATAAAGTTCATTTCTCTTCGTCTAGCAAGCTAGGCGCCTTTGCCAGGGTAACCTCACCTCTAACATTCTCGCTCTCTCTCTCTGCTGTCAAGTGTTTCTTTCGTGAAAAATTTCTCCCATCAACCATATGTAACCCTACTTGCCCCGTCGTAAGCCTTAAATGTACGAGCGTCCCCATGGTGTAGGAGCAAAATGAGAGACTGCGAAAGAGATTTGACAATTTACGGAAAATGCTTTATTAGTTTGTTTGACTTCTTTAGAGGTTATAAACCTGGTAATGGGTAGCGATTTCTTGCTTTTCCCGTGTTTCTTTTTTTTGTGGGTGGGGAATTATTCATTGTGGCGCGTAGCTTAAATTAGGCCTAATGTGTTTATACGCACCGTGGGAATGTTTTCTTTTTGAAATTTTTTAATCCGTCTGTTGTGTGTTAGTTTTTGTTGTATTTTTGTCGTTAGTGCAGCCGAGCCTCGTTATAACGAAGTAGTACCGGAACATCGAATTAGTTAGTTATATCCGATATTCGATTTAACAGTAGAGATAAAGATCGGCTGAAACAAATCGACAATCTGGCTCGCGCAAAAATACTTGATACAATAATTATTTTTTAGGCTTCGAACACACTATAAACAAGGTAACCCTTACCTTTCTGCTTGTTGCACCTTAAGTTGAATGAGCCGGAACATCAGTACGTGAAATTGCAAGAAAACAGGGGTCACTTCACAAAACAGGCCTGCGTCCACATTTATTTGATGAAGGATGTGATCCTCATCTGGTAACTGCTCACAGCACCGAGCAGGATGGAGTTTTACACAGTGTCCAACGAACGTTTTCTTTGTGACATTTGTGCTCATCCCGTGAGCTGCTACTGGCATGTTTATGCGTAGTTTTGACAGTCTATTACTACCAAAATGGTTGCAAAAACGCTTCTTGTGGGGAAAATGAAGGACGACTCAATACGTTTTCATGCTGCAGGGAATAAATATTTTAGATTGAAGACTAAAAAGAGAGCGGGCGTCACCTCTCTGTGGAGTCCTAAGAAGTCACTGGCCCATCCACTTTCGCACGGCCGGAATGGCGAGCTATTTTCATCTCTTATTATCTCTACAATTTTCTTTCTGCACTATCGCCTACCAGTCCTCTCCGTTTATGCGCACACTGTATGAGCAGTCTTGTTCGCACTTTCTCAGGTGTGTTGGTAGGTAACAGCTTAGCGCCTACAGTCGGCACGCGAAGGGCAAAAATGGCAGACCATTGTGGCTGTGTCCACTTTGTACTGGGGCTAAGCATTTAACGGTATATTATTACGTTCGCTTAATGTGTAAACACAATGGTCTTTTTTGGGCTACCTAACCACGAACCTGTTCGCCTGTCTCTCTATCTATCTACCTGTCTGTTCGTATGTCCATCCATCCGTCCGTCCCTCCGTCCGTCCGTCCGTCCGTCCATCTCTCTATCGGTCTGTCAAACCCTGATTTAATCGGCCGAATGTAAGGTAAACAATTATACGACTACTAAATAGAGGGTATTACGAAGCTAATTTAAACGCTTTAAATTTTTTCTCCTGAGTTAACCACTTCTCGGTTCGCGCTCAAACTTCACGCGAAGGTCGTACTTTGTGGTCTATTTTGTTTGACACCAGCAGGAACGACGGTACTTAGGTATTTACTCTGAAAATAAATAAAAAACGATTTTCGCCTATGGGAAAATGGCGGCCGATTTGGAGGTGGGAGCCAGTGCAAGCTGATCTTGGAACAACGGCGCCATTTGGGATATGCAGAGCAAGACCTACGATGGGGATGCATGCTTCTTCCGTGGCCGGAAGGAGCCAAATGGGGCTGCAGACGATCAGAAAACTCGAAAGCAGGTTTTTTGATCGTCTGCTACCTCATTTGGCTCCATCTACGTTATGAAATATCCCAATGAGGTAGCAGACGATCGGGAAAGGTTTATGCTAGCAAATAAAAAAAGGAGAATGCGTGACAATAAGCATGGAAGATGCGCGCTGTTCTGCCACATTGCGTGCGAGCAGTGTAAGCGCGGGAAAATTGAATTGAACTGAAAAAAATTTCATTTGCATTAATGAAAGTAGCAAGAGTAGAGGGAAAGAGGCGGTGTCAAGAGCTGAAGGGGTGAGGAACGAAACGAGGGAAGCAGGTTACGTGGGGAGGGGGGAAAGGGCGGGGAGCAGAGAACTGTGTCGTTCGACATTTCTTGCAGAGAAAGCTGATACGCCGCCAATATTTTAAAGACGATAGTCTTTGTTGGGCTACTTAAACGCAGAAATTTTGGTCTGTCTGTCTGCCTCTCTGTTTGTGACTCGATTGAGCCACCCGGCCAAAGCGGAAAAAAAAGTGCGGAATAGTTTTATTTACTCAAAGCCAAATCTATACGTCAACAAGAGCAAGACATTACGCAAATGTAAGGCAGCTAATCAATACATAGGTGACATTTGCAGTGTTCCTTTATTAAAAAATTCATGGATGTTTGTGTTTTGCGATGGCGAATGAAATATTACATCCACGGCAGAAAAGCGACGCCTGCTGTTGCCCGCGACACCTCCTGGTGGCATATAAAAAAAATCTAACGGCAACAGCAACGAAAGGTTCCACTAGATAGGTTTCACGTTGAACTCGGAACGCTCGTGGTGTAGGGTGACGTGATTCTATAAACGTTGTAGCAGGGTGCCTCGACTCAGCCGCGTCTCCACAGTACGGCAGCGCTGTCATAGAGACACCCGACAAGCAGCAGCGGAAAGCGGTAAATTTAAATTGACTTGAGCAAACTTCTGGCGTGTTACCTTGGGAGGAACGAGACGGTAGAGGAACAGCATGAGAGGTGAGCGGGAAAGAGAAGGGGGGCATTTACTTGGCAGGGGCGCCAGTCGACCATCGTCTTTCGTCGACATTTGCAACGAAAGGAACAGATACACGGCCGTTTTTTATTCGAATTGCGGTAGACGAGCATTGATGATGATGACCCCGAAATGTTAGTATGCCGGCGTTCGTTGCTGGGGTGCGCGTGGGGGGCTGCGGATTATTCGGGTACGGGTCCGTCGATGTTGGGCACGTCCACGAAGCTGACCGTACTGTTTCCCGCTGGCGCAGCCTCGGTCTCGAAGAGGAGAATGGTGTTTTGTGTCGGGTACGGATCCAGCAGCACACCGGGAACGTAGAGGGTGACCTGCGTAGTTAAAGGTAATCGAGAGCGTAAACAGTAAATCGTGTTATAAAAAATCGCGTTAAACGAAATCTGGCTTTATTCGAATTTATTCGAAGTGTTTCACGGCCCCACCCACAGTGAACTGAGAAAATCATCTCAGCCTTTCGTGAAGTGTCTCTCATAACGAAGCAACCAGCTTCCGTTCCCAATAACTTTGTACTAACGATGGGTTAGGTAGTTTAGCGATTTCATTATTTAATGTGGTTTAGTGACACGAAGGTTGACGCGAAGACTTATTGTGAGAAGAAATTTCAGTTCACTTTTTTCAGGAAAACGGATGGGTTCTTTTGTTGCTTCAGCAATATAACAATGGAATCAACCAAGAAAACTTCCCTTTGCATGAATTGTCCAGGTAAAAAACTACAGGACGTATTTAGAATGTTTCACATGGTTCTTCACCAAGACACGTACAAATTATGATCGTCAGATGTTCTCTGATACCCAGCCCGAATTTGGAATACTATATATCTAGAATTAATCACTGTAAATTGTAAACCTTGTTGAACTGGAAAATATCTTTTATAATGTCGGGCTGTATATTTTTTTGTCTCTGTGATGCTAACTGCTCTCACCGTGCATATTGTACCCCAAAAGGTTGCTTCCAGTAATGAAATAAAGCCGAGAAGCTGTAGGCGACGCCAACCACAGTCAGACCTTTTCCCAGGCTTTTTGTTGGTGCTCCCAACATCTGTGCGATGTTGAATAAACTCTGACTTTTACAAATACACAATCCCGGCTGAGATAACAGGCCAGACTTCTTGCTGCGATGCTCGGGTCTTCTATTCGTTTTTTAAGTGCGAATGCACTTTATAAGTGACCCCAAACCATCCACCGCCGGCGGCGGCGGCGGCGTCGGCGGCGGCGGCGGCGTCGGCGGCGGCGGCGGCGTCCGCAGTGCTCCTCTATATTTAAAAAAGAAACAGCATCCGGCGCCAGGTTTCGATCCGCAGCGCGACGCTCTACCGACCAAGCCACGGACGCGACGGTGATATCAGCGTTAGTGACGCGCCTTATATCTTTAACGCATTCAAACTATGTCGTCAGCGGCGTGCGTTGGCGACTCAGCGGCGTTATAGCGGCTTGATAACTGCGTGGTGTACACGTGATACTACAAACCCGATGGAAGAGATGGAAGAGAAGGCGGCAAGGCGGTGGGCTGCGGGGGCCGAGCGCAAGCGCCGCAAGCGGGCCGACAACCGTGCATTCGCACTTTCACATTCTCCCCGTCGGGGAAATGCGGGGGAATTTTTTGTGTTCTCATTTCCCTCTTAAGTACGTTTCATGTCTCGGTTTCTTGGTAAGGGCTTCCTGGGGCGCTTTTGGGTTCTCGTAGCACCAAATGACGCTACACGTTTATCAAGCCAAGTCTAACGACTGATTTATTGGCCGATTTTGTAGTATTCCCCTTATATGTGAGCTTGCGTCTGAGGAAGTTTCTTTTTGTTTTCTTTTTTACTCAGGATGAGCCCGCATACTTACTTATAAGATGGAAAGCTTCCTCACGATACTCTCTTTTGAGGTGCATGTTAGCAAACCTTAACTACTCTTTTTTCGGCCTCCTTTACTCCCCTAGGGCGCTCAAACCTCAGGTACAAAAGCCCACAATTTTAGTACCCTCAGCGCTCAAGCGTCGTGGTCGATTGGCTATAATTCCCGCCTCAGGAAACTTTCCGCGTCGCATATTTACGTTGCTGACAAGAGCGTTTTATTTTCGAAAAACGCGCTGAAATTGTCCTCGTACGCATGCGTGGATGGGTGGTTGGTTCGGCACCACTGAAGACATTCCATGCCTCTTATATCCCACTACTCTAAAGACGCTAACTGAAAAAAAGTATACTTTTTTTTTTTCTGAAGGTGTTCAAGGTAATTTATATGGTTAAATTTCTTAACCATCTCGCTTAAACGTGAACAAGCCTCAAGAAACAACTAATCTGGTTGTATTATTAACGAACAAGCACTATGAGGATCAAAGAGTAGAAATCTGGGAACTCTGAAGTCTCTCCGCGTACTCTAAAGCTTAGCACGGAGTTACTTAATTACCTTAAAATTAACGCACACCTGCAGACACGCATTGCAGCAAGCAAGAATTTAAGCTGAGTCTTAAGTGCAAACCTTGAAGAGAAAGAAGCAAACGCCTGTTTGGAATAACACAACGACGCAGATAACTTCGTACCTATATATAATGAACCTGCATCCTGTCAACCCGTTAGTTTTTTCTTTCATCGACTCAATAGTATTTCCAGCACATTGTATTTTTTCGTATAAATAATCAACTGAAACTGAAACTGAAACTTCCTGCTACAACATTAGCGACATGAAGTGGCGGTGTTCGAAACAAACTCGTGTCTTCATATACCTCATTCGTTTGCACCATATTTAATTTAACCGCCCCGTATTATTCTGACAACCTAAACTGAATTTAGCCCTTTCAGAAGGACCCTTTTAAGATATCAAAATCACCGTCGAAAGCATAATGAATTTAGCATGTTTGCGGACCACGGTTGAATGAATCGGGACCAACGCAAGGCGAAACGTTGTTTCTTACGTGCCGCCAAACCGTCCTGAGACTCACCTGAGGCCCAATGCTGGGCCAGTAGCGACCCAAGTTGAAGTTGTTGACGAAGGCGACACCCTTTCCCCAGCCCGACGGGTCGAGGAAGGTGTCGAGCACTGGCTGGCCCTCGGGCAGAACGAAATTCCCGAAGAATGCGCCGGGAGCCGAGCAGTGCCCTTGTGGCTCCATAGTTGAGGCTGCAAGGACGTCTGTGAGTTGCCTCACAGCCTCTGGATTGCTAAGCGGCAGGGCTTCCATGGTCCAGCCGGTGAGCACGTGACCATCCAGGGTCACATCGCCGAGTATTCCCTGCGACGGGTGAGAACAGTGAATGCTCTTAAAAAAAAAAGGCCGTAAAAGACGGGTAGGCGATTGGTCGATTAACCTTCCGATTAATCGATTAATGGTTTACTCGCGATTAATTTTTTAACCGGTTAATCGCCTGAAGTCATGCGAGCAAACTGAGACAAGCGTTCCGTGCTGAAATTCTGCGCAAGCGTGTCGAGGATCATAGTCGTGTTCAAATAACCCGCCTAACGCGACAACAGAAAACGTTGTATTTATGCTGAGCGACGATAGCTCATACCGAAAGGTTATAGGTAAACGAGCTGGAAACTGGCTATGCTTAATACACATTTGCAAGGTACAAATATCGGCGCACGGGCGCTCGCACCATTCGGCCGTTGTATAAACTGACTCTGTCGTAAGTCAGCAGAGATTAACTTGCTTCCCTTGCATTTAAAGCGAGTGCCGATGTTCTTCATTCGCGAAAAGTGTCAGCGACGAATGCGGTGACAAGTGTCTCTCCCGAATCAGTGCCATGATGGTGACCTGCTCATCTCATCTGGAATGTCTGCGATCAGGCGGTGAGAACATAGATAGTATTTTCATCATCATCGTCATTATTATTATTATTATTATTATTATTATTATTATTATTATTATTATTATTATTATTATTATTATTATTATTATTATTATTATTATTATTATTAATAATAATATTATTATTATTATTATTCGCTTAAACTTAAGGACAGCGCCCACAAAAAGGCCAAGCGTTCTGGGCTCGACAAGTGGAAAGCGGAGTTTAGTCGGTATCGCTCACTTTGTAAAAGCCTCTACCGGCGTGACCACCAGCTCTATATAGAGTCGTTAGAGGCTTCTGCGTCTCAGAAACCGGCTGATTTCTGGAGGTATGTACGCGGCCGTTCTAAGGAGTCTAAAGAACACATTAGCCTGCTTAATTCCGATGGGGAACAGGTTGAGGATGTCGCCACTAGCTTTGCTCAGTACTTTCATTCTGTCTTTCAACTGCCAGATGGTCACGACGAACGCCTATCGTTTAATAATATGTCTAATTTTAGTACACTTATGTTCGATGAAAAACTTGTCAATGATAGCCTTAAACGGATGAAACCGTCATTTTCCTGTGGTGCAGACGGAATTCCAGCAGCCCTCATGAAGGTTTACGGCAACATTTTTGTGCCTGTCTTAACTTCCATTTATAATAACTGTTTACTTTTCGGCAAATTTCCTCGTGCATGGAAGATTGCTCGAATTTTTCCAATATTTAAGTCTGGTGATAAGTCAGCCGTTACCAACTATCGCCCAATCTCACTCCTTTGTGTCGCCTCAAAACTCTTTGAGTCAGCTCTGCACAACGTTCTTGCTGCCTGCGTCAAGAACGTTCTGATACCAAATCAGCACGGCTTTTTCTCGGGTCGATCGACGGTTACAAATCTTGCAAGCTTCATGACTCAGGCTTCGGCGGCAGTTTGTGAAAACGGCCAGTTGGATGTTATCTATTTTGACCTCAGTAAGGCGTTTGATGTAGTGAACCATAAATTATTAATTAACAAGCTTACTATGTCCGGTGTTGATGCAAGCCTTGTTGCCTTGTTGTCCAACTATCTCCTTGACCGGTCCTTTTACGTAGATGTAAACTTCAAAAGGTCTAGTGTTTACACTGCAACGAGTGGTGTACCTCAGGGTTCTGTGCTGGGTCCACTATTGTTTTCTATCTTTATCAATGATGTGTCAACAGTGTTAACAAAATCTTCATTTCTTCTCTATGCTGATGATGTAAAACTATTTAGGCACATTAGCAGTTTTCAGGACTGCTGTGCCTTGCAGAGGGATGTGTCGGAATTATCGGTCTGGTGCAGCAAAAACTGTCTAATTTTAAATCCAGCTAAAACAAAGGTTGTCACGTACAGCCGGAAAACCCATCGTCTACTGTTTTCCTACAGTATAGAGGGAGCTCCTTTGCAAAGGGTTGAGGAGATTAGGGACCTCGGAGTTCTTTTCGACAGTACCCTCTCTTTTTCTTCTCATATTAGGCTCATCACCCGGCGAGCGCTCCGAAGTCTTGGAAATGTGTGTCGGATTACAAAGGAATTCTCTTCTCCAGATCCATTTCTAATGCTATACAATGCAATATGTATCCCCCAGTTAGAATATGCTTCTGTTGCCTGGAACGGCATCTCCAAATCTAGTAGTGAATTAATAGAACGTGTTCAGAAGAAGTTTTTATCCATATTTAAGCACCGTCATCACAATTACAGTCCGGGTCCTGATTCTGACTTACCCATAGTTCCTTCCATTCCTTCGTTGACCTGCAGACGTATGCGTGCAGACCTTACATTTCTTCACAAAGTTGTTCATGGTGACCTTTCTTGCGCGGACCTGCTTAACTGTTTAGAGTTTAGTGTTCCACAGAGGCCCACCAGGTCGCATCGCCCTTTCTTGACCGCTGCGCGCAACTCCAATCATTCTCCAGTGCGCAGAATACAGAATTGCTACAAACCGCTTCTCTGAACGCCTTGACATCTTTCAAAGCTCCTTTACAATTTACCGTACTGCGCTGTTGAACACAGTATGTTAAACATCTACGATATCTCTGTCGTTCGTTTTTCTTTTTTTTTTTATTGCTGAAATTTGGTTTCTCTGCGGTTCTGTTTAACCAATATAGTTGCCTGTTTTTGAAACTGTTTACTTATCATGCTTGTCTTATCATTTGTCTCAATACTCTTGTCATTGTTTTTGTCGTCTTACTGTCAAACTTTGTTCTCTGCTTGTTGTGTATTCATTACAATAAGCTGAGCCACAAAGGCATCTTCTTTTTTCTTTTTTACCTGTACCCAGGCTCCGCCTGTGCTTTATTTTTGTAATTTTCGCTACTTCAATATTTGTGTGTCTTGTCGCTTGTTTGTTTCTTGCAATATGTTTCTTGTATTTTGTTTTCATATAACTATCCGTGCGCCAGCACTCAGGCCTCTGGCTGTTCCTGGGCACGTAAATAAACATGATTGATTGATTGATTGATTGATTATTATTATTATTATTATTATTATTATTATTGTTATTATTATTATTATTATTATTATTATTTTCCCCTTATTCCATGTCTGGTTTTCTTTACATGTACATTCCTTCCATGCTCCTTTTCTTACATACAAGCTATCTTGATTCGCTCCGTTTCCGTGCCACTAAACTTTAACATTTATGTATATTTTTGAAATTATCTCTGTATGACGACCACTGGCGTGATGTCACATGTCTTACTGCAAGGCACTGTACTTGCTTTGTGTGTATGTGTGTGTTTGTGTTTTCTGTTGGTGCATGTATATTCTGGTGTACGACTCTGTGTAATTTTTGTGTGCGTGTGTCAGTATCGCTGTCCTCTAATTGCATTACGTGTGAGGTGTGGGCATCTTACATTCCCTGTTTTTTCTTTCTATTTTCTTCGTGTGCCAGCACAAAGGCCCTCCGGCTGTTCCTGGGCACGTCAATAAACGATTGATTGATTGATTGATTGATTGATTGATTGATTGATTGATTGATTGATTGATTGATTGATTGATTGATTGATTGATTGATTGATTATTATTGTTGTTGTTGTTGTTATGATTATAATATTATTGTAAACGTTCTTAAAATGTTATTTCTGGTTACTTTTCTTCATAAGCCAATGAAACCAATTATTCTATTAATTAACCGATTAAAGCCAAACGATAAATCGGATTAAAAATTTTAACCAATGCCGAGCCCTAGGGCCGTATTTAGAAACTCCTTACGAACCTTACTACCCCGGGGTAACGTACGTAGGCTTTGCCACTAGCAACTGCATGGTTAAGAAACTAACTAAATGTAGGAAGTAGTACTCACTAGATCAACATTCTGCTTATGACAAAGTTATGCATGGCCACTTAGAAAGCGCATGTAGCTCAAAAGGGTTTTATCGCTGGTAATTTACTAGTTAAGGTAGTGGTGCTTACTGCCTGCTTCAGATGGTAACCCTGACTAGGGCTGCATTTACTACCTGCACTTACTAAGAAATCATTTATACTGGGACTGGTTACTTTTTAGTCTTCGATTAGTGAATGCTACAGCCTTTTTTTGTTTTTTTAAGCGTGAACGCTCTCGACGTTTTCAAAACTGGCGCCAGTAAACTGCGAGAAGTGGCGCTCTTCGATTTGGAGTCTCGGCCTTTCCGCGGATAGCCCACGGCGTAACCCGACGGTCCTCCGTGCAGTGGGAATATATGGGAAAAACGAATGTGGGGTTGCTTTTGCAGGGGTCCCTGTTGAATACGGAAGTGATAATCGAAGAGCCCCAACTTGGCGGGATGAGAAGCTGAATGGCCGGGCAAAGCGCACTCGATCGAGAGAAAACCATCTCGATAAGCACTTTTGAGGAGGCTATCTGGCAGGTTGTACATTAATCTGATAAACGTAGAACGAGTGGGCTATAGTCAACTTGGAGGCCAAGACACTGGGTTCCTCATTCACCAAAATGTACGTCGTATGGAACTTCGAAAAAACACCAGCTTTACCTGACCTCTGAAATTTCAGCAGCTAAAGTATCCTCCAACAACCCAGCACAAGTTTCATGAAGAAAATTGTCTCTAAACTTTAGGTGGGTGCCTGTCGCCGGTAATTGCACTGACGCTCGCTGTATATTGGCGGTGAGCGCGAACACAGGCGGCGCTGCGAAGCGCGCCCCCGTGACGACAGCTTAGGGATTCTAGCATTTGTCGTCTGCTTCACTCAGGATCGCTCTCCCTGCTGTTTCTTTGCGCTCGGTCAACGTCTGATGCTTGTCCGCACCAGAATTGGCGTGTGGGTAACTTTTTATCATAATAATAGGCTTAAAATCGCATACACTAAAATCGCATACACAATTAAAGTATAGTTTTGGATACCGCTACGGGAGAAACATTGCCGACGCCACCCCATTCCTTGCGAAGCCGGTCGTGTGCGGAGCGCGAAGAGTCCGAGCTGGGCGTCAGCTTCTCATGTAAGCATTCGAACAAAAGGAACAGTCAGCTGCTAATAACCGACAACAGCGAAAATGGAAGACCAAAACAAATTCTAGGCCTTCAGGGCTGTCGGCTTTAGCAGAAGGCATCACGATTCCCGGTTATCATATGTAAGGTAAAACAGTTTTTGCAACCTTGCCGAATGCTCGAACGCGTTTTGTCACATCACTTGACGTTGTCAAGGCATGAAAGTTTGCCGACATGCACTATAGACTGCAAAAACTGTAGGTTGAGTTCCAAATAACCCAGTGTGTGTATACGCGCGTGCTGATTCTATACCAGGCATCTAACCAGTATGGAGGTTTATTGAGCAAAACGAGTCACGTCTTCGTTAAATTTATAGTAACACAGATATGTATGTTAAGACCTGGAGGGATATTTCGGAACATTTTGCGCAGCCATATCTTCCCGATATTCGGATATGCGTTATAGGAAAACTGCACTCAGAGGAGGAGGAGGAGTAAGGAGAGGAGGGGAAAACCTTATTTAACAATTAAATCGATCTGGTTAGTGGGACGGGTCCTCGGTCCAGGACAAGAGAGTAAAAGTAAATTTCTTCAAATCATAGAACGCCATCCCGAGTAGAATAGGATTTGTTCTTCGGGCCTGGAAGGGTTGAAAAGCAATAAAGAGCTACTTGGAATTCTTCTTCGGTTTCGAGTCTTGTAATATATGCAGGTATACTATTTATTACGTTAGTTAGCGAGTATATCATGCCTTCAACACCGTAATCATGTCATCATTGTTCGAGTGTAGAATCAGTTCGTTATGATATCGATATAATTACGATAGAGATTCGGAGCACAAAAGCCGCCTTCGAGTACTGTGGACCACGTTGTTTAGGGCGCGATCGCGGTTGCGTAGCACAAACCTTCTCATTGTATTTGCATGTGAATAAACAAAGCAGGCTGCGGATATGCACCTTCTTGCACACAGCCATAACGAAAGCCAATTTGTGAAGAAGGGAATGTATGCCATACAAAATGGAGGAAATATCCACACGACCTTTGTGAGGCTCCCAAACATCCCGAAACCTCCTAATAAGAAGTTGGTGACGGCGGCGGCGCAGAAAAATTATTGCGTTGGGCAGAAAAAAAAAAGCAAGAAACATTAATCCGATACAAGACAAAAACGAAAGAAACAGAAGAAAGCCGCTTTATTTCCTGCTGTGCGATGAGCGTGTAGAGGCCGCTGCTTGGTACGTAGTATTAGACTGTTGAGTCTTCATAGGAGCATCTCAAAAGTACTGCAGGGAAGCCTACGCATTTTGAATACTTATCGAGAAGCTCTGATCACTGATCCTCGCGATTAAGCAAGAAAGGACGAGTTTCACACGATGTTCTGACCGATACTCTGAAGAAAGTTGTTCTCTATCTCTTCGTGTGTTGCAAACTTGTGGGGGATACAGCTTCAAATTATTCAGATGCGTCAGAAGCTGGCAAAATAACTGAGTCGCTAGAAATACGCTTTTTAACGCACTACAGCAACGAAGCGGGCGATTTCTAGCCCAGGCACTGTTGCCCCTCACAAGCGGAGTGTAGCAGACGACAGCGGCGCGAATCCCTCAGCCGACGTCAGAGCCAGGGGGCGCCACTCAAAGATCTCACCGCCAATACGGTGTTCAATTTTAGCAGACGTAATAGAAAAAGGTTAAAACCAGGTGCAACATAGTTTTCATCACCCGCGTACATATGTCTTCCCCTGCCAAAAAACTCGATTGTAACAAAAGTAATTCGTATAACTAAACGAGCATTTTAACTGTAAATTTTGCCCCCGCGCTTATCTCAAGAGATTTTCCGCGAGAACTAAATACAGGTTGCAGACTAAAAAAAAAATACCCGCATTTCCCTTCCGTTTTAGGAAATATGCATCCAATTAGGTTGCCTGTAAAATTAATGGGCGTTACGCGTCACGTTTCGCAAGTGATGTTCGGCGCTCAATGTGCCCTTGAATCTTGGCAATGGAGCAAAATTTTGCAAGCTCATCTCTTTTGTCGAAAACCTAATCCTCATAGTTTTCGATTTGAGCTAGCGTAAACTTAGCCAATATATTTTTTCTTAATTCAGTAAATTACCGAGCATCATCGTGTTTTATTGTTTGCGGTTAGACACATTGACACATTTAAAACAGGACACGAATTTACCTTTCATCTCATTCCGTTTTTTTTTTTTTTGTAATTTGCAGCATATAAGATCGCACGCCCGTTTAATCTGGTACCAATCGAGTAAGATGATTACAGAAAAAAAACAAATATGCCAACTCACCTTCATGTCATGGTTACCGGCTCCGTAGTTCAGTCTCCCCGTGTTTTCAACAAGAATAGTAACGTTCGCTTCTTTGCGCACAATAACAGGTATGTCGTAGACACCCTGATCTTTGCTCAGCACAGTTCGGGTTTGCGCCGTGAACACGTAGCCTCGATTCTTGATTCCCGGCACCGTCAGATTGGCCGGGCTCCTGGGAAGAAACTGCACCATCGCGGTGTACAGCACGTAACCGAAGGCCTGACCAAGCGCCTCGAAGCTCTTGGGATGCTCAGACGTCACCGGCACAACGTAGCCTCGCTCCCGAAGAAAGGCAAGGATGGCTTCCAAAGATGCGCATGTTAGTTCCACGGGGCCAAGTTTAAGCTTCGGAGCCGGGACCGGCAAAGTCCCGTTGGGAAGAGGGAGGTACCGCCCGACTACGTTCCTTATCTTGAAGTATGTATCCGTGGGATCGCCAGCCTCGGTGAGGGGCGCGCCGTAATCGTAGCTCGTCGGCTGCGGGGATGGGATGGCGCCGTTCGTGAACGCGAAGTTCGTGCCGCCGTGGAACATGTAGAAGTTCACTGACGCGTTGAACTGCAAGATTTCCTCGAAGGTCTTCAGCACCTTACCTTGATCGACCCTGACGTGCGGCCTGCCCCAGAGGTCATTCCAACCGGGATAGTACTCGGTCACTATGAGAGGTCCCTTCTGCATCGCCCTCCGGACGGTTGCAAATTCTTTTGAGACGGTCGCCGCAGAGCCAAAGTCGGCCGTCACTAGTGTGCCTTCCACGTAGTCGCACTTGTAGATCGCGTCTCCCGGAGCGTCCGTCCTGAAAAGCACTACATCTTGTCCCAAATGGTGCCTTGTAATGTAGGCGAGGTGTTCCATATACCCTCGGTCGCAGGCAAAGTACTGCCCGTACTCGTTCTCAACTTGCACGGTGATGATGGGACCGCCGTTCTTGTAGAGGTACGGCTCAACCATCGGAAGCAGGACATTGAACCATCTGTCCACTGCCGCGATGTAAGAAGCGTCCGAAGTCCTGTACTTCATGTTGGGGTTCACCCTCAGCAACCAATATGGTAGGCCTCCGTTGTCCCTTTCGGCGCATATGTAAGGTCCTGGCCGGAACACAACGGAGAGTCCGACCTCTTTCGCTGTGTCCAAGAAGCTCTTGAGGTCGTAGTCGCCTTCAAAGTTGTACTTTCCTGGTTCAGGTTCGTGGCCACTCCACTCGATGTATGTCTGCAGGGCGTTGAGACCGGCTAGCCTCATCTTTTCCATGCGATCTTTCCAGTACGGCTTGGGAACCCGGAAGTAGTGGAGGGAACCGGAAACATAGCGGAAAGGTTGGCCATCCTTGAGGAACTGGTTGTTTTCGTAGTCGACTGTGAAGGATCGAGCCATTGGGGAGCTCTTAACCGCCAAAAATAACCTCACGAGCAAAACGAAGAGAACGCAGAAACGCGACATTTTAGTGGGCGTATCGAGGACGCTCGCGGTAATGTGGCAATTTGGCAAAGGCGATCGAGTTCTCCTTTTCGCTTTTCTGTTGCTTATCAGTGGTCGAGAGGGGAGTGAAGACGACGGGCAACGGCGAGAGATCACGTGGGAGAGGACGAAGATACCTGCTATCGCTTTGCCATTTGGAGTTGCACGCCAGTAAAAACTATCTTAGCCCCTTCCCAATCACCGTTTTTGACGTGCGCGAGGTCTCAAATCACGTAATAAGAGAATGTGCGGGGTATACAGCACCTTGGACGCCCTTCCTAGTGTTCCTGGGCCCGCCGCTTTCTTGGAGACTAACACTAAGGGACCTTTTAGGCCTCTGGACAAACTCTAAACGAGCATCCCGAGTGACAAAAGCTGTATTGACTTTCCTGAGGACTCGATCTTCTTCTTCTTCTCTTTTTTTAATAGCACGTACCCACTGAGCGGAATTGGCCAAGGCCTGAGGTTTGTCTAATAATTTAAAAAGTGTTCTTTATAATTGGAATATAATGATAAAAAAACTATACTTCTTAAGGGAGGGGCCAGATAAATGATTGGACGAATCCGCTAGCATACAATTCTTCCGGTAGCCGGGATGAATTCGTGAAGGAGAAAGTAAATTTTTTTGCTTGCTTTTCCAAGGCAGCTAGCACCGAATAAAAAAGAACTGAAGTTTTTAGTTTAAGTCTAAGGCGCTCGAACGGGAGAGTATGGTAACGTTTCCCCTGGACATGACGGTGTAACTTGGAAACACCTCCGCAACTTGCCGAATACTTCCCTTGTTGTCTTACTTGACCATGTTAACCGCTGCTGGGAAACTGGTGAAGTTCCTGAACCTCTTAAGTTAACTCTCATCTTCCCTATTCCTAAACCCAAGAAGCCTGGTACTTGCCCAACTGACCTCACAAACCTCCGCCCCATCTCGCTCACTCCTGTGTTCTGTAAACTCATAGAACGGCTCATAAATAACCGTATGACCCATTACCTGGAATATGTACGGCCATACTTTCATCCTGCGCAGACTGGCTTCCGCCCAAACCTGAGCACTCACCATAGCCTCTGGCTATTACGCCGAGTGATAAATCGCTCCCATCATAACCACTCTCCTCCCGACCTGATACTAGCAGTGGACATACGTAAGGCTTTTGATCGCGTCAGCCAATCCGCCATACTAGAAGAACTGGCACACGCCTACCCAAGCGCCCGGGCTCAAATCTGGATCCGCAACTTCCTGAACGCTCGTCCAATACGAATTCAAGGATCGCACCCAGGCTGGAGTCCTCGCACATACTACCTTGACCGCTGGGTACCTCAGGGATCCATATTTTCTCCGATCCTATTTAACCTCGCCATGGCGAGGGTAGCTCGAAATCTCGAGCGTGACTCTGCTGCCCGCTTCACAATATATGCTGATGACGTAACCATATGGACTGAATCAGCCGACTTTTTATGCCCGGAAGACATGCAAAGCGAACTCCAAGCCGCAGTAAATAGCCTTGAATGCTCCTTGGCCACTCTTGGTCTCGAATTGGCCCCTGAAAAAACCGAATTCTTACCCGTATTTGGCCACAAACCCCCTCCGCACTATAATCCTCTAACTCTTCTTCTCACCGGTACCCCTATAACCGCTAGTTTCCAACCCATGCGATTACTCGGAATCCCAATCGGACACAAAAATATGGCTACAACAACTCAAACCTAAATGGAAAACATTTCAACATGCCATACGTCGCCTGTCGAACAAATTTGGTGGAGCAAGCCAGAAGGCTTGCTCTTCCTTCCTGTTACTCACGGTGTACCTCAGGGTAGCATACTGGGTCCACTGTTATTCAATACCTATATAAATGACATTGTCCTGATTGATCCCGAAGTTAAATTTATGATCTACGCCGACGATACCACTTTTACAGTCTCTGGTTCTAATTTAGATCGGATAATTTTAAAATGCAATGAACTTCTCAATAAGATATCATTGTGGTCCAAAATAAATAAACTCAAAATTAATCCCAATAAAACCAAGGCCATCATATTCCGTGCTAAAAACAAACAAATTTCCTCGTCTTACCACCTTAGTTATGAACATCAGCCTGTGGAAATTGTCAGTGACCACAAAATTCTAGGGGTATATTTTTCTTCAAACTTGAATTGGGACACTCACATTGATTCTCTTAGTAAAAAGTTATCTGCAGTGACAGGGGTACTGTCGCGCTGCTGTAGTATTCTTCCGCAGCAAGCAAAGCTTCAAATTTACTATGCTTTATTTTACTCACACATAAATTACTGCAACCTGGTTTGGGCTACCACAACTAAAAGAAATATGAATAGGACTGTCACTATACAAAAAAGAATAATACGACAAATATCAAATCTTAAACGCACCGACACGACAAAAGAGGCATTTCTAGTGAATAATGTACTTCGCGCCGATAAAATGTATGAGTTTCGATTATTACAGATCTTTAATTGCTCCTCACCTCAAATCGTTAATTACCTCTTGCATCATTACAACATTACTCATCGACTGTTAAAACACGCTGCACCGATATATGGGCTATACCACATTTTCGTACAAATTACAAGTTTCAGTCATTATCTCATAATGTTCCCTTGACACTAAATAGACACCAACATACTTCTGGGTACAGTAGAAAACAACTTCGAACATACATCCTGCAATCGTAACTGAACCTAGCTTGTTTTTACTTCTGTATTCCTGGCCTATTGTAACTGAACCTAACTGGTTTTTACTTCTGTATTTTCTGTCCTATTGTATGTTTACTGTGTGTTTGGAATCGATTATGCACTGTGTTCTGAATCATGTTTTTTCCTACATATTTCTAGCGTATTATTTTTAATTTTTATTTACAGTGTGCTTGAATCTCCTATTGATAATATAAACTATTCATTCTGTTCGTGGCCTGTTTCTCTAATCTGTGTTTCCTTCATCTAATTTTGATTATCTTTGATGAAATTTGTAGAACTGATTTGTTAAATTGAAATCGTGTTTTATTTTTGTTTTTTGTTTTTCTGTTAGTTATGATTACATCTTTGTTACGTGGTCCGTCCTCCATGCCTTGTAACGGCTTCCTGCGCCTTTGTCAAGCTGCTCGAGCAGCTTTTAGCCAGGAAGTCGTCCAGATGCTTCTGGGAATAAACTGAACTGAACATTAGCACAAGTTGTCGCCATTGGTACTATAACTTACGCAGCCCAATCCTACGACCTTAACAAAACGCACATGAGAATACTTCAAAATCTGCACAGAGCCACCCTTCGCACCATCAGTGGACTACCCAAACATACTCGCCTTGAGAACCTGCAAGCTGCAGTTGCTCTTCCCCCTTTGGAAAATATCATTCAAGAGCAAGTACATCAATCCCTTCATAAACGCTCATTAACTTATCAAGGTGTCTCCATCATCGCCTGGGACAATCTGAAGCCGTTACAACCCAACGACATCCCACCGCCTTTGGCTCCCTGGAACCGCCCTTCTGTCACGGACTCTACAGCCACCCATCCCGTCCCGCGTAACGCCCACCCCGTCCGCGCAGCCCGCATCAACGCCCTCCGGAACAGTAAACGCCCCAAGAAATTGATATTTACACCGACGCAAGCATAGCTAATCCACTAGTTGGCACCGCATGGACATCACCTGATCTCCCCTCCATCCAAGGCAAACGAACCCTTAATATTCCATGTGCTACCATTCTGGAAGAGGAACTCCATGCCATCATTCAAGCCATCGACTTCCTCATGTTCGACTTTCACTCCTCCGTCCCTTCACAAGTACGCATCCTGAAGGACTCATTCGAAGCCCTAAAGACACTACAAAGTCCCACATCGACCAATCCCATTGCCAACAAAATCCTGCATCAGATCTCCATCCTAAAAATCTAGCGGCATCCATCTTCGCATCGACTGGTCGCCTGTACACGAGGAGTCCTCACCGGGGAACCAGGCAGCTCACTCGGCTGCACGGGAGTGCATAACTTCCAGTCCTCCGCTGCTACCCGACTTGGCTCCTCCGCCTCCTGAGTCATTACCGCCAGCCATACAGATTCTACGGTACAAAAAAGACAAAAAAAATTCAATGCATATCCACGGGGTGAATGATGATGAGTGGGCGAAGCTCCTGAGGGGAAATCATCGGTAAAACCGTGACTCTTCAGTGAAAGTTCGCCCACTACATCTGTGTCCGAACGTAACGTCTAGAAAGTCTCGCTTAAACCGCGCGTCGGCACCTTGGGGCTGAGCTCGCCTGATGCGTTTTGCAGACGCCTCACGAGCTCTCACTGCATCGGGGTCTGCCTGCCGATACGCGCGCTTTCTCGCCGCTTCCCGTTCTCTGACGTTTTGGAGATCCTCTTCGCGCCGCAGCCGTGCCGCTTCGCGTACGGCAGGGTCCTCGCGCCGTTGCCGTGACGCTTCGGCCTCTCGTTCTCGAACGCTGGGATCTTGGCGGCGTCGTCGCGCAGCCAGACGACACGCTTCGGCCTCACGCTCTCGTACGGCAGGATCTTGGCGGCGGCGTCGCGCAGGTTCACGGAGCCCTTCTGCCTCGCGGGCTCGCACATCTGCAGCCTTATCCATCGGGCGACTCCGAGCGCGCGCCAACAGCGAACGGATTTTATTACAACGCTCCCCGCCATCTAGTAAACAATCCAAGAACTAAACTAGAGGTAGCCACGCCATCTAGTAAACAATCCAAGAACTAAACTAGAGGTAGCCACGCCATCTAGTAAACAATCCAAGAACTAAACTAGAGGTGGCTACATACATACGTCGAGGATGGACAGACCCACGCCTTAAGGAGCTTCGCCCCTAAAAAGACCGCCTCAAGACACTCACTCCAACCGGCTTTTTATCTGCTCTACCCCCGCTCCCAAGATCAGCCGAAATTTTTATGAACAAATATTTTGCAAATGCTAGCTTAACTCCAGAGATATTCCGTAAATGGTACACCCCATCCCTGCCGCCTCCATGTCCCTTCTGCGCCCCCCTCACACCCGCCAATCTCCAGCACCTAATTTGGCACTGTCCAAAATTTACGCGTTACAGAAACTTCAAGCCTCCTCCAAATGCCTCCTCCTCATACATCGACCCTCGAACACTGGAACCCTCCACGCTGACTTTAATTGCGCACTACTCTCTAGAAAGCGGTCTAGCGCGAGCAGTTTAGAGCCGTGAGCCTGCTCTCCTCACCCCACGTGGCCTCTTCCGCCTTCGTAAGGAGCCAACCAGCTTCAACTTGAACGGTTTATTTTCAAGATATCCCAAGCCTCGAATATCCCACCCTCTACTCCCACTTCCCCCACTTGACCTAGTGTCTTCCTAATGTAATAAAGGCTATCTCCTCCTGCTCCTCCTTTGATGTGTGAAACGGCAGCATTCAAACAAAAAGTGTTCTAATGATTCTGATTGATTACAAAGGAAGCATGCGTCTGGTACTGCCAATCCTGACCTGTTCAAATATAGGGTTAATTTTGGAAGGCGGCACCTCATGCCTGCGAGGGCCAATTCGCACTGGCGGGAAACACAAAACGATGAATTCATTTGAGCATACTCTAGTCTATGGAGGATAGCATTGGACCACCCCCTGAGTAAGAAATATCTACGATGACGTGCCACTGTTATAGCTGCGAGATTTGGACAAACATTTAGTATCGGGACCCCTATGGCGAAACCCAATGATCAGTCCGCCCTCTCATTGAGCAGAATACATGTATGTCCAGGCAACCACACAACACGTACAGAGATACGATGTGCTTAGGAAAAAAGTAGCGAAATGTTTTTAGATGAATAAAATGTTCAGGTTTGACAAAAGCAGTGCAAAGAGATAGGGAGTCAGTTATGAAAATTTCATACAGAGATACAGAGCTAGGAATTCTTTTTATGGCCAGAGCTATGGCCAATAGTTCTGCCTCAAGTATGGGAGTGTAATCGGCCAAGGTAAAAGAAAAAGTCCAATCTAGATCAAAAGAACAAATTCCAACCGTTGATTTGGATTCATATGGCGAGCCATGAGTGGCAATAACCACATGATGTGGATAAGGAGCAATGTGTTCTCCTAAAATGCACTGTAGGATACGCCTAGAAAGCAGCTTGGCATTCTTTGGGAATATGTTGTCGGCATGAACAAGCACTAGCGTATCCCCAGTCGATAATAGTTCAATGGAAAAGAAGTCAACGCCAGTATATGAAAGAATTGAATTGACAAACAGGAGGTGAGGGTGTATAAACCTAGGCCATGTCGTCGTCAAGAAGGTAAGGGGTTGTTGTAAAAATATGGCCTGCTCTTTTCCAATCGGGGAAGCGTACCACCCTCAGGTATGTTTTTACTGACAACATTTGGAAGCGCGTCTCCAATGATAGAATTTGAGCCTCTAGGTATAGCACAGTGCCAGCAACAAATCTAGGCAACGCAAGAAGTAAGCGCAGGGCACGTTTTTCAAGCAAACAAATGCGGACGTAATTTATATGCAGCAGTACGACAATAGAGTGCACAGCCAAATTCTAGTATTGGACGAACGTACAATTTGTACAAAATGAACAACCATTCTCGACGCATCCCTGATTTTCTGCGCGCAAGCCTTCTGAGTCAACCAAGATCCCGCTCTTCTTTTAAAAGTGTAGATTCGATGTGGGAACACCAACTCAAAGAGGGATCATACATAACACCGAGGTATTTCAGCGTATTCACTTGTTTAATGATCTGATTTTGGTATGCAAGAGAAATTGACACGTTGTACTGTAAAGGAAAAAATAACACGCAACATTTCTTTACGTTTAGTGCTAAGGGAAGGGTTTGGAGCCATCTAGTCAAAGTCAAAGTATCGAGATAGCTTTGGAGCCGTTGGTAACGACACTGGAGGTCGTCATCACATGCATAGAACGCAATGTCATCTGCATGAACATAGACAGTTACTTCGCTGTCACGCGAGATTCAACTGATTCAAATATTGAAGGGAATTGGTGAGATAACGGATCCTTGAGGGACACATCTGGTCTTTGGAAAGTTGTAGGGCTTGAGTCTGCCATCTGTACAAAAAATTCGCGCCCTCGCAAGAACTCCTGTAGCCATGCCATAATGTATGGAGGTACATTACAGGCCATCAAACGTTCCAGCAAGATTTCATATTCTACGCTGTCATAGGCCTTTGCCACATGCAATGTGACTAAGGCCGAAATGTTCTCCATTTTCCTGTGGAGCCGAATTCTAATATCTAAATCAACATGGGCTAACCAAATAGAACATTAAGGACGAAAACCAATTTGGCAACGATTTGCTGTGGCAAAACCTTCATACAAAAAAAGGGTGTCTGTATAGGGTCTTGTGTTGCTCCAGTGCTGAGCGATCTTTTTCTGGGCCTGATCGACCGGGTGCTGGGGGGTAGATTGATGTCAACCAATGTCGTCAAAGTGTACAGGTTCGTGGATGATTTCTTGATTTTCCTTCGTAGGGGTGCGTCTAGCTTTGACAATGATGTGAGATCAACACTGGCAGTTTTCGAAGATTGCCTGAAACCACTTCAGATAACTCACGAAGTACCAGAAGGTAACGCGCTGAAGTTCTTGGACATGAGCCTCATGTTTTCGGACAACCAGGTTTGCTGGAGTTACGCACCCCGCATCCAGAAGCCCCTCTTGCCGTTTAGCTCTGCACACACCAAACTGGTGAAACGCTCAGTAGCAACGATGTGCTTCAGCAATGCTCTAAAGAAATCCTGTGTCCATCACGTGCAGAGCGCTGTGGAGGCGCAGGTCTCTGGGCAGAGATGGTCAAAGGTATCCTGAACACGTCATTGTGGCAGTCGTTGAGGCTGTCCACAGGCGTGAGAAACAGGTAATAAAAGCGGCCAAAACAAATGAGCATAACTGCAACGAGCGCCGTAAGACGGCAGTTATACCGTATTTGCACGGTATCGCACATCGGCTAAAGAAAATAGGGCAGAGGGCTGGGGTTCGCGTTGTAATGTCCGCACCAATCAAGCTCAAGAGGCTTTGCAGAGATACATGTCCTGTACAAAAAGAACATAGTGGTTGCAACGTTGGAGACCAAAACAAGTACGTAAAGTGTGATAGAGGGGTTGTGTACCGTGTTCCGTTAGCCTGCGGAAGGGTATATGTAGGGCAGACGGCACGGTGCGTCAACTCCACGTTACGTGAGCATCAAAATAACGTACACAAAAGAAAAGATGGTAACCTGTCGACTCACTGCGGTGAATGCCCCAAGTGTGAACCATACTTTAAAAACTCTGTGAAATTGTTTCACAACTGTGATCAGCGCACGCGTGAGATAGTAGAGGCAGCTGAAATGCAACTAGGTGATTTTGAGTGTGTCAGCACGACATCAGCAGCCTTGTCCGATAAGGAGGAAGCTTTTTTAAAAAAAACTGGTCGTGGTAATGACTAGGTGGCAGGTGTGGGACAGCGGCAAGCGATTTCGTTATTTTAATCTGTGTATAATTGTAACCTTTTCTGTATCTCTTGTATTTTTGCTGCTATATATTTCACCTTGATTCAAAAAATTCAGTTGGAAGTAGCGCTTGTCCTTGTCTACTGTGTCCCTGTTTTTTTCTGCGCTTAAGATGAACGTCGCCTGCTGTTGCCCGCGACACCTCCTAGTGGCACATAAAAAAAGGGTCCATCTCCCCGCGAGGGGGACTCGAGTAAATGCGTCGCATAGGGGTGGGTGTATTGCGTTAACGTTTAGTGTTTGGGGAGTTGGTGGTAGTGAATGCGTTGTATCAGCAGCTTCTTGACGTAGTTTGAATGAGTCAAGGATATAAGGCGCGTTCGTAGCCTTTCATTCTGTGTCGGTTTTGTGGCCCAGTGGGAAGAGCACCATGTACCTCGCGTTCCTCCCACAGGTAGTGAATGCGTTATATCAGCAGCTTCTAGACGTAGTTTGAATGAGTCAAGGATATAAGGCGCGTTCGTAGCCTTCCATTCTGTGTCGGCTTTGTGGCGCAGTGGGTAGAGCACCATGTACCTTGCGTTCCGCCCGCAGGGTCGTGGGATCGAAACCAGGCGCCGGTAAGTATTATTTTTTATATAGTGTAGGGGGAGGGGTGCGGACCTGTTGTTGACAGCGAGGAGGGTAGCGGGATGCGGGAGAGGAGGAGTGGATGAGAGGGCGCACCTGGAACGGCTGTTGCGGACGGCGAGGCACGCCGACAACGCCGGGTGACATCGTGAGTTAAAGAAATGCTCTGCATTTAAAAATCTAACGGCAACAGCAACGAAAGGTTCCACTAGATAGGTTCCACGTTCCACTTGGAACGCTCGTGGTGTTGGGTGGCGTGGTTCTATAAACGTTGTAGCGGGGTGGCTCGATTCACCCGCGTCTCCACAGTACGGCAGCGCTGACATCGAGACACCCGACAAACAGCAGCGGAAAGCGGTAAATTTCAACTGACTTGAGCAAACCTCTAGCGTGTTATTTTGGGAAGAACGAGACGAGAGACGAACAGCATGAGAGGTGAGCGGGAAAGACAACCGAGGCATTTACTTGGCAGGGGCGGCCAGTCAATTATCGTCTTTCGTCGACATTTGCAACGAAAGGAGCAGATGCACGGCCGTTTTTTATTCGAATTGCGGTAGACGAGCATTGATGATGATGATGATGATGATGATGATGATCCCGAAATGTTAGTATGCGGGGCGTTCGTTGCTGGTGTGCGCGTGGGGGGCTGCGAAATATTCGGGTACGGGTCCGTCGATGCTGGGCACGTCCACGAAGCTGACCGTACTGTTTCCCGCTGGCGCAGCCTCGGTCTCGAAGAGGAGAATGGTGTTTTGTTTCGGGTACGGATCCAGCAGCACACCGGGAACGTAAAGGGTGACCTGCGTAGTTAAAGGTAATCGAGAGCGTAAACAGTAAATCGTGTTATAAAAAATCGCGCTAAACGAAATCTGACTTTATTCGAATTTATTCGAAGTGTTTCACGGCCCCACCCACAGTGAACTGAGAAAATCCTCTCAGCCTTTCGTGAAGTGTCTCTCATAACGAAGCAACCAGCTTCCGTTCCCAATAACTTTGTACTAACGACGGGTTAGGTAGTTTAGCGATTTCATTATTTAATGTGGTTTAGTGATACGAAGATTGACGTGAAGAGTTATTGTGAGAAGAAATTTCAGTTCACTTTTCTCAGGAAAACGGTTGGGTTCTTTTGTTGCTTCAGCAATATAACAATGGAATCAACCAAGAAAACTTCCCTTTACATGAATTGTCCAGGTAAAAAGCTACAGGACGTATTTAGAATGTTTCACATGGTTCTTCCCCAAGACACGTACAAATTATGATCGTCAGATGTTATCTTATACCCAGCCTGAATTTGGAATAATATATCTCTAGAATTAATCACTGTAAATTGTAAACCTTGTAAAACTGGAAAATATCTTTTATAATGTCGGGCTGTATATTTTTTTTGTCTCTGTGATGCCACCTGCTCTCACCGTACATATTGTACCCCAAAAGGTTGCTTCCAGTAATGAAATAAAGTCGAGAAGCTGTAGGCGACACCAACCACAGTCAAACCTTTTCCCAGGCTTTTTGTTGGTGCTCCCAACATCTGGGCGATGTTGAATAAACTGACTCTGACTTTTACAAATACACGATCCCGCCTGAGATAACAGGCCCGTCTTCCTCCTGCGATGCTCCAGTCTTTTATTCCTTTATGTGTTCTCATTTCCCGCTTAAGTATGTTTCATGTCTCGGTTTCTTGGTAAGGGCTTCCTGGGGAGCTTTTTGGTTTTCTAAGCACCAAATGACGCTACACGTTTATCTAGACAAGTCTAGCAGCTGATTTGTTGGCCGGTTTTTTTACTATTCCCCTGGTATGTGGGCTTGCGTCTGAGGGAGTTTCTTTGTTTGTTTGTGTTTTTTTTTTTTACTCGGGATTAGCCCACTCTCCCTTATAAGGCCCTGCGTGTTTCCCGGCGATGCTATATTTTGTGGTTCATATTATCAAACCATGATGATTCATATTTTTGGCCTCCTGAACTTCGTTAGTGCACGCAAAACTCGGGTACAAATTCCCACAATTGAAGTACCCTAAGTGCTCAAGTGTCGTGGTCGATTGGCTATAATTCCCGGCTCAGGAAAACTGCCGCTTCGCATATTTACGTTGCTGACAAGAGCGTTTTATTTTCAAAAAAACGCGCTGAAATTGTTCCCGTACGCATGCGCAAACATTTTCTGGTCATTTGGGAACCACTGAAGACATTTCGTGCCTGTTATTTCTCACTATTTAAAAACGCTAACTGAAAAAAGTGTACTCTTTTAGGGGTGAAGCCGCATAGGGGCTGGGCTTGTTAATGTCTCCTGTCGTCGTCGTCGTTGTCGTCGTCGTAATCGCCGTTCGTCTCATGTAGTCACGTTACTAAAACACAGGGAAATTTATTTACGCCTCACGCTGTAACGTAACGCGTACTAAAAAACACCGCGACACTCGTTCACACCTCGGGCTAGAGAGCTTCGTGCTTCAAAGCCAAGAGACCTTTACAGCAAAGCTGTATACCTCTACCATCCCAACGGTTTCAGTTCTGTTGGCGAAAACGCCAAGGCGTCAAGAATACACTTACAGTCAAACCCGTTTATAGCGAACTGCAATATGCACCGCGATTTGTTCGATATATCCAATAGTTCGATATAGCCGAACCCGCCTATAACGAGCTTATTGTTACGAGTTCGCATTGCGCGGTAGCCCCCCCCCCCCCCTCCCCCCTCCTCAACTCCACCATCCCCGCATACAGAAACAAACACAGTAAAGTAGCCATTAACCGTACTCAAAATAATCCATTTATTGCAATTAATGAAGCTTCTTTCCGCCTTAACTGAATACTTTGCAAAAAAAAGCGGTGATTTTTGTTTTCACTGTCGTTTTGGCGGCTACAACTAGCATAGCATTCTCTACACGAAACATTGTTTGCGAGTCTGCGTTCTCCAAAATCGAAGAAGCATTGGCGGAGCACATCGACTGCCGAAAGCGCTTCACTATAAGCATCGGACGGCTTTCACTCGCGACATCATCGGCAACGTTGGCGAGCTCTCCCCACGGTTCACCGATGCTGCTGTCTTGGTCCGGACTCGCTGACTGGGCGGGTTCCGTCGTAAGTCCCACGCGTCGGAAATAGTTACGGAAAGTGTCGGCCGTCACGTAGCTCCGTGCAAGGCGCAATGTCCCTGTCGCGGCGCCGTGGTCGCGGCTAGCTTATAGTCGCGGCCAATCCACATCTCAATCGCCGCTCCGAGACCATGCATTTCGGCGGCCATTCTAGGCGCGCGGAGTTCGATATATCGGATGTGAACTTCGTTATAAAGAATATGTTTCTCATGTATTTCCGTAACTGAATTATTTTTGTTCGATATTTAGCATAATTCGCTCTATCCGGGTTCGTTATAGCCGGGTTTGATTGTATACACTGCATGCTTCGCCCCTCCCCAGGTTTCACGTTAGTGAAGTAGGCCCGGGAAATTTTGGTCTAGGTGTTCAGGGATATTTATATGGTTACATATGTTAACCATCTCGCTCAAACGCGAACAAGCTTCAAGAGCCCGCCAAACTGATTCTATTACTAGTGAACAAGCACTAGGGGGACCAGCGGGGAGAAATCGGGGCACTCTTTAGTCTGCCCGCGTAGACTAAAGCTAGCACGCCGTTACTTAATTACCTTAAAATTAACGCACATCTGCAGACATGTATTGGAGGAAGCTGGAATTTAAGCTGAATGTTAAGCGTACACATTGATGGAAACGTCAGTTTGGGACAACACAATGACGCAGATGAGCAAAATATACTTGCTCTAGTACCTATATAACGAACCTGCAACCTATCAACCTGTAGGTCGTTTTTTTTTTGTTTTTTTTCATTTTCTGAATAGTATATTCAATGTATTGTACTTTCTTTTGCAATGATTAAGCTGAAACTGAAACTGAAACTTCCGGCTACTACACTGGCGATCCGTAGTGGCGGTGTTCGCAACAACTCGTGTCTTCGTATACCTCAGTCGTTTGCACACTATTTAATTTAACCACCCCGTAATATTTTGACAGCCCAAACTGAATTTAGCCCTTTCAGAAGGACCCTTTTAAGATATCAAAATCACCGTTGAAAGGATTATCCATTTAGCATGTTTGCAAACCACGGTTGAATGAATCTGGACCAACACAAGGCGAAACGTTGTTTCTTACGTGCCGCCAAACCGTCCTGAGACTCACCTGAGGCCCAATGCTGGGCCAGTAGCGACCCAAGTTGAAGTTGTTGACGAAGGCGACACCCTTTCCCCAGCCCGATGGGTCGAGGAAGGTGTCGAGCACTGCTGGCCCTCGGGCAGAACGAACTTCCCGAAGAATGCGCCGGGAGCCGAGCAGTGCCCTTGTGGCTGCATCGTTGAGGCTGCAAGGACGTCTGTGAGTTGCCTCACAGCCTCTGGATTGCTGAGTGGCAGGGCTTCCATCGTCCATCCGGTGAGCACGTGACCATCCAGGGTCACATCTCCGAGTATCCCCTGTGAAGGATGAGGACAGTGAATGCTCTTAATAAAAAAGGTCGTATAAGACAGGCCGTATTTAGAAATTCCTTACGAAACTTACTACCCCGCGGTACGGTACGTGGGCTTTTCCTCTAGCAACTGCATGGTTAAGAAACAACTAACTGTGTGTAGGAAGTAGTACACACTAGATCAAGGTTGTGCTTATGACCACGTTATGCATGGCCATTTCGTAAACGCATGTAGCTCAGAAGGGTGTCATCGCTAGGACTAAACCTGTGAAGGCAGTGGTGCCTTCTGCCTGCTTCAGTTAGTAAGCCTGACTAGTGCTGCATTTACTACCCCCAGTTACTAAGTACCTAAAGCTAGAGTATACTGGGACAAGTAACTTGTCAGTGTTCCGGTAGAGAATGCCACAATTTTTTTAAGAGTGTGACGCTCTCGATGTTTTCAAAACTGGCACCAGTTAACTGCGAGGAGTGGCGCTCTTCAATTTGCAGACTCGGCGTTACCGAGGATAATCGCCCGCGTAATCCGTAAGTTCCCCATGCAATGGGAATATATAAGAAAAATTAAAGCAGGGTTGTTTTTAGAGGGGTCTCTATAGAGTCCGGGACTGATAATCGAAGAGCTCCAACGTCGCGCGATAAGAAGGGGAATGGTACGGGAAAGCGCTCTCGATCGAGGGAAAAAACACCTCGATAAGCACTTTTGAGCAGGCTATCTGGCAGGCTGTACATGAATCTGATAAGCGTAGAACGAGTGTACTTGCCAAGCTGGAGGCCAAGACACTCGGTTCTTCATTGACGAAAACGTAAGTCGAATGAAACATCGAAAACAGACCATCTTTATCTGACTTCTAAAACCTCAGCAGCTAAAGGATCCTCAAATATCCTAGCACAAGTCTTATAAAAAAGCCGCAATTCATCACAATATCTTGGCAAGACACATCTGTGATGTGATTGCAACTGAAATAAGAAAAACTCAGAAAATAACATTTCAGTGGATTCCCGGGCACATTGGAATAACAGGAAATGCACGAGCTGACCGATTAGCAGCAACCGCTCATTCAAGTTCCACGTGCAGCGCCGTGCCTTTTACCAGAGGTTATGTTAAAAATTATTTGAAAAAACTAAGGACACACATTACTTTGGAAACCAGGTTGACCGATAAATATCGTTCATCGCTGTTATACCAAGTGGACCCGTACCTTACATACCCGTGTGCGTCTCACCTGGGTCGTTCCGTCGACACGTTAATACATCGCCTTCGCCTTGACGTGGCCTACACCAAGAAATTTCTTTACCGTATTCGATTCGCTGATGACACCTGCTGTGCTTGTGGACACCAAACTGAAGATGTACATCATGTCCTGCTTGAGTGCCCTCTATATGCGACCGATCGGAAAAAACTAAGTAGTAAGCTTAACCTGCTATCTCGGACACCCCTATCCTTGCCGAAACTGTTGGGTCCGTGGGACAATGTACGCAACCAAACGAAAGCCTTCCTTGCCTTAAGGGATTTTTTTCAAATGACGAAGATGTGTGAACACTATTAAATAAGTGCACTTTCCTCTGAAACGCTCTGAAATGGGTGTGGAAACACACAAGGGTGTTATGTATATTGGCGAAACTATCTGTGTCGCGTCGTGGATGTCGTCTGTATATAGATGTGTATAGTTCTCTAGTTTTTTTTTTTTTAATTTTATTCCACTGCTGTAAGGACCGCTGCTGTCTCAATGTACTTAATCTAACCCCTTGTGGTTCCTCAGGGCAAGTATTGTACCTTTTGTATACTCCAATGCCTGGAGTAGCCAGCTCCTGTTTGGGTTGGAGCTAAACTCTCCAATAAATAATTATTTCTCTCTCTCTCTCTTATAAAAAAAGAAAATCGTCTGTAAACTTTCGGCCGGTGGCTATTGTCGGTGATTGCACTGGTGCTCGCTGTATATATGGTGTTCAATTGTAGCAGTCGTTTAAGAAAAGTGTTAAAACTAGGGGCAACATAGTTTTCTCCATGCGCGTACATGTGTCTTCTCCTGCCAAAACAACTCGATAGTACTGATATTAATTCGAATAATTGAACACACATTTCAATTGTTAATATTACCCCCGTGCTTATCTCAAGAAATTGTTCATTGATTGATTGTATGGTTTAACGCGCCGACGCAACGCAGGCGATGAGGCGCGCTGTAGTGGAGGGCTCCGGATCAATTTTGGCCACCTGGGGACCTCTAAAGTGCGCCGAAATCTCGCACACAGGGGCGGTTTTGCTTTTCGCCTCATCAGAAAAGCTGCCGCCGCGGCCGGGAATCGAACCCGCGACATCGTGCTCAGCTGCGCAACGCCTCTCAAAAATGGTCCGCGGGAATTAAATGCAGGTGGCCGACCTAATGCAAAGTACCCGCATTTCACTTGCGGTTTCAGGAATATGCGTCCGATTTAGTTGCCTTTAAATTCACTGGCGTTACAGGTCATGTTTCGCAACTAACGTATGGCGCGCAATGTGGCCTTGAATCTTGACAGTGGAGCAAAACTTTGCCAGCTCATATCTCTCGTGGAAAACCTGATTTTAATATATATAGAATTGAGCTAGCGTAATGTTAGCCGATACATTTTTCTTAGGTAAATTAGTGATCATCATCGTGTTTTATTGAGTGTGATTACACACGTAAACACGTGCAAAACAGGCCGTGACTATAGCTTTCACCTACTTCGGTTTTTTGTTATTAGTAGCAGCTAAGATCGCACACCCGTTTAGTCTCGTATCAATCGAGCAAACATGCACTGGGGAAAAAACAAATATGCCAACTCACCTTCATGTCATGGTTACCGGCTCCGTAGTTCAGTCTCCCCGTGTTTTCAACAAGAATGGTTACATTCTCCCCTTTCCGCACTATAACAGGTACGTCGTAGACGACCTGATCTGTGCTCAGCACCGTTCGGGTTTGCGCCGTGAACACGTAGCCTCGATTCTTGATTCCCGGCACCGCCAGGTTGGCCGGGCTCCTGGGACGAAACTGCACCGTCGCGGTGTACAGCACGTAACCGAAGGCCTGACCAAGCGCCTCGAAGCTCTTGGGATGCTCAGACGTCACCGGCACGATGTAGCCTCGCTCCCGAAGAAAGGCAAGGATGGCTTCCAAAGATGCGCATGTTAGTTCCACGGGGCCAAGTTTAAGCTTAGGAGCCGGGACCGGCAAAGTCCCGTTGGGAAGTGGGAGGTATCGTCCGACTGCTTCCCTTATCTTGAAGTATGTATCCGTAGGATCGCCAGCCTCGGTGAGGGGCGCACCGTAGTCGTAGCTCGTCGGCTGCGGGGGCGGGTTGGCGCCGTTCGTGAAAGCGAAGTTCGTGCCGCCGTGGAACATGTAGAAGTTCACTGACGCGTTGAACTGCAAGATTTTCTCGAAGGTCTTCAGTACCTTACCTTGATCGACCCTCGCATGCCGACTTCCCCAGTGGTCGAGCCAACCAGGATAGTATTCGGTTACTATGAGAGGTCCCTTCTGCATCGCCCTCCGCACGGTTGCAAATTCTTTTGAAACGGTCGCCGCAGAGCCAAAGTCGGCCGTCACTAGTGTGCCTTCCACGTAGTCGCACTTGTAGATCGCGTCTCCCGGAGCGTCCGTCCTGAAAAGCACTACATCTTGTCCCAAATGGTGCCTTGTGATGTTGGCGAGGTGCTCCATATACCCTCGGTCGCAGGCAAAGTATTGCCCGTACTCGTTCTCAACTTGCACCGTGATGATGGGACCGCCGTTCTTGTAGAGGTACGGCTCAACCATCGGAAGCAGGACATTGAACCATCTGTCCACTGCCGCGATGTAAGAAGCGTCCGAAGTCCTGTACTTCATGTTGGGGTTCACCCTCAGCAACCAATAGGGTAGGCCTCCGTTGTCCCTCTCGGCACATATGTAAGGTCCTGGTCGGAACACAACGAAGAGTCCGACCTCTTTGGCTGTGTCCAAGAAGCTCTTGAGGTCGTAGTCGCCTTCGAAGTTGTACTTTCCTGGCTCAGGTTCGTGGCCACTCCACTCGACGTATGTCTGCAGTGCGTTGAGACCGGCTAGCCTCATCTTTTCCATGCGGTCTTTCCAGTACGGCTTGGGAACGCGGAAGTAGTGGAGGGAACCGGAAACATAGCGGAAGGGCTGGCCATCCTTGAGGAACTGGTTGTTTTCGTAGTCGACTATGAAGGATCGAGCCGTTGCGGAGCTCTTAACCTCCGAAAATAACCCCACGAGCAAAACGGAAAGAGCGGAGAAACGCGACATTTTAGCGGGCGTATCGAGGACGCTCGCGTGAATGTTGGCAAACGCGAGTTCGCCGTTTCGCTTTTCTGCCGCTTATCAGTGGTCGAGAGGGGAGTGAAGAGGACGGGCAACGGCGAGAGATCACGTGGGAGAGGACAGAGATACCTGCTATCACTTTGCCATTTGGAGTTGCGCGACAGTAGAAACTATCTGTGTCCCTTCCCACTCATCGGTTTGGTGATGTGCAGTTGTTGAAAGCAGTGTGCGCTGTGTAAAACAACTACGAATGATGAATCGCAGTAGCGTAAACTGAATTGGGAGTCCTGTTACTCTTTACCTGCGTGTTAGCGGTGTATCCTCGTTTGCTTCTGCATTATTTGTGACCAATACCAACTTACCCAAACATCGATCCTTCTGCAGTGCATGTCTATTACATGGGGCTCTTTTATTCGTCCTAACATCTGTGACCTATCTAACAAAACGGCGTCGTCCTATCAATTTCTTCCGTTAGTGTCTGTGTTTTTACGCCGTTATTCGAAGATGCTAACTTAAAACAAACTCATTTCGCCCGACTTCCTAGTAAACGTCTCGAGCTTTGCAGAATCATCCTTTTGACTCGCCATGAAAGGCAACAGATTCCCTCTCCACAATTGGTGAGCATTGCCAATAGTTCGTAACTGAAGGCCGAAGCGATTTCAAGCCCCGACTAGAATATTTAAATGCTCGTTAATACGAGCGAAGCATTCTTGGAATTTAGGATAGCGTGTAGGCCGTTAGGTTAAAGAGGAAACCAAAAAAAGGCGGGAAAAGGCATAAGGGTGCGGGCTGAGGCCTAAGCACAAAATGCAAAGACTCGAAAAGGAGTTCGAAATTTTAGAATTTTCCGTTTTCCCGTAAAGTTGGCACAGCTTACCGGCGTCCCTACTAAGGAAGAAGATCCCTTTTGTTCCTAGGTTTTGTACATGCACTTACAGTTCACTGAACTGATCAGACCTCCCGCATTGATTACGGAAAAGGTAGTTTTTCTGCTGGGTATGAAACGCGAGTATAGAATATCCTAGTGCGCGCATGTGCTCGTCAGCTGTATTTATATCCTGCGTCCTAAAAAATGTTAGGTGGCCTCCCATTTCTTCTTTTTTTCTGGAGAATGGGGAGGGGGGGGGGGTGTTATAAAGATTGATTTTATGCCATGCTGTGTTCTTGTAAGGTCCGTTCACACTTGCGACTGGAGCGACCAAAGCGGTACCATTTCTGTCCCTCTAGTCGCAAGTGCGAACGGGCCTTTATGATGCTAACTTGTCTCGACTGCTCACGTTTTGAAGACAAGGAACTTTAACGCTGTCAGACCTACCATCCATAAGCCTAAATGAGGTGAAATAGGTTTCTTTTAGGTTCTTGTGTGCCTTTTATGGGATGACTTCTGTTTTTTTTTTTCTTATTCAAGAATGTCTCACATAAATTTGCCTTCAAATATTTTGTTTTAACTTACAGCTAGCTGACATACCTTGGGTAGGTCAGATATAAAACACAATCCATTAAGCTATCATTTCCGAGAGCGAAAAGAAAAATTACTCTAGGTTGCGTAACGATCTACAGTTCGGATTGACAACACTAAACGCATTGACCACGGGTAACTTACGGGGAATTTAGGCGAAGGCTTTTTTAAGTGTAGCAGATGTACACCAATTGCAATCCTATTAGTTTTCTGAAACCCTTTGGAATGTCCGGATGAACTGAAGCCAAATTTTTGGGGCCACTTAATTCTGCGTCGTGCTTCTGAGGCGAAGGCCTGACGGTACTTCATCAACGAGGCAGTTCTGGCTCCGGCTGTACTATTGTGAGGGGCACCTTTTATACTACCATCTACTTATCGACTCCGCAGACACGCTATTTTTACCTCTCACTATTTTACGTTCTCAGCATTATATCCACATATGCTCACGCACACATAAATCCCACCTTAATCCACCCTTACTCGTCATAATCCAGGGAACTCAAGTTCCTTAATCCAACCCACCCTAATCTCACCTAATTCACCTTAATCTGTCTTAACTTGTATTTATTCATCGATGCTGTCCCAGATCCGCCAGAGGTGGTAGTCGGGGACGTGTGGGGCCCATTTATAGCTGGTTTCAAGCGAAGAAATGATGGGCTCGACGGTACGATTTAACTTGAAAGTTTATATGCAACTTATTTCCAAGCTATAATACGAAATTTAGAGAGATGGGCAGCATCGTAAACCAATGATTCGGCATAGCCGAAGGCGCATAGCCCCTCACTGGACGAGGATTGACTGAAATGTTGGATGTTACAAAAGTTACTCCGCATCGCCGATGGCATAGTAGCGCCTGTGATGAGCAAAAGTCCGTCCGCCGAATACAGACGTCCTTGTTTTTGGAGAGTTTGATTAGCGGCCATACTGTCCCGTTCTTATGATGTCAGGCGGATGTGCGGGTGATTTCAAGGGGGTGACATCAAGTTCTGAAGCTTTCATTGGCTGAATCTTCCCCGGCAGCAAGTAAACAACACCTCAGAAAATATTCCAGCGCGATACGGTGCGGCGCCGCGTCGGTGTTTCTGAAGATGAACGCCGCTGAACAAAACACGGTACAGGCGCCGACACCGGTAACCGGAGCCTCGCGAGCAAAGGCGCGTGAGGTCGGTGGACCCAACGGCGCCCGGCACCGACTTCTGAGCCCGTAATGATGATGATGAATAAACTTTATTGGTCTGAGTCGAGGTGCAGAGCCCGCAAGAATAAAAAAGCCAAAACTATACAGCGAGCTTACACCATTACTATCAATCACTAACCAGTAATCATCCCCTATTCATGACTGGCATGCTTCCGTTAGTTTCTGGCCTTCCTTAAGTCGCAGGATATTTTCTCCGCCAGATTTTGTATCGTCTGTGCCGACGCCAAGTTAGTGTAAGGTCTCCTTCCAGCGGGTCGTACGCCTCAAAATGTATTTGCGAGAAGTTGCAGGCACTTCTTCCGACAACACGAGCTGCTACTACGGGGAAGTCAAGCGTTAGTTCGACGAACAGTCGTCTCCTTTTGGTTCGCCAAACTCGCATTCCGTGGAGGGGACCGTCGATGTTGGGCACGTCCACGAAGCTGACCGTCCTATTGCCGCTTGGTGCCGCCTCCGTCTCGAAGAGGAAGATCGTGTTCTTTTGCGGGTACGGGAGCAACACCACGCCCGGAACGTAGAGGGTAACCTGCGCAGGTCGGAGGCGTTTGCCGCAACTGTTAAGATGGTGCTGCACCAAATCCTTACACATCAACAACGTATATATTAACCTCATGGAGAACGGATAGGTATTATAACAGGGGAAAAAGAAGGAGGGAATTTTGTTGAGGAGGGAAATTTGGGCCTATGGGATGGGTACAAGGAGGGTGTAGCGATTGGAGTAGGGGTGTTACTTATGCGCTAGTTGCCTATTGGGGCGAAATCCTCTCGTCTTTGTCGACTGTCATCATGATATCCATTATGATGATCATCATCATGATCATCGTATCTAGGTACTCTGCAAGAAGACGGTGTCTTTCTCCCATTGACCTGCCTCCGCTCCTGCCCGACATAGCCAGTCGAAGCAAGGAATCCCGGAGGGACGCCTTTTATACGGGCAAGGCCCATAACGTCCTCCCCTTCTCAATGAGAAATTTCTCTCTCTCTCTCTCTTCTCTCTCTCACTCCTCTCGTCTCTCTCCGGTCTCCTTCAGTCTCTCTCTCTCTCTCTCATCTCTCTCTCTCCTCTCTCTTCTCTCCTCCTCGCTCTCTCTCTCTCTCGTCCTCTCTTATCCTCTCTCTCTCATCTCTCTCTCTCTCTCTCTATCTATCTATCTATCTCTCTCTCGCTCGCTCGCTCGCTCTCTGCCTTCTTGTACCCGAACTTTAATTCTTCCCTCCACCGAGTTTTACTGCCTTCCCCTACATTAGTCCCTTATATCAGTGTCCACTCTGTTATACTCGTGGCTCCACAGGTTGTCATTTCGTTTGAATGCATGGCCAGCCCAGGTCCATTTCATCGCTCTCAATTGGAACCATGCTATCTTCTACTCGAGTTTGTTCTTTGATCCAAGACGTTCATTTTACCCTCATTGAGCATTACTCGTATCATCCATTGTGGCAAAATTTTCTAAACATTTGTTTAGTAAGACGCCAAACTTCCGTTCCACATGTCACCGTTGGCAGAACGCATTGATTGTATACTATTCTTTTAGTGAGATAGCTTACTACAGTTAGAAATGTCCTTTCTTTCGGATTTGTACGCTGTTGAATGTTGCTTACTATATTAAGTAGTCTCAATTTGGACTGGTTGTACCCGTTGTGTCCGGCTCTCGAATCCGCTGATGACGCCTAGGTTCTCCTTTGTAATTGCAGTTTGTAGAGCACCGTTTTTGTCAATGTATTTCACGTCTAAGCACGTGGCATACAACTGGTCATCCGTTTATGCGTGCATGTGAGGGGGGATCACGTGCAGCTAGTTTCATGCTCGAACTGATGACATGTCCGTTGTGCTAGCCATAGGTTTAAACGTGAACTTCTCACAGCAAATGCGACCCATGTGCTGTCCTCCGGGGTTGAGTGGTCTGGCTTTGTGCGCTACACAGACAGTACGGTGCCTCCGACGTGGGAGGTAAACGAACAGCCCCAGGTTTTTCCGCTAGAATAAAGCTAGAGTCCTCTCAAGTTTTATCCGCCGAATTTACTGGGAAGTATACTCGATCGCAAATTACAAACAGACGTGTTTTGTTTCGTGTACGCCTTGGTGTACGCTCCAGATTCACTGGTCATTCTTTTTCACAGAGCGGAAGGGCACTAAATTTTTGTAGCGCAAGCTACGCTGCGCTACCCCGGGCAGCCTTCGCGGGGTGACCAGTTTTGCCCTTGAGCGCTATAGGTCAAACCACATCCTCCTCCGTAAGCGCACGCCACAAAGCAGCGGCCCGATGGCGCGGAGAGATAGGCGGCTAGGGAGACAGAGGTGAGGAGGGAAAGGAGACGTGCGGGGGACCGGTGCGCCCACCATGGCGGAGGAAGGCGAGGAGGCCGCCGCCGCAGCGAAAAGCGCGCGCCACGAAAGAAGGCCACGGGGCCACGTGCGGCGCAGAACCGTGTGCGATAGAGGAAGACGAACATCCAGCTGTGGTCCCTCGTACAGCGGCGAGGCTTAAACAACGCCGTGAGGCGAAAAAGAGAAAAAACGCTACTGTTTTGTACAGCTTCGCTACCTTCAAGTCTTACGCATTAGTGTGAGCTTCCTTTATGTTTTTCGTTACTTTGGCGTGTTCTTCTTTCAGTTATGCATCCGAATTACTTTTCACTACCCAGATGAAGGTTATCGTTTAACTATGACTTTTCGGAATCCGTCTAATATCTCTGCTCAGTTTATCACAATTTAAAACTTAGACTAGGAGCTCGCCAACAAGGAAAGTTCGCCGTGCTCTTGGCATGCACACCAGCTACCTACATACGACTGTAGAGCAGCAGCTGCGGCAGTACTGATGCAAATGTGAGAGAAAGTCTCCTTGAGACTCACCTGAGGTCCCACGCTGGGCCAGTAGCGACCCAGGTTGAAATTGTTCACAAAGGCAACGCCCTTTCCCCAACCAGTGGGGTCCAGGAAGGTGTCCAGGACGGGTTGGCCCTCGGGCAGAACGAATTCTCCGAAGAATGCCCCAGGAGCGGAGCAGTGTCTCGTCTTGGTTCTTCGCCGACGCCGAAGCTCCAAAGGCATCGACGAGCAGCCCCGTCGCCTCCGGAATGCTAAGCGGCAGGGGCTCCATCGTCCAGTTGGTGAGGGTCTGGCAGTCGAGCGTGACGTTGCCGAGGATTCCTGAAAGCAGTACACAAACGATGCTCCGGCTGCCGATTAAGCTCGAACCTAACTGGAATTTGCTAGGCCCTAGATCCTGGCAGTTTCAAGGCGTAGAAGTTATTTGAGGAGTACCCCCAAAGCCTCAACCTTGTAATGCCTGTGCTACACGGTAGCTTTCAATTGACGATTGGACTCTCGCCCACAACTGCTCCCTATGTATCTACAATGGGGCACTCGGTAGTCTATCGGCTTAACGGCCTTCCGAAGGCCTTTGAAACGCCCGTGTAGCACAGGTATAACACGCCCTAGATTTGCCCAGAAATGCATAATTGGTGAAGTTAACACAGTTAATTGTTATCGTAACTGGTCGAAGGGAATTCTACAAAACATTACATCTGCACAAAAGCACATCATTAGGGAAGTTAAATTATTTCAAATATTTAAAAAGTTTTAAACAATGACGCAGTTGTTTTTAGATTTGGCGTAGAACGCCAGGTGTTATAAAAAGGCCCGTCGGCTTCCACTGGCCAACGTGTCGACGTGGCTGGAAACTTGCAAGCGTGCTTCACTGTGCATTGACAGACGATGCGGCGAAGCTCACTCACCAAAGCGATACAAAAGGATTTGACGCACGTCACTGACAAAGCCAAAGAAAATAAATTGACGTTTTAAGAGCACTGCCGCTCCCTTGTTCACAACCTTCACAATCTCCAACCAGCGACTTCACAAAGGTGATGCAACCAAGACCGCATTTTTGAAAGGCGCAAAAATATGGTGGATTTTCATGAGGACGGGACCAGATCGGACCTCGCTAGCTGCGTGAAAATTTGTTAATTTTGTGCTAACATTTGATGTGAGCTTGCGTTCTATTGCGTTTGACTTCACTTCCTAAATGGTTTATACTGGTTTAAAATTGCGGCTTTTTGGCGCAGAACAGAAGGTGTATCCATGGCGTACGGCCCTCTTTGCGCGAGGAGCTGTCCGTCCGCAAGCTCGTCCGCCTTTCCTCCAACCATTCATCAATCGGCTGAAATGCTTTCAGCCGTAGCGAAGATACGCTTGACAGGAAAGGAACGCTCTTTACAGCAGGCTTCGTTCCATATAGCGTAAGCAAACACTTACAATTCACACCAGGCCGTCGTTGGGACCGCAATTAAATTTTTTTCGCCCCTTAGGGGTCACGTAATTTGTAGGTGTAACTAGTTTCTGGATAGATAGGGCAGTTTTGGACAGTACAGAACTCGCATGAATAAACGGCGCGGTTTATTCATACGAAGTACGAATATTCTTACACCAAATTATTATGAAAATTCTTACACCAAAATCAGCAAGTGAGTAACAGGAACAGCGGCATAAGGTTTTGTGTTTACGCCAGTAACTATTCAAAGGAGTGTGCGGACATTTAATTGTTTTTCAGCTTACGTTTTCCACTGGCCCACGCTTACTCGCCCGCAAGGAAGAAGCTGTCATCAGCACTGAGGAACTTAGATTCTCGGCGGCCATTTTCGGAGGAGAAGATTCTGTGCCACTGGCCTTCTCAGTCATCCGCTCAGAAGGCGACTAAGGAACTATTACGTTTCTACGGGCGACGAACTTGAACACTAGTCTATAGGCTGAGAGCCTCCAGTGTCAATCACTGTCAGTGCTCAGTGCTGGGCATACGTGTCTGGTCCAACTTTCCCTCTTTTTTTCCTCTCTCGTTTTTTGCCCATTTCCCCTTTCCCACGTGCAGGATAGCAAACTAGGCTCAAGCCAGGTTAACTTTCCTGCCTTTCTTCTACATTCTTCCTTCCTTCCTTCTACTAACATAAGCTTAGTGACTGCGTCTTTCATACGTGCAGACAGGGACAAGGAAACGCTAACATGAAAATATGAACCGTAACACACAAATTGCGCGATTTCTTTGCAAGCAATTGAAATAAAGCGCGACTTAGTTACAAAAACAAGGCTCGGAAATGGTGCATTCCAAATATACCAATAGCACGTCCTTATTGGACGTTAAGAAACAGTATTTTTTTCAATTTCGGGTGTTCCGTTACATAATTTCGCGTTCGCATTTCGTTTTTCTACGACTGTACATAGAATGAAGCGTCAGCCGATGAGCTGGCCTGTCGATGTTGGTTATACCATACGGATGCATATTTATATATCTGACAAAGCTAGAGCGAGCATATTTCTCATGCTCAACGACCATACACTGGGCTTCCTGTAATACAAAAATGATGCGACAAGAAGCGCAACAGTAGGCACGACATTAAAACGATTCTCCTGGCTATTCTAACTGCAGCCTCTAGTCAATAGCGCTAAAAATTTGTACAAATTTATGAACAGGAAAACACCTGTAACATTGCGTTGGGTTGTCACAGACAGCTCAAGGAAACCCTGCGGAACGCACTTACTTTCATGTCGTGGTTTCCGCGACCGAAGTTTTCTCTCCCGGTATTTTCCACGAGGATGACGATCTTCTCTCCTTTCTGAACGACTACCGGCACGCGGTCAACGCTGGGACGGATGCCGGGGTAGTGGCTGAGGACCGCCCGCGTCTGCCTCGTGAACACATAGCCCCTGTTTTTGATTCCCGGTACAGTGAGGATGGCCGGACTTTTAGGATTAAACTGCACCGCCGTGCTGTACAGAACGTAACCGTAGGCCTGCCCGAGCTCCTCGAAGCTCTTGGGATGCTTAGACGACACCGGCACGACGAACCCTCGCTTCGAAGGAAAACAAGAATGGCTTCCAACTGATGCGCATGACTTCAGGTGCACAGTCCCAAGCTTAAGCTTGGGCGCCGGAACAGGCAACGGCCCTCTGGGAAGCGGTAGGTAGCGTCCGACTACGTCCCTTATCTTGAAGTACGTATCCGTGGGATCTCCGGCCTCGGTCAGGATCGCGCCGTAGTCGTAGCTTGTAGGCACAGGCAGCGGATTGGCGCCATTCATAAACCCGAAATTCGTGCCGCCGTGAAACATGTAAAAGTTCACGGAGGCATTTAGTGGAGAATTTCCTTGAAAGTCTTCAAAACTTGAGATCGAGGGGTATTGTCATGGGAACCGTGCCAGTTGTCAAACCAGCCAGTGAAGTATTCTGTAACAATAAGAGGGTCCCCGCCCCGTCGACTCTCCTTACGATTCCGAGCATCTTTTTAGCGGAATCAAGCGACCTGAAATTAGCTGTCGCTAGCGTGCCGCTCACGTTGTCGCACCTGTACCTTCTTTCGTGCGGACCATCAGACCTGAAAAGGATCGTATCCTGGCCGAGATAATGACGAGTGATGTTGACGAGATGTTGCATGTAAGCGCTGTCAGCAGGCACAGTAATGTCCGTACTCGTTTTCAACTTGAAGCTTGATTATGGGGCCGCCGTTCTTGTAGAGGTACGGTTTTACCATGGGGAGCAACACGCCAAACCACTTGTCCACTGCTTCAATATACGATTTGTCCGAGGTCTGTACTTCATGTTGGGGTCACCCTAAGCAGCCAATACGGTAGTCCTCCGTATGTCCCTCTCGGCGCATATGTATGGCCCGGGCCGCAGTATCACGAGCAAGCCGACATCCTTTGCGGTGTCCAGGAACGCCTTGAGGTCGTAGTCGCCGCTGAAGTGGTACTTACCGGGCTCCGGTTCGTGGCCACTCCACTCGACGTATGTCTGAAGTGCGTTGAGTCCGGCTAGCCTCATCTTCTCCATGCGGTCTTTCCAGTATTGTTTCGGAACCCGGAAGTAGTGAAGAGAACCGGAAATGTAGCGGAACGGTTGGCCATCCTTGAGGAAGCGGTCGTTTTCGTAGTCGACCGTAAAGGATCTGCTTCTTGTTGAATCACTTGATGGTTATGAATAAGCCCAAAAGCGAAAACAATATAAGATGATAACGAGCCATGTTATTGCGCGTATTTTGGTTGGCTATGCCGCCGCCCAAAGTTCCCATGTTCTTCAACTGGGTATCAGACGTTGGTTGTCGTACAGTAAGAAACAGAGCTTACGAGCTTAAATAGTTTGTGCGGCTACGAACAGTCGTGCTATAGCAGCGCGCTTTACACAGGCTGTCACGTATTCTCTCCTTATATTACTGCATCAGCTGACAGAAACGCGTCAGCAGCACGGTACGCTCGTCTAAATTGTGAGCTCGGCAGGCGCTACTTCGGCCTCATGGTGGAATTTGGTCCACTTCGACTGCTGATGCGCGCGGACGGCTTCGCACGAACAACCTCAAGGTTGGCAATAAATAATGTCTATATTTCTGGTTGTTTAGTTGGCTCTATATTCCGCTTAACTGGAATCATTTTCCGTACTTTAGGACTTCGATCTAGGCGGCTTTACTCTGCGTACCGATATCTGCGGACCTCTGCTTATAACTTCCTTATTTAGTGCGTATGGCGTTACAAACTTCTTTCACCGCCTGAACGCGAGATTTCTGCGTAAACTGAACATTATAGAGCTGAGCTAAGCTGAGCTACGGGGAAGAATTAGAAGCTGCCTTGGGTAATTTGCTGATCCCTCATTCAACCAAACACCGCCGGCGCGAAGGTAGCAGACGTGCATCCCCCAGGTGTTGTAACTCTGCACTTCGATCGCACCTACTAAATAGCGCTTATTCTTGCGTATGCGCGGCTGTGCACTTTGAGACACAACAGCCGACTTGTTCGTGAGGTGTGCATCGAACAAGGACTTCTCGTCAAATAGTGGTCCATCACCACCTGTCCCTCGATTCGCCTTTTCTTTTTTGTTGTTTTCCGTGTAAACACATTTTAAAAAAACTGGCACATTTGATTATTCGTGCAATATCTCTGCTCCGAGGCGCAGCTTATGTTGCAGGCCGGCAGACTTTTTTTAATAACCAGATGGTGATATTAAACGTTGATCAAAATCTCAATACCCGGACGTTCTCGCCTTCCATCTACTCCAGAAAAACGGTCGTGGGGAAGGGCGATCGAGGCCACTTGTGGTCAGCAGCAAACGGCTTAGCCACTGAGCAGCTCCTGCGGTCACACTTGTCAAGCATTAACAATTTGCAGGTGTCGGACCTTTTCAACGAATTATGAAATGCAAAAAGTTTGCACACATCGGGTGTGGGCTTTTGCTGTTGCGCAGTGGAGCACTCCTGCAGCCTGATTGCTCCAATAAAGTAGCAGCTAGGGAAGGGCAAAGTCATTTTATATCCTTAGGAAGCTTGCGAGAATGACAATTCGTTTGGTCAGCTTGCACTACGCTCGGCTTCGAGCAGCAACAGACCGTTGCTACATTGGTGCTCATTCATTTCCCCTGTTGTTACATAGAGCGTGATAGTGTTCAATTGTCTGGAGGGGAAACTGCGCGAGCGGGTACGAAGTTGATGGTACGTGAAATAAAAAAAAGGCCTGAATTGCATTGACTGTGCAACATCAACAACGGAGGGTCGAACCGTTCGGCATAAACCGGTAACCGTTATTTCTTTTTTCGGTTCAGTTCCGGTTCGGGTTCAGCGTGCTCAAAAAATAACGTTTATATATATATATATATATATATATATATATATATATATATATATATATATATATATATATATATATATGACAAAGAGGGAGAGAAAGGATAGAAGGAAAGTTGAGAGGTAGAAATGAAAAATGAAGAGTGTAAGTGATCAGAGTTTCACGACGTTAGTACCGTCCATTTCAAGTGACTAGTTGCTCTCGTTCGCTAGTCGGAACGGGGAATAAGAAGAACGGATTCGACCGAAGTTTCCAGATGCCCCCCGGTCAGAGTAAGTGCAATGGTAACACTAAATCTTATCTAAAGTTGAAATTTAAAAAATCCGTCATTCGTATCAGTGGACGCTGGGTAGAAAGCGCAACGTTGGAAGTAGTATTTGTGCGTAACACTTGGTAAATTCAGTAGGTGTTTCTGAAACGTTACTAAAATCTGCCAAGGCGTGCTTGACTTGTGCCTGTAAACTTCTGAGAAACACCGAAAAGTAATTTGTTGTAGAATCGCACGAAGGATAACCGTGAGGGATGAGGTGGTTGTAACGAATTTGAGGAAACCACCGTACGAGTCCTTTCGAAACCACGCAATACTTCGGCAAGGGTATTTCATTAAAGGTCGGTAGTTTTTTACATTACGGTAAAACATTGGCTCGCTCATTTTCATAATATGCATGGTTGTAGTAATACACGAACCTCCCTCGGGAAATACAATGCTTTCCCTCTAACAGCGTTTAATGAGGTAGCATAATAAAACACACGGAGATCACTTTAGCAGAGCCTAATATGGCGATTGCGTTAGCAAACGCAGAACCAACATCATTGAGCACCAGCTCGAAGAATTTCTTATACTTCCAAGAACTGAAAGAAAAAACGGGCAGGCACAATGGGCTATACTGTAATTCTCTAGAAGTTCTCACGCGTCGTGCGGAGAAAATACGGTCTGTGCACGAGATTTCGACGCACGTTAAAGATCCCCAAGTGGTCAAAATTATTCCGGAGCCCTCCACTACGGCGCGCCTCATCGCCTGCGTTGCGTCGGCGCGTTGAACCCCTACAATCAATAAATCGAGAAAACACGGTCATTCGTAGTAAATGTTTGCACGGTCGTGGTCTCATACATTAAAAAAATTATACATGTGCTTGCCTATTTTCAACTCCTACAAATAGAAAAGACGGAATACTAAATGCCGCTGAGGAAGTGAGCGTGCACGAAAGGAACCAGTATTAGTGATTCGCGAACAGTGCGCAGGGGCAGGCGAGATTAAAGCGTATTTGCTTTCAAGATATCATCGATTACCTACCGCACAATTTTTAAACCGAAAGCTTTTTTTTAGTGGGACTGATGGTACTCTGGCTAAAAACTAATGCATTTCCCCATAGAACAACAGTTGGTCGACCTGAACGCTGTGATCAGATCTCTGGACGCACGGCGCATGCGTGAAACCGGGCTCCCATTGTGTCAAAACGGTGACTTGAAAATTACGAAAAAGAAATGGTTTTAGAAAATACAATACACGCCATCGATCATGAAGGAGTACAATAGTATACCTTTATATTATAAACCACGTATCGGTATACATTTTGATCGTTCATAGATGCGTTTACTTGGTGCGCGAAGAATCGTCGCATAGGCTCGTTCTTCGTTTGCCATTTGGGTCTTTGAAGTTCTGATGAACGGTTGGACACACCGTCAGCGTAGGTTGGACGCATTCCTAGCGAAGGTTTTGACGCACCTCTGACGCACTTTTGATGTTAGAAAGCTCTCGAGATTCTTTCAACTTTCTTTAGTAAAGGATGGCCAATTTTTTACTTACCTTTGCCGAGCACATGCCGCCGTTGTTCCTCCCTGTGTTTTCCACCAGGATCGTGATGTTCTCGCCCTTTCTGACGATGACAGGAGCACTGAAGATCTTCTGGTCGTTGCTGAGAACTGTGTGCGAAGCTTCAATGCGGATATACCCACGGTCCCGTATGGACGGAACCGACAAAATCGACGGGCTTTTTGGTCGAAACTTGACCTCCGTAGTGTACGCAACGTACCCGTGGCTCTGACCGAGGTCTTCGAAGCTCATCGGATACTCCGAGGTCACCGTCTTCAGCTGCCCATGGGCCCTAAAGAACTCCAGTAGCTCAGTCAATGAACAGCTCCTTGTTAGGCGAACGGCTCCGAGATTCAGCTTGGGAGCCGGCACCGGTACAGTCCCGTTGGGCAGTGGGAGGTACTGCGTGGTTAAGTTTCTAATAGCGTAGTACGTGTCCGTCGGGTCCCCACTTTCGTTGAGTGGAGCGCCGAAGTCGTAGCTGGTCGTCACCGGCAAGGAACCCGCACCATTACCGAACCCGAAGTTCGTGCCGCCGTGGAACGGGTACACGTTAACCGAGGCGTTCTTTAAAAGAATGGTTTCTAAGGACTTCAAGAACGTCCGCTGGTCGAGTCTAGAGTGAGGTTTGCCCCAGTTGTCGAACCAGCCAGGGTAATACTCCGCCACTGCCAGAGGTCCCTTCTTCATGTTCCTCCGCATTATTTGAAACATCTGCGTCATGTTCTCCGTCGCAGGAATGTCTGCCGTGACGAAAGGAGCGCTCGCCAAGTCGCACTGATACGCTCGGTCGGTCGGGTAGTCCGTCATGGAGAGCACGGCACGCGGTCCCAAGTGTCGACGGAACTGCGATACGAGATTGTGTAGGTACAAGTGGTCGCAGGGACCCGCGTTGCCGTACTCGTTCTCCGCTTGAACCGTGATTATGGGGCCACCGTTCTCGTACAAGTACTGACGCACCTTCGGAAGCAGGACGCCCAGCCACTTCGTCACGGCGCTCGCGAACGACGCGTCCGAAGTCCTGCACCTCGTCTTCGGGTCCAGCCTCAGAAGCCAGTAAGGGAATCCCCCGTTATCCCTCTCCGAACAAATGAACGGTCCCACCCGCAGGATGACCAGAGGCGACGTCCATTGCGGTGTCCAGGAGGGCTTGAAGGTCGTGGTTGCCGTCGAAGTTGAACCGTCCCGGCTCTGGCTCGTGGCCGCTCCATTCCACGTACGTCTGGACGGCGTTCAAGCCGGCCATTCTCATCTTGACCATGCGGTCGCGCCAGTAAGGCCGCGGGACACGGTAGTAGTGCATCGTGCCGGAAATGTATCGGAAGGGCTCGCCATCTTTGAGGAAGCGGTCGTTCTCGTAGTCTATCGTGAAGGAGCGAGCCGTGCATCTTGCTACTGTCGTCAGAGTACAGAGAACAAGAAGGGCGCAAGCGGAAAAGCCAGCCATGTCTGGCGGTGCGGACGCTACTAGTGCCGAGGGCTCTGCGACGCCCAGTCAGAAGGTTTCACGTAACGTCGCCTCGACGTCCGGCCCTGCAGTGAGCTTTATCAGAGGAAAAGAACCGAGAGAGGTTTGGCTCAGTCACGTGGGAGTCGGTCATACGAACCGGTCTAGTCGCCGGCTCAATAACAGGAAAAAGCAGCTGTTGCTGGGGTATCTGGTGTCACCGGCATCGTAAGAACTCGGACTTCCGCACCGCTCGTGACGAAGCTTCTTCTTGCGACAAAAGCTGTTTTTTTTTTTCTTGGCTGGCGTCATCAATGAGTCACATTGGCCGCATCGTGGCGGGGGTAAAAAGCATTAGGGCATCTAATATTCTTCAATAATGGGGTACGGGGCGTGCGACCGTGAAGCGAGGAAATATGACTAGCGACTCTAGAAGTCAGAACAAAATGTTTAACGAATACGGCGTAAAAAAGGATGGTTTTTTTTTATTATTCACAGGTTTCATGAGGATTGAATGCTGGTATGAACGTATCTACCACTCGGCTGTTCGTTTCTTTTTGCTGAGGGCTATCGGCCGCCAGGGGGCCGACACAGGCACCCGCGCCTCGTTTCGACTCCCGCTTTTCGCCTTCTATACGCGATCACTCGACGTGCACGCGCTAGCCACCACCATCGATCGATTCCTAAGCATCTCAGGAACCGACGGACACCAAGCTTGGCCCACTCCGACCACCAGCAGCGACCCAAGCCAACCGCGAAGTCTGCCAGCGTCACCGCCGCTGCTGGGCCTACCTTCAGGCCTAGCACGAGCGGCCGCTCTCCAGCCATGCCGCAGCAAGAACACCTGCTCGCGCCCTCCGCCACGCCACCGGAGCACGTGCAACACATGCCACCCGCCGCCTCCACTGAGATGGAAACGGGCTCCGACTCCCATAGTGAACCTACGCCTGCCGACGCCGGCGTCGATCTCCCGCCGCCAATCACCAACCCGCCGCCCGCCACCTCAACCGAAGAAGACGCCGCTCAACAAATGGACTATGACCACCTCAGCGGCCGAACGTGCCCCCGCCCGAACCCTTGGATGGAGGTCATCTACGCACGCCGAAAGAAGCCGTCAACATCTACGCCCACGTCACCCCCTGCCACCGAGACGCCTCCAAAAGCGGTGCGTACCATACCACCACCGCGCTTCCCGCCGACCCACTACCTCACTGTCGTCCGCCCACATGACGGCCTTCGTGTCGGCGACTGGTCGACCAGCGACCTAGCGCGAGGTCTCGCCGCCGCAAGTAGCATACCCGACTCGACCTTCCGCACCCTCGTCACCCTCCAAGCGCAACCCAACACCAACCTCATCGTGGCTGGTACTTCCGACCCCCACCTGGCCGACCGACTCTCCAGAATAACCGAACTAACTCTCCGCCAGACCACCTACGCTGTCACCGCCTACATGAAGCCCCCGCCAGGCACTGCACGTGGCGTAATTCATGGAGTCCCTGAGGGTCTCACTCAGGAGCAACTTATAGAACTCACGGCTACGAACCGCCCGTACCTCATCCATGCCCGCATTATGGGCAAAACCAGGTCCGCTCTCCTCACCTTCGCCGGAACCCGCATTCCTTACTATATTAAGTTTGACTGCGAAATGATCCGCTGCCGACCATACCGCCGAGCCCTCCAAACCTGCTCATGTTGCGGCGATATCGGGCACCGCCAAGATGTCTGCCCGCATCCCGACAAGCCACGGTGCCACAGCTGCGGCACTCCAGATCCGACACCGCAACACACCTGCACTCCTCGCTGCAAGCTGTGCGACGGACCCCACCCAACGGCCCACCGCGACTGCCCCAAGCGCTACCGACCCACTCCTCCACCATCTAAGCAGCGCCCGCTTGACTTGACCAAGACCTCCAGCCGACCGAGCACCGATGCCCACGAATTCCCGCCGCTCCCACCACCGCAGGCATCGCTCAACCAACACCCTACCGGGCCTCCCCTACCACAGGTGAGCTGGTCAGCTAAATTACTCGCGCCTCCCACTGCTCCTACACCACCACCCCCTAACCCGTCTCACCCCTCTTCCTCCCCCGACCCACTCACCGCCGCCCTCGAAAAATTCCAACAACACTTCCAAAAACAACTTGACGAACTTAAAAAACAAGTTGACACCCTCATGCGACTCCCCCCTCCTCAGCCCATCCCTCCCCCCCTCTCCGAGGACCGCATCATCGAACGTGTAACTGAAATTGTCGGTGCACGCATGGCCGCCCAAATTGAAGATGCCATAGCAAAAGTTTTAAACGCCCAAGCCCAAACCCATGCTCCTCTCGTCAAGAGCTTCCAACTTCTCACAGAACGCCAAGCCAAATTCGAACTCGCCCTCCAACGCAACCCGGACAGCCTCTCCCTTTCCACTGATAGTCCCCCCAAGAAACCCAAGCACCACCCGTATCATGCCTAACATCCCCATTGACACCATAACTGTCTATCAATGGAACTGCCGCTCGTTCAACAGCAAACGTCATCAACTCTCCCTCTTCACCCAAAACGACCCCCCCGATGCCATCGCCCTGCAGGAAACCAACACCTCCACCCCCCGCCTATCACAATACAACGCCTTCACGCAAGATCCCCAATCACGCACGGCCATCCTCGTTCATAACTCCCACCCGGCACAACCGCACCGCCTCAGCCAAACCATCCCCCACACCTTCGTCGAAATCATCTCGACTCGCCCCACACGCCCGAGCGTATACATCCTCAACATCTACAGCCCCCCCAACGACCACCTCAAGACCATAGAACCCCTCTTTCAAGAAGCGGTACAGATAGCTGGATCCCACCCCCTTCTTGTCCTTGGTGACTTCAATGCCCCTCACGTGACTTGGGGCTACCGCTACGCCTCGAAGAAGGGTACCGCGCTGCTCCGGGCCTGCCAAAACCATCACTTCGTCCTCCAAAACGACCTAACCGTCCCGACTAGAACCGGCAATAGCGTTAGCCGTGACACCATACCCGATCTGACCTTCACCAGACACTGCCCCACAGCCCAGTGGCACCGGCTTGACGAAAACCTCGGCAGCGATCACTACCTCATAACCCTCCGCGTACCCTTCGTTCACAAACCCCTCCGCAGAGGCACCGCACGCCTCACGAACTGGCCCAACTTTCGCAAGGATCCCACCTCCTTACCACCCATTGGCGACAACCTGGACGACTGGGCACAGGCCCTAGAGCAGAGGGTTTGCGCCCACACTCAATCTATAGCCCTCACAGACGCAACGCCGGTGGCTGATCCACACCTCCTCCACATGTGGGATGCCCGTCGGGGCCTTTCTAAAAGATGGAAGCGCCAGCGCCACAACCACACCCTCAGAAAACGTATAGCCCGCCTGAACCAAGAGATCCAAACGTACTCCAGCCAGCTTCACAATCAAAACTGGCGGGACTTCTGCACCCGCCTGCAAGGTACCCTCCACACCCGCAAGACCTGGCACCTCCTCCGCTCCCTCCTGGACAACCACTCTACTCAACGTCAATCAATGCATCGCATCCATCAACTCATCCGCAACCATTCGCAACCCCCTCGCGAGCTTCTCCGCACCATCAGGCAGCATCTCTTTGGTGATCCGGTCACTCATCCCCCTGCCCCGAACCTTCAATACACCGGACCCCCCAACGCCGACATGGACCTCCTCTTCACCATGACCGAACTCCACGCCATTCTTGCCCGCCTCACCCGCAACACCACCCCGGGCAGAGACCACATCACCTATAGAACTATCCGCAACCTCCCGGGCGACACCCTTGAAGACCTCCTCACCTATTACAACAGCAACTGGGAAGCCGGCACGTACCCCTCACAGTGGCGTCACTCAGACATCACCCTTATCCCCAAGCCCAACAAACCTGTCTCCGCCACCACCCTCCGACCCATCGCCCTCACCTCGTGCCTCGGCAAGATCTATGAACACCTAGTTCACCAGCGCCTCTCCACCTACCTCGAAGACCGTAATCTGTACCCCCTTACCATGTTCGGTTTCCGCCAACATCTCTCCACCCAAGACGTCCTTATACAAATAAAAGAACAGCTCCTCGACCACCTCAGCCGTGACACCCCCAAAACACTCCTCACCCTCGATGCCAAAGGGGCCTTTGACAACGTTACGCACAAAGCCATCCTCGATAACCTCAATCACACCGGTTGCGGCCACCGCGCCTACCAATTCGTCTCCGCGTTCCTGCGGGACCGCACTGCCACCCTCCGGCTCGGCCCTCTCCAATCCCCTACCTTTCACACCCCTGCCAAAGGCACACCGCAAGGCTCCGTTATTTCCCCCTTACTCTTTAACATCGCCCTCCTCCACCTCCCCAGTCTCCTGAATGCCATCCCCGGTATCTACCATGCGCTTTATGCCGATGACCTAACTATATGGACTACCAGTGGCTCCAGCGGCGCGCAACAAGACGCCCTCCAGCAAGCCATCGACACCACTGTCGCCTACCTCCACCCCAGAGGCCTAACGGTCGAACCAAGCAAGTCTGCCCTCCTCGTTCTCCGAGCCCGCACCCGCGGCCGCCCCCCACAACCCACCCCGGACCCACAAGTGACCATCCACGGCTCTCCCATTCCCCAAGTCACCTCCCTTCGGGTACTCGGAGTTCCTTTTCACTACGACGGCTCCGGCGCAATTCTTCTCCCACAGCTCCACAAAACAATCACCCAACTTACACACCTCATTCGGCGCATCCGCGGCTCCACCTACGGCCTCAAAGAATCCGACACCTGCAAACTCGTTCAAGCCCTCCTCATCAGTCGCCTTACATACAGCTGCCCTTTCGTCAACCTCAAGACACAGGAAGCTAGCAAGCTGGACGCTCTGATCCGCAAGACCTACAAAGCAGCCTTAGGCCTCCCTACCTACACTTCCAACACACGCCTCCTCCAGCTTGGCCTACACAACACCCTCACAGAAATCTTGGAAGCCCAACGCACTTCCCACCTGCACCGACTCTCCCTCACACCGGCTGGTCGACGGGTACTTCAGGTCATCGGACGCACGGCCCCTGCCACCCCACACGCGCCCCAACGTATCCCCCTCTCCATTCGTCAACGCATCCACGTCCCTCCCGTCCCCAAGCATATGCACCCCATCTACAACCAAGGCCGCCGCAACGCCCGCGTCCGATTCCTCGAAAAACGCTACGGCTCGGATCCCAACACCCGCTATACCGACATCGCGCAGTCCTCAACCCGCCACAGCACCACCATCGCAGTCCTTAACAACGAGGGCCGCCTCCCCACCGCGGCCTCCTACCGCCACATCCCCACGCTCACCGCCGAGTCCCTCGCCATCGCTCACGCTGCCCTGACCCACTGCCACCAACCCTATCTGACCATAATAACCGACTCGCAGCAAGCGTGCCGCCTCTACCAAGCCGGCCTCGCCCCGCCAGCAGCCATTCACCTCCTTCAACGCCTCCCTGAAGACATTGACCTCTCCATTGTCTGGACCCCCGGCCACTCCGGCCTGGCAGGGAATGAGGCGGCCCACGCCGCAGCCCGCGCACTTATTACCCGGGCACTTCCCTCGCCTAGCCTCGACCAAATAACTCCCCCACCCCCAGACCCAGCAGCCCTGACACCTCTCGACCCCACGTACAACTCCATCCTCTCCCACCACACAAACTCCCGACGGCGATACCCGCCCCCCCCACCCTTCCCTCACCGCCCAACAGGCCTACATCCTCCGCCGACTACAGACCGAAACATACTTTAACCACATCATTCTATCCCACATTTCCCCTTCTCTCTTTCAACCCGACTGCCCCCATTGTCACATCCCTCTCAACACCTACCACCTCGTCTTCTCCTGCCCCCAACACCCACATCCCCACCCCTCCCCTTCCCCTGAGCAGTGGGAGTCCGAGCTGACCAGCTCCGCACCGGAGCGCCAGGTCGCCCTGGTGCGGCGCGCACTGGAGGCAGCCCGGACAAGAGGCCTCCTGGACTTAGGAGGCTAACCACGCCCTTATACCCCTTCCCTTTAAGCTCAATAAACGTTTTGCCATCCATCCATCCATGCTGAGGGCTATCTTACTGTTCTTACGCGTCGCAAAAAGCGGCAAGCTTTATTTATTTATTTATTTATTTATTTATTTATTAGTTTTAGTTAGTTACTTAGTCAGTCAGTCAGTCAGTTAGTTAGTTAGTTAGTCAGTCAGTCAGTCAGTCAGTTAGCTAGCTAGCTAGTTAGTTAGTTAGTTAGTTAGTTAGTTAGTTAAAATGTCTACAGGCCACTTTGCAGGTGTTTTTGAACGGAGGATTACAAAGATAAAAAGTGTCGCGATAGAGCGAGATGACTTCAGCAGCAGGTGAACTGAACCGACTTAAATCGCAATACCATCTCTGTCTGACATTAAATCAGGCAACCTGCCAGGCTAACCTATGAGCACATTAAAACATTCTCCCTCTCTCCATCTCATTCTCTCGGTGCAAATCCGTGCGCACGTTCTGTCCCGCACTAGATCTTAAAAAGATACAAACAATTTCCACTGGCTTAGTTTCAGTTACCGGTTTAGAAAACAAAATTTATTGATCTCATATTTCATTTCGGTCGAGTACTTGCGAAGCTTTTGTCATTGAGATGGCTGGTTCGGAATAGGCCCGTCGACGTTCGGCTTGTCGACAAATCGAACATTCTGGGCTCCGGTGGGGTAGGCTTCGGTCTCGAACACAATGAGGGTATTTTGTTCGGGGTAGGGACGTAGGAGCGAACCGGGCACGTACAGGGTCACCTGCGGCCCTGTGGCCGGCCAATAGCGGCCCAGGTTGAAGCCGTTCACTATGGCCACGCCCTTGCCCCAACCAGTGGGATCGAAAAAGGTGTCCAAGGGCGCCTGGCCCCGGGGCAGTGTGAAGGTACCGTAGAAGAAAGCCGGCACGTCGGGTTCGTTACCCCGTCCGGTGACGCTTGCTTGCCCTGAGAGGAACTGGTCGAGTCGTACAATGTCTTCCTTCGAGATCAGTGGCACCCCTTCCATGGTCCAGTTGGTCAGTATTGCGCGGCCGAGTTTCACGCTAGAAATGATGCCCTGCGTGTGTTTTTGAAAGACAAAAGGAAAACAGAAAACAGGTGTGTTAGCGGTCTATCGGCAGCTAGAACAAGTTTTAATTTTCTTTGAATGCGTTGCGGTGGCAAGCACCGTCGGTGACAGATTGATTAAATGGTTTTTATGCGCAGAACATTTTTAGTTGTGTTATGCATAGCTTCTTCAAGGGGTACATTAAAGAGCCACGTTAACGCTGTTTTCTGTCGATGGTTTCTGCAGACGGCGTGGTTATAAAGGAAAGAAAGTATACGAAATGACGACGCAAAATAACATTTTAAATACAGCAAACTGTCGTCATAACGCGGCCCAACGGACAAGACACTGACTTCGCTATAAGCGATGTTTTGTTAAGAGCGGAAAGGATCGCTCTGTATTGGTGTCCATTAAACACTTAAATGAAGATTTTGAATAAATATATTTCATTATAACGAGAGTTCACTCTAGTGGTTTAACGGCAGCCGTTTAGATCAGCAAATTGACCAAAGCTACCAACCAAATAACCAAATAATAACCAATGTAATAACCAAAGAAATAACCACAGCTACCCCGCACTTATTGAAACAAAAAACATTTGATCAGAGGTTAGATACGTGCGTTTCCAAAGCGACATGTGGATTACAAGATCGGTGGCTGATTAAGGTGGCCAACTTCGGAATGGTTACACTGTTCGTTATCTTAGTGTCTCCAGATATTTACAGCTTTAAAAGCCCAAAAAAGTTATCCGCTTGTTGCACTGTGCTGCGCTTTTAAGGGCGAAGCACTCTAGGGGCTCGGGCTGGCGGCGTCTAATGTCGTCGCCGTAACCACCGTTTGATGTAGTCACGCTAATAAAACGCCGGGAAACTCGTTTACGCCTCGCGCTAGAACGTAACGGGTACTAAAAAAAAACTCCCACCTCCCCTAGCGGGAACCCCTGTGTAGATACGACGCATAGGCCGAGCGGCGAAGGGACCGCGTTTTAAAGCGCGCATAACGTTGAGGGGACTGCGTAAGCCGGTCCCAGTCGATGATGACGTTGGCGTACTTGTAAAGCGGCGTGGACTCTAGGTGTTTGAGCCAAGCGTGGATGTTGCTTCGCCGGAGAACGGCACACCGCAGCGCGCCCGAAGGAGAGGAAACCGCGGAAGAGAGAGTACTGCACATGCGCCGGCCCCAGCGCGTCTGCCGCGGCTATGACGCAACGTGCCGCGGCCATGACGCAACACAATCCAACACAATCCACTTTAATCCAATCCAATCCAAGCCAATCGAATCCAATCCAATTCCCCTCGCGAGAGAGTGTTCGCTATCGGAGAGGAGAGGGGGTGAGCGGCGGAGAGCGCAGCTGGCGCGGCGAGGATAATGGGGGAGGGGTGGACAACGCCGACGACAACGACGACGACGCCGGAGGGACAAGGCGAGTGAATCAGATGCTCTGCATCTAAAACACCGGGACACTCGTTCACGCCTCGCAATAGAACGCTTCGTGCTTTAAAGACGCAGGACTTTTACAGCAAAGCTGCATACCTGTAGCCCCCAACGGTTTCATCTCCGTTGGCAAGAACACCAAGGCACCAAGGATACATTTATGCACTGCGTGCTTCGCCACTTCCCGGGTTTCACGTGAGCAGATATGGCCCGGAATTTTTTGTTTGAAGAATTGAGGGGTGGGGGTTTTTTTTCTTCGTTTTTTCAGACTGCCCGCAGATTCAGCTCCCCTGCCTATCGCGCACCTGGTGAAACGTTCGCGAGGGTAGCATAGAGTTCCTCGTAATTCTGACGGCTGGAGATTACGGTTTCCGACTATCGCTTCGTATTGTTTGGCAGATAAAGGCGGGTGTTTTCGATTGGCTTCTGAGTATCTATCTCTGAACGACAGCCACATTTGCTGCCTTATCGGAGATATAACGAGTGCTTTCAATTGTTCACGGCCTTTCCATTCAATACCATGATGCCAGACTTCCAGACAGCGCAGATTGCATACAACAAGAGGGGGGAGGTAAAATGGATTGCAGTTGGATGAGTTCATCAAAGTATTTGCTGGTGAATCTTCAGAGTTGTCAGCATGCTTCATCTCCTCTTTTATTTTTTTACTCGCGTCCTATTTTCAGAAGCACACACTAGAAATTAACCCTTTCTTTTGAATATAAATCCAAAAAGCATGTGACTTTTGAATCTCGCGCTTTTTTTAGTTACGTTTTTTCTCTCTCTTTCGTATTCAGTAATATCAAAAGTCCTGTTTGGGCCAACATTACAGTTATGTTGTAATAGACCAATGCGGTATACAACAAGAGACAGAAGGCAAAGAACAGCGCAGTGTTTCTTGTATCCCGTAGTATATTACGATGAATCTGCACCAACTAGTCCAACAGTACATTCCTTCCGAACCCTACTTAATAGCGTTGGCCTACACATAATTGGGTTAAACTGTTTTTTTTTTTTGTTGTTGTTGCTACGCAAACAGCTACTGCGTATGCAGGTTACAGTGAAGGTTAATTGATTCAACCCAAACGTTTCTAAATTTAGAAAACTTCTAATTCGCGAGAAATAAAGCTTTAAAATTTGCAAACCTCGCTGTACCTGCATATCGCTTAAACAATTTTGGCAAACATTTATAAGGCACTAAATCAAAATACGTTCAGTTTGCACCCTTTAGCTCTAGCAAAAAGTCCTCATTCGAAGCCCCCGTAATGCAATAATTTTCCCCACAAATCTGAAACTTATAATTAGCAAAACGCCTGCATGCCACCAAAAATGACATGTGGTTTTTCTTCTCTGTATTTTTTTACTGGTAACCGCATACCCCCCCCCCCCCCCCCCTCTAACTGCCCATACTGACCCGGCACCCCAAATACAACTAATTTGGTTTGGATGTGCCCTGCCAACACCCAACCCTACAACCACACACCCTTGAGCAGTGGAAGAGCTTGATGCGCAGTGGCCAACTCGCGGATCAGGAGTTTCTTGTGACGCGCACCCGGGCCGCCGCAGCACAGCGCGGACTACCTGACTAGGATGTCCACCCACCGTTCTCCACTCCCCTCCACACATCGCCGTGATCGAGACTCTGCGTGACCCGTGCGCAAACCTGTCCTACCCGAGTACTCCAACAATTCAGCCACATACGAAATCCCTTAACTAATAACGTCACACTACTTATTCACCCACAAAAGCAGTCGAGTCAGGTCGTTGCCCTTACCTTAGGATCGTGGTTGTTCCTTCCGTAGTTCTGGCGGCCCTGATTCTCCACAAAAATGGTGAGGTTTTCCCCCTGGGCTGCCACCACGGGCGTGCTGTATATTTTCTCGTCATCGCTTAGGACGCTTCGAGTCATCTTCGTGATGACGTAACCCCTGTCCTTGATGCCGGACACCGTCAAGAGTGACGGGCTCTTGGGCCTGAACGGAACGACCGTACGGTAGACAACGAAACCGAAGCCATGGTCCAGCTCTTCGAACGTCAACGGCCGTTCAGCCAGGACTGTGCGGATGTAACCGTGGCTGCGGAACCAGTCCATCGCTTCCGCCAGGGACGCGCTGCGCGTCAGAGAAACGGTTCCCAGGTCCAGCTTGGGAGCCGGAACCGGAATCGGACCCGGTGGAAGCGGAAGGAACTTTGCGGTTGCGTTCCGGATCATGTAGTAGAGGTCCGTCGGGTCGCCGGACTCGGAGAGCGGGGAGCCGTGATCGTAGCTGGTCAGTTGCGGGGGAGGCCGGTTTCCGTTTGTGAAGCCGTAGTTGGTGCCCCCTTGGAACATGTAGAAGTTGACCGAGCCGTTGTACTGGGACATGATCTTCTCGAAGGTGTCGACGATGAGACGCTTGTCGACCTTGTCGTGGGGGAGGGACCATACGTCCTGCGGGTCGGGATGCAAGATTTTGAAGCTCGTTATAGCTTGCGCCTGGTGTGATAAAGTTTCAACACGGTCAACGCTAATTTGCTTAATAAAAAAATTCAATAACCAGGGAGTCATGTTTTCAACAAAGAATGGGTAGCTGGCTCTATGTCATTAGTACTCATTACCCTATCAATAACGTTGTGTTAAATTAAAAGTAACCTGATTCTTTCAACCTGTGGCAACTTTGGTTCCCGAAAGAACAAAATCTTGCTTATGACAAATAATTTTCTGTTTAGTTAATTTAGTTAAAGTCAATATTACATTTAGCTTTTTCAATTATAATTTCCATTCTTGACATACACTGGCACAAATACGTTACTCAAAGACACCAGTCACAAAAGTACGGGCTGAATCTTTTATCTCCCAAGTTCGCTTAACTCCCTTTCGTTGTCTTTTTTAAAATATTTCCCTGTGATTCCTGAACAAAAACGGTCGAGCCACCTGAGCTTTCTTTTATAATATGAGAATTCGATTCGTACGCATTCCTTTTCGCTGAGTTATGTTACCACGTTGTGTCGCTGAGTATCGAGCTACTGCGTTTAGTGTTGGTGAGTGTGTGTTGGGACGAAACACGCCATAACTGTTTCTTTTCTTAATGAGTGGGTTTCACTGCAATGCACTTTCGAGAAAGCAAGCTTTACCGATAGTAATCTTTACGTTGAGCCCTTTTAAACTTCGCACAAACGCATTGCTGAGAAGACATTTTCTCAGGGGAAATATAAGAAAGAAAAGAAGACTCCACTATTTTTTTAAAAGGTCAGTTCACAGCCAATGGTGTTTTGACGATATGTTCGTAGTTCGTCTTACTTTAGTGGTTCCGTTGATATGGGGACGGCGAGATTTTCGCCAGTTGAGCCAAATAACGCCTGAGTGATGCTCACGCATTAAAAAAACACTCACGGTCGTTTTCATTTGAACCTCTAAATTTCCGGTCCTGCTCACCTGTCGTCCGCAGTAGTACTCGGTGACGACGAACGGCCCGTGGGCCTGTGCCCGTTTGACGGCGTCGAAGGCCTGTTGAATTGTAGCCTTGGTGGGACCGAAGTCGGTTGTGACCAGCGTTCCTTCTACGCGGTCGCACTCGTACGCTCTGTCTTCGGGGGTATCTGTCCGAAAGAGGACGGTGTCCGAACCCAGATGTTCCTGGAACTTGTCCACTAGATGCTTCATGTACCTCTTGTCGCACACTCCGCCGTACAGCCCGTACTCGTTCTCCACCTGCAACGAGGCGTCGGGCAGTAAGTAGCACTATTTTTAGGCCCATTGTTTTCTTTATTTAAAGTGCAACATCACGAGAAGTTGTCTTGTTTAAAGGATTCCTTTATTACGAAGCCTCGCCGGGCTGCAATAAGCCGGTTTAAATTTGTTATCTGGTGTTTCTCAAAGTATATATTGACGTCAACATATAAAATTAGCAGTGGCTTAGCTCGGCTATGCCAGGATATACGCAGCGTGAGCTAAGGTTCACCTGGTTATTCGTAGCTTTCCTGGTTGTCTAGGATTAGGTTGATTACCATGCTAACTGCTGCTTCAATGATACACACACGGTATACGCATTTACGTTACACATGTATATTTATCAAGCCGGCTCCGGCGCAGCGTCACCAATCGCCCCAGAGCTAAGCTGGTTCCACAGGCGCACGCCGGTGTTGCTGCGACGCACGGAGCCATCGGTTGCACACCCGGCCACCCCTCGCATGACCATCAAGTGGACCTGGCCGCCACGTGCAGAACGGAGGTCGGCGAAGACGCTTGGTGCGTTGGGTGTGTGAGAGACGGCCGGGCAGCGAGCAACGTTCTGTGCGCCGAGTGACGTCACTGCTTCTCGCGCATGCGCAGCACGGCTCTCTAGGAGCCACGCGAAACTGCTCAACCTCGGCCAGTGTAGCTCACGCTACAAAAGCCAACGACGAAATTTTAACGCTTGTAGTCTGCTCTAGGGCCATCCGTCTGTGAGTCAGGCTAGTGACAACTTCCGGCTTCTCAACTGAAAGCCACTAAAGAAAAGGTTACAATGATCCACCAGAATTGCCCTTTGTCCCGGTCCTTACCTGGACAGTGATTATAGGCCCTCCGTTCTTGTACAGGTACGGAACAACCATCGGCAGCAGGTGGTCAAGCCAGCTGTCCACCGCTTTCAGGTACGTATTGTCCGACGTCCTGTACTTCATCTGAGGATTGATCCTGAGTAGCCAGTAGGGAAGACCGCCGTTGTCCCGCTCGGCGCAGATGTAGGGACCGGGCCGCAGGATGACGTAGAGTCCGACCTCCTGCGCCAGCTTGAGGAAGGTCTCCAGGTCGTAGTTTTCTTCGAAGTAGTACTTGCCGGGCGCCGGCTCGTGACCACTCCATTCTACGTAAGTCTGCAGGGCGTTCAGGCCGGCCATCTTCATCTTGTGGAGTCTATCTCGCCAGAAGGCCTTTGGGATGCGAAAGTAGTGGATGTCGCCGGAGACGTAGCGGAAAGGCTCGCCATCCTTGAGGAAGCGGTCGTTTTGGTAGTCTACTACGAACGAGCGGTTCGACTTATGTGATTCGCCTTGAACTGGGCTTAGAAAGGAGGTTATTGCTACGAATACGAGCGCAAGCAAAGCGCTGAAGACGGTTTTCCCCATTGGGGTCACTTGCGTTATGCAGCGCTCAAGGCGCACGGCTAACAGCACGTTGACGGCGTCAGAGTTTCTCGTTCTTATAGCATGTGCGGGACAAAAGTGGTGACGTAAAGCGTCGTTATCTCCACCGCATTATCTTACACACAAAGAGCGTGGGTTATCGGAGCTCCGTGAAGATGTCAACTGACGCCGTCCAGCGCAGTGTGATTGCATTCTTCGCTTCACCCCATTGATGATTTCCAAGTATTCTTAGGCTATGTTCAGACTACCGACGCAAAAGCCATATCGTGATCTGTGGACGTAAACGGCATGTCACGCAGTTCGGTTGGCTGAGACGTGAAATGACGTCATTGTTTAAAGTTATTACGACAGTTGCGGCAAGAGTCTGAATCCGACCTTACATTTTGCGGGGTTGGCGTGTACGTAAGTTGAGATACCGCCGCGTGCCTGCGCCCACGTGAGACACGCTGTGACAGGGAGTGTCCAAAATCCGGATTGCTTGAGTAGAGTTGCCGCGTAAAGAGCACGATAAGTGTCCCACGCGTTTGGTACATTTGCGAAACGCTCATGACGACGCATGCGGCTTCTTAGTTCCGTTCGACGAACTGGTACACGAATTAGCTGCAGCCAATTTAGTGCGCTTTGCCTCATTCTCCCTCCGTTCCACAGCGAAGGTGTTTTAAGTTTGCAGCTTGTGTAAGCAGCTTAGGATGCAGATATGCATGGAAAGGGACAAAGTGCTTGTCATGCGCTACCTTACTGTGGCCCTCGTACTCATGCCAATATCGAAGAGGTTGATGCGGTCAGTAGTTGGTGAATAATCCTGTCATTCGAGCCCATCTGATGTTCAGGCGTTCGTGAGGTTGGATCGTTTCGACCGCTTTAATCCAAACATACTGACGCAGTTATTCTGCGCTCGTTATGCCAGCTTTAAAAAAAAAAAGCCTGATCATAGCTGTGAGTTCTAATTTCGGAACGTAACTAGTATTCAAATAAAGCGGTGATGTATACCTCACTTATCCTGCTCCCAGAAGTAGGGGCGGGGTCCTTATCTAAAATTAAATAACGCGATAAGGGGTTCTTCAGCTGTAAAACTTGCAGAACGCGAATACTATATTGGTCTTTACAGAGGGGTATGCATAACTCCCCGACATCATGCCACGTACTACGCAGTAAAACATCTAAACAGCCCCGCCTAGACGAAAACATCGAAATGATTGGCTATAATTTTTGTTTTGCTTTTTCGCGCAAGGTTTATCTAACTTATGAAATGAGCAGTCGAAAAGTATCGTAAGCCACTTTTGTAGACAAGCAGGACGCATGGGCCGTACTGTGACATGATTATAGTCGCGCGGGACACTTCACATTATAAACAAGCGTAAGCAAGGCGTGGTCAGCCCAGGCAGATTTTCTTCCAGAAGGTTACTTTAAACCATGGCGGCGTCTCTTACCGATCATTTCACTGTATGACGGTGAACTAACGACGAGAAAAGGGTGGGGCCGCTGCCGAGTGTCGTAACTGCTGTGCCGTCTTACCGCTACCTTTCAAGAGCCCGGGGCCGATTCTCGACTGCATAAATTCACAGTAATTCGCCATGTTTTTTGCGTCAGAAAAACGTAAGCAATCAGTGACGTGATGCACGTATAGCTATGACGACGTATTGTGTAATTTGACACTTAGCTCATAAAAAATACCACCAAGCTATCGAAATATTGCGCATAAAAGATATAAAAACACATGGCACGTATTATAAAAATAGGACAGCAACTGATGCTGGTACGAAAAACGCATTTCTTCAGGTTAAAAGTGACGTCAACACATGCGGTGATCAAGTAGCGTTGATCAAAAAGCGAGCGAACGGGGGGTGTTAATAAGCTAAAGAACATCACACAATCTTTTTTGCCGCATCTATTAAGTTTGTTCAATAGCTTTTAGTAGCATACTTGAGCTCTCTGCTTTGAATGCAAGCTTTGTTGCGTTATCACCTTCCCGGCCGTCGCAGCCGCCACGCTATCGTCTGCTGGTATGTTACAAATTTATGGGGTTATCACAAAAAAAAAAATGGGGCCGTGACCATGACGCGGTAAGGACAGCAAAACGTTACGCCTGATAATGGAAGGGCGTACTGATGCCGCCGATTCACTCAGTTGTCAAGATCGAACTCAATCAGCGCAGTAATGAATAAAACAGCCAGTTTTCTTTGTACTTTTAAACACGATAGTCTTTCTCGGCCTATTTAAACGCAGAAATTTTTGTCTGTCTGTATGTTTTTCTGCCTGTCTGTCTGTCTGGGACTTGATTCAGCCACCCGGCCAAAGTGACACAGAAACTCTGCAGTGTCTTATATACCCGCAGCCAAATCTAAACGTCTAAGTCTGGTGTTAATGCTCATACTTGTCAACATTGTTGAGCAGGAACAAGGACATTACGCCAATATAAGGGAGAAAATCTATTCATAAGTGTTAGTTGCAGTGTTCCTTAATTAAAAATTCACGGATGCTTGGTTTCCGCGATAGCAAATAAAATACTACATCAACTGCAGAAACCATCGCCTGCTGTTGCCCGCGCTACCTGGCGGCATTTAAAAAAAATAAAAACTCCCACCTCCCCTCGCGGGAACCCCTGTGTAGATGCGACGCATAGGCGGAGCGGCGAAGGGACCGCGTTTTTAAGTGCGAATGCACTTTATAAGCGACCCCAAACCATCCACCGCCGGCGGCGGCGGCGGCGTCGGCGGCGGCGGCGGCGGCGGCGGCGTCGGCGGCGGGCGGCGGCGGCGTCGGCGGCGGCGGGCGGCGGCGTCCGCAGTGCTCCTCTATATTTAAAAAAGAAACAGCATCCGGCGCCAGGTTTCGATCCGAGGACTTTGCGGCCGCAGCGCGACGCTCTACCGACCCAAGCCACGGACACGACGCTGATATCAGTTGCCTTATATCTTTAACGCATTCAACTACGTCGTCAGCGGCGTGCGTTGGCGACTCAGGCGGGCGTTATAGCGGCTTGATAACTGGCGTGGTGTACACGTGATACTACAAACCCGATGGAAGAGATGGAAGAGAAGGCGGCGAGGCGGTGGGCTGCGGGGGCCGAGCGCAAGCGCCGCAAGCGGACCGACAACCGTGCATTCGCACTTTCACATTCTCCCCCTCGGGGAAATGCGGGAGAATTTTTTTAGCGCGCATAACGTTGAGGGGACTGCGTAAACCGGTCCCAGTCGATGACGACGTTGGCGTACTTGTAAAGCGGCGTGGACTCTACGTGTTTGAGCCAAGCGTGGACGTTGCTTCGCCGGAGAACGGCACGCCGGTTATATGCCCAGCGCGCCCGAAGGAGAGGAAACCGCAGAAGAGAGAGTACTGCACATGCGCCGGCCCCAGCGCGTCTGCCGCGGCTATGACGCAACGTACCGCGGCTAGGACGCAACACAATCCAACACAATCCACTTTAATCCAATCCAATCCAAATCCAATCCAAGCCAAGCCAAGCCAAGCCAAGCCAAGCCAAGCCAATCGAATCCAATCCAATGCCCCTCGCGAGAGAGTGTTCGCTATCGGAGAGGAGAGTGGGGTGAGCGGCGGAGAGCGCAGCTGGCGCGGCGAGGAGAATGGGGGAGGGGTGGACAACGCCGACGACAACGACGACGACGCCGGAGGGACAAGGCGAGTGAATCAGATGCTCTGCATCTAAAATGGCAACAGCACCGAAAGGTTCCACTAGATAGGTTCCATGTTCCGTCTGGAACGCTCGTGGAGTATGGCAACGTGGTTCTATAAACTCGCGAGTGGGGTGCCTCGATTCACGCGCGTCTCCGCCGAACGGCAGCGCTGGCATCGAGGCACACCCGGCCTGGAGCAGTGGAACGCGGTAAATTTAAACCGACTTTTGCAAGCCTCTAGCGTGTTATCTTGGGAGGAACGAGACGGGAGAGGAACAGCGTGATTGGTGAGCGGGAAAGAGAAGGGAGGCATTTACTTTCCAGGGGCGCCAGTCGACTATCATTTTTCGTCGACATTTGCAACGAAAGGAGCAGATACGCGGCCATTGTTTTTCTCTTGAGTTCGATCATGTGCCCACCAGCTTACTAGGAGGAGTGTGGACAAATGTCATGCGTTGGGTTCTCTCTGCGATGGAGAGGCTCCTATGTTGCTCTTACGCCAAACAAATAATTTTTATTTCAATGCCAGACATAGAAACGAAATATCAGACGTTATTTTTATGCTCCGTGATAGCTGACTTGTAAACAGTCAAAGCTATTACCGTGTTTGCTCAATTCTAAGCCCCTCCGATTCTAAGCACCACCAAAAAAAATTGGAAAAAGAAGTTTGCGTGTCAATCTAAGCATCTCCTTTTCTAAGCGACCATCGCAAGGTGGATTTCAGGCGCGTGGAAGCGGGTTCGAGTTGACGTTGTGGCCAAGTAATTTATCATGTTTTCGATTACAAACCACTTCGACGGAAACGAAGACAACCTGCTGCTGGATAGTGAAAGCGGCCGCCCAAGCGGCATGAAGGACTCGAATGGCGGGGTGGGTGACTGGGTATATTACGTACGCGGTGGGTTCACTGACTGTACCTATTTTTCTGCTGAATGTTGGCCAAATAAAATGTGCCGGTCTAGTCGAAATACGGTCGCAAAAAAGAGACTGGGGGGGGGGGGGGGGGGGTTGTAAATTTAGGTTTTTCGAATCTAACCACCCCCCTCACTTTGGGCATAGCGATCGCGGAACAAAGGGGGGGCTTAGAATCGAGTAAATACGGCATTTCTTTCGGTAAAACAGCTTTAAACCGCGCGTCATTTGAAACTGCGCCTGCTGCAAATTCACGGGGATTTCTCAGAGCCGAAGGTAGGAGAAATTTTTTGCCCTATTTCACGGCGACAGGAGCCGCCATTTGCAAGCTGTGACGTAACATCCCGTCGCTTTTACGCAGGCTGAAGTTTCCCGTGAGTGCCGTAAGCGTTCCCGGCGACTATTTAAAGTGCGTCACGTCTTCTCATCCAGTCACAGAAAGCCGTACATACAAGCCGTATTGTTGTTGAATACCAAAGTCAGGCCTACGTTGTCATGTACGCTGCATTTCGTCTAGTTTTTCATTTCCCGCCAAGAATTATGCGCAAACTTTAAAACTGGGGCTAGTAAACGTCGTTAAACCTAAAAATGATGACTACAGACACAACCGTTTGTGAACCGGGAGCACGCGACTGAAACTGAAAGCCAATCAGGAAAGACTTCCGGCGAATTTACAGGTCACGGTGGATTTAGTGCGTCGAGAATAGGGCCCCTCAAGTAGGAAACAGACGGCAGCTGTGTTTTTGTTTATGCACATCTTTACACCCTACACTCGTTTCTAATCCACGTGTAATCATGATCACATTATCGTTTTTCGTTATACGATAGTTTCGTTACATTAGTATCACTAAATTATCTCATTCTCGTGCAATAGTCCAGGCGTTATCGTATCTGTGGCCCACCGGTGGCATCTATGGGAGCGAGCAGGTTTTAGCAAATGTTGCTAAAATCCTGATGCACGAACATTTGCTGGCTGTCAGGCTGTGAACACGCATAACGCGGCGACGTTGGGAATGAAAATGATAGGAAATGAAAGATAAATCCAACCTTCAGGACACTCCCAGCAGGCACCCTGACTCACGTTTGATTGCACAAGGGTTGGCAATGCAGGACCGAAAGCAGACGAGAGAGAGAGGAGGAAAGGGTGGAAGGTTAACCAGGTAGAGCCCGCTTTGATTACGCTGCACTGGGTGAATGGGGTCCATGGGATCAAAGGGAGGAAGTTTAAAAGGAGGAAGATGGGAGAAGGGAAGTGGGAACACTCATAACTTTCTCAGGCATCAAAAAGTTCGCGTAAACACGTGTCATTAGGAAAACAGAGGAGGGCTTTGGTCGCCTTCTGTGAACTTGATGGTCGGCACAAGTATGTAGGGCGTTGTAGGTGAGCAAAAAAATTTGTCTAGATTCATTGTGGTTAGAGGCAGGGGAGCCTTGGCCAGCCTCCTTGGTCCAGGAGGCAGCCAGTCCGAGCTGTTTCTAGGGCTTTGGTAACCACAGCTTGTTTGCTCCGGCAGATGAGCTTTGGATTTTATACCTGCTACGTTGATTCGAAAAAAAAAAAACTGAGAAGAGGGAGTAAGCCAAATGGCGTGCAGTTTTGGAGCTATTTGAGTGTGTTAATAAAATAGGCGCTACGCGGGCTACATATTTACGACGCGTGCGTCTTTGGGGCGTAGTCGCCTGGCAGTCTCCTTTTATGACTCCACTGCGCGCACGCTGCCTGCGTTCGCAAACCCTGAGCGCCAACGTACGCTGTACTTCTTGCGCCATGCGACCAAGCTCGTCGGAATATTGAACGCACCACGCGCCACGGTCCACCGTACGTTCGCAGTCAGTCGGGAGTAGATAGGGAGGAAGGGCCGGGGGGTTCCCTGAAATAATGGATCGCGGCCACGCGGATGATATACGACTGGCTTTCCCGAGGCACAGCCGGCGTGTTTGTGTTGCGCGCGCTCCCCACTGCTAGAGTCCTTCGCCTTTGCTGAAGGCAATCGCATCCCCTCCCGGGAGGACGTCTAGCGTATTCTTGTAGCCCGACGCGTACGTACAACACGAGCTTTACACGGTCCCCGCGAACGATTGGCTACTTTTTTTGCCCTAGAGCACACACGCTGAAGCGACTGAAGCTTTACCTGTTGGACAGGGGCCTTCTGTTTTCCGTGGGCGCTCCGATCATTTCCGTTATTACGGTTCGCTGATGTATCGTTGTGCTGTTAGAAGAAGAGCGCTTTCATTTGTTAGCACTTAAGTATTTGTTGTTTGTTGCCTCCCTATAACACAATTAAAAACATTTCCCCCCTGCTTGTTTTTTTTATTTTAGACTTATTTTATACCTCAGCTCTCCTAAAAGGCCCAAGCTTTTGAAAACAAAGGTAGCATAACTGAAGGCCATTGACCGGCACACTACGTGGCCTTATTCCCCACATCGATATTTCTTATGAACTCTAAATAAGGAAGAAATAGGAAGAATATTTGAAGATACTGGCCTTCTACTCCAGTTTTAGCTACTTACATACATGAATGCTTGGAAAACATTGAATTTAATCTTTATATTACCTTGATTAACATCGTTCAACCTTCACTGATACATTTTACCTCGTGTCTATGTACCACAAGGACAGCCACTGTCCTTGCGATATCCTTGTTGTAGTTCCAGTGGCTGCCCCTTTGTGGTATCTTTCTGTGTGCAGAGCGTCTTTTTCTACTGGTTTTGTATTTTTGGCCACCATGGAAAAACAAGCGGAGCTTTCCACTTTATAAGTGACAGGTCCAGTTAGTGTCTGGAAGATTGTGTGGGGACTTTTGTCTCATATGAAGCATGTGGAAGAAATTGAGCGCTAAATGGTAATGGCGTAAAAAAATTTGACTCAAATCCAAGATAAAAACATGGTTGGACAGCGACGTGATACAAGTGCACGACACAAAACACGATTGACCGGGCACAGTCCGAACGGCGCAGTAAACCCAACTCGGCTGCTTGTGATTACCTATATAGCAGACTTCAAGGTTCCCCCCTCCCCACCTTAATCTCACTGTATTCACCCCATATGAAGTAGCAATCCCATCAGAGGGGCTGACCTCTTCAGCTCTCTCTCTCTCTCTCTCCCTGTGTATATATATATACCACAAGGATCGCACCAAACCGGTATTCTGGAGGTCGTGGGTTCGGATCCCACCTGGCGGGCATTTTTTCACCACTTTCTTTCTTTCCAAATTCTTTATCTGTTTCAATGACCTACCACATCCTCCCCTTTGCTTTCCGAGGTTTTCTTGACTGCCAACCCTCATTTCTGTATATATATATACATGTGTGTGTGCGTGCGTGCGTGCGTGCGTGCGTGTGCGTGCGTGCGTGCGTGCGTGCGTGCGTGCGTGTGCGTGTGCGTGTGCGTGTGCGTGTGCGTGCGTGCGTGCGTGCGTGTGTGTGTGTGTGTGTGTGTGTGTGTGTGTGTGTGTGCGTGCGCGTGCGCGTGCGCGTGCGCGTGCGCGTGCGTGTGTGCGTGTGCGTGTGCGTGTGCGCGCGTGTGTGCGTGTGCGTGTGTGTGTGCGTGTGCGTGTGCGTGTGCGTGTGCGTGTGCGTGTGCGTGTGCGTGTGCGTGTGCGCGTGTGTGTGTGTGTGTGTGTGTGTGTGTGTGTGTGTGTGTGTGTGTGTGTGTGTGTGTGTGTGTGTGTGTGTGTGTGTGTGTGTGTGTGTGTGTGTGTGTGTGTGTGTGTGTGTAGCGAATCAGAACAGGAAATGTGGGGCTCGTTTCAAATAAGACAGAAATAAGGATTGGCAGTCACTCTCGACATGTCGTAGACGCTCGAGTCACGGCCAGGGGGTTAAAAAGAAGGTCCCCTTCACCCCGAGTAGTTCGTGTGGCTCTGGCTACCACCCCCAAGCACAGGAAACAAAAATACCTGAACATAAATGCCTCAGAAAGTGGAGGGGAAAATCGCCCCGCCGGTAGCGTAGTGGTCATCGCACCAGACCGGTATTCTGGAGGTCGTGGATTCGGATCCCACCCGGAGAGCATTTTTTCTCCACTTTCTTTCTTTCCAAATTCTTTATCTGTTTCAATGCCCTACCACATCCTCCCCTTTGCTTTCCGAGGTTTTCTTGACCGACAATGCTTATTTCTGTCTTATTTAAAACGAGCCCCTCATTTCCTACTCTCATTCGCTACATGCATAGCGAGGGCCTCTGTTATGGCAGTCTTGGTGCCATATAGGAAGCTTAAGAGGGTTCAATGCTGGTCGACCACTCTCGACATGTCGTAGACGCTCGAGTCACACTGCCCGGCGGTTAGAAAGAAGGTCCCCTTCACCCCGAGTAGTCCGAGTGTGTGTGTGTGTATATATATATGTGTGTGTGTTTATTGGTATAAGTATAGTATATGGTTTATTTATTTATTAATGCTTACAAAAAACACAGTTTTATTGTAGTACACAAACACGGAGCTGTCGTTTTTTTCACGGTGGCTTTGTGACGCTGCTGGAGTAGCTTTGGACCAGCGGCTTCATGTTATTCGTGTTAAAACTTCGACTGGCAGTTATTCATTATACCTGTGGAGATAAAACTTTCAAGGTAATGCGCTTGTTTCAGCAGTTAAGGTCAAGCAGTTGTCAGTTTCAAAAATAGAGATTTCTGCTTTTTCTCTAATCATACTCCCCCCCCCTTAGCAGCTCATGTGTTGACAGCAGACAAAAATTCCGAACGTATGGGTACTGTCGGGCGCTTCGACGCACGAACTGGTGCGGGCCCTGGGGCGAGTAGCGCGCAAATGGAAAGCACGTGTTGCGCGGCGCTTTCGAACACCGCGCATTCCGACAAAGTCCGCGCCTGCTCGCACCAGATGTCTTAACCGCCACCACATGGGATGGCCACCGACGAAGACGACTAGTTTTTCCTTCTTCCTCGGCCCTCGGCGGCAAGAGGAATGGAAAATTAAGACGGAGAGACGCGGTCCGGGCGCAGGAGAGCTCGGCCCGTCGTCTTCGAGCTCCGCCTGAGCACTGTTTTTTAGCCGCCCGCCGGGCTGTAAATGAATGTACAGTTTTGTATCGGAGGCTGAGTTTGTCGGTTGAGGATACCCGGGGTCAGATCCTCAGCGCTACTGCGGCTTGGAGGAGAAGCCCCGGGGAAAAGAACACCCACGAACATAACTGGCGCAGCCGACAGGATCTTCAACAGCGACAACTCAGCCAGCCGGCGGGCGAGCTCCTCTACGGACGGAGCAAGCGGAGAAATCGCGGTCGGCTGAACGAGATCGGCAGGAGCAGCGAGCTCGCCACCCAGGTGGAGAAGCGGCTCGATCGGCGCTCAACGGACTTCTCAACGGCGGCCGAGGGAATCTCTGCGGCCTGCTGGGCGGCAGAGAAGCAGCTTGACCAGCGGTCAGTGGAGGCATCAGCAGCCCATTGAGCGTGGAGCGGCAGGAGCAGCGAGCTGTCGGCAGGCGAGAAATCAGCTGACCATTGTTTGGCGGACACCTCGGCTGAAGGAGCCGCGCCTAAACGGATACCCCATCTGCACCAGTGCGGCATCTCTACAGGCACCGAGCTATGCAGGTCAGTGCCTCTCTTGATCCTGGTTGTGTGGCTCACCATGACATGTAGGGAGTGCTTCATGAGCAGCCCTGAGATAATGGGGGGCAGTTAGCTAGGTATGGTGAGATGGAGCTGAGTGTGAGGGCTGACGAGGCAGCGAGCGTCAGAATTAGGTCAGCCATGTCTTTCGCTGACGAGATGGCCCTACTGCAGGCGAAATTGAAGATCGCTGAGGCGGAGTTAGCAGCGGAACGCATAAGGAGTGAGTGTTTGAGAAGCGCTAACAACGCCACCGCCTCACCGATCGGGCAGCGAACACGAGGGCGCAGCGAGCTGGATGGGAGATTAGATTGCATGAGCATGCTGCAAGGGGTGCTCGTAGATATGCCCTCCCAGGAAGCGGTTGTGCTTGATTGGTTCGCTGATGCCGAGGCCAGGCTAGGCTCCTACTGTGTTCCGCCAAAATGGCGAGCAGGGGTAATTCTTCCCTACTTGAGCGTGAGGGCTAGAGGGTGCCTAGCTGGGCTCTCGGGGGAGCAGCGGAAGAGCTACGCAGTTCCTAAAGCAGCAGTACTGAAGGGGCTAAGGCTGGCGTCAGTTGAGCGTGAGCCCGTCGTCGCATCGTGCGGAAGCGCAGAACATTCCGGGAGCGTGGCCGAGCGGCCAGTTGCCTTGCAGGATGCAGCAGCAGCACGGGAATCGCGCGAGGAACCGGATGCAGTTGGTGTCGCGCACACTGCATCCTGTGTTTCCGGAGGTCCCCAAATTTCGAGTCCCGAAAATGTGATTGCCATGGGGAGCTCCAGCGAATTGAGCAAGGAAAGTGCAAATCAGCGTACGGCCGCTCATGTAATGCCGCCCAAGGCAGTTGCAGGGAGGGCTGCAAGAGTGGCTGAAAAGATAGCCTCACCAGCATTGCATGTTCGCGTTAATGCGGCCGCTAAGCAGCCGTCTGCTGATTACGCTGACGAACAGCGCGTAGTGGAGCACGGCGCTCCGAGCTCAGGATTGGCTGAACTGGGGTGTTCGGACGAAAAGGGGAGGAAGCGTCAGCCAGCTTTACCGCAGTGCAGCGTGGCTGCAACGCAGGCCGACGAGGCAGCAGCGGTCCCTTCACGAGCGAGAAAGCGGGGAGGAGAGGGGCCGCTGTTACTGTTGTGCGACGGGGTGCGCCGCATGGCAAGGGTGTTCGGGGACGACGACGGCCGGTGCGTACCACCTGCTAAAGGCCGCTCGCTCTGAATGAGCTAGATGAGGATTGTGGCTATTTTGTCATGGTGACCTGCAGCCTGGGTCAAGGGGCTCTGGCCGTGCTGATTGTTGTGTCGTCAACTGAAGGAACGATTGGGGCACGTGCCAAAAGTGTGTGTGGTGTGTGTTTCCGTGTGTGAAACATTCCTGAAGTTATGTTCACAGTGGTGGTGGAGGTGTCGGGCGCTTCGACGCACGAACTGGTGCGGGCCCTGGGGCGAGCAGCGCGGAAATGGAAAGCACGTGTTGCGCGGCGCTTTCGAACACCGCGCATTCCGACAAAGTCCATGCCTGCTCGCACCAGATGTCTTAACCGCCACCACATGGGATGGCCACGGACGAAGACGACTGGCTTTTCCTTCTTCCCTGGCCCCCAGCGGCAGGGTGGAGAAAGGATGAAGACGGAGAGACGCGGTCCGGGCGCAGGAGAGCTCGGCCCGTCGTCTTCGGACTCCGCGCGAGTACTGTTTTTTAGTCGCCCGCCGGGCCGTAAATAAATGTACAGTTTTGCATCGGAGGCTGAGTTTGTCGGTTGAGGATACTCGGGGTCAGATCCTCAGCGCTACTAAAGCTTGGAGGAGAAGCCCCGGGGAAAAGAACATCACGAAGATAACTGGTACGCATGGGTCTTCTTTGCCGCGCTTAACGGAGGTCTAAAAGGAATCCGGAATTGTTGATTGTTTGCAACTCCACCGGGAACTATCTAATTATGACCTGTAAATTAAACACGGCGCAACGACACAGTTGCCTCAGAGGTCAATTGTAGTGTCGTTTCTTTTTTTCTTTTTTCTGAAATGAATCTAAGTTGATCTAGGTCACTTGTCTGGAGCAACCTAGATATAGGAGCATTCGCGAGTGGAGCAATCTAGATATAGGAGCAAAGATAGGTTCGCTGCCTGCTCCGGACAACAATAAGCTATGGAGGCGTAAAGTTGCAATGCTTCGCTCTGAATAGAAACGTCGTGACTCCGCCGGTAGGCGTATCTCTCCGAGCAACCTACAGAACATATTTTGCTCTGCAGTGTAATTCGCTACCTCAAACTGCACCCGTTATCACACCGAGCAGCACATCGACGGTCAATGACTGTGCAAAGCGTTGATTGCGTGCTCGGTGTCACTGCCTGCTCTCACGCGAACATTGCTGTTAAAGTCTAAGGAATGAATGAAGCGGTTTTCTTCAATAGCCACCATAAAACACAATTCATTCCCTCGAAGCGAATCCCTTACTGTCTAGCACTTATGCAACCGTAGTCCTGGTAACCCTAACCTTGTATGAAGCAACGACTTCCGGTCAGTCAAATTCGCATTGAAGAGATCGAAGTGACATGTTTTTTTTTTTTGCTTCACAGTACCCCTTACCATGAAATCAAGGTAGATGTAGACAGTGTCGGTCCCTAAGGGGGGGGGGGGGGGGATGAAGGGGGCGACCGCCTCCTCCCCCCCCCCCAAAGAGGTCCTCAGCTTCTTTTTTTTAAAGCATCCCAATCATGCGAGCTCGCAAACGTGTTGCGACCGTCAGAAATGCGGGCTCGAGCCAGCCGTTGTACCGCCTAAGGGTGGCCAAAAACCACTGTGTCGGTGATTTGTGTGCAAGCGGGTTACACCGCATAGGCGCACACGTCGGCATGGTTATCACCTCCTCCGCAGAACTGGTGCAAAAAGGGGAGCGGGTCTTTATTTCGTACCCCCCAACCCCCCACCCAAAAAAAAGAGAAAAAATTCGCCCCCCCCCCCCCAAATTCGCCCCCCACCCAAAACCAATCTCTGGGACCGCTACTGGATGTAGACTGTGTGTAAGCTTTTATTTCGAGCAAGCGCTGACAAGGGGTTTTGCGCGCTAAGAGGAAAAGCGAGAGAGAGAAAGATGTTCTTACTGGGAATAAAGCTGGCTCAATTGGCGTGTTGCGTGAACTAAGTTAAATCATGTGGGTGACTTGAAGTGGGCCATTGGTTGGAGGGGGTCTTGATGCTGTCGTGGTTCTTCTGGGAAAATGATAGGTCTTCAAGGGATCGCAGTGGGGCGGGAGCAGAAGTACCATTATTGTAAGTCGCTTGTTCTAAACCGTTTCACTTCCCTTCAATGACGGGCGTAAAATGTAAAGTGCATAGCGCTATCTGCCACACAATCGGTGGGACAGAGCTCGAAACGTATACGTCACGTGCCCAAAAGCATCTAAACGCTGCCTTTTTTTTTTTACAGCGAAGTTTCTGAGAAAGCTCTACAGTGTTTTTTTTTTTCCTTGTAGTCGTAAGCCGTATTTCAGATGTATGTCAAATTTTCCCTTCTCTGGAAATCGCTCCACATCGAAACATACCCTAAAATGGTCGTCAAATCTTTGATTTCGTGGCCTGCTTTAGCGAGGAGTGAACTTTTACCAAGAAGCTTGTTCCCCAGAGGCAGCGTTTCGCACATGTACGTATACCGTCGACGACATCGCCAGAAAACTGCGAAGTTTCCCAGAAAGATAGCTTTGGTTTGCTTTGTAGCCTCCTTACTGCATTTTAGGTGGATGTCAAATTTCCCCTTCACAGAAGCTCACTCCACCTTGGGGATTCCCCTGACCTAGAAATATAATAATCGATTTCGTCGTGCGCTCCCTCCAGCGAGGGAAGGGCGTTACCGAGAAGCTTGTTTTCCAGAGGCGGCGTTCTGCAGTCTGTCTTGTTGACGACGACGCCAGAAAACTGCGAAATATGGCTCTCCTTTGTGGCAGTACGGGGGTGTTTGTACTTCGCAGAAACTTACTGGTAGGTTGTCGAAATATACGTATCAAAATCGATTCCCTCGCCCGCTCCCCCGCTCCCAAGCGAGGAATGAACGTTTATGCAGAACTTTTTCTTCCAGAGGCGGCATTTCTCATGTCCGTTCCGCAGACGCCACCGGTAGAAAATTCACTACGCGTACGCCATCCGCTGTTCACGCTCGCTATAGACCAGCAACAGACCGGGGGGATCGCACCCTCTCTTCCCAAACGCACTTGGACAGGCAAAAAAGCCGTGACGACAAACTACAACTTTGTTCAATTTGAACGAAATATCCTTTGCTAACTCACTGCCAACTAGAAAAGACGTTTTTTTAACAAAAAAAAAAAAAAAACCCGCAAGATTTCAGTATCAACGAACTTTCAAATTTCGCGCCATAGTGACGTATAATGGGCAGGAGTGACGTTTATGGACAGGCACTAAATCATTTTTATCAGCGTGTTAACTGCGCGTTAGCATTCAAGTGATGCGGTGAAAATAACTATAGAGGCCCCACTAGAATCTCACAGTCCTGTTTAACCGCAGTGGCTTAGTTCGGCGGCCGCCAGCCGCGCAAACAATAATCCGTGACGTCATTGAGAAATTGCCGGAAGGTGGCTGGCGAGTCATCACTGTTAATAATGTTTTGTTGAACATCTCGATTGTATCTTTGCAGTCGGCGATAAAATATGTATCATTGTTATCAGGACTAAGCAGCCCTTCTGTTGAACCGAACTTGTATTCTAGCAGCAAGAACCCCAAACACACGATGATGATCATCATTTCCATAGATGGTGAAGAAACACTGCCGCATGGGCTGGTGCTGATGAGCATGTACAGATGGAGACGAACTGCGGAAATTGTCCTCCGGAATCCTCCACCGTTGGGAGTGCGGTCAAGAATGCTCACACTAATTTAAATACAAGTTCGGTTCATTTGAAGGGCTGCTTAGTCATGATAACAATGATACATATTTTATCGCCGACTGCAAATACACAATCGAGATGTTAAACAAAGCATAATTAACAGTGGTGACTCCCCAGCCACCTTCCGGCAATTTCTCTATGACGTCACAGATTCTTGTTTGCGCTGTTGGCGGCCTCCGAACTAAGTCACTGCGGAGAAACGTGACTGAGAGATTCTAGTGCGGCCTCTAAAGTTATTTTTCGCCGTGTCACTTGAATGATAACGCGCAGTTAACACACTGATAAGAATGTTTCAGCGTCTGTCCATAACACGTCACTCCTGCCCATATTACGTCACTACGGCGCGAAATTTGAAAGTCGTGCAATATTTCTTGCGTTTTTTCTTTTGTTGTTGTTGTTGTTGAAAAAATGTCTCTAATGGCTGTAATGGAGCTTAGTGATTTACAAAGTCTAGCTCTTTGAAATAGAACTTACCTGTATTTTGTCTTTACGGTACGGTTAAGGCAGTAGTGCACACTCTTCCCAACACTCTCTCCTACCCGCTTTTAATATTTGCTTTTGAAGAACCAGAAACCAGAAGAACACTAACCACGTAAAAAAATATCTTTGACGTTTCGGAACCGCATACGGGTTCCTTGTTCATTTCTATCCTTTTTTCCCACTGCAACGGATTCCTTCTGCTGGAGATGTCCTTGTAAATCCGCCGCTGCACCCGAACAGCCCTGAATCCCTACATTTGGGCTCTAACGCCGCCTGGGAGCGTAGACCTTACCACTCTCTTCGCTTTCTTCCTCAAACCCGGTTTGAAACGTCGCCGGCTCGGAGGTGCCTCTCATTTGTCCGAAACGCTGAAGCTGCACAAGCTTCCCCGCAACTCCAACCTACACCAAGGGCAAGTTTGCAATGTTGCAGTTCACCCCAACACGGTGTCGCCTGTCGTGAAAAGGGCAGGCGAGGATATGGGCGGGAGCACGGCGTCCGATTTCGTTTCCCATTACGCTGTCAGATATAGCGGCCTTTTAATTGCGCCCGGGAAGTTGTCCAGGGGATAAGGGGAGCGGGGGCCGGCCCGCGCGCCACTAACGAACGTCCCTGGGGCGTCTGGGTTGACACACCGGAAAATAGAAAGCACCCTGGAGGCCTGAGCGGGCCAACCGAAAGGGCTGCGCGGAGCTACGAAGCCGTAGCCCCTGCGCTAACCACTTCGGAACCAACTATAGCGTTCCCCCTCGCTCGTCACCTCTTCCTCCCTCAACTTCAAACCTTTTTCTCCGGGTCGTCCGCTCTCATCTGTCTGTTTATTGGTTCCCAATTTTAGGAACAATGTGGAACGTCGCGGCCTGTGTGCTCGCTTGAACTTCCGTCGCGCTTTAGTGACGAGTAAAAAAAAATCCTCATCGATGCGTCAGTCGCCTGGCGAACCGGTTCCATCTATCGTGTTGGTTGAATCGTGTGACTGCGTTCCATATTCTTTTTGATTTTGTACACTCCGCACTTTTGGTTGGTGACTTGGGACTTCGGCTCTCGCCGGTTAGCTTCCCGAAGAAACGGAAGCCTCGGGGAAAAAACAGGATGGGAAGGAAGAGTCTGTTTTCATTCGGCGTATAAGAGTCATTGCTGAGGTTTTGTCGCATCCGGTTTGTCTTTCGCTGTCGCAGTCGTTCGCAGGAGTTTCTCATGAAGGGCCCCGTTCGCTTGTAGCCCTATCGTCCCGCCACCACACATTTCAGCCCGCGTTGATCATCCTAACAAAGTGAATTCCGTCATTCCAATAACAAAGAAATCTCAAAACTCTCCTTTAAACCTGTCCATAACAAAATAGAATTAATTGCCAGATAATATAGCAACTATAACAGGGTTTCATTCTTTCTTAAAGCAAGGAGTTTCCAAGTGTTCTTGAAAACTTCATACAATCTGGCGAAAATTACAGGTTGGAACCTACCCAAATCCGCTACTGCTTTGTAAGCTCTACCTAGGTCAATTTGAACCTAAACGCAAACATTGCGAAGGCCTGGCAAGCATGATATGTACACGATATGGACGTAAGCACAGATATCACACGGCACGCACACCATAGACTTTTGGGAGGCTCTGTTGCTCAGCTCAGACCTAGAAGCCCAACGGAAGATCATCAATCAAGCTAAGGCACCCGACAGGTCCCAAGGGTTAATGGCCGACTCCCAGCAAGGGTTTTTTAAAAAAATGATTGATTGATACTAAATAAGTTTTTCATCAGTTGATTATTGCAGTTGTACGGAGATGTTGCTATGTTATTTATTTGATTGATTTGTGTGTGCGTTTTTTGCACCTGCAGTTTATTACCCGGGGCATATTGCATTGTTGTAAACGTTCCCGCTCTGGCGCATACTATACAGTCAAACCCAGTTATAGCGAACTGTAACATGCGCCGCGATGAGTTCAATATATCCAATAATTTGAACCCGTCTATAACGAATGTTTTGTTACGAGTTCGCAATACGCGGGAACCCCCCCCCCCCCCCCCCCCTGCCATTCCCACATAGCGAAACGAACACGTAACACAAAACAATCCATTTATTGCATGCAATAAAGCTACTTTCCACCATAAAGGCCTGCTTCGCAAGAAAGGGGTGAGTTTTGTTTTCACTTTCGTTTTGGGGGCACAAACTAGCACCACATTCTCTACACGAGGTATTTTTTGCATCAGTTCAAGTTCGTGTCCTTCAATATCGAAAGCAATATTGGCGGGGAACATTGGCTGGCAAAAGCGCTTCATAAAGCACCGAACGGCTTTACCTTGTGATATACTCAGTCTCTTCAGTGCTTTCAGCAGCGACGGTGTGTGTGCTCGAGGCGACATCGGCGACGGTGTGTGCGCTCGAGGGGCTACATGGCGCCGCCACCTTTGAGGCTTCAGAAATTTTGATGCAAAATTAAAATTATTCCCGCCCGTTTATTTATAAATTTCTTGTGGTTATCGCAGTATATACAATGCTGGCTGTCATGTGAGCTAGAGGGCATTCACTCCACAAAAATCGGTTGACTGTCCCTTTAAAGCATGTACGCAGAGTTATGGGCCCCGAGGAGTTTTGGGGGTTACAGCCTTGTTGGAAAGACTGTTCCACTTGAAAATGGTTACTGGAAAATAGATTGATTGATTGATTGATTGATTGATTGATTGATTGATTGATTGATTGATTGTAGGGTTTAACGCGCCGACGCAACGCAGGCGATGAGGCGCGCCATAGTGGAGGGCTCCGGATTAATTTTGACCACCTGGGGATCTTTAACGTGCGCCGAAATCTCGTACACACGGGCGTTTATGCTTTTCACCTCCATCAGAAAAGCGGCCGCCGCGGCCGGGAATCGAACCCGCGACCTCGTGCTCAGCAGCGCAACGCCTTAGCCACTGAGCCACCGCGGCGGGTGGTTACTCGAAAAAAAAAAAGTTACTGGAAAATAGTTTTTCTAGCAGTTGTTACGTGGATTGATCGGTGTTACTGAAAGTGCATGTCAGCTTCCTGTTATAACCAATGGAGGAGCTAAAATATTTGAGGAGCCAATATTGCTATACCCAGGAACTAATCACTAGAAAAACCTCAGACACAAAGATTAAATTTTTAATGCGAAGCTTTTTATTGGACCGGGAGAATTCTGTCAAAAAACTAATAATGCTTATCCCCATAAACCAGTTGGTCGACCGAAAAGCGCTGATAAGATCTCCGTAATGCCGGGCTTCCGTTATTACAAAACGGCTACTGGAAAAATCGCGGAAAGAGAACGGTTCTAGATTGGACAACACACGCATCGATCATCCACGTAACGGTATACATTTAGATCGTTCGTATAGATGCGTTTACTTGCCCGCTTACATAGTGCGCAAATAATCGCCGCATGGGTTCTTTGTTCGTTTGTGGTTTGAGTCTTTGAGGTTTGACGATCGGTTGGACGCATTTGCAGCGATGGTTGGACGCACTTTTAATTATCACGCTTATCTCAACTTTCTTTTGAAGGGATGGGGATTCTTTTCTGATACGCTTTCTAAGTTGCTGCTGTGAAGACGTGCAATTATGGAACGACTACTCCTAGCGTCCCAAAAAATTAGCAGTGTCTTAGCTCGGCTATGCCAGGATATACGTAGCGTGAGCTAAGGTTCAGCTGGTTATCCTTGGGTTTCCTGGTTGTCTATGATTAGCTGATTATCATGCTTAAGATGTTAAAACAATTTCCAATCCAATCCAATCCAATCCAATCCAGTCCAGCCCAGTCCAATCACTGCTCCTTGAGCATACGCAGCACGGCTCTCCAGGAGCCACGCGAAACGGCTATCAAGCGGCTCCGGCGCAGCGTCAGACTTGGCTACTGTTCAACGGAGGCGCAGAGCTATCACGCACCGGCGCCAGTGCGTCTGCCGCGGCTATGACGTCACTCCTTTGGAATGCGCAGACCGGCGAATGCGCAGACCCTATTCTTTACACACCCGTACTACAATTAGATTGGATTTCAATCCAACACAATTTAATTTAATCCAATCCAATCCAATCCAATCCAATCCAATCCAAATAAAATCCAATCCAAGCCAATCCAATCCTATCCAAACCAATCCAATGCTCCTCGCGCTTGCGCAGAACAGCCCTTCACGGCACACGCGAAACAGCTCAACCTCGGCCAGTGTAGCTTACGCTACAAAAATCCAGAAGGTAATTTTGCCAGTCCCCCTCTTTCAAGAGGTAGCCACTTTTATATTTTGAGCTTGCGAGAGTTTGGGAAACGGTGGACGCGTGAGCGCGATTAGCGGTATATATGTGCGAACTCGTGAGACGAACTGAAGCGTAGCTGCTGACAACCATCTAGTCACTTGACAGAGGCAGTGGGCCACGCGACAATCACGTTTCGCAAACTTACGTCTGGATCGTTGAGTAGCGGTAGCTCTGAGGTGTTATAAAATCTACCGCTTCCGGGATTCTCAGTTCCGAGAAAATAATAAACGAACCGTTGCTTGTCGACCCTTACAGAGGAGATGGAGGCCTAAACCTCGATCATTTCCGCAGCTCATCCGGTACGGTTGTTGCAAATTTCGGTGCTCGTAAAGCAAATTTATCTCACTTATTTAAATGAACAAAAACAGCGCGAAAAATTGGTCATCGCTCTCGCTACATTGGCGCCATGAGCAGCCCTTCTTATGTCAAAGTTGATACGGCCCGTCGTGGCCTACAGACCGACCGACCTCTTGAGTGTATCGTTAAGTGGCCCACCGGCCATTATACCCGGCGCACTTTTCAGACTCCGGTAGGTTGACAGCGCACCAAGGCTTGCGCGGCTTGCGAAATACACTTACGAAGACTCGGAAGAATATGCGTAACGCCCAAAGCTCGCAAACGCAAAGACGGGCCTAATGATGCGGCGGTTGCATCCCCCCCATCTCGCCGAAGGAAGAAAGGGCAACTTCAGCTGCGAATGATGAGGCTCGCGAGCCGTGACGATAACGACGCGTGAGCTATTACACCTCTTGTGTGCACTTCACTCACTATTCGTAACGGCACTGCATGCTGCCCGGAATGAAGGCGCGAAGCTTCGTCTTGTGAATTATGGCGCGGTGTCTGAAACGACGCAATTGCTTGGCGAGTTCGCGTTTTTGCATTTTTAGGGGCGAAGCTCCTTAAGTCATGGGTCTGTCCATCCCTTGTGTCTCGTGGTACGTGACCGCCGCATGCTTTCGGAGATGTCGCAAAGTGGGCCGCGTTGCACGCGCAAGAACCGGCTGCAACCGGCAGCGCAAACTCGGCACCGGGAGCACGAGCTTGTCTGTGTTCGCCAACGGAGGCGCGAGCGCCGTGCACTGCGAGGGGGAGATCACGCAAGAGATCACGCCACGAACGCAGGCAGTCGTTCTCGGAGATCGAACGAGACGCAAGGACCTTTGCTCGTTTCCTCTCGTCTTGTTCGGGCACAAGTTCGCCCTAAAGTTCGCCCTTTCTTTACCGTTGTGTCCCATCCTACGTGACAAATTGTGGTGGAGGTGCGGGGTAGTCCTCGATGGCGCGGGGTCTTTCACCAGGTCTGGGCCTGGGAGCATTGACTCCGAAAATAAAACTTGATTTGTACAATGAACGCACACAGTCTTACGTCTTTCTTAATGATGTAATGGGCGAACTTTCACGGGAGAGTTACGGTTACCGATGATCTCCCCCTCTCGAGCTTCGCCCCACTTATCATCATTCATTCCGTGGATATGGCGTGATTTTTTTAATGCGACAGCTTTCTTGTTGGGACCGGTGGCGTCCTGTCACAAAACTAATGCATTTCCCCATAGATCCGCTGGTCAATCGAAAAGCTCTGATGAGGTACGTGGACACACAGCGCGTGCGTGAAATCGGTCCTCCATTTGTCAAAACGGTTACTCGAAAATCGCTAAAAATGAACAGTTCTAGATGAGGCAATACACGCATCGATTATGAAGGGGGTGTAAAACAGTATACCTTTATCTCATAAACCACGTATCGGTATACATGTAGATCGTTCGTTGATGTCCTTTACTTAAAGCGCGAAAAAGTGACGCATGGTTTCGTTTTTCGTTTGCGATTCCGGTCTTTGAATGTTGGACCATCGATTGGACGCACTTTCACTGAAGAATCGGACGCACTTTTAGCTTTCGCGCTTCTCTAAACTTTCTTTAAGAAGGGGTAGAGATTGTTTGTAACTGCGGTATACGCAACGTCACAACTGAATTCCGCGGGGTCTGGTGTTACGTGGACCCGCCACCCCTCGCGAGGTCCAGCCAGGACGACATTGTGGAAGAAATTATGTACCACTTCCGTGAAGCCAGTGTCTTATTCCGTAGTTTGTTCGCGTCTTCCTTGTCTCTCGGGAGCTGTTCTTGAAGGGAATCATGCACGTAACGTTCGGTGCTTTCGACCGAGCATCTGAAATGCAGAAGTGAGGTGAGTTGAGCTAGTTAATAAGGATCGATAGAGATTACAGCAAGATGAATACACGCAGAGAAGGGAGGACACAGTTTACAAGAACACTGTGCACAAAAAACGGAACGAAGAAAAACACAGTCCCTTAATAAAGAAAGTTGAGAGTAGGACGAAAGCTAAAAGTGCGTCCAATCGATCGCTTCAAAAACCCAAATTGCGAATGAAGAACGAACAAATGCGACAATTTTTCGCACGCTAAGTTATACGAACGATTTAAATGTACACCGATACGTCGTGTACGCGATAAGGGTATACTATTGTGCTCCGTCTTTATGATCGATGTGTGTATTGTCTTAGATAGAGCCGTTCCTTTTTTGCGATTTTTAAGTAACCGTTTGACACAATTGAAGTCCGATATCACGGACGCGCTGTGTGTTCAAAGGCCTTAGTCAGAGCTTTTCGGTTGACCAACCGGTCTATGGGTAGATGCATTAGTTTTCTTTTTTTTTTTTTGACGGAACGCCATCATCGGTCCCACTAAAACAGCCTGCGCTTTAAACAGGAATGACAGGACTGGCGAAGTCCTTATTATTCGTCCTATTATTCGACCAAGTAGACCAGCAACATGTTGCACTCCGGACACAGACAGGCGCTGAATTTAAACTTGAGATTTTACTCAAAAATAAGACAACGTATGCAGACGGTCGTAACTGCCTGAGATGATTTCTCTCTCATTCGGAGATGCAGTCGGCGTTTCTCACCTGTGAATAAATTACGAAGGGGTTTTGTACTCTTCGAAAGTAGGAGCTGTCTTGAAATTCTCAGGGTGCTTAAACAACTAATTGCAAAACCAGCCAAGCATACGTAGAATTATATAAATATACAATTTCCTCGCGCTAACCTTAGTGAAAGGGGTAAAGGAGACAATATTAAGATGAATTCTGAGTATGAAACGCTCCGCAATTCTGGGCGCTTTGCGTTCGACGCAAATTCTTCGTTGTACGCCAATTCTTCGTTGGAACCCGCCGCGGTGGCTCAGTGGCTAAGGCGTTGCGCTGCTGAGCACGAGGTCGCGGGTTCGATTCCCGGCCGCGGCGGCCGCTTTTCTGATGGAGGCGAAAAGCAAAAACGCCCGTGTGTTCGAGATTTCGGCGCACGTTAAAGATCCCCAGGTGGTCAAAATTAATCCGGAGCCCTCCACTACGGCGAGCCTCATCGCCTGCGTTGCGTCGGCGCGTTAAACCCTACAATCAATCAATCAATTCTTCGTTGGACGTTGGACGCCAATTCTTCGTTCTTCGGTTTTGGTGGAGAATGAATGAATGAATGAATGAATGAATGAATGAATGAATGAATGAATGAATGAATGAATGAAATTTCAGAAACGAAGATTTTCGATCTGGGAGACAGCAACGCTCTGTCCCCTTCCCCGCTGATGAGATGTGGTGAAACGCGGCATTATAATCCTACTCCTTAAGTTAGGGCGAGATGTATAACAAGAGGGATAATATTTCGGCATTCCCAGAGGGATATAGACGCTTCTAATCACCCCATAAACACGTGATGAAACACTCGCAGTGTGCCGATAGCTGTAAAAAAACTGTGATTGATTTATCTGTCATAGGAAAACGTGAAACACGAAAGTGAAATGTGCAGAGAATTCTGAAGCTGAGCATGTTTTGGGGGTCGGCGGCTGTCTTGTGGGTGTGCTTGGCGAGCGACGTTCTGCTGGCGGGTCGCTTTGGCAAAGGTGTACTGGCGCCATTTGCGTGACGAATATGACGTCAGTGAAATCTTGCTGTATACTGGCATAAAACATTTTCGTGTTAAAATATAAAACCCGAAAACGAACAACCTAAGTGTACCGTTATCTTTAGTACTAAAGGTTTCTTCCCCGCAAGAAGACCCTGTGTGCAAGGGTGCACCCTTTACAGGCTGCTTGCTTCGTTGTACTGGCGTGATTTCCGTGACGGATATGACATATGCAGGGAAATCTTTGTGTATCCGGGAATTAAACACTTTAGTGTAAAAAAAATCAAGTAAAGTGTTGAAATCAGAGCGTAGCCAATAAAAACGACATTTTACTTGCAAGGTTGACAGCGAAAGTTCGAACTGAGGAGCGCGGGCATTGTGACTTTGGTGACTTAATAAGGCAATCGTACATTTTTGAACGTTTTAAACAGAAATGCGGTTGCAAGAGTGTGAGCAACAAACACTTCTTAAACCCAGGTTGTTTGAGTGCACATGCTTTTCTTTTGTAAGCCACAGTCTCTTTCTTTGATCTTTTAGGGCACCAGGGCTTAAATATTTTTATTTCCTTCACCCACCTAGGGCTCAGTGAATCAGTACACCTGGCTTATTTTTCGGTGTTTCGCAACAGACATTGCTAATGCAAGTTCAGCAATTGACCTGGAAGATGTTCGTCTTTCGTTTCCTGCCTCGCATTTCTAAGTTTCCACGCTAAATTAACCGCACGACAAGGCCGCAAGTTTTCGTTGGGTCCTCCAAGACGGTCATCACTGCAGGGCAGATGCCAAGCCTGCCCGCATATTAAACGCATTCTCACCGTGCTCGTTACCCAAAAGTGCTCGTCCTGCGTCGAGTGCCTCCTCAAGTTGACGTGTGTAAAAGCTTGACGCCTTGCTGCCTCCGCAATGCCAAATTCAATGCTTCAACCCGCTCGTTCCGCCACGATTCCACAGCAACTCAGACGGTTAATGCATTTTTCATCGCTCACTGCCCTGATGGCCAGCCCTTGGAAGAGGTTCGCCAAAGCGCGCCGAGATGGTCCACGAACGAGCGGGAGCGTGCATGCGGGCGTTCGTTAGGCCTAGCAATCTGCGCGCCGCCGGCGAGTCGAACCATTTCTCTGCAGATCGCCGCTCACCAGCGGCATGTTCGCTCGGCTTTATGAATACTGCCGGGGACAGGACGCCGCCCTGCCGCCCGGGTCTGGCCGTTCGTCCGTTGAACCGTGCGCGCGCTGGCGGTTCTGGTGCGAATTTCTGCCTCGTAATGCGTTTTAGAGTAGGGACATAATTAGCGGTTCCGTTTCCCGGATTTGGCGTCCTTTCCGAGCCCGTGCACCCCAGACGCGTAACTCGCCAGAAACTGGAACTGAAACACCACCTAGACGACAAAGCCTAGCGATGTACGTTAACATCGCTTGGGCCGTGGCAGCATTGCCCATTCGCTGTTTTACGACTAAAACGTAGCCTAGTCATGGAGATTGGAAGCAGTCGTTTAATTACGAGAGAAACTAAGCCGAATATGAATATTGTTTAGGCGTTTCGATCGGGGTGGCGTTGTGCTAGTTCCCAGGCCTGCAGTGGGGTGCGCGTGTTCTCTGACGCGATGAGCCTGCTCGCCTAATATCGCTCATCGCGGGGAAGTGATCTCAGCCCTCCAAGCGCGAAGCTTAGCCGACACGGCGTCGTGTTTAGGCGTTGAGAGAGCAGTCAGATGTGCGCCAGCGCCGGCCAGCTTCTGCGATGCCCGGATGATGTCCACGATAATTTGGACTGGGTCGAGTCGGGCGGCGCTGTTGACGGCGCGACAACGCACTGAGCGCGCAGCACTCGTGAGTGCGAGAAGACCTTTCTCGTGTCAGAACCTTCCTCCACCCGCCTCCCAATTGCACGGGTTCTTTCATACGCTGCGACTTTAATCTACGCAACTGGTCCTCACGCTTTTTTGATCGGTTTGTTTGGTTTGCTCGTTGCGGGTCCTCGCTTGCTTGCTGTGAAGTCTGCGCTGCCTTCAGGCCGAAAATCGAATCAAATACGACTTTCCGACTTCATGTGTTCGGTTTGTTTAATGAACGGCCAGTTTATTTATAGACTACTCACAAATTACAAGCGTCCAGCACCTCCCGATTTTACACACTAGTTCGCCAACTATCATGTCTCACGGGAATTCAAAGGGCAACAGCACAAACAGAAGAGGGAGCGAGATTATTTGGCAGCCGAGGCGGGTTTTGAAAAAGAAAAGACGTCTTGGACTATTTCCCTCCGTTAGCCATCAGCCAGAATTTCTTCTATACTTGAGGTGGCTTTGGCCATCCTGACTGCTGTGAGATGGGGCTCCGGAACGGAACTGCGCAGAACAGTCTTCCATTGTTTTGTTGCCTTAAAGAGGTCCTGCAACAATTTTTCAACTTTCTTCCTAAATTCTAAATGCTTTCAGAACGTACTCAACAAACACATCTAGTACTTAGGATAGATAGTCAGAAATTACCTCAGCCAGAAATTGCTGCTTTATGCCAATCATACTACTTTGAAGCTTGCTCAAAAGATTTTTCCCTCTTTCCCGGTCTTGTCGTTCTTCAAACGCTCAAATGACGTCATTAGAGCATCGTAGCGGCTATTGGCCGGATTCTTTTCCGTTGCAGCGATAAATGCATTCGGTAGCCACTTTAAAAAGATCACCCCAAACGCAAAGCAGAAACGGAAAGCGGATCTGCTGCGACGAGCAAATCACGCAGTACCGCTCTGCGCTGGAGAGCTTCCACAATGCTTTACACCCGAAGGAAGGGGAAAAGTGTTTATTTGAAGTGTTGCAGAGTCCCTTTGATATTGTACTTTGTAACGATATTGATACCTGCATTGCTATTGTTGTCGGCTGTACTTTCTTTTTCGCATCATTGCAAGACCGTATAATGTGATGTGGATCTGCTTTGCTGCTGTACAGAATTGAGATATTTGAATAAATACCTGTATTGTAGCAGTCAACAGAGGCGGGACTGCGACTTTGGTTCCCTCCCTTCCATAGAGTTTTATACTAATATAATCTAGAGGGAAACCTGGCGCCACTGCCTAGGGGAGCCGCGCTTCAGCGATCCTTCCGTCGTGTACCGGAGAGGCCTGTTCCACTTGGCCATGGCATGGCCCACGAACAGGCTAGAAAGTTGGCTGTGGCTTTAAAAAAGCTGCGAGTTTATTGTAAAAGGTTATTTAAATCTGGTGAAATATTATAAAAACGAAGTTCTAGAAAGGTTTATTTGGAAAGAATTATTTGAAGCTTTATGCTAGACGAACAAGACAAAAAATGCTACAATCATTGTCGAGTTTGGCTTCAAGTGCTAAAAGAAGCCATGTGGCTAGCCAAGACAAGTAGGCGACGAATGTCGCTCGCTGTTATGACGGCACCCAGTACGGAACGCGACTGCAACGACAGATTTCCCTGCCCATTGGAGTGTCAAGAAGAGAGTTGAGTGGATCAGGGAACAAACGCTTGCTAAGGACATATTAGTAGAAATTAAGAAGAAGAAATGGACGTGGGCAGGGCATGTAATGCGAAGGCAAGATAACTGTTGGTCATTAGGGTAACAGAGTGGATCCCTAGAGAAGGCAAGCGTGGCAGAAGGCGGCAGAAAGTTAGGTGGGCAGATGAGATCAAGAAGTTTGTAGGGATAAATTCGTCACAGTTGGCGCAGGAGCGGGGTAATTGGAGATTAATGGGAGAAGCCTTTGCCCTGCAGTGGGCGTAGATAGGCTGATGATGGTGGTGGTGGTGGTGGTGGTGGGGATGATGATGATGATGATGATGATATATTAGTATAAGACACTATGAACCCCCACCCCTTGTTTTGTAACTGGGGCGAAGGAAGCTTTAACGAACAGATGGGAGTGTTCGCGTCTACGCGTACGCAGAACAAGTTCGTCGCGTCAGTTAGTTGATTGATTGATTGATTGATTGATTGATTGATTGATTGATTGATTGATTGATTGATTGATTGATTGATTGTCGGGTTTAACGCGCCGACGCAACGCCGGCGATGAGGCGCGTCGTAGTGGAGTTCTCCGGATTAATTTTGACCACCTGGGGATCTTTTAACGTGCGCCGAAATCTCGTACACACGGCCGTTTTTGCTTTTCGCCTCCATAAGAAAAGCGGCCGCCGCGGCCGGGAATCGAACCCGCGACCTCGTGCTCAGCAGCGCAACGCATTAGCCACTGAGCCACCGCGGCGGGTTAGGAGCGCCGCTGACCGATTGCCACGAAACGGGGTCGCATTTCGATGCACTCACGTCCCATTCGTCACGGTGCTTGGGTACCAAGAAAAAGAGAGGGTTGTCCGTCTTCACTGAAGCGTGTTCGATGCTTATCGAATACCCTGTCTTCAAAGTCACTCCGCGGTCATTTCGTCATCCAACAGACCGTCTGTCACCTTCAGCACCGCGGAACTTTCGGGTGAGCTCAAAATGAGAAACTCCCAAAACGCAGCGCCGTTAAAACACCACCAAGCCGAGAAGGTTACACAGGTTACCTTGACCGTTTTGCGTGTTTTTACGGGAGGTTCCTGAGCTTGAACTACGCATGGTTAGGTTTTCATGTTTTTCGTAACTTTTCCACGCATGTCACAGCACCGGTGCTGGTGATGAACCGGTCAAGATGGTTTCTTAGTATGTAGGCGGCGTTGACCGTACACGCTTGACCAACCCTCTGTTCCTTAAAGGGACACTGAAGTGAATTTGTCAAGCTCCCGCTTTTGCTTGCACTGCGTAGACTGGCTCAAATTAGCACACTTTTCATCGTTTATCCGGTTGACAAATCGGTAATTATTTTACAAAGCGCGAAAGAAGAAAAACTACCATGCGCGGTTTGCGGCGGCCGCACCAACTAAGCCTGTGACGTTGGGAGGAGGGGCGCCGTGATTGGACGATGCCCAAGGTTAGCAATCACACAATTTTCGGTTTCGGTTCTGTAAAACATAACCAATGGCGTTGTTGGATGGGCATTCTCAATATCTCAGTAATCATCGTACCGCGCTTCTGCCATGTTGTCGGCTGTAAAATGCACAAGATAAGCCTCCCAGGACGGCTTGTAGTCGTAGCATTCACTAGCCGAGACCTACGCAGTGCATGAACGCCCTCCGCGTACCCGCAGACGCCCAAATGTCATGTGCTTTTCCCCCATATTTGGAGCTTGCCTCCCTCATGCCTGTATCGTAAAAAGCGTGTTCGCACCAGGCCAAGGGTCTGTTCATTCTGGCCTGTGCCCACTGCCTGCAAGCAGTCGGTGCTTATGGCAACAGCACGCCAACGAGAACTCGCTAGCGCGCCAGTGCCAGCCTGCGCGCGTTTTGTGAACTAGTTCGTATAGCCATGAACGTTGCGGCCCAAAAAAAAGTGAACTCAATATAGAAAACATCGGCGGAAAACAAAAAAGTTAACTTACAAAAAAACAAAAAAGCACGTACCCGCGGGGATTCGAACTCGTGACTTGCAAAACATTTGCGGCGACATATCGGTGCCCCAGACCACTGAGCCACGGAGCGGAACACAAACGCCGTGCTAATATAAGGTATATATTGTACAACCGGTTTACACTTTTATTTAGTTTTGGCATTTCAAGCAGCTTAGGTGACTATTTGTTGTACTGCGATCGTGCAGTAAGCGTCGCCCGAGTTTCCACAGTAGCTCACGTCTAGCAATTGCATTTCGTAGACGGAAAAGCGTTCGCAGATGCGTAGTCGTGCTGCTGACCGCTGTGCTTGTTCGCCAAGCGCAAAAAAGTGCTTCCCGCGCCCTAGTTTTACGCTGTACGGTAAAAATATCAGTTGATTTTATTTCCTTAGTACCTATATTGACTTCGCTGACTCTTCTCCCGCCTTCAAGAGGCCTTATATTTTCCTACTGGCGTCAGCGAAGCGTCGAGCGCTTGTGTGAAGCGACCTTGACTTGGAGCTAGATACAGTGTACAACAAACCAAGTAAAGAAAGGCACATTCTTCCATTCACAAACGTGTCCTGGCTTCGTTTCAACTAAGCGAACGAATTGCGACCAAGCAATTTTTTTTAACCTCCTTGATTGCGACGACCCGCCGGCGGCCGGCGGACGAAACGCTGGGCCGACTGACTCTGTCGGCCGGGGACCCGTGCAGTAGCGCAGCCGTGGCGCAGCCAATTGCCAGCTCATCCCCTCCTGACGTCACACGAAAACGCCACAGAAAATGGGCGAGCGTAAAGAGAGGAGGACAGCATTTTCGAATTAGTTTTTCTATAAATAAAATCGCGTAAACGCGCCTAGAGTGGTCGAAACATGGCCTGGGGACTCCGGACTACAATTTGCGCTAGTAATCCCGCAATGTTTACATATCACTTCAGTGTCCCTTTAACAGTGATGGTGGCAATAAATGCTAAAGAGCCCGCCCACTCCCCTTTATTTTCATGATCGATGGGATTTGTCAGGCACTTCAATGAAGGAGGCACGGCTTGCGTCCATTACGTAAGCAGCTGCTTTAAGGTGCCCAGCCGCGTTTGGTCTCGTTTGTCTGGTGCCGTTCTCGAAACGTTTTCGTGTTGTTTTAATTCTGAGCGCTGTGTCGTCCTTGGCCTTCGCAGACCATCGCACGCGATCACGACTTCGGCATTCTGGAACGTCTGGGTCTGGAACAGGGAGGGGCACCCGCCGTTGCGATCGTGCAAAGTCACTGAGGCAGCTGAAACGGAGTGACCCGGAACAAACGGTAGTTGCTGAATACAAATGCCCGTTCTTTGTTGCGATGGGCAGGTAATACGCGATGGGCTGTGGGGAAGTCGTTGGGCGTGGCGACTAAATTTGCCTCCTCCTCCTCCTCTTCCTCCTTCTCCTCCTCCTCCTTCTCCTCTCTTCACCCGCAACTGATTTATCGCCGCGGTGTCGGCGCTATTTATAGTTTCCTAAGCTGACTGGGATAAACGCGCGTGCACTGCGTAAGCACATTTGACCCTGTTATACGTATAGCTGGACCTTGTTCCGTACGTCGATATCGGCAATTTCATTATGCAACGCGTTTTTTGGAGATACTTATCGGGAGGCGTATGTGCGTTTCCTAGTCAGTACAGCCATCCGTAACCTGAGCTTGCTTATCAGGGTTAAATTACAGCATAAACGTGCTTAAAGCGTACAAAACCATCCGAACTGAAATAAATAACAGCCAAAACGGACCTCAATGGTTGAAAACCAAGGTGTAGAAAAATATTCAACAGAAATAGCCGAAACCGACCGACCGAAACCTACCCCGCAAAACGTACAAGAAGCAGTAGGTGAAACTGACCAAAAGGCAACGAAAATACACGAAATCCCATTTATAATGCATAAAAAAGTCATAAATAGGTTATATGCGTGATAACAAATGTTAATATGGAAATATGACAAACAATTGAAAATGAAAAATAAAAGCGGTAACGGGATTTGAACCCGTGTTAGGATGTTCGCTTCGCTGGAGCGAAACGACTACACTAGGAGACCAATTTTTTTTCTTTAATGCACGGAAACTTTAGAAAAAAATTCAGACAAGACAATTAACACACAATATAAACACTAACAGACAGCAAAGGATAAGCACGTCAAAGGTCGGCACCATTTCAAAACTCAGGGAAGTAAACGCACGCATCCAAAAGATGCAGCCACTCCGTGGATCACTCTGCGCTGCATAAGCGCTCCGTACCGACGCCGCCTGTTCCCGAAAAATGCACTTGGTCGACCTAGGGGGTTCAGCATGCCGATCAGTCATGCGGCACTTACACAAGCTAAATGAACCTAGGAGCACAAAACGTCATTAACGTCCTCAAATGGCAAGAAGCAAATGGTGTAGGGGGTGATTTCAATGTCCTTTTTTAGTGTCCATTGCAAAACGTCCCAGAAAAACACCGCGTCACGGCACAGCAAAAAAAAAAATGGTCAATAGTCTCTGGTTGATTGCACAAGCGGCAATTATCTGACCAAGGGATCGACATTCCTTTTTCGCGAGACCATGCAGTTCTGATCTATTAAAATTGAGAGCCACATGCACGTGGACATAGCTTCAAACATGCCCCTAGATGGCGCCATGCGTCGCTTGGCTGTGCTGACTAGGGATCGGCTATACGCTGTCGGGGGAGCTTAGGTTGACATCTTTAATCAGCTTCTCTGTATGAGCCACACACATACCCTCCCCCCCCCCCCCCCCCCCTCTCTTCTTCGTTGGTTTGCGACCACGTTTGCGTTAAACCAAATATTTGAAAGATAGCGTATAACAGAATAGAGCGCCGAACATTCGGTTCCCCTACCTAATCTTCATGAGGGGAGCACTGTCCAAAAAAAAAAAAAAATCCCGCCATCTCCACGAAGTGAATGATGATGAGAGGGGCGAAGCTGAAATGCTTATCGGTAAAACCGTGAAACATTCGCCCGCACATCATAGAAAGACTCGACACGCCAAGCTTACCACCGCTCCGTTGACAAGCCCGTCGACGACGTCGATGTTTGTGGTGATTATGTAGGGCTTGTTTGGGACGATGAGAACCTCCATGGGTAAGTTGGCGAATTCGGTGTGTGACATTTTAGCCACCTTGGCCGTCGCCTTCTGCAGACCGTCTTGTGTCTCGTACCCCCGGTACGTGTCTTGAGCTCGCAGGCGACGAAAGACAACCTCTTCTTCTTCCTCTCGTCCTTGTTGGGCAGCAACGAAAGCGTTGAACGCTTTGACCTCTTCGGACAATCTTTGGTTGGCCAATCCCTAGGGGGATCCTGCCACAATCATCATTAATGTGCCGGATACAGCAGCAGCGAGGGACGGGACAGGGCCCGAGCAAGGGGAGCTTCGCCCCTAATAATACTGTACAAAAAAGTAACTAAGTTTTGTCAGCCCGGGCGTACGCAAGTAGTTATCTAAAACGGATACTGTCATGGCCAGAGTAATTTCCGCACGGTGTTTCGAACGGTTAGCTAGGCATGTGGAAAGTTGAAATGTTTCTTTTTTTTTATCACTGGGACGCCCACCAGAACTGGAAGCAACTCCGGCTCCATTTCCCTCCTAGTCTGGGTTCATATATGAACCCAGACTAGGAGGGAAATCATGTTCACCCTAACAAAAGGGAAATCATGTTCACCCTAACAAAAACCATCTTTTCCATGCGCATTCAAAAATGGAAGGGCTTAAACCAATGTTTCATCTCAATTATCCCGAGTCCTTCCGTCTACCTCAACGCCATACCACGCCAAACGTCACATTCCTTTATTCCAATAGCTCTTCAGGGCGGAAAAGTCAGATGCATTCCTGCTAGAAAGCTCGCAACGCTTATTTTTTCTGCATCTCGCAGTGTTTAACTAGCTCTATAACAAATCTGCACTAAAAGCAATCTCCTGCCATCTTTTAAATTACAATAAAGAATTATGTGACACAATCAACAAAATAGTCCGTCAAGCCCGTCAAGCCACGCCAGTGTTTTGTTGTTTTTTTTTTTTTTTTTTCAGCCCCTACATCCCCGACCCCTAGCAGAGAAGCATGTAGGCGATCGCAAACGCCGGCAAAACTCTCTGCTTTTTTTTCAATAAAGAGCCTTCTCTCTCTCTCGCTTCCCCTGCGGGACAGATAAAATCAAGAAGGACGGACAATCGGGCGACTTGGTGATCGTTCATTGCAGTCAAACAGCGCAGCTTAATAATTAAACAAGAACAGTGATAGTCAGTTGATAGCCAGCGCTCGTCCCGTTTAATTCCTCATTCGTGTGTCTTTGTTAAGGTACGCTGTTTGACCCTAGTGAAAGATAAGATCAAATTTATCCAGGCGAACAGGTGTCTTTGGCACGCTGTACTGCCGGAACCAGTCTTCGTCAGCAAACGAGGCAGAATCTGAGCTAGTTGTATCATAATTCACTTGGGTTACGCGTCAGCGCACAAAAATAATCGCACACAGACAACACTGTGCCGTCACTTTTGTTGTCTTGTTTGTAGCATTATTTTTGTAGGCTGCCCAATACAGAAACCAAAATTCCTCAGCAGTCGGTTCATGACGGGTTATTCGAGCAAGCCGTCAAAGGAGCAAACACCGGCTTCAGCGGTGCTCAACGAGGAGCTTGTTATCCGCCACGGTATCTGTCAGATCAGCCATTAGTGTCGGGAACAGATAGCCCGAACGTGTGCTGCCAATTAAATGACCCCCTACACTTCTAAGACCCGCGGGCGGGCTGGGTGCGGACCGTCAGGTTAGATCTAATCTGCGACCGGATTTGACAGCTGGCGTTCAAGCTCGACGCAGATTAGGGGCAATGAAGTTGGTGCATTGACGGGCCGCCTGCTGTGAATCCCATCTCCGTTTCCACCGCTGCTCGGTGTCATTGCGTCCGAGCGCTGAAGCATGTATGTTTTTGTGATCGCATTACTTCTGCAGCGTGCATCCCTGGCGCGGTCTGTTTGTGAAAGCGGTGAGGTAATAACTGGACACGGACTCACAGACAGACCCCCCTAAAGAAACTAATATCTAGAAAGAAAAAGCAAGCCTCCTCGCTCGGCTGATCGGTCGGGGTATGAGATCAGCAGGCCGTGAACGGTGCTGTGTGCGTCGGTGTGGCCATGTTTGTACCTACATGTGTGTGCGTAAGTTGTTTACATAAAAAGTACGAGGACGCTAAGGACTTCTTAACGCGGTTCACAGTATTAAAGCTTGAATGTCCAGTTCAACGCCTGAGACTCTTCGCTTCTGCACCACGTTCTCTTTTGTTCACTTGCTGCCTGACACGGTTTGCCTTGCGATCCGCTTCCTCCTTACGCTTTCGAATGGCTTCGGTCTGTCTCCTACGCGTTGCGCCTCTACTCGTCCCTGCCGCCGCGCATTGAGAGAGTTCACGACGATGGAGAATTTAGCTACGTGTTTGTCCGATGGCTTGGCGGCGTTTACATGCTCCCTTAATTCAACTGCGGTGTAGTGACGTGGTCGGCCACCTTTCGCTTCTGCAGTGTTCAAGCGCGTGCTATGCAACGCCTCGCGCAACGGAACGCTTGGAAGACGCGGGGCCGAGGATCCGTTTCGCAGTTACAGAGGTCGACGCTAACGCCAACGACAATGCCGTCCTTTAAAGGCACACTGAAGGCAACCAGCAAGTTGGTTTTGAACGAAAGACTGACCTTCCCACAGCCATTTCAGCGTTGATTCGGTGCCTAAAGAAGCAGTAGTTGCTGAGCAATCGTTACTAAAACAACGCAATTTCCTTCCACACTTCCCTTGCGGCGATTGTCTGACACAAGCAGCGGCTGCTTTAGCCGCTGTTTAGGTAACGATAAACTGGAAGCAAGTGAGGAAGTGGTGAAGTATAGTGGCGTAAAAGAACCGAAAACTATAACGCTACCACGTACACAGTGAAATCGTCAGTTTCGGTCAAATCAGTCGTGCTTTACCTAACTGCTGCGTACTTAGCTGCTCCTGATCACTAAGCAAAATGTTTCTTCATTCGACCCGTGATCAGTATTGACGCTTCGTTGAAGAAAAGCATATTGTTCTTTTGAAGCCGCGTGAATATTGGCGTCGAACGAACCACTTGTGCCGGCCCCAGCACTCCGCTTCGCATACCCGCTCCTCCACCAGACCAGTATCCTCATCCAGTAGCAGACAATGAAGACGTTTCGTACGCCAGACGTTGCGCACACTTGAAAATGCAGACTTTACCTAAAATAAGCTTTCCGGTGACTTTTTAACGCAGAGAAAGAACGCAGAGGGCCATAGTAAAAGTGGCTATGCACACAGTATTGTACAATGGTCACACAATCATCTGGCCCAGTATTGAACCAGGTATTGCACCGAAACTAAAACGAGATATTGCCCCGAAACTAAAACGAGCTTATTGGTGTTTGGGATCGCAGCGAGATCTGTAGGCTGGGCTCCCATCATATTGTTTCTAGCTTCCTTTTTGTCTTTCGACGTTCACACATGACACTAAAGAAACTTCAATTTAAGTTCTCGTAAACATGTGAAGGCTTATTGTTAAAATGCTTGTCCCGTACTTTTATCCGCTTCCGGCGTAAGTTATGCGGTATAGCCAGTGTCGGCGACACCTGTGTTCACGCTTTCGCTATTTTCTACCTTATTTTAGAAAAGCTACGCATAGGATTGGTATAGACGTGTTCTCGGCGCGCTAATCTTGATCTAAAGCAACTTGTATTTTGCCTTCACTCTACTTAATTCGTGTCAGCCCAGAAAACGGCTGGTTCCCCATTGTGCCAATCTGGCCTTGAGGCTACGCCACGGTGAAAGCAGCGCCTCGTGCGATTGTGCAGTGAAAACGTCGGACCATGCATTCATTCCAAAAGGATTGTGCGGAGAGGGTATAGGGGAAAGAGTAAGCGGGCATGTCCATCAGAAAATGATTCAAGGAGGCGCTTGCTGCATGTTGCATACGGGCACGCGTACCCGAGCTGAGCTTCGTCGTCTCCGTCATGCGTGTGGTAGCGTGGTGAAGCGAGCGGCCAGTAAAGGTTGCTGCCTCGAAGATTACGACAAGAATCCGAAGGCAAACTTAACTTGTTTACTTCATGGTGAGAGATGAGCCGAATCAATACGAGAACAATGGCCCGATGGGGCGAGGTTACAGTACAGGACTCTAGCAGAGTGACAACATTGATTCACTGCTCCTACAGGAATGAACATCAGCGCTTGGGGGGCTCTTATTTATATTCAAAGCGCTAAAGGTAAACAAAACGGTTCCCTCTGGTTTTTGCACATGGTACAGGCACACACAACGCTCTTTCCAGAGTTCGTGATGAGTCGGAAGTAGTGGCGCACGCCGAGTCCGAGAGAGAGGAGAGAGAGGAGGTCTCCGCAACGGTGTCCGCGTCCTTCGGGCATGGAGGGCGCTGCGGTCGCCGGCGAGTGCGGACGCACCTCACGTCGGCTCCCGGTATTATACCAATTAGCGCAGCGTTAATCAACGATACCACAGTTTTCTTGTTACCAGTGCATACGGTATCACCCACGGACTCGAGTGATACCACTCTCGACCAAGTGGTACGTGTATTTTAGATTTTACGAACAATTTCTTCTGCGCTCGACGTGGCTGCCGAGCTAAGCCTAACCTAGGCCTAGTTCGAGTACGACCCCGGCCGCGCCGGCCCCGGCCGCTAGGCCTAACGCCCGGTCTACTCACGGCGCGTTCGGAAGCCATGGCAACTGCAATGGATACAAGTGCGATACCCAGCAACGATGCGACTACGGCACCACAGCTGCAACTCGACCGCGACACCGGCGAACGATCGTCGCAGTGCACGGCGACGAGCTCTCGCCGACCGACACCGCCGGGTGGACGGACACCAGGGAAACACGTGCAACAGGGGCGACCCGGCCAGCCCCCCGGTGAGTCCACTACTGATACGACTAGAACCACGACCCGAGCCAGCTTCGCTAAGCGTGTTACCGCGACGCTAAAAAAGGCAGCCCGCATGCCGTCAACGCTACCGCGGGATGAGATCAAGATTGTTATGCGGCCACGTGGCGGCCTCCACACCGGCCGTATAGAGGCTCCCGTATTAATGTCGGCCATCATGGTGGCCACGGGGATACCAAAGGCTGAGGCAATGGAGGACACTGTTTGCACGAACGTGGCACAGAACATTATTGTTGTAAGCACCCCGAGCGAGCAACGCGCCGGAGGTACTCTCAGATTCGCATGCTGCGTATCGTCGGCCAAGCGCACGAAGTGCACGTATACCGAGCAGCCCCGGACGGCACAGTAAAGGGCGTCATCAGAAATATCTCTGTGGAGGATACGCCCGCAGACCTTACTGCTAATATTGTGAACCCCTGTAACCCGCTCGCAATAGGCCTCCTGCGCTGCCCAGGGGGCGCTGCGGAAGCGGCTTCCGGGCAGCACTTCCGGGTAGTACAAAGCTGCGCGGGTCCCATAGGATCCCGTGTTGACAGAAGCAAAATGAGCTCGACGCTCCCGATTATTTTGCGATGTCGTCACCAGCTCATCCCCGACACGTCCGATCTATTTCAGCGATCAACTTGGCATTAGGGGGAAAAGCTTTGCAGCGCTAAACACGTTTACAGCGCCGACGAAAGTGCCGGGACCGTGACGGCGTCTGCTACTCGCAGGTTCACCGATCGATGGTCGTACGAAGTAAAATTTTAAGTGAAATTTCTAGTTTAAACTAATACTCTAAGTGACAAAGACTTCTCAAAAGCAGCCGATCAAAAAAGAAGAGTGACGCAATCGGCGATGATCGCGCTTTAAAAAGCCAGCGAGTCCGGCGGACCGCAGGCTCGCCTGCTGCGGTGCGCCGCTTTTTTGCGTACCTGCACACTATGCGTGCACTTTCATTGAACAGTGCTCGTTTGCGTCGCCGTTACGAATACATGGTGCAGCGTAAGCTTGACGTTTTGTTGCGTGTCTCAGTGACAAAATGCCGCGACCGTCAGAAGCGTGAAATCTGTTTTGTGATTCCGAAATTAGTGGCCGTAAAGTGGTCGGGCGAACTAAGAGGCCGCTCGCTTTCCTTGTTTGCTCTCACTTTACTTAATTATGCTCTTGCAGCATACATTCCCAGTTCGCACTTAATAGCCTAGAATGAGGGTCAGCAACGGCCGAGTTCCATGCAGCCGACACGGCGGAGGCCTGGACGGCAAATCGGAGGGGGGGTAGGGGGGGGGGGGAGGGAGAGGAGGAGGAGGAGGAGGGGGCTTTGAATGCAAAGAGAAAAAATTCAGCGAATTTCTAATTATATTTGACAATAATCTGGCGAGGTGTGGAGATGGTGGGGGGGGGGGGGAATTCAACTGGAGGAAGCCAGTTCTCGAGATCTGTTCTTGCCTCGCTGTCTAACTCCATTTAAAGTCAAAACTGGCGTGTCGGCGTTCAGATTCGACGACCCCTGCACTAGAAAACCAACACAGTCAGTGATGATCGTATGTGCATATTCGGGGCACCGCGCCGTGTATGCGGCTGGGTTATGTTATACTGTGTTATGTGATGTTATAGAAGTACACATCTCTGCAGGCAGCGGGCGTGTGATTTGGTGCATGTTTTGCGCCTTTAATAGCGCTTAATTTGTTTATTTGGCGCTATTGCCCCACCTACTCGCTAGTATACATGTACCCTGCCGTTCGTAAATCGTGCGGCGCAAAACGTTACGCAAGAATCATTTAGTTTGCGAAAAATACGAAACAAAATTTCCACTCGTTTCAAAGGCTGGTGCCAGGCCAGCAGTGTCAGCTGAGTCGGCTGCGCAATTCTTGCGTTCGCTTGCATGCTCCCGCTGAAGCAACCTTTTGCAGTTACCTCAGGATATAGGATGAGCAGCGCTCCGTGTTTATGCTACTCGTGAGCTTTCCTTTGTCGACCACACGCAAGAAGAAAAAACTAACTTTCGTCAAACAATTAAACCACCCGACCTGGCGATACTGTCCCATGCCGCGACTACCGCGACAGCCCGCTCAAAAGAAAGCCGATAAATCGGCTTCTTTTAGCGGATATTATTTTGTTTAGCCTCTGCAACTACTTTAAGGGCTATTTCATACAGTACGCAGTCATTTAAACACGCCACAAAGCGCCACAACCAACTTTCACTCTGGCTTGTAATTGAAACACATGGAGGGCGGCGAGGGTCGTCTGCTTTTGTACTACCCAGAGGCGTCGGCCGCTAGGGGCGCTGCATGTCGCCAAAACTCCAGCGCAGGAGGCCTATAGAGGCCCACCGAATTGGGAATTCAACCACCGTTATCGTCCTCTTTGCGGGACAAAAAGTCCCCAACACTGTTAAATACGGTTCGGTCCTCACCAAATGCAGCCTCTACAGGCAACACTACGAAATATGCCGACAATGCGGCAAAGTGGGCCACCGAACCGATGTGTGCCCGCAACCAAACGTCCGGGTGTGCTTTGCGTGTGGTAAAGCAAATCCCGGGGCAGACCACGAAACTGAGTGTACACCTCATTGCAAGCTCTGTGGAGGACCCCACCCGACCGGCTCCCCGGGGTGCTCGAATCGCTACAAGACGCCGTACGTAGTCAAGCGACGACAGTGGGAACACAAGAACACAGTCACATCACAGAAGCAGGAACGCAAACTGCCACGTATAAACGCAGCGAGCTTCCCGTCATTACGCCAGCCACGTGGCGAACGTGGACGCAGCCGCTCGAGACAGCGCGGCAGAAGCGGCAGCCGGCAGCGCTCCGCCAGCAGACGCCGCAGCGCTAGCAGCAGCAGGCCGCAAGGTCAAGCGTCACGCTCACGGGAGCGCGTGGCATGGACAGACGTCGTCAGAACACCTGCGTCCGTGCCCGCGCCCAAGGCTGCCACAAAGCCCGCTCCCCAGCCAGCACCGATGCTACCACCGGCCGTCCACGCAGAAATGTCAGCGCTCCGCGCTGAAAATGCTCAGCTACGACAGCAGCTCGCCGCCATCAATGAGAAACTCACGCAGCTTCTGGCCGAACGGCAGCCTTTACCGCCACAACCGCCGACGCCCACCATCCCGCTATCTACAGAGAATGTCGACCCAGAGGACAACGGCAATAGCCCTCAAAACCCCCGGTCCCCGGAACCTACACCTGAACCTCAACCCAAACGCCGAGCAACCGAAAGCCTCCGCCTTCGTCGCATCACAGACCGTCTGGACAGGATCGAGGATCACAGCAACAGACGCCTCGCCGCTCTCGAGCACAACGTACGAACAATCCAAGAGACCCTGTCACAAATACAAGCCTTCCTCCACCATCACTTCGACCCAGAGAACGGTCCTCACAACATGCCTCCCCTGCAAGCAACATGGCCAGGACCCCCACAGTAACCTCCGACCTATTAGTGTGGCACTGGAACGCCAACGGCTACCACAACAAGAAAGCGGTCCTTCAACAACACGTACAGTGCTCCGTCCGAGCTCCGGACATCATACTGATACAAGAGGACACACAGCGAAAACACTCCGACTCTCCCCGGCTATCGAGCACATGCCAGCCCTCCGAGTGCGCGAGACTGCGGCAAAGGAGCCGGCCCGAGGAGTATGTACCTTTGTTCAGAAAGGTATTACGTTCACGACACATGATATCGTTGGCCGCAGCACCATAGAGCACTGCACCACCGAAGTGATCATCGGAAGGAAAAGCAAAGAGAGCATTCTTCTCGTCAACATCTACAGCAACCTTGCGCACCGCCAGCAAAAGTTTCGTGCCCTCCTGCACAAGGCCCTCCGCCTAGCGCCCGAGGACACGATCCTGCTGTGCGGTGATTTCAATGCCCCCCACGAAGACTGGGGCTACCTCAAAACAACGGTAAAGGGGCGAGACCCTCATTGACGACGCTACCGATGCAGGTTTCCATTTGCTCACCGATCCAACGACCCCCACCCGCATAGGCACGTCCGTTACGCGGGACACCACCCCGGACCTAACCTTCGTCCGCACGTCCAAAGAACAGCGCGGGGTGCGTTGGCGTAACACGGGGCAAAATCTGGGCAGTGATCACTACATTATTGAGGTACTCCTACCCATATCCAAACCTACCGCCACCGAGCCCCAACGCCGGCATAGACTCACCAACTGGGAACTATTCCGACGGACCCTGGCACAATCGGCATCGGTGATCACGGATATAGACGAATGGACGGACAACATCGTTCGTACGGTCACCAATACAACAACCGAAATTGACACGGACGAGACCGTCACGCAGGTTGACAATCGCCTCGCACACATGCTCGAGGCTCGGCAATCCCATCCTACAGCGCTGGATGACGCGGCGCACCAATCGCCGCCTGCGCAAAAAGGTGGCAGAACTCAACCGAGCCATAGAGTGCTACAGCCGCCAACTCTGCGCACAGCAGTGGCACGCCGTATGCAACGAGGCAGACGGCCAAATGCATAAGGGCAGAACTTGGAACTTACTTCGCCACCTACTCGATGAAACCAAGACAAAGGGTTTCCAACGCCACAATCTGGCGCAGACACTGCACGCGGCGATACGAACGCTAGGCGAAGACGAAACGGGCCGGAGAATCAACGCCCGCTACCTTCCCAGCACCCCCAAGGAACAGCATGACGACTACAAGGGAGCAGACAATCTGCTGTTAGACCGCGACATCGAAGAATGGGAAGTCCGAGCAGTGCTGCAAACCCTTAACTGTAAATCTGCAGCAGGCCCAGACCGCATCACCAACAAGGCCCTACGAAATCTCAACGACGGCGCCATCACGGCCCTCACTCAATACTTCAACGTGTGCTGGCGAGCGGGCCGGCTGCCCAAGCAATGGAAAACAGCAAAGACGGTGCTCATCCCCAAACCGGGCAAACCACCTAGCATAGAGAACCTCCCACCGATATCTCTCACGTCATGCGTCGGCAAGGTTCTCGAACACGTCCTGTTGAAACGATGGCAACGCTACCTCGAAACTGAGGAGCTATACCCTAACACCATACTAGGCTTCCGAGAGCGCCTGAGTACCCAAGACACCATGACCCTGTTGCAACACGAAATACTCGACGTGACCACCCCACCCGCGACAACAGGGCGGTGCTCGGTCTCGATCTGCAGACCGCATTTGACAAGGTACGGCACTCTGCCATCCTGGCGCAAGTATCGCGACTGAACATGGGCAGGCTATCATTCGCATACATCCACGACTTCCTCTCGGAACGCACCGCCACGATACACGTGGGTGACCTCGAACTACCGCAGAAATCGCTAGGCAGCACCGGAACCCTCCCAGGGCTCGGTAATCTCCCCGCTGCTTTTCAATATCGTAATGATCGGCGTGGGCCTAGGTTCGCCATACCATATACGCGGACGACATCACACTGTGGGTTCCCGGAGGCTGCGACGGCCACATCGAAACGACCCTACAGCACGCGGTAGGCACTATCGAACAGCACCTCGAAGGCTCCGGCCTCGTCTGCTCCCCCCAAAAGTCAGAGCTACTAGTGATACCCCCACCGGGCACACCTCGCCACCGCATAACCACCGCAGCAATCACCGTGCGCACGAGAGACGGCACCGTCATCCCGCGAGTGCAGTCCCTCCGAGTTCTCGGCATGATACATGAGAGCAATCGCTGCAACGGCACTACAGTCAACCGCCTCACCACCAAGCTCACGACAGCCACCCGCCTCATCAGGCGAGTGACCACACGGCACCACGGCATGAAGGAGGCCAGCCTCCTCCGACTGATACAGTCATTCGCCATCAGCCACGTTGCATACGTGGCAGCATATCACCACTGGAAAACGCCAGAACGAGCCAAAATCGACGCCGCGATACGGAAGACGTACAAGGCGGCCCTCGGGCTCCTCGACAGCACAAGCACGGCGCGGCTCCTCGAGCTGGGTATCCACAACACCCTCGACGAGATCGCCGAGGCCCACCGCACGGCCCAGCTCGAGCGGCTCTCAACCACGCGCACCGGTCGCTCCATACTAGACCCGGCTAGGCTACGCATCCAGAGCAGTCTCAACCTCTAGTACACGCCCGCTGCCAGACGCCGTCACGCGCAGACTGCGGGTTAATCCCATACCAAAGAACATGCATCCCGAGTACAACCGCGACCGACGAGTCGCCCGAGCCAAGGCCCTCACGGAGCTCTACGCCCGCGACACCCGTGCCCTTTACGTTGACGTCACCGAGTACCCCGACCGACCCGGCACGTACGCAGCGGTGGCAGTCAGGGCTACCACCGGCGACATCTACAGCGCCTGCAGTCTCCGCGTCCCGGTCGCGCGTCATGCCGAGGAGACGGCCATTGCCCTGGCCCTGACGGACCCTCAGTGCACCACAGTGCTAAGTGATTCGCGCTCCGCGATACTCAGTTATGCGCGAAACAGTGTGTGTGAAAGTGCAGTGAAAGTGCGAAGCAACACCACGACCCCATCAGTGTCCGCCACGTCCCTTCGATGGTTCCCGGCGCACATGGACTCTCTCGGCTCCAGCAACGGCCACGCCAATCGCAACGAGACGGCAGATGCCGCCGCGCGCGAACTCACCAACCGCGCGGCGACCCCTCTCGCCTCTCGTTCGGCTAGGCAGCCGGCCATCAACCACGAACCCCTCACGACCTATACCGAGATCCTCCAATGGTACCGGCTCAGCCGACGAACTATGCCACCACCTCATCCTCGGCTCACAGGGCCGAGGCCGTGCTCTACAGACAGCTACAGACAACTCTGTGATCACACCGTGTTGGCGCAATACGTGTGTCCGGGTGCCTACGACAGCGTGCAGTGCTGTGTGTGCGCGAGAGCAAACGCGACTCTGGCCCACCTATTGTGGGATTGTGAACGCAACCCAGACGAGGCGGCCGCCCCGACGCGGCTGCCGGACAGTTTCACGAGTGCCATGATTTCGTCCGAATACACGACCCAACTCCAGGCCGTCCAGCAGCTCGAGGCAGCTCTCGCACGGCAGAGACTCGGGGAGGCGGCGAGGCCGAGGGATCCACCCCCTCACTGCCCGTCAGCCGAGCCAGTCGACGCCTGCGGCGCACACCACGAGGACGTCCAGGCCGCGTCACGATAGGGTGCCTCTCGCGGAGGCGATCCTCTCGTTCTGCAGGCTAGCCAATAAAGTTCTCTCTCTCTCTCTCTCTCCTTCGGGCATGTAGTCACACGTCTCGTTTGCCGACGCCGAAGTTTGAATGACCGAGACAGCGAGGCGCCAGCGATCCGGCCTTTCCCAGGCATGTAGCGGCTTGTTGCGATCTGTTGGTTGTCGCTGCAAGCCTGAGTCACCGACGCAGGCGCGCACTCGAAAGGCGCACGTAGTGGAGGCTCCGCCACAAAGCTGAAGACTGCGGCACGAAGATTGAAGCACAGCGACGCGCTGATTCGTAAAGCTGCATCCAAGTTCAGTGCGCATGCGCGCCTGCAGCGCCGACAGCGCGGACGGCGCAAAAACCGAACTATCACTCGACACACTTGGTTTCACCATGTTCAACCGCGGCAAATTTATACTTGAGTTCCGTGTTGCCTCGATGCCGTGTACTAAAAACATTATCTGCTCACCCACCTTATGAGAATGGAATGACTCATAACTTTATTTTTCTATCACTGGGCCGTTTATTGCTTCCGCATTAAAACCAAAGCTTACCAGCGTCGTGCCGTGAATTCCCGAATAGTATATGATTCCGAGATCCCGGAGCGGCTGGAAATGGCCTTGGCAACAGGCGGCAGCAGTGAAACGAGTAGCACTAAACGGCGAGTCCGCCTCGTCACGTTCGTTTCGTAACTTTCGTGCCCGAAAAAGGACGATATGGAGTAACTGAGGCAAGGGCACGGCACTGCAATCCCTGGGAGTGTTGACGGCCCGGCAATGCTTACGACTGGATTCAATTGCTTCCTCATGGCGCCCGTTTGTATTGTCTTTAAGCGACCCGTAAAAGCACCCACGGGACTCATGCGCCGTCTAACGATAGAAATCTCTTTCCGTCCCCCACTCCCACCCCCGGAGCTTTTCTTCATTTACTTGGATTCACTTTACCCAGCCGAGCCTGCAAACAAAAGCAATTTTGGGCTGTTCTTTCCATAAGGTCACTTGCAGCCTTATGGCTTATGACTTATGGCTTTGTTCCATCTGCGTATTTTTCCTTCTGTGTCCTGCTTTCTACGGAGGGGTGGATAGTGATATTTATGTTTATTGCAAGCCTCCGTGTGTTCTGTCGGAGAAGCGTAAATATTATTAATTGTAAAATAGAATTTGTTTGGAAATCGCGATTGAATTAATTACACGAGGTGAGCGCCACATTTCCGTATGTAGGAGAGCGGGTCATAGCGCGTTGATTTCGGTAATTAATTTAAAAACGGGAAACTGCGTATTGTGGAAATATTTCATTTCAGCGCGTTAAGCTCCAACGCTGCTGCAGAGCTTTGCGGAGCAGTGCGTGTGGGAAAGCCTCTGTTTTTTTTTTTTTTTTTCGTGATGAGACTGCAATCGGGAAATCGCCGCAAAAGAAACGCAGAAAGTGGAATGCGTGTATATGCTACGACGAGCAAATTACGCAGTGCCGCTCTGTGTTGACGACACGGATCGCTCTCTCACTACATCCAGCCAAAAAAGAAAGAGTTAAATCGCCTATCGACGCTGCTGCAGTGCATTTATGTTTATCGCAAGCCTCCGTGTGTTATGTCGGAGCCGCGTAATTATTATTTGGAAAATGCAATTTCGAAATTGATTGATTGATTGATTGTGGGGTTTAACGCGCCGACGCAACGCAGGCGATGAGGCGCGCCGTAGTGGAGGGCTCCGGATTAATTTTGACCACCTGGGGACCCTTTATCGTGCGCCGAAATCTCGAAAGGGTTATAGTCGCCTATCGAGGGGCCTCCCTGCGGCCCAATGTTATCCCGACCCCCGTGTTTTCTGCAGCCGCAATTAGCCATTGGCCAAGGGCAATTTTTTGGAAATCACGACTGATTAATTACACGGGGTGCATGCCACATTTCCGTATTTAAGGGAGCGGTGTCATAGCGTGTTGATTTGTTAATTAATTTAAAACGGGAAATGTGTATTGTGGAAATATTCAATTTACCCTCCGCGGTGGGTCCGGGGCTAAGGCGTTGTGCCACTGAGCCCGAGGACCGGGTTCGACTCCCGGCCGCGGCGGCCGCTTTTCTGGTGGAGGCAAAATTAAAAAAAGCCAGTGTGTACGAGATTTCGGCGCGCGTTAAAGATTCCCAGGTAGTCAAAATTAATCCGGAGCCGTCCACTACGGCGCACCTCATCGCCTGCATTGCGTCGGCGCGTTCAATCCTACAATCAATCAACCAAGCAAGAAATACTGAATTTCAGCGCTTTAAGCTCCAACGCTGCCTGAAAAGCTTTGCGGAATGGTGCGTGTGTAAAGGCCACTGGTTTTTCTGCGATTACATTGGAATCAGGGAATCGCAGTAAAGAAGAATGCAGAAATTGGAGGGCGTATATCTTCCACGATGCGCAAATCACGCAGTGCCGCTCTGTGCTGGAGACAACGATCGCTCTCCGACTGCTTCTAGCCAAGAAAGAAAAAGCGTAAGTGCATATCGATGGTGCCGCAGGGCCTCTATTTTAATCATGGCTCTTTAATATCCTGTTGAGTAATCATATTCATGTTCGGTTCTAACGTTTTCCGGCCAGTTATAAAGGTACCTACCTGATCTACACCCGCGGCGTGTGTGGGCTTTTGGGGTTTAACGCGCCGAAGTTGCATGCGTACCACTGTGTAGAACGTTTCCATTGTTCGCTATAGTCCAGGAGTGTAAAATCGCAGTCACTGACCAAGTTAAAAATTATTTGGGTGATGTTTCGGAACCCATGACGTGGTTCCTTGTTCAGAACGTAACCATTTCACAAGGTCTATCCTCAATAACAAACCGACGGGGGGTTCCGAAGCGTCCGAAATACTTTTTACATTTTTTAGTGACTACGATCTCACACTTCAAAGTATGACTCCTGAATAGACGAATTTTCATCGACTAGGAGTGTAGTTTCGCAGTTTGTTCCTAATACGTCAGATACAATGAACACAAGGCGGCACAAACATGCACTCATTGTCAACTTTTTAAAAGCGAAGCTGTTTGAAATCGTAATTTTTCGTGTACGCAGTTAAAATACCAAGAAATTACCGAGCGCACGCGCGCGCACTGCGAGCGCGGGCCTCGCGGTGACCGCCCGGCAGTTAACAAAATAAAAAAAAATGCCTAGCGCTCGTGTGTGCGTTCCGTCGCGACGAGCGCCCAACGTCCCCGGCACACGCGTTGTCAAGCCAAGCATATCTACTCAGGAACATTGGACAAGATTGGCCCAAAAAACCTCCAGCGTTTGCCGTACTCGTGGCAACACTTGCACGGAACCAAAAAGACACGTCATAGCGCACGCCCCTTCCAAGGTGATGTCCAATGATTAGCGCTTTCAAAAAATGAAAGCTCACACTTCTAGCCACAGTAATAGAGTAACGGTGGTTGCGGCAGTGAAGAAGAAGCAAATCGGCCTGCAATTGTGCGCTTAAACCTTCGTTATGGCTGTGAAGGTTGCGTACAGCTTCGCCACCTTCAAATATTACGTGTTAGTGCGTGCTTCCTTGATTTTTTTTACATTTCTTCTTTTGCGCGGTCGTACTATCCTCCACGCCTCAACACCTACAGCGGTTGGCACTTCCGCCCCAACAAATGCCCTATACGCTGCCCCTGTTGGAGACTTGGTGCCCACAGAGAAGAGGGGGAGGAGAAAAACGAACGGAAATGCCTAGATGTTATCCAGCCCTAGAGAGATATCCGCAAGCCTATAGGAAGGAATTCGGCGAGTTTGTTCCTTTCTTTGATTTTTACGTCCCTGCCGTACTTTTCAAGGGAACAGCATAAAACTACTGCTCGTCTCCGCCGAGCGCCTCACCACTGACTGACCAGCCCAAGTTTGGTCGAACACGACTAGAGGTGTAGTGACTCGCAGCTTGTTGACAGTACGTTAAATACAATGCGGGTAAGCCCGCACAAACATACGCCCGTTATCAACTCCTCCTACATTTACATTTCTTCTCTTGCACGGATTCACTATCCTCCAACGCCTCAACCACTACCGCTTTCGGGCACTTCTGACCCAACACGTGTCCTGTTAGTGGCCTTCTGTAAACAGAGAGATATCCGCAGGCCTATACGGAGAGATCCGGCGCTTTTGTTACTTTCTTTGTTTTTTTAGCGTCCTTAGCGTACTTTTGAAGGAAGCGGCATAAAACTGCTGCTCGCCTACGTCCAGCGCCCCACCCCGGAAGACGAGGCCGAATACAAATGGTTTCGATTGAGGAACGAAGACGTGACGCTTCGCGCGGCCCCTTCCCTCCCTCCGCCTCAGCGGGCCAGCGTTTCTTGCGGATAGGAGACGTACTGGTGTAACGTGAGTGCTCGAGGATCTTCTGGCGGGATGCGACGCGCGTGCCCACCATTCCGCGACGGCGAAGGGTGCGTGCACAGCCGGGCAAAAGTTCTGTCGCTGCTGACGTGGCTGCTCAAACAGTAGTCTTCCCCTGTTTGTCTCCTCGTTTCAGGAACAAGGTTCTCCTCTCTCTCTCTCTCTGTTCTTCCTTTCTCTTTTTGCACGACATGACCTCCACTAGCCTAGCGGGCAGTGTTGTTGGCGGATGTAGGACGCTCGATGCGTATGGGCCACGCGTGCATGCAAAGCGTAGATGGCTTCGGGCACTTCGGTTCGAAGAGGGTTGACCAGTGGGATAACTCGAGAACGAGTGAAAATAACGGCAGTGGCGCCGCCTCTGCGTACGAAAGTTGGCGCCTCTCATATACTATCTCCCAAGGTCATACAAAGCAGAATGCCTGTATTTACAGTAAACCGTCGTTTCGACGAAGCCGCCTTATTCTAAATTTCGCTTTATTCGAAGTGTAGCGTGGTTTCACTCCAGTGCGTCGGTAGTAAATAGTCCCCGGTTTTAAATTTACACCACAATAGAGACATACACAAGGACAAGTAAGGGACATACGCAGCTCTGACTTCCAACTAATGCTTTATTGACACGGGAAACGTTTATACATGCAAGATATAGTGACACTGCAGCATAAAAGCAGATAAACAAGATATTAAGTGCACTACACTTTATCTGCCCGTCGTTGTTGTCCAGTGCCAACACGTGCCTCGTGTAAGTAAGCAATTTCCTTTGCAGTTAGGGAGATTGAAGGGACACTGATGCAGTCGTCCCCCAACCGTACAATCTCTTCTGCTTCGATTATCTCCCTTGTGGTCTGATTGCCACTTCTGCTCAACACCGTGCACTGTTCAAACTTTGGTACAGCCTTGTAACTCCCACAATGCGCGGCCAGGTGACCGGTCAGCCCCCCTTGATTTATTTATTTATTTATTTATTTATGGATTTATTGATTTAAAGATGGATTTTTGGATTTATTTATTTAGGATATTATTTAGGAGATTTAGGGGGGAGTGTATTGATTTAGGGTTAGGGATTTAGATTTATTTATTTTATGGAGGAGGGGGATTTTTTTATTAGGGAGGGAGGGAGGGAGGGATTTTAGGTAGTATTGTAGTGATGGGAGTTCGAGTATGGGTGATTTTTTAGGGATTAGTTTTTAGGATTTCTTTCTTTAGTTAGGTTTCTTTTTGATGTTATTTTGTTAATTTTTTCTTTCTTTGGTTATTATCGAGTATTTCTTTTTTTCTTTTTTAATTTTATTTTTTTCTTATTTCTTTATTTAGGATTTATTCTTTCTTTATTTTTCTTTATTTCTTGATTTTTTATTTTTTTTTTTATTTAGTTTTTTTTCTTTTTTCTTTTATTTCTTTCTTAGGTCTTTATTTATTTCTTTCTTTTTTCTTTCTTTTCTTTTTTCTTTATTTCTTTCTTTCTTTATTTATTCTTTATTTTATTTCTTTCTTTCTTTCTTTCTTCTTTATTTCTTTATTTTTTTCTTTTTTATTTATTTATTTTTCTTTATTTTATTTTTTTTTTATTTCTTTTTATTTATTTGTTTAATCTTTATTCATTTCTTTATTGCTATTTATTTATTCACTGTCTTTATTTATTCTATTTTTTCTTTATTCTATGAAGGGTTGACGCGCCGATCGAACCCGCGGCGTGCTTGGCGCACCTAGTGGAGGCTCGATTAATTTTGACCACCTGGGGAAATTTAATGTGCGCCTAAATCTCGTACACACTGGCGTTTTTGCTTTTCGCCTCCATCAGAAAAGCGGCCGCCGGGGCCCGGGGAATCGAACCCGCGGCCTCGTGCTTAGCCGCACAACCCTTAGCCACTGAGCCACCGCGGCGGATTTGTCAGCCTCCCTTTCACATTGCAATCATGTTCCTGCAAGCGGTCATTTAAGCATCGGCCGCTCGGTCCTACGTAGCAGTTTCCACGTGAAAGACGAATACGGCACACGATACCTTCAACACACTTCACATAACGATTCTGATGCTTGGTCTCACATCCTCGAGGTTGCTTGGTGACTCCACTACTTACTCGGCACAGGCCTAACAATTTATGTGGCGCGGAAAGGGCAACGCGAACGTCTACCCGCTTCCCTATCCGTTTTAGGCGATGGGAAACCCAGTGAATGTGAGGCACCACTGTCGTTTTCTTTTTTGTTTGTCCGCTGCTTTTTTTCCGCAGGGTGATGTGGCAGTCGTTTTGATTTCTCCCTCTTATGAATCTCCTCGGACACACAAATAAATAAACTACTTGTTCTTGTGTATGTCTTTATTGCACTGTAAATTTAACATGTTGAACCAACTAGCCCAGACGTCAAACTTACTAATTTAACGAAGTGTCCATTATAACAAAGTTTTCTGGCTCTAGGTCTTCGTTGTAACTAGGGAGTTGGTTGCTTTTTTTTCACCGTAATTACAAAATCACACTCCTTCCAGTGCCCCACTCATGAATAGTAGTGTCGGGACGCGCGCAGACAGCTTGGATCGGTCAGCAGACATTACTCGAGAACACTAGTGTCGGGACGCGCGCAGACAGCTTGGATCGGTCAGCAGTCATTTCTCGTTCACGCGTTTCTAATGTAGTGTAAGCCCTCTTCCGCTGTTATAAGGTGACACCCGCACATTTGAGACCCCACGCATAGTCTGCTTCAGGTTCTCAAATCGCCTGTAAGCCTGTGTTTCTACACCGTTGGCGAGGCTCCGTCAGTACCCAACAACAACTTCAAGCCACACATAAAACAACAACTACGTAAAACATGGCAAAAACTTTGAAGTGAACGGACAGGTAACAAACTACAACACATTGTAAAACCACACTTGGGACGATACACAACCGATCCACACGACCGACATACAGAAGTTATCTTACCTAGGCTACGGATAGGCCACAGACATGTGACGCACTCATACCTGGTCACTAGGTCTACAGTACGCCTGTGTGGCGGGTGTGGGGAGGGCCTATCCGTAGTCCCACCACATCCTAATCACATGCAAGGCACTCGACACAACACGACACAAACACTTTCCCCTACTCTACAGACACCACATTTCACTCCACCCAGCCTACTTTTTCGGGAACAATCCGACGTTTTCTGTCAAGCGTGTCTTCAATTTTTTTAATCAGAAGTTAAATTTATATACCTGATATCGTATCACGCATAATCACAACCTGGACCTTTACGCCAGTCATCCTCATTGTTTTTAACTGATTTTACTTATGTTTTGCTAACAAAATTTTACTAGTCACCGATTCATCTAAGTTATGTAACTACTTTTTTGGCGCTCTTTGCCCTAGCTGACCTACCGCCATCATCATCATCATCATCATCATCATCATCATCATCATCCGTCTCGTCCATGCCCCATTACGCTAACTGTACAGATGATTCTGCCGATCAATTGTACCGTATCCGCGACCGCTCGTAGTTTCACCACGAAGCGTTCTACTTGAAAACCACGTGAACTAGATATGCCACCGCGATGGGTGAGAAGAACTGAGATAAGCTGAAGAAAGGCGAAGACACGACACTTTCATTCGAGCGCGTGTTAGAATTGAGTTCGAAATGCTGAGAAACCACTTTCTTCGCAAACGTTGGTGTCATCTCGGTGTTGACTAATGCCGGATGTATACAGCCCCACTTCGAGGCGTATACACAACATGGCGATTTAGCTCCTGCAGCCTTCTTCCTCGATATAACCAAGGAGGTTAAAAAAATTGCAATTTTTTAACCTCCTTGGTGATAACACGCAGTGATGGCATCCAGTCATTTCAGCCAGGGGCTGAACAGTATTTTGGTAGTGGCGAAATAACTTAAAGCTAGTCATTTACTGAACATTTGAGCTTACGTCAAGAGCCCCCAGAGGGGTCGAAATTTAATTGACGGGGCCATTCACTATTCTTCTGTCCCAAACAAAACCAGTTTGAGCTCTTTGCAAGCTTGTGCGCCCATTACCCATTAACAGTGTTGCTTCAATGAAAGTTTTCCTGGGTTATGATTCCTCGATAAACAGAATAAACATGCCCTATTCAATGCTAACTAAACTTCGGATCTATCAAGGGGGAGCTCCAATGGCGCAGAGCGCGCCGCAGGTTTCAAACGACACAGCGTGAGTTGCAGACCTCGACAACAAACTCTCGCAGATTGTCACTGTTTTTGCTCTCTCCTTCTTCAAAAAGAAAATCCTCTTCACACCTCTACAGCGCTGCAAAATTTTTAGCGCTCGTTATGAAATAAGCATCCCGTTTTCTTAGAACTCACTTTCGCAGGCACTCTTCGAGTTGCGCATAAACGCCACCGAACAAAACAAAATGACGGGTGGGGGGTTGCAGTGACTGCAGGAGTTGCACGCCTTGACCCCGGTGGCGGCGGCCTCACGACCATCATAGCCGTCGATTTAGCAGCGGGGGTCTTCCCTCACGGCTGTGAAAAAGAAAAAAAAAACATCAAGAAAACGAAAATTGCCAAACTAAGAGTCACGTTATAACTCTGCATCCGCGTACGCGCTACTGCACCCGCTTTCTCTGCCATGTAAAAAAAAATGCTCCCTGTGTAGGCTTGCGTTTTCTCTCCACTGATGCATCAACCGACCACGCAACGCTTCGCCCACAGTTCCATCCAGTGCTATAAAAGCCTCTACTTGTGTCCGCCTATCTGGAGAGTGGCAGCCATCTACCAGTTCGTTACCGCGTCGCCGCAGGTCTGACTTCCCCCTAACCCTGTTGCCCTAGAAAGAGGTCTTCGCTGTACGACTGTGTCTGTAAATAGCCCCCATATACCTATTCCTAGAAATAACGACGAAATGCGGAACCCAATTCTGACGCGCGCGGCCTTCCCAGAAGCCTGTTGAACTCACATGTCACTGCACGGAACTAGCGAGAGAAGGTGTGGGTATATATACTGTTCCCTTGCGTCTGCGCGCTCGGGCTGTATTATGCGGGCGCAATTTCCAGAAAGGACGCTGCGCCGAGCGAGAGGCTTCGGGTGTGACCGCAGAGGTCAACTGATGGCCGCCATAAAACGGGTCCCGCCGAGCGTCGGTGTAACAACGATCCCTGTGTACACGCGTGACCAAGGTCTGCCTTTAGCCCCGCTCCTTTTCTTTTTGTTTGTTCGTGCGGGGAGCAGTGTAGTGTAGGTGTCGTGCACCGTTGTCGCTTGACGGCTTAGTTTTCTTGGTTGCCCGGAATAAGCGGCAGCAGCGTTGCAGCATGCGCGCGCGCTGCCTTCGAAGCGTTAACACTTTCCGGATAAGGTCAAAGGTGCTACCAGCGGTAAAACCTGCGAATGGAGCACCAAAACATTGCTGCAAGGAAAAAAATGTGACTGGCTAACGAAGACCTCCGCTTGGAGGGGGGAGGTTTCAGTGTGTTCTTCCCCCTCCCCCCTGCACCTGGGGTCGCATCGAGTAAGCTGCGTGGCTCCATTTATCCGCCTCATGGGAAAACTCATCCCTGCCTCTGGAAATACCATTCCTAGGTTCATCTCCCGCCTCCAGAGCAGATAATTATGTGCACAAAAAACGAAAACTTGTTTTAAGACACAAAAAGACGATAGTCTTTGTCGACATTGGCCAAGTAAATGCCTCCCTTCGCTTTGCCGCTCACCTCTCATGTTGTTCCTCTTCCGTCGCGCTCCTTTCAAGGTAAACACGCTAAAGGTTTGCTCAAGTCGATTTAAATTTACCGCGTTCCACTCCTCCAGGCCGGGTGAGGCTCGATGCCAATGCTGCCGTACGGCAGGAGACGCGCGTAAATCTGACGGCGCCCTACTTCAACGTTTATAGAACCACGTTGCCCTACTCCACGCGCGTTCCAAGCAGAACGTCGATCCTATCTAGTTGAACCTTTCGTGACTGTTGCCGCTTAATTTCTTAAAATGCCGCCAGAAGCTATAGTGGCGCGGGTGACAGCAGGCGACGGCGGGGTGAACTTCTTTTTTCTGCAGTGGATGTAGCATTTCATTACGCAAAAATCAAGCATCTGCGATTTTTTTTATAAAGGAACACTGCAGATATCACAGATGTATTAATCTGTTGTCTTATATTTGCGTAATGCCTTGTTCTTATTCAACAATGTTGACAAGTGTGACCATTACACCCGACTTAGATGTTTAGATTTGGCTGCGAGTATATAAGACTATTGCGCAACTTTCGTTTCACTTTGACCGGGTGGGTGAATCGAGTCACAGACAGACACACAGACAGACAGACAGACAGACAGACCAAAATTTCTGGGCTTGAGTAGCCGAAGAAAGACTATCGTGTTTAAAAACGCCGCTTATCGCTAGAATGGCTCGGGTCTGCGCTAGTTGGTACGCCATCGATGGCTTATCGCTAACATTAGCCTGAGTAAAATTATTGAAACTAATGAAACTAGCGAAACTGCGTGACCGCTACTACGCGCCAAAGTTGGGACAACCTTTAAAGCGGCGGCACGGAGACTGTATCCACCAAGACGGATATTAAAAGATACGACACTGCCAGCTAACGCAACGGGTCGAATTCTCAAAGTGCACCGAGCAGTCAGGCACTCTTTGTGATGACAGTTTAATCTCGTCATAACAAACACTGATATAGCGAATTATCGGCTATAGCGAACTAAATACGAACTTTGCTTTGCCACGCTTCATTTATCTATCTGTAAAGAAACCGAAATGCGAGAGCCGCGTGCAGTATCGTCTGTAACGGAGAAATATTTCGTTCGCGCGGGGTTCAAAATTCGGAATCTAGCATAAAAAGCAAAATAAAAAATTGAAAACAACGCACCCATTTCGTTATCGGTTGAAAAATTTGCGGCCATTTCGCTCGTCCGGCGCACAATCGCATTGGACTGGTTACGCCACCTACAAACCAACAAAAGCGTAGGCCTGTTTTCTCAAACGAACTTCGTCTGTTGTGGTTTCACGTACTTACGTTCTAGTTAATTTAGATTGGAATTCCACAAACAGACAGATAAGGATTACCCCGTTTAACTTTCTAGTGGTTTGGAATCCTAGAATAATGCGTTACTACATCTAAGATTTTTGCGGGATCCAGATCGCCGCTTTCTTAGAGCCGATTTTTACCTCTACTGCTACAACAGAATATCGGATATAACGAACTAATTTAGCAGCCCGGATATTACTTCGTCATAACGAGGTTCGACTGTACGTAGAATTTAGAGGATACCCCCTTTAATTGATCGCATAGCAGCTTGTCTTTCCGCACACGGCCGCTGAATGCCTTCCATCGAGCTGCCGGGCTCCGACAAAGTATCTTTCCGAGTTAATCTTCGGCGCCTTGTCTCGATGCTCATACCGCACCACACGGTCGTCCGCTTCCTGCTTCCCCAGTCCCGGCTGGCGAGTCTTGTGGAAAGTTTGCCTCTCCGCAAAGCCACGTACCACGCCGGCCATTTCGGTTGAACCCGAGCCGTTCATAAATATAGGAGGAGTGCGCCGTAGCGGACCCGACTGTGAAGCGGACGGCTAGCCGACCATAAAAAAATGCCATTACGCACTTCATTATCCGCTCCTAAACCTCGAGTATCCCTCGCGCGGGCTTTCCAGGAAGCCGGTCTCTCCACAAAACGCCAACCTTTTTACGCCATGCCATCAATTCGTTCTCCCCCGTGTAGTTCCGTCTTGCGGCTCTGGCGCGCTAGGCTGCTGAAATATTCGCGTGTACGTCGCGGCACGTCTTCTCTTGTGTCCGCTCGCGTTTTGCTTATGAATACGGCATGAACGTGAAGCTCATATTGCAGTCCGGATCCTTGGGCGGCTCCTACCGTCGCCGTCTACGCGCTTCTGGCTATTTTATCGCCACGTGCCGGAACTAGCTTCGTCTTTTGACACTTTACAACCTTCGCTTGAAGAGGTCGCTCGTCGTTTAAAATGTCAGCCGCGTCGTTATGTGCAGATTATGCATATAATGAAACGTCATCCTGTAAAGCTGTCCGGACCAATGAAAAACTTGGGGGTTCCTTTTTTCGGTTGTCTTTATGCAAGCCCATCGGACGGCTGGAAGTATTGATCTTACATGGTCTTCTTGGGTTTGTTGCACAATTGCCAGCCTAAGCGTATCTGTCACAAAATGACATCGACTGCTCTTCTTGTTACACGGTAATGGCGTGGGTCCCTGTCTCCCTATATGATAACAGCAGCGTTAGAGACGCGTCAATGCTGACGGCTTCAGGGACGAAACTCGTTCAGCCTGTCACGCATTTTTCGACACTGTCATAATCTGTCATAGGAACGGGGGCGAGCTATGGGAGCAGCTGTGGACGTAGCGTGACTGTTGACTGACGAGGAGGCGATCGACCGAGAACGGAGTCTTGCCTCCCCTCCCTCCCTCCTTCCCTCCCTCACTTTCTCTCCCTCTCTCGCTATCTTGGCCTATTTATTTTTTTTATTTCTCTACAATCCTACTACGCAGCCACGCCGCTCACCGTCAAAAGAGCCATGCATACCACTTTGTTCAGTTTGCAAAAAAGCTAACCTCTGATAGCTTACTGAGGTACCTGCCAGCCGCGAACGCCGTTTTCTTACACCCCCCTCAAAAGAAAACGCCAGAAGTACAAAAAATATTGCATATTTCGCGCCGTAGGAACGTAATATGGGTAGGAGCGATGTAATTGGGTCTATTACTAATTCCAACGTTATCAGTGTATTAACTGCACATTAGCAATCACTGGATTCAATCAAACAGAAGTAGAGGCACCACTACAATTGCCCAGTCATATTTCCCTGCGCTGACGTCAGTCAGCGTCCGCAAAATGAATAAACAACATTCTATGACGTCACAGATACTTCGCCTGAAAGTGACTGAGGAGTCGCCACTGCTACATCTGTTTTTCTTAATATATCTCGATTATTTTTTGAAGTTTCCAAAGAATTCGTATCAATGTTATCGGGCCAAAGCAGCCTTTGAATTAACCAAAGTCCTGTCATGTCTTCATGTTCCCTTTAATATTTCCCGTCGAATTTTCCGCCAGCACGGGTTTTCCTGCGCAGCACGGCGCGTGGCTGTCTTTCGTAGGATACTGAAGCAGCGCACGGCTGGACTACGACAGGTCAAGACCCTAGAGGCGACACAGTGGAAGGTTCTTGACGCGTGCCGTCTGTGGGGTCCGCAGCCGGCTGCTAGGACAACTCCACTACATCTGGCGCCCAACGTGGGGCTCCCTTCCTGGCGAGCGGTGCAAAACATCCTGCCTCTGGCGTGCACTAAACTACAAGTGGACCCCGCGGCGTAAGAACTAGCGCAAAGAAATGGCTGAAGACGGTGCGTCGCCGAAGTGACAGAAAGCGCTGGCCAGAAACAAAGGGAGCGGCGGCGGCACTGTGTCGAGCAAAGAGGCGTGCTCATCCGGCGGTCATTTGGTTCCTCGCGCATCCGTCGTTTCCCCGTGTGTGCGTTGGTCTTGAACGAAGGCAAACTGCCGATTCGACTCAGTCAGTCGAGCGGAGTCGACGGCGGCGGCGGCGGAGCGCACTTTGAAACAGCCCGCGGGTGCAGCGTTGGCGCGGCAAACAGCAGGGCAAACAGCCGTAATCCGTGTCCAAGGCTCCTCTTGCAGACATGTGCCCGCGCGTTTTGGGTCCTGGAAGCTTCCGTGCTTTGCCCCCACGCTGCTTACTTTGCCGCCATTGGCCCCGCATGAGCAGCGAAACAACGGATAATACGGTGGGCGGGGTGGTTTTTTGCACTGCCTCGTTATTTCGGGGTGTACCGTTTTGCCAGCTGCAGTGATCATGCCTCGACTGGTTGAAAGAGTTTAAGGAACGGAATGCGACGATTTCTGCATCAATATACCAAGTCAGCGGGTCTCCTCACGAAAAAAATTCTGCAGAAATTCAGAGCAATTATCTACTAATGCGTAGCATTCTTATGCCGTTTGTCTTGAGTGCGAGTTTTTTTTCCAGCCAAATTTTTCGTTGTTTTCTAAATCCTGTCCGACCAATTATGCCTCAATTACGCTGTTATAACGATTACACAGATGAACTTTCGCGAAATCTGCATTATTGTTGGAAATGCAGGGCGTTACACGGTTCGCCATTTTCCGTAGTTATTTGAAATTCGTCTAATTTTTTTCAGTTTTTCAAAATGTTGTTCGACCGATTACCTCAATTTACGCTATTATAACGATTGCATGTGAAACTTTCGTGAAATCGGTGTTATTGTGCAAATGCCATGTGTTATACGTTTTGGCATTTTCCGTAATTTTTTTATATTTTTCTTGTTTTTTTAGTTTTTCCTAATTTCGTCCACCCAATTGTCTCCAGTTACGTTATTCTAACGATTACATATGAAACTTTCGCGAAATATGCATCATTGTGTAATGCAAGGCGTTGCATGGTTCGCCATCTTCCGTAATTTTCTCGTGTTTTTTTTTTATAATTTCTAGTTTTTCAAAATTTCGTGTGACTAGTTATCTCTATTTACACCATTATAGCGATTACAGGTGGAACCGCGATATCTGCATTTTTGTGGAAATACAGGGCGTTACACGGTCGTGGCGTGGGGGTACTCGGCAAAGAATGCTACGCGTTAAAAATGGATAGAACCTTATTTTGAAGGGCTTCTCCTGGTATGTAGAGTTGTAGTACATCGGGAAAGAGAGAGATTTCGCACGATTAGTATTCGGGGTGAACTTCGCCCGCTTTGCGGTTTGTTCACCCTCTTAGGCCTAGCCAAAAAAATTTGCCCGAGAAAATAAATCTGAGCCGTCACTGTTGGGAAACGAACCCACGTCGTATGCATTGCAGATGGGATCAATGCCTATTGAGCCAGTCGCGACACATGAGTGGCGGGGGTACAATGGAATGACATGTGATTGTGTTAAACGCCCCTTTGGCTGCGCGCGGGGGCTCGGGCGGCGGGCGGCGGGCGGCTGCAGCAGAGCAGGATCGGACACAATTAACTCAGGGGTAAAGGAACGGTTTTAGGGGCTGGCGCTAATCGTCGTCGTAATCGTCGTCTCATGTAGTCACGGTACTAAAACACCAGGACACTCGTTTACGCCTCGCGCTAGAACGCTTCGTGCTTCAAAGACACGAGACTTTTACAGGAAAGCTGTATACCTCTCCCCTCATGGGCGTCATCTCCGTAGGTAAAAAGTCCAAGTCACCAAGAATACACTCATGCACTGCATTCCTCGCCCCTCCCCGGGTTTCACGTTAGTGTAGATGGCCCGGGATTTTTGTTTTTTCTCTTAGCACGCCGTCGTTCCTTTGAGACTGAGGTCGGTTGTCAGGACTCCTCAACCAGGATATGTATTAATACGATTAGCATTCTTGTCTTGCTCCGCCAGCTTGTGTCCTTTTCGAGCATCTCACGCCGAACCATCTGTGTGTGAAGCTGCGGTGAAAGAGGACTAGGGGCCACAGTGGAGAGGAGGGTGGAAGAAGTAGAGGAGTGAGAGGAGGAGGGTACGGTGCAGTGGCAATTAGGGTGCAGTGGATGTTGGGGAAAAAAATGTGCAAGGGAAATGGGGGTGAAGGGAACTTAGCACGTCAGCACAAATCTGTCCCATGGCCGGAATCATGCGGCTGGAACAGACCACACCTCGCAATTCGGAATGTTCGCCCAGAGGTCAGTTTTTCAGGGAGCTCTACAACTTTGTCATTTACACATTAGGTATTGAAGAAATTTTTTAATGATACTGGTGAGATTGCTTGACCAATGCACTTAGCATGCTACACCAGATGTATGAAACAAATGAAATCGATGAAGTGATGATGACGACGATGGTGAAGATGATGCGCTCAATAATTGAGTACTGTTTAGCGAGTCTGATCAAGTACTGTGCTTCGCAGAAAAGACAATAGGGGTTTTATCACTCGAGATGCTCGTTTAGAGTTAGACCAAGGGCCTGACACGTCACTTATAGTTAGTCCTCTAGAAAGCGGAAGGCCCAAGAACACGAAAAGGGACGTCCTGGATGCTCTATACCGAGCATATTCACGTAATTCGTGGTCAACAATTAAACACAAGGAATTAACTATACATCGCTCATGACAACATGCAGTTGACATGATTTTGCTAGAGCAATTGGCACAAGTTAGCTTTGAAACCCTGTGTATACACATTCGTACAATGCCTAAATACAGGAGACTAAACCTGTACGTATTCTGTGCAAGGCAATGGGCCCACAATACAGCAGACATACGTGCACCACCTGCTATGCAATACAACATATAACCAATATGCGTTGCCTCACTCATCCGCGCGTAACGTATACACCTAGTCATTATGGGGAGAACTCCGTGGCATAAAGGAACTCCCCCAGTGCAAGGAAGGCTTCGTTTTGGCTTCCTCTGCTTAGTCCCACAGATTCAGCGGTTTTTGCAAAGATGCTGAAGTCTTACTATTCTCCGATTGGTTGCATAACGAATACATTAGGCAGCAGGTGAAGCACATTTTCGCTGTATTTTCCGCAAGTGCAAGATGTGCCGTTAGCAAATTAAATATCCGTCTACATTTCATCTTGGGCGCTTTGGCGACACATCAGTACACCGCATTCGTCTCGACGTCACCTAGAAACAAAAAAATTGCGCCCACCTCCCCGCGAGGGGAACCCTGTGTAGGTGAGACGCATCGTGGGGTTCACTTGGTGTTTCTGTTGGATTGATTCTGAAATCGCGTGAAACGTGTCGGGAACACGTATGATTATTATGTTTTATGATTATTATTATGTTTTATTGGCCAATCTTCGTCCATCTCTCTAAGTGGTATGCTTGGGGCTTCGCTATCGCAACGACCTTTACTCCATCATTGTTGCTGTAAGTGGGAGCTTCTTTTCTTTTATTGCAAGTGTTAATCATTGCCCCATCATGCGTTGTATCAGTAGCATCTTGACGTAGTTTGAATGAGTCAAGGATATAAGGCGCGTTCGTAGCATTTGATTCTGTCTCGGTTTTGGGGCGCAGTGGGAAGAGCACCATGTACCTCGCGTTCCGCCCACAGGGTCGTGGTATCGAAACCGGGCGCCGCTAACTGTTATTTTTTTTTATAGTGTAGCGAGAGGGGTGTGGACAATGCCGTATGGAGGGACAAGGCGAGTGAATGAGATGCAGTCGCATCTAAAAGACATGGTACAGGAATTCTGATCATTGCCTGCTAATGATAAGCGTTCTATACACTGAGCTCCTTTAGGATTCCCTACTACCGTAAAAATGTATTTACAGGGGACAATGTAAAGCGCTATTATATCGAAGTGTGAAGGCCCATATAAAGTAGCCGACCGTCTTTTTGGACTTCAAGAATTCGGACTTACTGGGTGTTCCGGACTTTCACGAGGAACTGCCAGTCATCCTATCACAGTCATGTATGTGAACAACGAATATTTCGGACAAACTAAAACGAAAAGATTGATTTTCCGGACAAACTATTCCGCGAGAGAGCCGTGGTGCGACTCCAGGACGACGCCATATTAAACCTAAGCCACCTGGCTAGCTTGGAATTGGATGGGGATGGGCTTCAGTCCTGCCGAGGTAACAAACTTTCATCTTGGAGGCCATAATTTTGCATCTGGTCTGTGGCGGAAGCTTTAGGGAAGAGCATTGGACAACAAAGCTTTGGCGTTGTTGTCCAGTACTTACGAAGAAAACGTGACGCTTACAGAGATGCAAGCAGACCTTCTTACACGAAGGAAAACGCTAAGGCAAGGCAAACATTCGCCAGTAATTCAGTCCTATTTAAATGAAATAAAGTTCGTTTTTTCGACTTGCATATTTTTGGGACTGCTCTTTTATTCGGTCTATTTTTCGTTCCCGTCCAGGTCCGAAAAATCGGTCGGCGACTGTATCCTTAAAATAAGTGTAGAGTTTTTAAACTAGGCTCCACCACTACACATACGCGCATTTCTAGAGCAAGGTGTCACGCATTTTTTTATTTCTATCTGTTTTAGTTGCTTACTGATTCTAAAACTACGAATTATGTACACTTCCACTATAGTAAATATTCCGTATGTCAACTCGACCACTGATGCATTTATTCTCTAGGTTCAATGCGCCACGCTTTTTCAGTTGTATACCCCGAAGTAATGCTCACACATTAAAAAAAAAAAACATCCTCCATTATCCAATGAAATTCCAAGATGTGAAGGTTCTTTACAACCTGAAGCCTAGTTGTTACGTCCGCTCAATAGTCACAAAACTCAAACCGCAATAACTTTTGTACCGCACGATTGAGGTGTGGGAGCCGGTAGGAAGATTCTGTGCTGTCAAGAGGAAAACGGTTGAGTTAAGACGGGGCCAACGTTGGCGGAAAAAAGGCCGGGTGCATGAAACTAACTACAAAAAAAAAAAAAATGAAGCAATTACAGTGGACTCCCGTTCAGACAAACTCGGTTAAGACGAACACTATGCCTGGGAGGAACAACATTTTAGATGCGAAGCATCTCATGCTCGGGGCTGTGTCCCTCCCTCCCTGGATGTCGTTGTCCGCCGTCCGCACTCTACTGCGAATGCGGGTCTCTTCAGCCCCGTCAGAGTTGGGGCTGACGTCCAGCGCAGTCCACCATAAAAAGAAATAGTTAGGCGGCGCCCGGTTTCGATCCCACGACTCTCTGGCCGTAACGGGAGGTACGCGGCGCTCTTCCCACTGCACTACAAACCCCGACGGAAGCATTTGCTACGAACGCGCCTTATGTCCTTCCCTCATTCAAACTACGTCAAGAAGCTACTGATACAACGAAGGCACGCGAAGCAGAACGTCAACGGAAACGACGAACTGAAAACTAATGGGAACTTCAGTAGACCCCATGGCTGCTTCGCATACTACTCAGGGTTCCCCTACGGGAAGATGGTGTAATTTTTTTGCTCTCTTGTAACGTGCACACTGCAAAAAAACCTCCGCCTTAGACGAATTTCTGGTAATACGAAAAAATTTGTACGGTCCCTTCAAGATCATTTATGTGCACTGTAACCCCGATATATTGAGAGTGCATGCATCACCATTAAAGAGAGAAGTTGTGCGAGTTGACCAGACGGAACATTCCCTCAAAAATGGTTCGAGTGAATGTTTATTTTTTGGGGGGGAAATATTCACCGTATTGAACTCATTGGTGATGAGGAATACATCGTGCTAGCGAACATCGAACAGGAATGAGTGAAGAAGAGACGTCTGTTTCGTCTCTTTTTCACTTAGTCCCGTTCGTTGTTCGCTAGCGCCATATATCCCTTACCAGCAATTAGTACGACACAGTGAATATTTCCAAAAATTCAACATTCACTCGAACAATTTTTGATGGCATGTTCTCACTCTTGGACAGAAGCAACAATTCGAAACATTCGAGAATATCGATGTGAGCGGGTTCGACTGTCATTTAGCAGTGCACAAGGTTGATTGATTGATCATGGCGATTAACGTGCCGACGCTACGCAGTCGATGAGGCGCGCCGTAGTGGAGGGCTCCGGATTAATTTTTACCACCTGTGGATCTTTAATGTGCGCCGAAATCTCGCACACACGGGCGTTTTTGCTTTTCGCCTCCTTCAGAAAAGCGGCCGCCACGGCCGAATCGAACCCGCGTTTTTGTGCAAAGTGCAAAGGCGCCCGTTCCTTTATTATATATTATCGCTGCGGGAAGTCCAAACAGGAGAGTAGCCATTCCTCTCCACAGATAAGCTTATGTAAGACCGGAACATCCGCTACCCGCACTCTCCCATGTTCGAGCCATCGCCGTCTTCTTGCCTGATTGTCCGCTTGCGACGAAGAGCAAGACCAGTGACGTCTCCCATGCGACTGCGCTCTGCTCAGGCAGCGCCGTTCTTGACCTTCAAGGTGAAGAGCCTTGCGGCGGAGGACTACAGCCTGAAGCAATCGAACGGGCAAATGGCCGCCGTTAAGCTGAAAGGTAAATGTCACTCCGAACCGACGGCCGAGGAACCGAACAGAGCCGCAGGAGGAGGAGCAGGTGGGGGAGCGGAAATGGTTTGCCTCGTGGTGAGGACACTTATGAAATGGGCTTACGAAATGAAAAGGCCTGGTTTCTAAGGCGCGGCTGTAGGTAGTGGCCTTACGTTTCGCGTTTAACTCATTCTGAAACGGAAAATCCCCACAGGACAGCGGAAGCCGTGGGAGATTATTTATTCGGTGTGTGGGACGGCAGGAGGTTAGATGAAGCTGAAATGTTGACCCGATGCCGAGTGCGCGGAAAGCGCTCGGGAGCATTGACGCACATTTCTTTCATCCTCTTAATTTATACTTGCGAAATCCTTCGAAGCATTTGCCTGACTTTTAGACAACCTTTACGATTTTATTTTGCACAAAACTGTCTGCGTCGACTTCAACAGCCACAGCAATTCATTGCAAGGGTGAGTGCCAATTTTTAACTACGTGCCACACAAAAAATCCTCAAACGGTCAAAATTAATCCGGAGCCTCCACTACGGTGCATCTCATAGCCAAAGTGCAGCTTCGGCGCGTTAAACCCTACAATCACTCAAATTCAATACATGCAATGTAGAAATGAGGTGCTGGATAACAGCGGATGGCCGGACGTAAGTTGGGACACTCGTGTTCTGTCCGGGTTTACATTAAAATATCGGTACGTGATTCACAAAAAACCTATCGCCTCCTTCTTCTCCTCCTCCTCCTCCCACTCCTCCTGCTTCCTCTTCGTTCTTTCTTTGCTTAACTTCGTTTTGCCTCTGTGTTGATTGTTGTTTCGTTTTTTTTCTCTTGTTGTGCTTGCTTGCTTCGTGCTTCTTCTGCTTCTCTTCTTCTTCTTCTTCTTTCTTCTTTCTTTCTTCTTCTTCTTCTCGTCTTCTTCTTCTCTTCTTCTGTTCTTCTTCTCCTCCTCCTCCTCCTCCTCCCTCCTCCTTCTTCTGGACTATGATGGCTGAAAATGAAGAATACCGAAGGCACTTTCCCGCCCACTAACTCAACCTAAAAACTCGGCCGTGTTCAGTTCCCGTACCATCACTGCAGGAAGCGCTGTTCCTTGATCTTCGGAGTTCCTGCCCGGCCCGCAGCTTACGTCTGGATTGAAGCCACGCAGCCCCGCGCGTTTGCGTCATTGTTTGCCGTTACGGCCGGGGCGAATGAAAAAAAAGGAAAGAGCGAAATCCGGGCGGCGATTGAACGCTATTACTATCGACCTGTTTCCCCGTTTCATTTCTGACTCTTTTCTTATTTTCCGTCATCTGCGCTGAAGTTAGGCTCGCCGCCTCCTGACCGTTTCTAAACACCTCCGGGGAAGCCGGGAAGGTGGGAAAGGTGAGGAAGGCAGCTGAACAGGGCGGAAGGGGAAGGCTCGGACAGGTGCGATCTCTGACAAATTACGTTACCGGCGCATCATCCCCCGCGCGCGCGAGCGCAAGCGGCTCGGGACGAAACACGAACTTGGAGGGACAAGAACAGGAAAAAGAGAAACGGAGCGAGCCGACGGAAAATAAGACGAAAACCGAGTCGACAAATTCGCTTCAGCAGCGTGCGGGCCGAGGCAAGGCCGCGCCAGAGCCCGGCGTCCCGTCCTAAATCAAACTGACCGGGCGGCCCCCAAGCACCGGTCCTGTCGCCTTTGTAGTTCGCCGCCGTCGCCGCCGCCGCCGTGCTGCTCCTCGGATTCCGCGCCCCCTTCGGCATCCCACGGCCGGCCCGACGGGCGTGAAATTCCGAGGCGCATCGGAGCGGCTGTGCGCGTGTCTTCTTGGTACGGGAAGCATGAACTGGACGGGGTCGCCCGTCTACTGCTATGTGCGGCAGTCGTTGGCCGATTTGTAAAGCTGCATACGTACTGGGACGGGCAGTCGCGTTCGATGAGTGTCTGAGAACGTTTGTGAGTAGACGTGCCTGCTCGTGAACGCGAGTGACGCCGCGTGAACTCACCGACTAGCGCGGTGAAGGCACTGCGCTGTTGGGCCCGAGCTCGAGTCCCGGCCGCGTGTTTCCAATTGCTTCACTGCACAAAAAACCCACGTGATATGTGTGATGTCACTGCGCGCGCTATCCTTTAGAGCGCGTGCTAAAACAAGCCCACCGTTCGGGCTCTGTAGCCTCGGTGTGGAGTACTCACTCCTGGCGATGAAGGCTTGCGTTGAGCCCCAGGAGGTCTATGTCGTCATTTTTTTTTTTCATTGCTTAATTGTTTTGCTAAATTTATTTCTTTTTCTAAACTTCAATCTACGAGTTTTATTTTTGTTAATAATGGTGATTTGGTATGTTTTAGGTCGCTTTAGGTTTAAGGCGCAGCCAATGGCCACTTAATTACCGTTCTCCATCGCGCGAACAGACGTGTTACGTGGGTGCTCTGTGCAGCGAAGCGTTTGGAAATACGCCTCCCGGCCAGAGTTACTGTTGCGGTGTGTAAGGCTGAGGTCTAAATGCGATGAGTGATCTGTCGATGTGTATCGCCGAAAAATGAAAACTTGGGCATTATCACCTTCTTTTTGTGCGATATGCCATTAAAACCATGTTTGCCTTGTTTTGTATGATTTATGGCAGTTTATAAGACAGCATCGGCAGGAAATGAACTACTTGTTTTCTTATATAGACGGTATTAAAGTCCTCGAATAACTTCAGAATCGGAGGTGCCTCCTATTGTAAACTGTTCTTGTTAAGAGACCTCCATGATGGTACGTTCCCTTCGATTAATGTTGAGTTTATCATCAGCAGCCGCAGCAGGCAGCATAGTCATCAGCAGTAGCCTACTAGGTCAACTGCAGGACTTAGGCCTCTCCCATTGACCTCTAACCGCTCTATTAACCGTTCATTGGATGAGGTACCTTATCTCGGCGCGGGGCGGTTAGTGTGTGCCAGTCGACGTGTGTCCAGGGCGCGTAGCTTTGCGTGTGATCGTCGACGGTATCACAGCGCATGCGCCGCGAGCACAGATCCGAAAAACACAACGAATTTGATCGAATGTGGGGTTGAACGCGCCCAAGCTACACCTAGTCAATGAGGCGCGCTCTATGTGGACGGCTTCGGATTAATTTTGACCCACTGGGGAGCTTCAACAACAACAACAACAAAAAAAAAACGCACAACATTAATAGGGGATAGGTGGCCTTCATATATATAAAGAGCCGATGTGCATGTGGCTTTCGCTGTTGGCCACGACCATTCTGAAATGGCGATTAAAAGTCTGAGGACGCCTTAAGGCCCAACCACAACATGCACGCTTAAAACCGACGTACTCGCGCAACGACGTAAACCGGCGTAAGCGCGTAAGTACGCCGAATGCATTGCTACGCGCTTGTTACGCCCAAATCAGAGCCCGCCAGACATCGACGCAAACTTTCGGGCGCACGGTTTTGACGTAGACCTCTGGCGGCGATGTTATCTGGCGGTCAGGTCGCATTACAAGACAGCAAATTGATAAGTAGGCTAACTTTACTGTTTATTATGCGATAAAACGAAGTAATTTGTAAAATACGGAGAGTAAACAACCGGACAAAGCGCGCGAAGCAACGTGAAACTATGGGAGCAGGGCAGTTTACGCCAAATGTAGCGGAGGGTTTTGCGCCTGCCGAGTATGCATACTAATCCTTTACGTTTTTTTTTAATTTCCCAAGAACTGTTTTAGTTGTTTCTGTATTAAATATACGTACTTTCGTGAGAATAGGCATTATTTGTCTTATTTGAGTTAAAATGAAGTTGAACTGGTCGCCCCAAAACTCTGTCGGGGTAGCCAAGCCACTGCGCGGCGCTTGGTTTACGCGCGTGTTGCGGCGATATGCGGTTACTCGCCCTCTCCGACGTCGTCGGTAGGCGTAAAGGCATGGGCGTATGTCGCCGCAGGCGTACGTCGTTGCGCGAGTACGTCGATTTTACGCGTGCATGTGGTTGGGCCTTAACCTCTTCTTAGAAGGGGTGAATGCGAAACAATTTATTTCAAATTAAGCGCCGGAGGGGACTCCTTCGACTGGGGATGTTGACGCAACTGACAATGAGAATTAGTGGGTCCGTCGTGAGCTTCTGGCGACAGTTGACGTCACCATTGGCCATTTGCTTTGACTGGGTGCCTGAGAACTGTAGGTGGGTATATATGTTCACGTCGCATCCAAATGGGTGCTGGTGAAATTGTCGTGAACTTTTCGTCACTTGGGCGGTCCCCCCGAGTCGGTACGGTTGCTATGCCTAAGGACGTGCCAGGCAACGTCAAACATTTTGTTTGTCCAGCTGCATGTACCGGTTGTCTACCTTTTCCAAGTCGAAGGCCGCGATGTATTCCCTATTGATCCACCTTTAGTCCGTGGTGGGTCGGGGATGCGTGCTGAATTTGCACTGCTGTGGTCCTGAGTTCGACTCCCGTTCAACCCCAGTTCCCTTCCAGCTCACGTGGCCTGTTTGTGTGTGTTTGCGCGCGCGCGTGCGTGCGCGCGCGCGTGCGTGCGTGCGTGTGCGTGTGCGTGTGCGTGTGCGTGTGCGTGTGCGTGTGCGTGCGTGTGCGTGTGCGCGTGTGCGTGCGTGTGTGTGTGTGTGTGTGCGTGCGTGCGTGCGTGCGTGCGTGCGTGCGTGCGTGCGTGCGTGCGTGCGTGCGTGCGTGCGTGCGTGCGTGCGTGCGTGCGTGCGAGCGAGCGTCTGGACGGGTGCATTTATGCATCCCCTATCATTTTATATTCACCAACTACCTCAAGTCTGCCCAGAATTGTGCCGGGCAAGCCTCTTTTGTCGAGTAATTAATTCTTTCTCTCTTTCTCTGTGACTCTCACAGCGTCTGAAAATTGTCCGTTGTTCTTGTTCCTAGTTTTCGTTTGAGTGCTGATTTAAGTGGATTGTCCTCGTTTACCTGCCGTGTTACGCATAAAAGTGGCCCCGAAAAAATTCATTCCGTGCTGGGCCGCACAGAGATCCTGTGCAAAAGGTAGAAGAAACCCATGTTTTGAGGAGTTTTTCTGTTTCACAACAGTGACCTTTACGTGTGAGCTTGACGTACCGTGAGTTTTTCGTTGCGTGGCTCTTCGAACGTCAGTGCTATTCAGCGTTAACCCTAACAAGGGTCATAATACCTAAACGCAGAAGAGTATTAATCAAGCCTTACCCCGGGGTTTTCTTTTTAACAGCAGGGCTGTTTAAACTCTTGGTTCTGCCGTCCATACACAGGAGAAATACCAAGAAAAGGCCGAATGGTGTACTCCCCCCCCCCCCCCCCCCCCCTTCCCTTTCAACCTGTCGTCATTCTTGAGACTTGACGCCTTTTATAATTCGCTACAAAGAACGCGTGCCGTATTTACTCGAATAATCCCAGGAGTGTTTATGAACATCTCCTGTGCGCTACTTTCTCGCAACGGCACGTGGATAGATTGTCAGCGGGATCGAAATATACCAAGAGACGAAGATCCACAGACAGCATTAAGATTTGTCGGGCTAGTTGGTTCACGCTGAAAGGAGGGTAAACTTGCCGAGAAGTTAAGACGACAGCAATAAATAAATAAATACGACTCTTAGAAGTCCAGTTAAAGTGTCGAATCTGTTTCTTAGCGCACTTTACCCTTGTTTCAATAGACATCTTCCTAGAAAAATTAGGAAGCGCATTCCTGAAAAATGGCTTCCGCTGTCGGCTTCACTAATTCGGCAGCGTACATATGGTTGCCGGCGTGTGAGAACTAGCGAAGTAGGCAAGTGGGTCTTTTTAGGAAACTGTTCGCATATCTCTACAGTAGATACACTACCAATTGTCTGGATATTTTGTGACTTCATTCATTAACACAAATTCAAGTTTTCCTCAGGCAGCGTTTCCATACAAACAATGATAATATGTATATTGTATATGCCGACTGAGCGCAACCAATAATTTAGTTGGTTTATTATTCAAATATTTTCCTCATGCGGGGAGTTAAATCTTCTAGAAAGGGTGCTGCCTATAGAAAACGAGATCGATGCCAAACTTTCACGAAAACGTTGTAATAAACCCTCAAATTAGCACTTACACATATTTTCATGTATGCACAGATTTTTCAAATCTTAACAGGTAATACATTTGCATTTTGCAGGCAATATCCACTTTAACAGAAAAAAAAACTCAGTCATATTGCGCACACCTTTCCTGCTATTAAATTGCGCAATAAATTTACCTTTTAACAAAAATTGTCTACTTCAATACAGCGATGGAAATAGGTTTATGCGTTCCGCAGAAATTCAACCTTGAAATGGGGCGTGTATACGTATTACCATATTTTCTCTATTTATCAATCTTTTAAGAAACGAAAGAAAGGTATGTACATTTCTATAAGCTTTTTCCTGCCTTTTGCTGGGACAGCTTCTCAATGATATCTTAAACATTGACCCTGGGCCGACTACGAAAGAAGGCCATCAGCAGTCCATCCAGCACGGAGGAGCCACTGGACGGTCAGGTTTAGTTGGATCGCGCCATGCCACTCCGGTGAAAACTCTGACCTAGTGTCGCTAAATAACCTACGTAAGAGTACCGCCACTTCGTGCACCCGGAAGCGTCTGGGGGCCATTTTGTTTCTGGCTTGCAGTGTTGCCATCTCTCCCAACGAAACCGCCGCTGGTTGTGACGGGCAGAGTGTGACCGGCCGCTCTCTAGCGTCTGCGCAGCAGAGAGAGAGAGAGAGCGCGCGCGAGAGAGAGAGAGAGGCGCCCAGAAACAAAATGGCTGCTCCCATATGTAAACAAATATCACGTGGTGCCGACCAACCAATGAAAATCCTGGCGGCACATAACAATGAGAGAAAAGAGTGCCGATACTCTAAAAGCCTTTATTTAGTGACGCTACTCTGACCAGGAAATCAGCGATAGTTCAGACCATGAGAAAATACGGTTGTCACCAGAAACTGCGGACGCGGAAATCGCCGCACCGGCCGCACCCGTTTCTCCCCAGCTAGCGTCACTAAACAGAGGCTTTTAGAGTATCGGCACTCTTTTCTCTAACAGAGTAGTGAGCTGGGCAAGTTGGTATGGCGTCATTCTGGGCAACAGCGCGTGAACGAAAAGACGTGAACGAAACAAACGGACAGGACGAGCGCTCGTCCTGTCCGTTTCTTTCGTCCACGTCTTTTTCGCGCTGTTGCCCAGAATGACTCTTTTCTCTCATTGTTATGTGCTGCCGGGATTTTCATTGGTCGGTCGGCACCACGTGATATTTGTTTACATATGAGCGCAGCCATTTTGTGTCTGGTCTCTCTCTCTCTCTCTCTCTCTCTCTCTCTCTCTCTCTCTCTCTCTCTCTCTCTCTCTCTCTCTCTCTCTCTCTCTCTCTCTCTTGCTGCGCGGTCGCTAGAGCGGCCGGCCACACTCTGCCCGTCACAACCGGTGGCGGTTTCGTTGGGAGAGATGGCAACACTGCAAGCCAGAAACAAAATGGCCACCAGACGCTTCTGGGTGCACCAAGTGGCGGTACTCTTAAGCGTAGCTCATTTGGTGACGCTACCCCCAGCCGCTTAGAGGAAGGCTCATCCACCGGCGTGCCCTGGCACACCAGCCACGAATCATCCCAGCAAAGCCCAGACTGCACGGCGAGCGCCGGCCAACATCAACACGTTGAGCCAGAGGCCAGTACTGATGTAAGGGGCTTCCCCTCCTCTACGGGCATCTCACCTTGCGAAGCCACGCTCATGAAAGTCATAACACCCTCCTACTCGGACTTCTGTCACCGAGCTTTCTCAAGTGACAGTGAACGCAACAGCGCCCTCACACCCCGCTGCCTCGCGCGCCATCAACACCACCTTGGCAAGTGGCGGGCCTCTTGTGGGCAACCTTCGTGGTGTGGGTCGGCCTTCCCCTGCCCGGAGCCTCAGATCATTGCTGTCCCTGTGCCATCAACAGCCCACCACGTGGCGCAGCAGCCAGAGCGGGAAATCGCAGACCTGGAATGGCTTCTGGAGCTGGAGCGGCGATGATGACCCGTCTTCTTTTGGAAGCGCCAAAGTAGAACTGGACTCTCACCTGAATTTACCGTCCTCATCCCACCACTTGGCGTGCGCCACGTGGTGGGATGAGGACGGGATGAGGACTCTTTTATTGCCGAATCAGGTCGCTTGCCTTGTTCATCAATCGCATCAACCAATTTTTAATCGTTTATTAAAATACCGTTGTTACAGCAGTATTGATTTTTTTTGTTTCTCGAATTGTTAACATCCCTGTACTCACTATACGCCTCGAGCGCGGCCTGTAGGGGCGCCACTGAAATCCCCCTAGCGGCCCGTTTTGAAAGCAGGCGCGGGAGTCCGCGCCCCGCTCCCCAGTGCCGCCGCTGCTTTTGCGGCACGTTCACGACTGAGATTTACCGTTTGTAGGCGTTTTAAATTCATGTTTGTGTGGAGCAGTCACTCTGTTCGCAAATGGGGTGTGTTTACGAGAGTCTAAATGTTTCCGACGCGATCTTAGTGCGGTATTTTCGGTCTGTATAAGCGCCAGGTGTGTGTCACCGGCCAGCGTCGCGGAACCGGCGCATGATGGAGCCGATTGTAGTTACACTGACCTGAATTTACTAGCCGTGTCTCCGTAACCACCGGTTCCTCAGATGTTCATGCTACGGCTATACACTACGATTTAAATCGGTTTTTTGCGCTTACTTATAATCAGCGGAGCACGCATACCTGACAGCACACCAGTTACGTTTGCTAATATTATACCTCAGATATTGATCACCACCATTTACAAGCCAGTCTGTGTTAATTTCGGGAATATTCAACAAAAGTACGATGGACAATGCATAATTATACTCGGGGATCTGCACACGACAGAGTCGTCTTGTCGTGAGGTGCGCGCCCGCAGACCTTCATTTGCTACATATATCCTCTGCGAGCAGCGCGGAGACGGGCTTTCAATATAATCCGCGTCCGCGACTAAATGCTTCTTCGAAATATCGTCATACAGCACAGGGAGCCTGCAGAATAAACCAGAAACTGAAATCAGAGGCCCTTATCACATACCACACTCTTCCAACGACACATTTCATCGCTTGTTGAACAGCCTACCCTGTATACGCCTCGAGCGCGGCCTGTAGGGGCGCCACTGAAATCCCCCGAGCGGCCCGTTTCGAAAGCAGGTGCGGGAGTCCCCGGCCCGCTCCCCCCTGTCGCTGTTGCTTTTGGGGCTCGTTCAAGACATCGATTTACCGTTTGTCCGCGTTCGAAATACAGAATAACGTGGAGCAGGCACTCTGTTTGCAAGCCTGGTGTGTTCACGAGAGTATAAACGTTTATGACGCGATCTTAGAAAGATCTATATGAGCGCCGGGCGTGTGTCACAGGCCGGCGTCCCGAAGCCAGCATTTGCATGCAGCTGATTGCGATTCCGCTGCCCTGAAATTTAGTGGCAGTGTCTCCGTAAGCAGTGTTTCCTCCGATGGTCATGTTGCGGCCATACACACTATAATGTAAATCGACTTTGTGCACTACAAAATCCAGCGGAGCACTCATACCTGACAGCACGCAAGTTACGCCTGCCAATATCACATATCAGATATTGGTCAGTACCCTGAACAAGCCAATGCGGCGTAAATTTTGCAAACATTGTACCAAAGAAGTACGATGGATATTGCAAAATTACACTCCGGAGTCAGCACACGACGGCAAATTTAATGCTGGGTCGTCTTGTCCCGAGGTGAGCGCTCGCTAAGATTCATCCGTTACATTATCCTCCACGAGAAGCGCGAAGATGGGCTTATAGAGTAATCCGCGTCCGCGGCCAAACTCTTCTTCGAAACATCGTCGTATGACACTGGGAGACTGCAGAATCTAGCATAAACCGAAATCAGAGACCCTTATCAGATACGACACTCTTCCAACGAGCCCGTGTGTACGAGATTTCGGCGCACGTTAAGGATCTCCAGGTGGTCAAAATTAATCCGGAGCCCTCTACTACGGCGTGCCTCATCGTCTCCGTTGCGTCGGCGCGTTAAACCCTGCAATCAATTAATCAACTCTTTCAACGACACCTCGTATTTCTTGTGAACTGCTTACCCTGTATTCTTCAAAAAATGCGTCCGCCGAATGATCAGCCGTTCGTTGAAGGCGAAAATCAAACGAAAGTGAACACGCAGCTTGTGTGTGTGTGATTAATAAAACGTTCATTGGTTGATTACGCTCCGCATTTTTAAACAACGACAGTTGAGCGCCCTCCTCCTCACCCCCCCCCCCCCCATGTCTAGCGAAATATCTGCGCATTTCGCATCTAGTTGGTCTGGCGAATACTACCTTGCTCAAACAAACGTCTTTAGCATTTCAGAAGCTGCACTCGGTTTTTTTTTTATTGCCGTACGACTATTCTATTTATTCCTCCTGACTTGCAGACCATTCATTTTCCCGTTGTCATTAACATATACCTTGCTTCTTACCATAAGGCATGAGTGGGCACATATCTGACAATGCACACACAGCCTTTGAGTGTACTTAACATTTTCGCGTGGCTTATATTCCCATAAAAGGTACAAGTTTTTGTACGCTGTTGGGTTATCACATCCCCGAAACATATTTTTCTACGACGTACATATTCGAAGCAAAGCCGCATTTGTTGTCTGCGCTGCAAAACGAACCAACCTCTTACGGTGCCAATATCAGGTCTAAACGAGGTGACAATAAATAGAATTCACTTGTGCTGACGTGTTCGAAGGTGACAGCGGTGATATGCCGCTGCCGTCGCCGACGCCCGCAAGAGCGGCCAAGAAGCGCGCAGAACCGCCTCCCCGGGTAGCTCTTGTTGGCGTTCGATCGCTCTACCAAGACGCCGCTGTTTTTTTTAAGCGCCCTAAACGTGCAGTTAGCTTACAGACGTCACCTTAACAAGTTGTTTAGTGCGCGGAAAGGCAAAGAGAAGCGAAAGAGAACCAAAACACTGCATGACCACCTATCAGCCACGCAGCGCTAATCCCGCAAACGCCGCAGAGAAGCGGCGGCAGGCGGCGCAGCGATCGCGAATCTCGAGGCGTATACTTCCGAAAATGCCTCCGCCGTACGATCAGCTCTTCGTTGAAGTAGAAAAACAAAAGGAAAGTGAACGCGAGATTTATGTGTGGGATTACTAAAACGTTCATTGCTTGATTCCGCTCCGCATTTGTACACGGCGTCCCCCTCCCCGCCCCCCCACCGATTTCTCACGAAATAGCAGTGCATTTCGCGTATAGTTGGTCTAGTGAAACCTACCTGGCTTAAGTTTAGACGAATGTCTTTGGCATGCCAGAAGCTGCACTGTTTTTTTTTTCATTTCCGTTAGAGCTATTATGTTTCTAAATTCCGCATTGGCACAACATTTATTTTTCTGTGGTTTCATTTCCTTGGTTCTTGCTGTATGGCGTGTGTGGGCACATATTTAACGACGCACAGGCTGGAAATATACTGTACATTTTCGCATGGTTTATATTCTTATATAAGGCATAAGTTATGGTCCGGGATTGGGTAATCACATCCCCGAAACATATTTTTCTGCGGCGTATATATGCGAAACGAAGCCGCATTCGTTGTCCACGCTGCAAAATGAAGCCAACCTCTCATTGTGCCAATATCAGGTCTAAACGAGGCGTCAGTAGAATTAATTTGTGCCTGATGTTTTGGAGGTGACATGGGTGATATGTTGCTGCCGTCGCCGACGCCCGGAAGAGCGGCGACGAAGCGCGCAGAACCGCGTTCCCGGGTAGCTCTTGCAGGCGATCGCGTACTCTACGAAGACGCAGCTGCTTTTTAAGTGACCTAAACGTACTCTTTGCCCATAGTCGTCACCATAACAAGTTTTTTTAGGGCGCGGAAAGACGAAAAGAAGCGAAATAGAACCAAAACACTGCACGAGCCCCTATCTGTCACGCAGGGCAAATCCCGTCAACGCCGCGGAGATGCGGCGGCAGGTGGCGCAGCGATCGCGAAGCTCGAGGCGTATTATCCCACTTCTATTTTCCCTTAGGTTGAAACTACTTCATAAGCTTCTCAACAATAAAACCACAATCAGACGTGGCGAATCCCCCAGAGTGGGTACGAGCCATTCTTGTTATGACTCCAACCAACCAACCAACAAAACGAACAGAACTCTCGCTGGCGCAGTTTCAGGCAGGTGGCCCGCGAACACTACAAAGGCGGGAAATTTGAATTGCATTGGGTCATAGCTGTGAGCGCATAATGGAGCTATTGCAATGATATATCTGCCCCAAAAACTTGGAAGCATTCCAGACATAAAACCCCGTCCGCGGCCTTATCCGTAACCCCTCCCGAGGGCAGTGGGAGAGAGAACTCATCAGCTCTTGCTTGCCCCAGCAGACAGCTGCAGCTGATCGAACGTCGATGATGATGATGATAATGATGATGATGATTGCAGGGTTTAACGCGCCGGCGCAACGCAGGCGATGAGGCGCGCCGTAGTGGAGGGATTAATTTCGACCACCTGGGGATCTCTAACGTGCGCCGAAATCTGGTACACATGGGCCTTTTTTGCTTTTCGCCTCTATCAAAAAAACGCCCGCCGCGGCCGGAAATTTAACCCGCGACCTCAGGCTCAGCAGCACAATGCCTTAGCCACTGAGCCACCACGGTGGGTTCTCTCTCTCTCTCTCTCTCTCTCTCTCTCTCTCTCTCTCTCTCCTCTCTCCTCATCTCTCTCTCTCCTCTCTCTCCTCTCTCTCTTCTCTCTCTCTCTCTCTCCTCTCTCTCCTCCTCTCTCTCTCTCTCTCCTCTCTCTCTCTCTCTCACTCGGTGTTGCATAACTGCGCTCTCACCATCTAAATCATAGGCCGGTTGAATCAATTTGCGACACACAGCGGGGCGTGCGCTTCTTCAACGCATCCATGCTCGCGCTGTAGAACGCCTCGCGCTTCGAAGACACGCGTAGCCCCGGGAGCTTTTGTTCACAGGTGGGAAGAATACATGGAACCATTGCCATACAAGCTTCGCTTAAAAGAACGCATTCATTCGATCTCATTGAATCTCGGTGTGTATAGCTGGTAAAATTAAAACGTGCTCAAATTGAATGGTAGAACAAGGCTACGACAGCTCTTCTATGCCGCCATCTACATACGGCCCTGCAACAAGCCTAGGTTTTTTAGTTGCGGAGTACCTTAGGACCCCGCAATGTCCATCCGCGTCCATGCGCATAGCATTTACAATCGCAAAAAATCACACAGGCACCGGAAGGATTCGAGCCTGTGTCTGGTAGACCAGACAGAGTGTGTGTCAGTCGTCTCCCCCATTGGGCCACAACCATGAGTTAGTTCCCGAGAGTCAAACGGCTTACTCCCTCGCCTTTAAGGGTGCGGAGTACCTTGGTACCTCCTAATGTCCGTCCGCGTCCATCGTGCGCACACCACCATCAAGCGAAAATCAAGCGAAATTCGATTTGAGACATGAGTTGCAGTTTCATTTAGGGAATAACCAAGGTGAAACTCACGGCTCAAATAGAATGACGGTCGGAGCGCAAATCGAATGTCATTCGGGGCGCAACTTGGATGTCATTTCGAGTTCCCGTACTCTGCACCCTCGCCATCATCCACGGAGTGGAGATGCTGCCATTCTTTTCTCCTAGATAACATACCCAAATTCACCACGTAGAACTAGCCAATTGCCTATTGAAATATTTTTCGAATTCACATGAGCCCGCATTGGTGCCCTTGGCCCGCACCTGCAGCGTCCCCTTCCACTAAGCCTCCCACGGTCTGACGCAACTCTTCTTTGCCGCCTCTGGCTGGGGGGTGGCTTTCACAAATGCTTATTCATACACAATAGGAATGACAGCAAGTGAGGAGTGCGAAACGTGTGGCACGCCGGAAACGATCCGGCACGTTTTATGCGACTGTCCACGCTACTGGGCTGAAAGAAAAAAGCTGTCGTCAGCGCTGAGGAACCTGGACTCTCGGCGGCCATGTTCGGAGGAGAAGATTCTGCGCTACTGGCCCTCTCCGTCATCCGCTCAGAAGGCGACTAAGGAACTTTTACGCTTTCTACAGGCGACGAACTTAAACACCAGATTATAGACTGAACGCCTCCAGTGTCAATCAGTGTCAGTGCTTCAGCGCTGGGCATACGTGTCTACTCCAACTTCTCATCATTCTTTCTTTTCTCTTTTTTGCCTATTTTCCCTTTCTTACGTGCAGGATAGCAAACTAGGCTCTAGCCAGGTTAACTTTCCTGCCTTACTTCTTACACCCTTCCTTCCTTCCTTTCGCTTAGCGGTGCAAAAGGTTTTATAAAATTTATTTATTTATTTATTTATTTATTTATTTTTTTATATTATTTATTTATTTATTTATTTATTTATTTATTACAGGAGGTATCACAGAAGGGAATGGTCACGAGGTATACAAACAAAAACAATGCATAAGTCAGTTGGTTATGCACAGATAATTTCATCTTGTTTTACAATGTTAGCTAAGGCATCATGAGAAAGATGGTTACCATAAATCGATACAAATGTAATTACTTACTCAGGTTATAAAAAATGGGCAGAAAATTTGTGAAATGTCGAGTAATGCGTAAGCATTCTTAGCGCGTTTCTTTGTTTCAACTACCTTGCGTTTTCTTGGTGGCATTGACGAAACATCTTTTTGAGACGTTTTTGTTTTTTGTTTTTTAGTTAGTCGCGCGAAGACGCTGCATTATCTGAACCTTTGCAATTTGCTTATTCATTTTCGTTTGTCCTGAATTTAACAAGCTTTAAAGTTAAAGACTGAAAATAAACTAGAATTTACAATTAAAAACTTATTAAAACTAAAACTCCCAATTCAATCACAAAAATCTATGTAATCTTTTCTCACTCCCTTAGTTATTTTTAGTTTATATATTTATCTTTCCTTTGTCTTTTGTGTGGTCTGTGTTGAGCTAATCACGTGCGGGTGATGGGCTACTGATATTCCGGGATTGTTTAAATTTCAATACATTTTTGTTCGCCTCGTTTTCTTCATAATTCGATTTTTATTCTTTTCCTTTTTCGTTAAATTATCCGCTTGAGTTCGTGGATTAGATAGACCTTTGTGATTTGTACACTTGTAATTACTTTTTAAAGTCGGCCTGGCTATTTTACTCATATGCGCTACTGAGAAGGGGAACGCGTTCATATCAATGTACGAAGGCCATAGCGCCTGTTATGAAAAACGTCCACAAGACCCCACTTCACATACCCCAACGCAGTGTTATACCCGAAGTTCGTGTAAGTCATCTTCCCTACTATGCACAACTGCGTTGCTAGCAACTTGTGTCACGTGTTTTCCTTTTTCGCTGTTGAAATCTTTTTATGGTGAAAACGCCAATCATCTCCGTTAACACACCATAACGATCACATGCGTTATATTGGTTATTTAAGCATGCCTTTCGAGATGTGAGCGTCACGATTTTATGGTGGCGAATAGAGTTTCTTACAAATTTCTCTGTACAGGAAACTGACACTGCAACCTCGCGTAACTGTGGGAATTGTAGGATACAGACGTGCATTTGTTTCGTAGTTATCTTTCCCTGTAGCGTTTTGAGAAATACATAAACACGTAAAGTGTAGCAACGTCGACATTAAAACAGTATACAGTAATCCCTCGTTAACTCGAAGTACGAAAATCCGCTAAAAATTTTGATATAAGCGGAGTTTCAAATTTAAAAAGGGGGGGGGGGGGGAACATAAGGCCTATGTGAGGCACAGTGAAAAAAAAGTTTCGACTTGGCCGATATTTCGAGATATCTGAGTTCGAGTTAACGAGATATTATTGTAGTAACGTAGGCAGAAGATAACAAAAATTAGCAGTGGCTTAGCTCGGCTATGCCAGGATATACGTAGCGTGAGCGAAGGTTCAGCTGGTTATTCTTAGATTTCCTGGTTGTCTAGGATTAGCTTATTATCATGCTTACTCCTGCTAAAACGATTTCCAGTCCAATCCAGTCCTGTCCAGTCCAGTCACTGCTCCTCGCGCATGCGCACCACGGCTCTCCAGGAGCCACGTGAAACGGCCATCAAGCGACTCCGGCGCAGCGTCACACTTGGCTACTGGGAAACGGAGGCGCACAGCTGGGCACGCGCAGGCGCCAGTGCGTCTGCCGTGGCTATGACGTCACTCCTCCTGAATGCGCAGACCGGCGAATGTGCAGACCCAATTCTCTACACAGCCGTACTCCAATTGGATTGGATTTACAATCCAATCCAATTTAATCCAATCCAATCCAAGCCAACGTTCCTCGCGCTTGCGCAGCACGGCCCTTCAAGGTCCATGCGAAACTCCTCAACCTCGGCCAGAGTAGCTTACGCTACAAAACAAACATGCCGTAGCAATGAGGAAGTGAAACAAAGTGCATTTTCTTCCGCCCCCCCCCCCCCCCTCCCTTTATTTTTGTGTAGCAGGACGTTTAAGTGAAGATTTATCGTCTGCGGTCGTGTGCTATCGTCTGCGATTCTGGCAGGACAAGCCAGCTGTTACGAAATACATTTACCTTTCGCAATATCTTTCGAACAGACATTTTAATCGTTTCATTATTGATCTGAAAGAAGACATTATAAGCGCGCTTCGTTAACGTCGTCTACACACATACAAATCCACAAATGTCAACATCACTGAAGTAGTCTGCGTGGCATTGCGCACAGCGCGTCAGTTAGCTGTGGATTTACTCTCTTTGGGGTGACTGTTCTGCAAATGTCCTGTCATATGTATTCAAGATTTGCGGGCCATTTCGATAATTTACTCCTTTAGAATAATGATGGAACTATTGAAATGTGTCTTTGTGAGGTATTGTGAAAGTTAAAGGTATTTTGTAACAGCCGGCTTGGTCCGGCTGGCTCGCAGATGGTTGCAAGCGATTAATTCTCACGTAGACCTCTTGCTACAAAAACAAAAAAGAGTAAAATACAGATAGTGCGCCTTATTTCACTTTCTCATTGCTACGATGTGCTTTTATTTGTATGCCAGTAAGTATAACACTCTTCTCGTCGACTTCGCTGCACTGTAGGAGTTTTCACATTGGCTGGAACTTTACAAGCGAAGCCAATTTCGAATCCAAGTAGACATCAGGGGCGGCATTCTCGAGTTTTGTCCCTTTTGCGTCCCTTTCAGAAATGTCCCTTTTGGCAAGCCCTGATTGGCTAAAAGCAAACAACCGGAAGTGACGCAACGCAAGCGCAGCAAACCTATTCCCAACGCTTACTGCTTAACCGGAAGTACGTCACGAGGAAGGGGCACAAAAGGGACGTTTTCAAAAGGGACAGTTACGAGAATACCGCCCCAGTATTGTTCTCATAACTACCACAGCTAAACGTGGTTGAAGTGTCAGTTCCCCTCTGGTATATTTTGTGAGAAACTATGAACTATCGCTTCTGCGCACCTAACTACCCAAACCCGACTTGAAATGACGGCACCGCCGCTCCGCGCCGACCGTCGTGCCTCTCCAACCCCTTCCGTCTGCCAGCGTCGCGCGCCGCTCTCCGGCGTCGCGGCGCGCCCACCGGTTCCCGCGGCGACCGCGGGGCGTCGCGTCGCTACCGGGCGCCGACGTCGCTACGGCCAATGGGAGCGCGCCGGGATCTGTCGAACGGTCAGCTTCGGCGTCGTCTGCATCGTCACTCCGTGTCCAGCGATGTTAGCATCAGCTGAGCCCCGGAGTGAACCGGCGTTCGAATCGCGTGCTCGCGCCCCAGCAGTGCTCTAGTGACACTCTTCCCCGCCACGCGCGCCCGCCTCTATCGCACGGAAACAGAGCCGGCGCGCGCTGGCCATGTGCGCTACTTAGTGACCAGCACCGCGCTCTCAAAAAAACACCCACTCGGCCGGTCGCAAGTCATTCCGCGCGCGCGAATTGTCGTCTGCTCTCAGCGAGTCAAGTCATTCCGTACGTGCCCGCATTATCGCCTGCTCGCAGAGAGTCAAGTCATTCCGTACGTGTGCGCATTATCGTCTGCTCGCAGTGACTCGAGTTATTCCGTACGCGGGCGTTATCGTCTGCTGTCAACCGGAAGTGAGCGAAGCGCTGCGGTTGTGTGGTACCGTCTGCTTTTTCGGACGCGTTCGCCGTGGTGCCCTTTCGTCTGCTATCGTTCCCCTGTCTGCCCCCAGGCGTCGGAACCCGAGATACTCCTGCGCTCAGTGTGTGTGTGCTCCGTTCGAAACTCGCGGCGGAATTTGTGCACCTGTGCGTCGCGACACGAGGCCGACCGAAGACGGTAGAGACTTTGGCCGGCCGACTAGAGAGGGGGTAAGTGTGCCGTTTGCAAGCTCCTGCTTCGTTTAATTATCCGCGGCTGTCGTGCGCTACTGCTCCAACCGTGAGGGTAAATGTTTTAAACTCGCTTAGGTGGAGTCGCAGGATTAGCCGCTGCATTGGCAAGCGTTCGACTGATTTTCTGTACACGTTCTCCTGGGAAAAAAGAAAGGGGGGGGGGGGGGTACACCATTTCACTCGGTGATGGTTAATGACCATATCACGGACACGGTTATAAAATGTACACGCATTTATTTTTCTCATCATTCGGCTAATGGTGGTGACTGTGACTTTACGATTACTTAATAAAACTTGGAAGGGCGAGAGATTTATCCTAGCACAGAGACATTGTCCTGTCCGTTTCTTTCCCGTAGAAACCCACGTATTGACAGCAGAGGGGAATTGTGTAACGTTCACAGCTCCACTGTGAACTAACTGATAGTCCCAATTAAATCAAACTAGGAGTAATCATACAGTGGCCTCAATGGTCACTTGTCGTATAACTATTTTTGGGACAGTTTGGATGAAACAAGAGTTACAGCCGTTTCCTGCAGAGCAGTTGTTGTAAAGTTGGCTTTGCTGCAAGGCGTGTTTTCACAAGCACAAGAAAAATGCACGCAACTCTACCCATATAAATCTTCGCCGTGAAAAAAATAAATCTCTAAATTCGAACTGCGTGGCTCCCAAACATGCATTGGCCCACTTCTTATGACGTGAATCAACTGCCACCCTGAAGTTAGCTACCTTCAGGAGTAATTAAGAGATATTTCCGAATATGGGCGAATTTTTTTGCACGAAGTGGGTTTCTTGTAGTGATTTAAACTATAAGGAGGCGGTTCTTGAATTGGCAAAGACTGCCGTTATCGCGCACATAAGGAGATAACTCAAGAAACTGCGTAAAATCTGCGCAAATTCTCGTGTCAGCTGTTCATATCTGGCTTCTTCACTATCAAGGTATGCATTGAAATACGAACAACAAAGTTCGTTGCTTAAGTACCTGCTGCGCATCATGCTGACGGGGCCCGACTAGGTGAAGTAGGAATGACTTACGAGGGTTCATGTTAAACCTTGGATGGAAAGAGCATCGTTCGACGTGCGACCATTTCTTCGAGTTGGTCCACGGCCGCGTTTATCGTTGTCTAACTTCATCGTGCGCCGTTTTCGTACTACGCGACGACGAAGTTAGAAAACGGTAGCGTAAATCGGGGCCAAACACGGCCGTGGGCCGATACAAAATGCTCACAAGTGGAAGGAGGCTCGTTTCGTGTTAAGGTCGTAAAAAAACTCTCGTCAGTTATTCGTACTACGCATACAAGGCCCGTCGGCAGGATGCGCAGCATGTACTCAAAGTTACGCGCTCCGTTGTTCGTATTTCAACGTGTCTTGATAGTACGCTATGAGGTTTTGCACTGTTTGGTCCAACGGCAAATAAAAATGAGCTACTATACCTTAGTGAAACGTTCTGAATATATGGAATCGTGGGAGTACGGACTTTATGCGGAGTATTACGCATCCAGGTTAAAATCGTGCAGATATTCATTCCAAAACCCAAAAAATCAAATAATTTGTCAGAATAGAACGTTTGACTAGATTTTAGTGTTCGTGTCTAAATTCAAACGCGAAATGCGGCGCCATATGGTTTCCGCAAGTTTTTTGTATATTCGCATATACGTAATTCACACGGATTACGACGTGGCGTTTCTGGCGGTCGTGCAGAGATAAACCGGTGTCAAAATTTTCTAGCGTAATACCATACTCTATTATGATGTGTTGCGGACACATATCCCTGTTCTTATTCCGGCAGTGTGTCAGCAAAGGTTGGAATTTTCTATTCCCATAATTCCGTATATACGGAATGTTTCAGGAGGGTAAACATAAAATGGCCATCTCTTCTAGCACGGGAAAAATTTTCAGCTTTAAATACCTACTGAGACTGCCAAAGACAATAGCGGTACGGTCACTGCCCAGAAAACGTAGCGATTTGTTTCAAAGCAAAGCTGCGTATTGCTGAATCTGTTTACTCAGAGGCGCCAGAGCTGGACGACTTCTCTCGGCCCTCGTTCTCTCGGCACCACTTTTACTACAACTTTTAGGCGCACTGGGCATTGCTTTTCCAATCCAGTCAATTTCCTCGGCTCCAGGAGAGCTCCGAGTCATGGCTCGAATAACGGGAGCTTAGGATACGTGCCGCGACGCGCCTTCTCAAGGGATTTTGTTAGTTCTCGTGCAGCTCAGCAGACATAGACGTTTTAAGATTTTTTGGCGGGGCATATTAACTGGTTGAAAGTTGTGGCTCCTTACTCCTCAGCGCGCAAACCACGCTTTCAAGTTTCTTCTTTGTTTTTAATTAATCCGCAGTTCGGCGTTTTACGGAGAAAGCCCGTCGATTGCAAGATTTTATTTATTGCAAACGTAGACTACTGTTCGTTATATCCAGCTGGCGGCAGTAACAACAAACTCATTGTGAGTGATCATAGCTCAGAGCTCAGGATTAGTTTAGGTTACTCCTGCTACTTTAATCTGCGCCTGATTTAAACAATGCGGCGCTTCCAGATTTTAGTTGCAGGTATAAAAAGCAGCGCCACCTACTCGTAGACAGTGCGCTATTCTTCGAATACTAAATTAAAGTGCTGTTCTGCGGCGCCAAATATTTTCGTGGAATGAAGCTACGTTCTTTTCAGATATTAGCGAAAACACGTGTGTGTTTGAGATTTCGGCGCACGATGATGATCCCCAGGTAGTCAGAATTATTCCGGAGTCCTCCACTACGGCGCGCCTCATATTATCTACGTTGAACCTCCGTCGCGTTAAACCTCCAAAATTTGGAATATGAAGTTACGTTCTCATAGGTAACGTAGACAGGTGTAATTTGAAGATTTTTTTTTTTTTGCCGCAGTCTGGATGGACAAGAGGCTCACCTGCTTCACCCACAAACTTCTAGAACGCGAATTTTGTTGACGGTGGACGGACACGGGGAATAAATTGTAAGTCAGTTCGTGAGTGGTGTGTGAAAAGTGTCAGCAACCTCTTTAAGAGAACATTACGGAGGCTTGAGATTTTCTCCGCTGTAGATGCAAATCAAAAAGGGCAAATGAGCAGTCTGGGTGTACTGAGTTTGTGACCGTAAAAAACTGATGATCAGCCATTTAAGAAAAAAAATGCACAACAAGCTGGTGGACAAACCACCACCACCAGATTTTATGGGAAGGTTCTCAAATTGGCTTCCAACTCGACCGCGATGCGAATGTAGGTGAACACTTCGTGCAATGCTCGGACTTTAACCTTGTGTTGAGTTAAAAAAGGGCATAGACAAAAAATTTAAGAGTCAAGAAAGGCATTGCGTCATGTTTTACTGCTGTGTAAGAAAAATTGGGGTGCATTACTCAAAACGTTGATGGACTGTAATTAAGTCCAAGAAGCAGAATACAGATTTGTCGTGACTTGTAGGTTGTGCCTCGACCAGAACAATCTCGACAAAACTACAGGACGTTTTGCAAGGCGTATCTGGTGGATCATCTAGAGTAATGTCCTATGCCAATACCCTTGCGTATCGCGCGGCCACCCAGAGGAATGTCCAAGCAATAATAATTTCATTCGGTGGCGACACAAATCTCAAGTTTCACCTTGGTGTCAAGAAAATAGCAGGCCCTTACGTTCCTATTAACGCACGTCATATACATACGTCTTTGCCAGTCGGCAGGGGGTAATTGGCCAAACATGGATAAAAAAGTTACGTGCACAATGCAAATCTTGTTCACTCCTTGCTTGCTTGCAAATGTCCCTGCTTGTGGACTTCCTGATTGAAAAGAGTACTTTCCAAATTTCCCGTTGTCCACGACTTCTCAAGCAGAGGTCAGCTGTCAATTTTCTAGATGACATCGTGCGTTTTTAACTAATCAGGAAACATTTTTTTTTGCCGCTTGAGCCAGACAAGTAGCGCAAATAAATTTTTGGCAGGGGAGCAGAGCCGTGATCCAACCCAAACCCCCTTGAGTGATCACGGCGTATTTAAACGTACACCTAAAGCTTAAGTTATCTTTTTAGACTTATCGTGTTTTGTATTCTTCGGGCTTCATTTGCATCAGTTTTCAATTTTTTTACGCAAGTCCAGACGAAACAATTGCCACCAGAGCTGTGTTCCGTCCAAAACTCCGTTGCATAGTAACACGGCAGTAAGCCAGCCCAACCTAACACAAACCGACAGTGCGATGAATTGCTTTAGTAGCCCAACAAAACCTCACTTATCCTGACCGAAGGACAGGGTACGATTACCCTACCACGTGGGTACCAATTATACGCCAGCTAAAACATATATAGGGTGTTATGTCTAAACTATAAGAAGATGATGATGCAGTGCACCTTAAGGTCTAATTGTTTTTTACTCATTTTTGCACCGACCCGCCACGGTGGCTCAGTGGCTAAGGCGTTGTGCTGGTGAGCACGAGGACGCGGGTTCGATTCCCGGCCGCGGCGCCGCTTTTCTGATGGAGGCGAAAATCAAAAACGACGTATGTACGAGATTTCGGCGCACGTTAAAGATCCCCAGTCAAACAAGACTAATCCGGAGCCCTCCACTACGGCGCGCCTCGTCCCCTGCGTTGTGTCGGCACGTTAAACCCTACAATCAATCAATCAGCTTTTTTTTGTACCCAGATAAGGCGTGGGCATTCAGGATGCGACGCTGTGCATGCGTTTTTTGTCTTTTATCCGAAACTGATTTTAAAGCGGACGGTCTGGGCGGAGTTTCAACACATGGCCTCTAGATGGCGCCAGGCGGAAAAAAAGGCGCCAGAATCGCGAATCGGGGAGTCCCTCTGCCGCTGACGCGCCGGGTCCGGGAGAACGGAACTGGTGGGGGTTGGAAAAACGTTAATGGTCCTTCTTGACTTATGCAAATGCATATGCCGAACCCCAAGCTGCTGTCGCCCACTATAAATACAGTGGAATCAACAACCATGAAATTGCACGGACCGCGCCGTCCGTCGGAGCGCTGTTGCTCGGAATCGAAGTCTTTCTGCGCTGCTTTTATTGCGCCGTAACGAGCTTCGGAGAGGGTTGAATCTGTTTCTTAGCCGGATCGCTCGCTTTGCAAGTTGGCGTCCGGTAATGAGGCATTTAATCGAGCGTTGTGCCACTACTTATGTCGCTGTTGTAGCGAGGCTGCGGAACAATTTAACTTGTATGTTTCTGCCGATTGGTCAAGCGGCCTCACCTGGCAGTATTCTTTTACATTGTTGCAGATAGTATCATGGTTCACGGACACCACGGAAGTAATTTGCCAGTTGCTTAATCGTGTGGATAAAAGTGCATACCAGCCTTCTAACGGCTATATGTTTCACCAGTTCGTGGCTAACCAAGCATGTTACAAGGCGTAAAATATGGGGTTATGACAATGAATGTTACTCTTTGTTACACGCTGACTGAGTTTGTGTGGTTGGCTGGGAGGGGGGGGGGGGGGGGGGACTACGGTGAGTGTCTACAAATTTAGATTCGGGTCCTTTGGTAAGCAACGTTTTAAAACACAAGCTTGTTATTCGTGCAGGCTGCTACGCTATTTTTTCACCCACCTGTTTCTGACTGTTTATGTCGTCGTAATTGCTGGCACTTACCGGAACCGACTACTGCGGGGACTTTAATTACTTCGTCACCATTAAATGCATAATGAGGAAAGCCCCAGTGCATGCGTTATATACTCGCATCGCTTACGTGTGCTAGTAATTATTGAGGTTGAGCCACACTTGAACCTTACTGATGACCGCAGTAGCGGCGACACGACTGCGCATGCGCAGTGATTGTCGGTGCCGCACTGCGCGTGTGCAGTTGGGCCGGCGCAGCGACGGTCACGGCTCATCCCTTCAAGGTAAGAATGAGCGATGCGCCAGCGACGTACGATATCTGCTCCCGCTGTTTTGCTATTTTCGTCGTTCTGGGCCAGGGGCGGATCCAGGTTTTTTCTGAGGCGGGGGTCAGCTTCTATCAGTGATGATGATAAGCAGGACGAGGATAGTAACCTTTTTTATTCACCGCAATTTCATAAAGCCAAAACACAAGAAATAGAAAAAAAAAATCATCAACTAGACTTTTTCTAGACATCTTCATAATTAGACACCTTCTCGAAAGTATAAATTCAAAAATTAAGGGCGTGGTCAGGACATCCGGACCCCCCCTCTGGATCCGCCAATGGTTGTGGCGTAAGCGCAGCGTACTACATCACTACTACTGATGACTCCTGTTATGTATACAGAGGGAAAGACGCTTGTCTATACGCTCGAACGGCATGCTTCCGGGTGCTTCGGGGATACCTACTGATAACACACCTCTTCTGTGGGGATAAGCGCTCACATCAGAGCGATTGCCTTTAATTTTCTCATTTTGTCGTTCACATTCACTTAGGCAGTTGCTATCTTGGCGAGAAGCGCTTTTTGCGTTACGGGAAACAAAAGCGGAGATTATCCGCCTCAACTTGTTCTGCACGAATTTTTCGTGGCGCGCGGGTAATAGTTGCGCCCTCGTTCTTGTCAATCCGCTTCATGTGTATGTCAGAATCCTACGCAGGTGCTTGGCTGGTTACTGCCGGCGAGAGAATTGCATAGTACCTCATTGCTGGTTGATTATCAGGTTTGACGCGCCGACGCTTCACATACGATGAGGCACACCGTAGTGGAGGGCTCAGGATTAATTTTGACCACCTGCATGCAGGGGATCTATAACGTGCGCAGAAATATCGAACACACGGGCGTTTACGTCCTTTTCATTAAGATGAATGAGCCAGAGCACAGAATGTAACAAGCCAAGCCTGTCGCAAAAGTTTGAGCATGGTGCTAGCGTCGCACATGTAGCTTATTGGCAGAACGATGACACGTAAAAAAATTGGCGCTGCTTGCGCTAGAGGTGCAGGGGTTGAGAAACAGCGCGGCTAGGGGACGACCTAGCTTCTTCCGGTTTCGCTAAGTTTTGCTAGGTTTTGCTAGGCTTTCCTACGTTTTGTTAGGTATTGCTATGTTCTTGTTAGGCTAGGCGAAGTGTTGAGGGGCGAGGCCAAGTTCAGCCGGATTTTACAAGGCCGTTCCGGTCGGTCCCCCACCCTTACAACGGATTCCTGGGGAGGAAGAAGCTAGGTCGAACCCCGGCTCTGGGGTTTCTCCAGCCTCGCACCACTAATGCGAGCTGCGTCAACTTCGTTTGGTTTAGTTTTTGCGGTTTAACTTTTTTTTTCGTTTGCCCAAGAAATGGTATAGTAAGGGGTGCGCATACGCACATACCCCTTGGGCTCACACTCGAGCAGGCGTGAAAGCCGGCTTCACTGTTATAGCACCCTATCTGCGGTGGTGCACCCTTTACAGGCGGCAAAGTTTTTTCTTTGTATTTTTTTTGCTAACGCCACCGGACCAACCCCAAGCTTGAATAAAAAGTACCGCTGTATAAAAAGTACTCTCGAAGCGCATAATCAGCCCTGAAATCAGCAAGAATCTCCTACAGAGACACGGTTGCTTTTCCTATACTCGCCGTGTCTCGCATCTATATAAGGCACATCCGCAGCACTGTGTTTGCGCCCAGGCGTCCCCTCATCGTGAATGCGGGAGTGGTGCGGATACATTTCTATCGAGAAAAGAGCGATCCCCATCAGCTAAAATTAACGCTGGGTCTGGAAGCAGCGCCTATGCAGAACGGCAGCTGCTGCGGTGTACATCGCAGCGCCGTTGGCTCACTAACGAAGCTTCGCAGCGTGGTCCGCGCCGGCCCAGCTCGGGGCGAAGTTTGGGGGTTCGATCGCCAGCCGTTTCACCAAATGGAGCGTTCACACGCGATCAGAGAGAGGGTGGAAGAGGAGGTGATACGCGCCGTCCGCGTCTAAATGGCCCGCTGGGCGCGAAACTCCGCCACCGCCGCTCCTATAGAGCACTTACCCAGCAGCGTTGCCGAGGTTTGAAGCCTTTTCGCATCGGCGCGATAAGCTTAATAGTCTATACGCGATTCGGCCGGCGGGGGCGCTGCTTTTCCGAGCGCGTGGAGTTATACCTGCCGTGTCTGCGTGCGGGCAGGGTTTCGATCGCGGCCGAGGCCTCTGTAGCCACTCCGGGGTTTTCAGCGGGCCCGCCGCTGGCCGAAGATGACTGCATCGGCGTGCAATTCGGAGTCGCGCGCTATGGTGGGCTCACATTCGATGGGGCTACTGCAGTATTCAATCGGCGCTTGAAAGGTTATCGTCGCCTGGAAACGGGGACGAAAGCGCGTGAAAAAGCTGGGCTACTCCGCCTCCGAGCCAATCACCTTTTTTTTTTTTTGCGTGCGGGGAGAAAGCCGGCCTGAATTTTCTAGAAAAACTGCGGGATCCCGATTTGATAGCGTTGATATCTTAGGTCTAGGTACAATGGGATATCTTGCGTTTGTCTCTTGGACCACGTGGCCTGCACCGTATGCGGTCCATTCACTAACAGTGACCTGTGGCAGGTAGACCGATGGTTTTCTATTCATACATTCTGGGGTCGAAAACGGGGATTTGCTAGGCCCAACACTGGCCGTTACAGTTACGGCGGCCGTGGCCCATCTGCTGTTAACAGCGTTGACCACCATTCCTCTCAAAGAGATTATAAGCTCTTCTCAACGATAACATCAACGTTAACAACAACATTAATGTCACCGTTAGCGGTAACGCTAACATTTAGTTAACGATAGCACCCGCCGCCGAGGCTCCGTGGCTAGGGCGTTCTGCTGCTGAGCACGAGAACGCGGGTTCGATTCCCGGCCGCGGCGGCCGCATTTCTGATCGAGGCTAAAAGCATAAACGCCCGTGTGTACGAGACTTCGGCGCACTAAAGATCTCCAGGGGGACAAAATTAATCCGGAGCCCTCTATTATGCGCGTCGGCGCGTAAAACCCTTCAATCAATGGTTAACGTTAGCAATAACGTTGACGTTAACCAACGTTCACATTTTAAATATTCATTTATTAAAGTCACGCGACGTTAATGCCAACGTTCACGTTAACTTACTTAACCCTGCTTGCTGCTGCTGTAAATCAAAGGTCTAGCTCTTTCTGAGTAAAAACGGACTCTTAAGAGGTCGCCGACCCATACAGCTAGCATTCAGACGATACAACATTCGCTTTCCAAGCCCAACTTTTTTTTTTCCTTTTCTTCGGCGCCATCCTTTGCACCCGCTTTCTTCGGATTCACGGCATCGGCAGTTCAGTCGCTCCATTTGTCATGACTCTTTAATCGCCCTCCTCGTCGTGTGTTTCTCTTCATCTCCATCCTCCGGCCGGGGGACGTTTTCACAGCAGCGTTTACACTCCATTAGGTCAACATGCCGCTCCCCGACGCGAACAAACGGCAAGGCTTTATCCGCGCGAGAGGAGCCGCAAAAACAAGGCCAAAGGAGTCGCGAGCAACAGATGCGTGTGAGGTCTCGGCGCGCTCTTTTGCGCAATTTGCGAACGCGGGCGACGCCAGAAAATGTCACAAAGTAAGGCCCGGGTTTAGACGCCTGAAATATCGTCTTCGGGCGATCGGCGCTGACATTGTTATGGCCTGTATAGGCGTGGCTCCTTTTCTTCCCTTTTTGCCTCCCCCCTTCGCCGCCGACGTCGACGTTCTTTCTTCCCAGCGTGTCAGAAAAGCCTCCGCCGTTTATTCTTCGAGAGCGGGGTAACTCTAGCGGCGTGTGATGTATGTAGCTGATGTCTGACCTCTCTGGCTGTGACCGGTCTATTAGTCTCTCTACTCGTGCTGCGAGCGCGAGTGGCCGGATTGCTCCCGGAACAAACTCGAATTTCGTGCTCGGCGAGGCTCGTATGGTGTGTCTCGATCGCACTCGACTGCGACTGCGATCCTTTTGCGAAGAAAGATGGCACGGGGGATATAAATTAGCGTTTTGGGGACTGTCCTTTTTTTTTTTTGTCGGCGTTGCTGGCGGACCGCCGATCGTTGGGCGAGTCAATTTGGTGTCGGCAGACAAACTGCGTGACACTAATAAGAACCGCCAGTGCCGAGTAGTACACTGTAATAGCATGTTGCGACAGTACAGTAGTTGTTTTGTCATTGCAGGAGCGGGCGGTGCATATCAGTTTGTGCGAACAGTCTCACAAACCGTGTTACTAAAGAATTGTGCAAATACGGAGATTGATGTACTGTGATACACTGTATACTTCATGCGGGAAACGTTTGGAAAACGATGACAATATACGCGCGTGCGTGTGTGTGCGCGTGTGGATGTGTGTGCGCGCGTGTGTGCGTGTACCTGTGTGTGCGTGAGACAGATAGACAGACAGACAGACAGACAGACAGACAGACAGACAGACAGACAGACAGACAGGGAGAGAGACAGACACAGAGAGAGAGAAGATTTTTTATCTTAATTTTGGACCGCGTCACATCGTATCTAGCTGCGTAGTTGATTGCCCCTGAGAACGAATCATAACAGTTACCTAGTTCACCAGCGTGTCGGATTCAAGGTCTGTTATGGTCCTAGAGGCACGAGACAAAAAAAAAAAAAGCAGAGGAAAGGCGTGTTGACGTGCCGTTTACGGCTAAATTCAGCCCACGGAAAGGGGGTTGTTCTCGTTTCTTTGTCTCGGTTTTTTAAGGCGAGAAGTACGGCAACGTCATTGCACGACAGGCCCGGCGCAGCCAAGGATGATGTCTTACACGGTTGCTAGGAGCTCGTGAGTTACCGGCCTATTCCTTCGTGCTTTCGAACGCGAACATCGACGGCTCGAGACTAATCGGAGGTGTGGAAGAACAAACAATGCTTGTTCGCGTCTCAAACGGGCGCTTCGTGTGTCGTTACCCAGGCGCCCATCTCACAGCTCTCCAATAGGACTGGTGCCTCCTTTTCCCCAGCCCTCGACTTCCCTTCCCCCCCTCCCCCACCCCCTCCGACCTTCCAAGAGCGTCTCCGATTGTTCTCCGGCGTTTTCTGTTTCAAAATAGATCCGTGCTCGCCGCCTCCCAAGTTGGACTCAACCCCTCGCGTTCGTTTGTGGCAAACCTAGCGTTGTGGCGTTTCTTTTGCCATGTCGGACATGCTTGAACGGCTCCTACCCACTTCAACCTTTTATCTTTTCGTTAACTTCGTGCCCTTCTCGCTTGGGGCATTTCTAATTCGGGAAACACCATGGCCCGTAGCCCTTCAAGCGGGGGGAAACTGTGATATTACCATCCCCGTGTCTTTTGTTCCCGTGGTGACGCAGCAGCAGCAACGCCACTTGCGGAATTGATTTATAATGCAGTTAAAACGGGACGATCCCCCGCCACTGCTTTTTTTTTTTTTTTTTTGCGTCCGTTTACTTCTTCTTGTTCTCTAACAATAACCTCGCGCTGTTCACGCGTTGTCTCTACTCTCCTTTCTACAAACGAAACAAGCCACCTCATCCCGCAGACCCACTGCGGTATCCGCGGGGGCACTCCCTACTCATTTTAATTTCAAGCGTATACACCGCTTATATACGCACCGTACATTTAGGGATAACACTATTTCGTTGTTCGTTGTAGTTCTCTTCGAGCGGCGATTTTGTTCAGTATTTTCCCTCGCGGTACGCAACACGGGAACCCCTGAGACGGGACCTTCCCTTCTCCCAGGCGAGACAACACGTGTCCCTATTCTCTTTGTCTGTACGCGTCAGAGAGTAGGCGTGTGTGTGTGCGTTTCGTAAACGGGGCACCATGCACGCCTCGGCGACTGCATGCGGCGCACGGAGCGTAGAGTGGGCCGCTCTGTCGCCTGATGCATGCGAGAGCGTTGCGCCACCAACAGGGCACCCTCGTTTACATGCCGCCGCCGCGGGTCGGCGCGTTAGCGTGACACTGTAACGCTAACGATCTCGTTCATTTGCTCGCTGTTCACGCACGCCCTGGGTTCCCCGCGGCTGGGATACTGAGACGGGTAGCGGCGCTGCGACGCGAGTTGTTAATCTCCCGTGACGTGTTCCTGGGTGTTTAGCGAGTACAAGACAGAGTTGCGGTATTAGGTACGCGTTTTAAGGGTTATGAGGAGGCGTACGCGCGCTAAGCGAACGCCGCTTTTCTCCCGCGCTCGCGGGTGTTGAAATACCCTTCGCAATATCACATTGCGGGTAATAAGCTCTGTAAGCTTCCTTTTTTCCCCAACTGCCATGTAGTCTCTTGTTTTTCGTTGTTCACACCTACGTGCAACCCGGTTCAAGTCTGCGGTTGCGAGGCGTCAGCTTTCTCTTTTGATTTAAAGATTTCCGTCTACGTTCCTTTCTCTTTATACCACGCAAGTGAAATACAGCTCCCTGTATCAACTTTCTTCCCTTTTTTTCCAACGGGAGTTTTTAATCTAGGGCTGCGTTCAACAACCCCGGGCGATGAAACAGTAATCACGGCCATACATTCACCGGACAATATGGGTTCCACCTTGCAAGTGACCGCCCACCCGTATACGGCGAACGACGCGTCCGTCTTGTCGGGAGAAAAACAAGGTTGTTGCAATCGGGCGACCTTGGACGCCGGGCGCTCCCCCGGGTCCGGTGCTAATCCCTTAAGCCCGCCCGGTCGACGTGCGTGGTCCTCTCGACTTGCCGTGTACGGCGTGGAGAGGAAGGGCAGATTGCCGTTGGCGCCTTCTGGGAACACGCTTCTAGGCGCTTTCCGCGCAGTTTGCTGCAGCGGCGACATCGCGACTCGGACGCGTTAATTAAATTTTCCCGTTGACGTCCCCCGCACCCATTTCGGCCGCAAGTTTCTTAGCTTTGACCGTATGACGAGAACGGGCGGCTTTCGGTGCCAGAAAGTCGAGCGCGATTGCAATAGCTTTTCTTCTTTTTCTTGAGACGAAAAAAAAAGCCGGTGCGTATATTGTAGGCGTACTTCTACAAGAAAGCGCTAAATTACCACGGGGACAAACAGGGTGCGACACACGAACCCAAGCGTTTTGTGTCGTCTTTTTTATTCTGTTTGTTCGCGCATAGTTGCAGTTCGGTATACTTCTGCAACGAAGCGCAAATTGGTTCAACTGGAACAATTGGGCCAGTGGGCTTGGGCCAGTTGGGCGTAAACTGGCCCAATTGGCCCAAGATACCACCGCTTCTGTAGGTAGTCGGACGCAGTTTGACTTCCTTAATATTTCAGAACTGTCTCTCTTTTCTCGTTTCAATATTTGAGGTGAACCGGTATTTTTACGGATTCGTGGGTGCTACACAGGCCAAGGCATGAAGGCCAACTAGTCTTTCTCATTGCAATGTGCGTGTGGACACAAACCTGACTTGTATATTGTGTGAGTATGTACAAGCAAACTTTTCAACCATTACTTGCACTCAGCAGGCTGACACGTTATCAATGACTGCACAGTACAAATCTGAGTGGACACTCCACAACCCACAACCCATAACTCAACGAACGGATGATCTTCCCTTTACGGGACATTGGCTCTTCAACTTTTCGTTTGAGTGGGCGCGCGTGCGTCCGAGGCGTCCCATCTAGTTTTCGTTGTGAACCTGGCACGAATTCACGCCGGCTGCGGCCACCCGATCGTTGTATGCATGTACGTCGCCGAGATTGAAGATGGCCTAATATGTATGCAGATCCACTCAGCGGCCTCGTGGACGGCTCTATCATGTGGGCGGAACCCCCCCCCCCTCTCTCTCTCCTCTCTCTCTCTCTCTCTCTCCTCTCTCTCTCTCTCTCTCTCCTCTCTCTCTCTCTCTCCTCTCTCGGAACCAAGTCAACGGGACGAGAACAAGCAGAGGCACTGTTAGCCATCGCTTACCAATTCCCCTACGGATAAGTACGGTACGCTCGCAGGCGAGGGAGATGGGATAGGGGGGGGGGGCATGGAGCGTGATGCGGAGCTCTTCCTTACAGCTCGAGTGTGATGTTCAAACAATGGTGCAGTTTCTGGGAGTTCTTTGAGGATTTGGCGGAGTGCAGTAAACGAGTGTTTACTGCATTTTCATAGGTTGAGCCACGGTATGGCCTCGCCACGAACGCCCGTTGGGCGTCCTTTATTTCCACACACTTTTTTTTTATGTGGTTAGGTTCGAACAGGAAAAACAAAGAAAATTCCTGGAAGAGTTCTCAGGACTGACGCGGCGTGATAGTTGGACGACAGCGCCCTGATTGGCTCACTGCTCTCAAGACAGCTGCAGAGCTTGCTCTGCTTCCCACGAGTTCGAGGACGAACAACAGCAGCATCAAACGCAGCTCTTACCTTCGACCAATCTGCAGATCGCTCGGGGCGGCGGTTTCGGTTTCCCTGATTAAATTCACCTTGCGCAATACCGCGGGTCGGCGCCACGTGTCTCGCAACGGAGCTTTCCCCGGCGAGCTCTTTCTAGAGTCAGTAAAGTTTTTTACCCTTGACGGAATTCCAACGCTGTTCTAACTATTGTGCGCCGCAGTATGCATGGCGTGGAGAACACCCACTACGTGCGAAGGTCTTCCTTCTACTCTTTACTCCATGCCAACCTCTTTACCTGCCTCCATCCTTTTCTTTTCGGCTCCGATGGAGAGGCCTTGGTCTATGCTTTCTCTCAAGGCCACTCCGCCTGATTCTGGGAATGTTTGTTGTTTGTTTATATTTCCCGCTTTCCTGCTTTCCCTTCTCGCCTTTCTCCGTCTCCTCATCGCTCTCCGCTCCCTTATTAGATGTTTGTTTTTCCCGCCCAAAGTAACGCAAATGGGGAGAAAAGCCCGGCAGAGTTGTTGATATCGTCTCGTTTGGCGCAGGTATACGGCCGCGATATTTGCGCAAAGAGGTGAAAGGCAAACTCCCCGGGAATATGGGAAGAGGGAGGAGAAACATAAGAGGGGGCAAAAAAAAAAAAACATAAACGCGGCTAATGTCTCTATCTGCGGACGTATGAAGCAGGAGGGAACGGCGGGGGTGTAAGCCCGATAAATAGCTGCGGGATTTGGACCAGCGCGAGAGAGGCGAACGAACAACAGAAAAAGTGCGAGACGAGCCTTCGACGAGCAGCAGCAGCAGCAGCAAAACGAAAGAATCCCGGGGTTCGCGAGCCATGCGTGCGTTCGCTCGAATCTGGATTATTGCGTGCGTGTGTGTGCGTGCGAGATGAATCCCTGAACTCGCTGCTGCGCTGCTAGTGCGAGAGCTTGCTGCTCCTTTTCTCTCCCCATCCTTTTCTCTGTCTGCGTGCACTTGTGTGCGTACGTTCGCGCGTGTTCTCGCTCGAGCACCTTCTGTTTGCGCGCACTCGCTATTTCGACGGTGTGCGTACGCACGTGTTTCTCGTGCGTGCACGTAGGATGTGTGCTCATGCAGTTGTCTTCGCTTTTCCCCTTTTATTTTTGTTTCTTGTGAGTGTTGTGCCCGCTTTTTGTATTCGGTCGCTGTTGTTTTTTTTTTTTTTCTACTTGGCTACAGAGCACTGCGGTGCGCGTTACGGGGCTCTTTTTCCTGGTCAAACCAGTTTTTTTCCTCCTCGAATATCACATATTACCTAGGGCGACGACGCAGCTTAAAATGCAGCGATGCTTCAAAGATGCGTGATTATAAGTATTTTGTTTGTGGGAATACGAAATTAATGGTTGTCCGAGAGAGCACCACGAAAGACAAAGAATACTATGGTGGGAAGTGCAGAAAAAAAAGTAGCCTTGTACGGACGGCGCCTATCTTATGCTGCTGAGGCAGGGGGAGAGATGTGGACTATTTTGTGATTTTTGCAACGTACGACGTAAATAGCGCACTAAAAATAAGTCAGTTGATCTCGTCCATAACTTAAAGTGCCCTAAGACGGAACAATGTTTTTTATTTATTTATTTATTTATTTATTTATTTATTTATTTATTTATTTATTTATTTATTTATTTAGAATACTTTCAAGGTCCGAAGGCGTTACAGAAAGGAGTGGTACAAATGTGGTACGTACAAAAAAGAAAGAGCACATTGTCAGTAATCAACTCAGGGCATTTTGCACAGCAATCCTGAATTTAAGAGGATCACGTATATCAACGATGGAGGCAGGGAGGTGGTCCTAGTCATTGCTGGCTGTAGGAATGAAGGAACCGTCATACATGTTAGTACGGCCTGTCGGTACGCCTATATGCACGTGTTCAGATCGAGAAGGTATTTACGAGGGACAGGTGAAAAGTGCTTGTTTCAAAACGGGTTTGTGGTAAAACATTTTATGAAATATGCAGAGAAGATAGCATTTTCGACGCAGTGAAAGAGCAGTAAGGTGGAGGGATGTTTTCATCGTTGTTACGCTGGCGTGTAGGGAAGAATTAGGAGTGGCTTAGCTCGGCTATGCCAGGATATACGTAGCATGAGCTAAGGTTCAGCTGGTTATTCTTAGGTTTCCTGGTTGTCTAGGATTAGCTGAGTATCATTCTAACTGCTGCTAAAATGATTTCTAATCCAATCCAATCTAATCTAATACAGTACAGTCCAATCCAGTACAGTACAGTCCAGTCCAGTCGCGGCGGCGGCTCTGGCGCGCCAGCTGTGCGTCATGAGCCGTCACTGCTCCCCGCGCATGCGCAGCACGGCTGTCTAGGAACTACGCGAAACTGCTCAACCTCGGCCAGTGTAACTCACGCTACAATACAGCTTCCAATACTGTGACGAGTGAAGTTTGAGAAGGGTCCCATACGGCGCAGGCGTACTCTAGCTTCGAACGGACTAGTGTTTTGTACAGTCAATTTAAGCGAGCTAGGCGCAGAGGCGGGAATTCTACTCGATATAATTTTTTTTGGCGTCCACATCGCAGTGTACTGCGTTGCAGGCATTGCTGATTGGGCGGATCGGCGTTTACCATGGCGTTTACGGTGGTCTTCGGTGCGGTTTGATGCTCCGGGTTCGAGTGATGCAGTTTAGTTGGCGCGTTCGTCACACGATAGAGCCACTTACAAACGAAATACGCGTATTGTAACCGCACTCTTAATTCTAAAATAGCATAGGTGTTTCTTCTGACCGAGTGCGAACAAACTCGTCGCCATCATAAGTTGCTCCGGCTGACTAACGTGGAAATCTGTGCCTGTGGGTAATGACTACTGGAATAAACAAACCACTCGAACAACGCTCCACAGAAAGGAAAATAAGAAATTGCAGGGACAGTCCCTGCATTTAAAATTCCCTTGTTACTGTCCTTGTGTTTTCTGTCTTTCCGCTCCGTGAAGTGTTCTTCCAGTGGCTCGTTTATTCAATTGCTCTATTTCTTTGTCGTACTGTCTAAAGCTGAGAGCAGTTCATGGTCAAGTGGTCGTTTTACTTCTTCGACAATCTTCTAGAAAACTTTCATTTTCTTTTCGCGTTCCTCAGGTGGACACTCGGAACGCCTGGTGTTCTAAGCAGTAAAACCTCGCTCGCTGCGAAACAGCGTTCGAATCGGATTACCTCTCTATAATCTCATTCTACTCCGGAGTTTGCTTCAATAATAAAAGCCTTGTGTTTTCGAAAGAAAAAATTGTAGATGAGCGCTTCGGCGTCGTAGGTTTCTGTTGCCTGGGCAGATTACTTTATGCTAATTGAACCAACTAGGGCGAGCTGTCTCCTCTCCTTCCCTCCTCTTCGCTTTTTATTTTCTTTCCCCCTCTCTATAGCCTGTTCCTTGCTTCCTTTTTTTCTTTTTCTGCCCTCCTTCCTTTCTTTCCTTAAATGTTAAATGAAGGCGTAGTTGGTGTTGGATGACGTCCGGTCTCTCTGCTTGTAGGAATAACTAAAGCCTCGCCCTTGGCCAATAGTGCTGACAGTACCTTGGCTGAGTTCTGTTCCGTTTTATACTAGGCTCTGAACTGGACAAATCTTGTTAGATCATAGACAGCGAAAGTGTCTCACGATATGTACTCTTTCGCGCTGTGGTGTTCATCTATTTATTTTCTTAGGTTGCTGGTCTTACATATTTTTTTTTCGCCGCATTTACTTTGCATTTTGATTCAGAGTTTACGTTAACGACTTTCTTTTCAAATGTATTTTTTATGTCCGGACTCTGCTAGCAGCCTTCACTTGTTTTTTTTTTTTAACGTTTCTTGTTTATCTTCTTCTGCTGTACCCATGTCTAATATTCACCACTCATCATTGCAGTCACCCTCAATCTGGTCTAGCAAGCCATGTCACTAACAGGGCTGACCTCACCAAATCACATTAAAGAGCTCCCCCGCTCTCTCTCTCTCTCTCTCTCTCTCTCTCTCTCTCTCTCTCTCTCTCTCTCTCTCTCTCTCTCTCTCTCTCTCTCTCTCTCTCTCTCTCTCCTCTCTCTCTCTCTCTCTCTCTCTCTCTCTCTCTCTCTCTCTCTCTCTCTCTCTCTCTCTCTCTCTCTCTCAGCTATTTTCAAACCCTTATAACGCCGTATTGGCTCTCGTGTTTCATCTTTATTAAGAATTTCGTTTCTTTCCTAGCGGGGGCGAGACAGGCAGCCATAAACATGAACGGAGTCTCCTCATTTGCCAATATCTCTTCCTAGTCGGTCCAGGTATAGCCTACCTATTTTTGCAACATTATGTGCGAAGCTCCGCAGAGTACGTACACACGAGCGACCCTTCGGTCTCCCAAGGGTCAACCCCATTTGTAAGCGACGGGGGGGAAAGCGCGCCTTCGTCTTTCAAGAGGTTTCCGATACGCACGCAAGTCCGAACACTGGAGGATATTTTCGAAAAAAAAAAAAAAGAGAAAGGCGAGACTAAAAAGAATGGCGCCGAGGTTCCTGCGCAGCACGACGAGGGTGCGTGCGGGGTGGAAGAAAGGAAACCCGAGCAGCTGTTCGACTCGAGCCGTCCTAAATTCGTCTCCTCCGTTGATCCCGTAATGACCGGTTTCTGAACCATCGCAGTGCCCGAGCAAACACCTCCAGAATGAGATGAAGCTTTCAGGGTTGCTCCCTCGTGCCTCTTCTTTTCTTCTCTCTCGTAAGCTGTTGACGGACGAAACCTGTCTTAACTTACAGGCGCTGATTTTACCTTGAGTACGAACGGCGTGTTTTTAATCAGCTACACTGCGGTGCTGGAGCATCAAGGCATCGTTATTATCTAGAGGGCGTTCCGCGGGCTCAGGAGAACGGCGGATGCCGATCGGTCCATGCTTGAGGCGGCCGCCTTACGCCGCCGCAGCGTTCTCTTCCTTTTGCTTCCTCGGGTCCGCTGCGTGAGGTTATATGCGCGCGGAGCAAAACAATTTTCTTCCGAAGACAAACGGATGGACTTTTAATGGAGCCAGAATTGGGGCCTCCGAGTGCACCTCCCTCCCTCCTTCCTCCCCTCTGACGAGCCCTCGGTTCGCGTACCTTCCCTCTCTCCTCCTCCGTCCCTCTCCACAGCCTTTCGGTTCGTGCATATACCTCGGGCTCTCACTCCGCCGGGGTCGCTTAATATTCAAATCACGCGCCCCGCTGGCGGCAGATGCGAGCCCGGAGCAATAACGCTTTCGGCGGGGCAACCTCAAATCATGCCGCTTCCCTCGCACGCTACTTTGGGACGACTGCGCGTGCTTGTGCCGCTACGTCGGCGTGTGTGCCGCGCGGTGCATCTTGGGAATAGATGTGCGTACGTTCTGCTTCCGTTTTGTGACCCGCTATGCGTGGCAGTTTCGTGAGTTGGCTCCGCCGTGAGCCGTTACGAGCGAACTGATCCGTGAGATCAGAGAGAAGACGCCTCCGTCGAGCTTCAACCTTATCTCCCTGCGTTGCTAAGGCGGGGGTTTTGCCGCTGTGGACAATGCATGCGCATTTGTTGGATGTTCGGGAACATGAGATTAATTAGTTGACAGGAAACTCAAAGCTCTGGGTCAGTGGTTATTAGACAAGCACTATAGTGCCCTTGGCTTAGTGGAAAGAGTGGCGGTGACGCCATTGGAAATGTAACGAATATTGTGACCACATACTGCAGTTTAATTTGTGCGCAAAAGCTCATAAGGAAATTCGAACACCAAAATATGAACCGGAACACACAAAATTAAAAGATAGTGTCTGTGGAGGTCCAATAATGGCACATCGTTATATTTTTAAGGCCACATTTCCCAACTTTGTTTTTGTGACTAAGCCAAGCGTCATTTTGGTTTGCATGGAAAGAAATCGCGCTATTTGTGTGTTCTGTTTCGTATTCTCGTGTTGTCTTTTTATTTGTACATGATTGTATATGCTGGTTTGCGTGTGTTTGGCTTCTCTGCACGGCTTTGTCAATGTCCTGGAAAGCCAACTAAGCAGCGCGCTGTGTGCAAAGTTTGGATTACAAGTTTTGCTTCAAAGCCAACTTCTCGCATCGCCATCAGGTTTTCAACAGAATGGGAAAAACGTCTCAAGAGGGAATAAAACTGCAGAGGGACTTTTTCCTGTCGCAGTTCAGTATATGGTACAGAAACCTGTCAGTTCTCTATCCGTACCTAATGGGGAAACATAGACTAAGGCGAGAATTTGGATAGCGGTCACGCGTGGAGTTCCTGCGATTACTCTTCGGCTACGCGGAAATTTGAATTCTATTATTAACTAATATAATCGCTAGAGAACCTTGCTGTGTAATGAAGAAGTCACTCAAAGAGAGAACCCTGAGATCTAAGAAGCGGACCACATCCATCCTAACCATGTCTTCTGCCTGCGTCCGATCATTCCGAATGAGAGGAATACTCATGGTTTTGATTTGATTGATTGATTGATTGATTGATTGATTGATTGATTGATTGATTGATTGATTGATTGATTGATTGATTGATTGATTGATTGATTGATTGATTGATTGATTGATTGATTGATTGATTGATTGATTGATTGTATGAGGTCTAACACATCGCCGCTACACAGGCAATGATTCGCTCCTTAGTGGAGGGCTCCGGATTAATTTTGACCACCTGGGGATGTTTAACGCGCGCCGTAATCTCGAACACACGGGCGTTTTCGCTTTTCACCTCTACCAGACAAGGGGCCGCCACCGCCGGGATCCGAACCCGCGTCCTTGGGCTCAGCAGCACAACGCCTTTGCCACTGAGACACCGCGGCGGGTGAGGAATACCCGTGGGGCTCCCCCCCTTTCCCCCCTCTAAAAAAATCTCATCGCATCGCATCGCTCGAAGTCCTCCTGTTGTTGTCTTGAGCGTCGTTTTCCCGCGTGGCCCCAGCGGCGGGCATCATCTCTCTAGCGAAGAAAAACCGACGTGGGCCCTAGTCGAAAGAGAAGGGGAGGAAACCGGTCGGTCCGCGTCATAAAGGAGCGGGTCTATCGTCGGCAGCAGAGCAGCATCGCGGCGGCACCGGCGGCGGCATCCCATTGTGGTGAGCTCTGGGCGAGCTTGTGATATCCGCCGTAATGGCCGGCCAATTTGGCCGCCGCGTGCGACCCTGCCCTCCGCCTCCTTCTTGGCGGGACGATTAAATACGCGTCTCTCCTCATTCCTGGTCCTCTTCCCGGCTCTCCTCCCTGGGGCCGGACCCACTCCTCGCGCATCGGTCGCATCTGCGCGCTGGCAGTTTGGCGAATATGAGCTTGGCGGTAATTGAACAGTGAGGTTTCGAGTCCCAGCCGAGTAAATGGCCATTCTTTGGGCCTGGTTCTTTCGCTTCCGTTGGGTCTTCATTTACAAACACTGCTCTAGAGTCATTCACCACTTACGTCTCTACTTACACATAAATACCTCTTCTAGACTCCCTAACTTCAATCTTCCTGATGACCTCAATCTTCCTGGTGATTTCTGTAACTATTACGATGAATTTCCATATCTCTGATATGATGGCGATGAACAATGCGTCGATGCGTGCGCACTTACGAGACCTTTTATGGCGACATTCAAGCGTGACAGCTTTCGAGCGTGCCTAAAGCCTCAAGCCTGCCTACACGAGCACACGCACTTAAAAGCGTGCCCGCCTGCAGGCGGGCCGAGGGCTTCGAACAAACCTCACGGGTTAGCGATGGTCCAATACTGGGTTCGAAACAAAATCGCGGCGGCGCAGCGCAGAGCAACGGAAGGGTCTCAAAAACATTTCCCAACTCACGTGGAGACTTAAGGGGAGACTCAAGGGGAGACTCAGATGGAGACTCAGATGGAAACTCAGATGGAGACTCATATGGACACTCAAATGGAGACTCAAATGGCGACTCAAATGGAGACTCAAGTGCTCCGTAGTTCAGCGGTACACGCAACGGGCTACCGACACACGATAAAACACAAGGCCAGAGAAAGTGAATTAGTAAGGATGGGTATAGAGAAAGTGAGATCGTCTTCCTCACGATTCCTGGGGCGTCAATTCGTTACCTGACACACTTATTTTGGCGGTTGTGACATCGCTTTGAGCGCGTGCTCCGATAATCGGCATTGTTTTTCGGTTGAAAGTACAATTGAAAGCCACAGGAACAAGAATTCTGGCCAAAGAACGCTCAGAGGCAGAGAGGGGAAGATTAAAAAGAGGAGGAGGAAGAGAAAGGGGCGAATAAGCGTCGAAACCCGGCAACAAAGCGGCTAGACGGGGCCCGAAATTTACGACTCGAGTCGGAAGCCAGCGACCAAGGCGACACGGGTGTGTTTTGGTGCCGCAGCAGCCGTGTCGTTCCTCGACTGCTGCAGTGCGGGCGCAGAGGCAGCGGTCGACGACAAGGTCGCTCCTATCCGATCACCACCACGATAACAAGGCCTATTCCTCCTTACTCACCTCTTCGTTCCTTATAAGAATACAACAGTGATCTTGCACATCGGCTGCTGTTTGAACAACGCTTTCGCCCCTAATCGCCCAAGCCTACCGAAACCGCTGATTACCCCTTTGACGGTGGGAAATGGTGTGGGAGGCCTTATCGCCTTGGTGGTGTTTTCCTTTCCAGCCGCACGCCTTGTTTTCCTGTGACCTCTGTCTTCAACGACGCAGGCCGTATACCAAGACGCGTATTTCATGAAAAGTTTTGGTCGCCTGAACAGCGCCTGGCTTCTGAAATATGTCTTCCCTCGCTCGTGCAAGCTCGTCTCCTTGCTTCGTAGCGGAGAGCTTGGCGCTGGGAATGGTTAGTGGCGCTGCCCTTTCCCCCGGGCTTCTTGACGGCTCGAATCAAAACGAGTTTTGAGGGGCGCGTGCAGCTGTTTTAGAAATCCTGGTGAAAAGAGCGAATGTCTTGAGATCGGCGCTGGCTTGACCTGAAATACTAGGGTCGCACGAACACCGCGGGGACTGGGTGCGGTTTGTAGTGCGTGGGTTCGTTGCCCTTCGTTGAAGTAAAACTCGCGATTCATCGCTCTTCTGAGGAATTGGTGAGGCCATAAAATGTGCGGACAAGTGATGGACACAATTTACAATGCACCAGGAAACAGCGACAGACAGACAGACAGACAGACAGACAGACAGACACAGACGGACGGACGGACGGACGGACGGACGGACGGACGACAGACGAGACAGCGACGACAGACGACAGACGACAGACGACGGACGGACGGACGGACGGACGACGGACGACGGACGGACGGACGGACCACAGCCAGCCCGGTAGCTGTATCGATAACCACGAGAAGTGCCATATGGAAGCTGTGAGTTTCGGGCCTCACCTGAGGAAAATTTCTTTCGCGTCTCCGGTTTTCTTTCCACAACATTCGCGGCAAACAAAAGTGACAAACAACTCCACGTGTGCCCTCGCTTGCGTTCATGACTGCTTGGTTCTTTTTTTCTGTGTTCTACCCAATAATTGACAATTCTGATAACAGAAATGAAAATCATTACCCATCTTGGCCTCCATCTCCGTTACATTACTTCCCTCGGTCCATTCTCTCTCACACACACGCGAGCGTGCAGTGCCGGGAGAGCAGATATCTTCACGTCTTTTAACGAAGTACCCCTTATAACGAAGTCAGTTACTTTTCCTTGGGGCTTCATTACGACGAGGGTCTAACATTACAATGATATCATTCTGTCAATTGTCATATATCACGCGGTGCGGGACCCGCCTTACGCCGACACCGCACGGGAGCGTGTCTGAACGATAAAATCGCGAGAAGGGCCATCATTAGGACGCTTCCAGTTTTGCATAATTGCGGCCGAACTTCCCGCATGGCGTGTTTATGATGTTTAGAATGAAGACGAAGGAAAGCGCAACAACACGCAAAGGAAACGGGGCGTCTTCGCGCCACCATGCATTCTCGAACCAGATCCATGCTACCCATCGCACCGAACTAGCGCACCGCGAGCGATGCGACGCGGTAATATCCCATTTTTTGTTAGCTCCAAGTTCGCTTATCTCGACTCATTTGTCGTTGCCCGTGTAGCAAACACCTTCGCTCGCTAAATTATTCGCTCGTGCGTCCTTCTCAGTCCCGTTGTTGTTCCTCGTTGCCTCGGTTTTCCTAGAAAAAAAAAGAGAAGAAAACGAAGGAAAGATTAATATCTGCGCGCGTTTCTCCGGCTGTAGTTTGTGCCTCTGTTCATACTTCTCTCCCTCTCCCCTCTTGTTCCCTCGCATTATGGCATGCCAGCGTGCTAGTAATTTCCTCTACGAAACACCTATGCGCCGTGTGCAGGTTGAGACGTGAGAGCAAGCACTTATACGTATTCCTCGATTCGTTTCGGAGAATTAGGAATGTATCTGCTAGTCGCTACGGAATGGAGAGGCAGTAAGCACATTACCACTTGCTAAACTATGTTGTTATAGTGGAGCCTTTCTAAGACAAGTAATCAGGGCTGTGAGTTCGTTTATTGTGATTGCTAAACAATATCCCTGGTGGTTTATGTTTCTCGGTTGTTCTTTTTTTTTCTATTACGTTTTAGCCACGTTCCAGGCAGTGGGGTCTATATACTGGCTCCACCACCAAGCTTTGCGAAGAAGATACCTATTCTAGAAGTTATTTTGTGCCTACGAATATGGATTCCATCTTAACCTGTCGTATTCGGCATCCGGCCGTTTCGATCAAATGCGCCGTACTCCTTATTCGCGTAATCCGAGGCCGAATTAAACCAAGTTAAACTTTGTGGGATGTTAATTGGTCTTGTCCGAAAGCATTCTACATTGCAAGCGTTCTGCCGTTCTGCCATTTCAGGCCCTTCTGCCGTTCTCTTATTCCCTTCGCCCAGACATGTGTCCGAAACGAAACGTGCTATTCCGGAAGTTTTGTTCAAGTAGTCAATCACCATTTCCTTTCCGGAAATGTAAATGTACCCCGATAATACGCTGAGGGAGGAAGGAAATCGATACGTGGCTGAATGAATAACTGCAGGCGTTTTTCATGGTCGGGAAACATATACTATTGGAAGAGGCTATCATTTAAGCCCACTGTTGTCGTAAAGGTATACGATTTTTGCTGTATTCGCTGCGTCCAAGTACATGAAATGACTGAATTACACTCAGGCAGTTCGCTATCGCCGGGACGTGCCTGTGTGTTTTGGCTTTCCTCGCAGCTGTTTGAGTAACTTTCAGCATATATGTGGCTAACATTTTTCCTGCCTGTTATAGCGGGAGGCCTCTGTTCCAGCCCCTCCCTCCCTGGACAAGCTTGCCGCTCATTCTCGCTTCGCCGTGTTCGGTTATTACATCGTGCATCCATACTGTCCAGTGAGTGAGTGAGTGAGTGAGTGAGTGAGTGAGTGAGTGAGTGAGTGAGTGAGTGAGTGAGTGAGTGAGTGAGTGAGTGAGTGGTGAGTGAGTGAGTGAGTGAGGTGAGTGAGTGAGTGAGTGAGTGGTGAGTGATGTGAGTGAGTGAGTGAGTGAGTGAGTGAGTGAGTGACGTGGAGTGATGGTGGTGAGCGGTGAGTGAGTGTGGTGAGTGGTGGTGCGTGGTGCGTGCGTGCGTGCGTGGTGGTGCGTGCGTGCGTGCGTGCGTGCGTGAGTGCGTGCGTGAGTGGTGCGTGGTGCGTGGCGTGAGTGAGTGCGTGCGTGGTGGCGTGCGTGCGTGGTGCGTGTGCGTGCGTGCGTGCGTGGTGCGTGCGTGCGTGAGTGCGTGCGTGCGTGCTGCGTGGTGGTGCGTGCGTGCGTGCGTGCGTGCGTGCGTGCGTGCGTGCGTGCGTGCGTGCGTGCGTGGTGTGCGTGCGTGCGTGCGTGCGTGCGTGCGTGCGTGCGTGCGTGCGTGCGTGCGTGCGTGCGTGCGTGGTGCGTGCGTGTCGTGCGTGCGTGCGGTGCGTGCGTGCGTGCGTGGGGTGCGTGCGTGCGTGCGTGCGTGCGTGGTGCGTGGCGTGCTGCGTGCGTGCGTGCGTGCGTGCGTGCTGTGCGTGCGTGCGTGCGTGCGTGCGTGGTGCGTGCGTGTGCGTGCTGCGTGCTGTGCGTGCGTGCGTGGTGCGTGCGTGCGTGCGTGCGTGAGTGAGTGGTGAGTGCGTGGTGAGTGCGTGAGTGGTGTGAGTGAGTGAGTGAGTTCGAGTGAGTGAGCGACTGTGTGAGTGAGTGTGCGAGTGGGCTAGTGAGTGAGTAAGTGGGCGAGTGAGTGAGGGAGTGAGTGAGTGACCGTGGGAGGGAGGGAGTGAGTGACTGACTTGGCGACTGAGTGAGTGTGAGTTGGCGAATGTGTCAGTGAGTGTGAGTGAGTGGGTGAGTGAATGCATAGGTGGGCGGGTGGTTCGGTGGTTGAGTGGGCGAGTGAGTGAGAGTTGGCGAGTGTGCCAGTGAGTGTGAATTGGCGAGTGTGCCAGTGAGTGCGAGTAAGTAAGTGAGTGGGTGAGGGAATGAGTTGGCGAGTATTGAGTGAGTGTTATTGAGTGAAGAACTGGGTGGGTGGGTGGGCTATTGAGTACGTGGGTGAAAGAGTGAGTGAGTGTGAGTATGAGTTGCGGAGCGTGTCAATGAGTGTGTAAGTGTGTGTGGGTATACGTGGGAGAACGAGTGAGTTGGTGAGTGAGTTGGCGAGTATTGAGTGCGTGTGATTCAGTGAGTAGGTGGCTGAATGGGTGAGTAAGCGGGCGGACAATTGTGTGAGTGAATAGGTTAGTGGGTGAGTGAGTTGGTGAGTGGTTAGAGAGTGGGCGAGCTTGTTTATACAGTTAGGCTCTGTTGCTGATTTACTCATATCAATTCCTTCATGTTACTGTCTTTTCATTTTCGTGTCAATTTATCAGATATGTATGCTAGCCTAAACTCTCCGAGGAAACAGGTGTGTGATGTCCCCCCCCCCCCACACACACACACACTGATGCCCCTCTATATCACTAAAGCTTTCCGATTGCTTATTGTTTCCATACACACGGAAACCTTAACCAAGGCCCTTAACTACCGATAAAACGCGTTTATTCCCAACGCGAACTTCCTGGGAACTCTGAGGGCGAAAAACAACAATCGGTGAAGTGTCGCCCTTTCTGGATACGAAACCCGCTACCGCTCCTCCGTCTTCGCTCAAGCATACACCGCCTTCCCGCTGCAAAGCCCTATTACAAATCCGCGATCGCTTGCTGCTCCCCGCACGTGGGTATTCAGATATATTACTTTGTTACAAAGCGCCAACAAGAAACTGGGCATATTCTCGTTCACCCGCGAGCGCAGTTTCCTTAGAGAGGCTCGAGAGCAACTCCGCGTATGTAGTATATAGACGCGAAAGAGAGAATGGACGAGGCCGCCGTCGAAGGGAACATAAAAAGGCGGAACATATAACGGGAAAAGGAGGCACAATTAGGGGGGCGACCCTAATTAACATTTTCGGGGAGGCGGCGGTGGATAAATCTGCATCGCTGCCCCGTTATTGATCAGCGCTGGATGCTGGTAATTCCGCGGGAAGAAAGAAAGTATATCGCCGTAATACGCATGAGAAGGCACCACGGGGGCCCCGCTTCCTTGCGCGCTCGCGGCCGAGATGTATGGGAAGTGGTGAAGCACCGTTTTATTCACTTCGTTAACGAACGCGTGTTTCTTAACGACGCCCCGCGTACGTGCGCGCAGTATAAGTGCGTGGTCCGTTCGGCCGGTGGTCGGTCAGCTGCCGTGATAAATAATGCGATCGTTCACGCTTCCTTATTCTCTCGCAGCCGGAATGAAAAGAGTGTCCTGTCTTTCTTCTTGGTTCGCTGCTACGAGGAGGAAATAAAGGTTAACGGAACGCGAGGAACGGGCGGGTTTTGTTTGTTTCGTTGTTGTCATAAGGGGGCCGTTGCGACCATTTTTCGTCGCGGTTGGGGAAATTAGCGCTGCTTAATGACGTTGCTCGGTGTTTGGGGCGTCGGTTCACTGCTTTTGTTTTGCGGTTTTTTGCGCATTGCGTCACGCACCCTGCGAATTTCGAACACCGCAAGTGTTGATATGACAAGCGTCGTGGCTAGAGTCTGAGCAATGTTTTTTTATTGCTATAATGCCTAGTGTTCTTTCTTTTGTTTTGTAACAGAATTCTATTTAAGTCTTGATTCGTATCAGATTCCGACCATGTGGTAGTTTGTGCGTGTGTGGGTGCGTGTGTCTGTGTCGTGTGTGTGTGTGTGTCTGGATGCGTATGTGTGCTGTATGCGTGCGTGCGGGCGTGCGCTTGAGCGCGTCCGTGAGAGATAAATCGAGACAGAGAGAGAGGGAGAGGGAGGGAGGGAGGGAGAGGAGAGGAGTGGAGGGAGGGAGAAGAGAGGAGAGGAGGGAGGGAGAGGAGAGGAGAGGAGAGAGAGGGCGGGGAGTGTAGCGGTTGGAGGTGTGAAGAGAACCCTACTCACTGCGAGCGTAGAAAAGGACTTTGACTATAAGGGATGAGTTTGTAGATGTGCCCGGAAACAGCAAAGCCAGCACCCTTAAAATCATACACGTTGCTGGAGGATGTGCTGTAGTTGTTCTTGAGAACCAGCTTTACCTTATCGTAAATTTGCGATTGTTTATGTTTGACGAGCTGATGTTCCCCTCTATATACTTTCTAATTCTGTCACAAGCGTAATTCGGAACATCGAATGAATAGGATCACCGACTCGTTTTATTTGTCATGCTTGTTTTCGTCATTTGCTTCTATTAAAAATCCGGGGCTCTATCGGAACTCGATTTCTTTTCCATAAAGTCTTCAATTTCGTATTTTTCATGCACCAGGTGTCCCGCGTTTAAAGGAGGAGGATACAAGTAAACGGCGCAAGGTCGGACGGGGGTCCAATTTATAGGCAGCGTGTTGCACCCTTCCAGATCGCCGATTTCGCCTTCATTGTTTTACGAAAACACAAAAGTGGTTCGGCCGTGACAGGTTCTGCGAAGAGGGGGGAAGTGGCTGCCTGCCCTTTGTTTCAATCCGGGTGTGGGCGCAAAAGGCGCGCGGGCTCTCCTTGAAATGCATGAAACAGCGTGGGGCCAGAATGAGACCTTGCGGGGAGCCCTAAAGAGAAACGGGAGGGGGGAGGGCGGTGTTCGACACACCGCTGCGACAGCCGTTCCCAACAGCCTCCAGAAACCCACCGGCCTGTCGGGGCGCCGGTTCAAACCATGAACCCCGACAGTTGGTGCGGGAGCGGGGCTAAAAAGAACAAAGCGAAAGTTTTCGCAAGCATAACGGTGAAAAGGAAAACACTGGGCACGCGTTCTTCCATCTGGCTTCGCCGCCATTGTTCATCGGTGCCTCCACCGCCTCACTCTCCCTCTCAGTCCTATTCGCCTCGAACAAACGGTGATGTAGTGTATGAGGAAAGGAGGGAGGAACATACACGATTTCTTTTAAAGTTGGTTCATTTTTCTTGGGTTCTGTTTTTTGTTTCGCGAAGGTTCTTTGCTGAGAAGCGGGGTTGTTGCCCACGCTGCATGTACTGCGTGCGTGTGCGCAGTCGAAGTGTGAGGCCTGGCTTTTGTTCACCGCCTCGTTAAAAATGTAACGCACCGGGCCGTGCGTTATTTTTTCTCCCTCCCGCACGTGATCTTGGTCGCGCGGACAGGATTCGTTCGAACAAAAAGCAGTGGCGAAAAGTAAGGTGCTTGGGGGATGCCAAGAAATAAGGCCCGTTGCAGGGGTGTGTATTGATGGGTTACTGCCTCAAAATTTGACGTCTGTGTTTCGTGATAATGGCTGACGTCCGGTGACGTGCGCGGGGTGTATAGACGTGCTCTGTTTCGCGCGTAGCTGTCTATACTATGCAAATTACGCGCACCCCACGACGGAAGAACGTGCGCCAATCTCACGTGGTGAAGGGGGTGACGACACAATCGACTCGCCGCGCCGGGGTGGGTTCGAGAAGAGGGAGGAAGCGGGCCCCCTAAAAGCATGCCCCATGAATTCTGGCGTGGATAAGAAATGGGGGGCGTGGCGTTCGTCTCGAAGCAGCTGTCCCCCTCGCTCTTTGTTGAAAAGCGCTTTTCAGAGTGCGAACCCCTTCAAGAGGCGTACGCGTGTATAAAAAAAATAATGTCCGCAACGCCCGCTAACGGTGTGACGATACAAAGGGGAGTAGGTTATCTGATGGGCCAGTTATGACTCCACGAAAGAACTTACACGGGCTGAGCTTTTCCGCACCTTTTTAAACGCACCGATTATAGGGCATCGCTGTTTGTTATCTTTTGCACGAGGTAATTTGAATGAACTTTTCGACACCACTCCAATATATCAGTTCTGGACTCTTTAGTAGTGAAACAAATGACAAGCGCCGACGTTACTGTCTGGCGTATTGCGCAGTGTTTTCGGGGTAAGCATGTGCGGCTTTTGTAAAACGTTTTTCGGCATTTTCTTATGCCATGCTCCCGCACGGTGCGTAAATAAAATATTTTACGCCATCAAGTTGCCGAAACCATTTTTCTTTCCCTTACGAAGATGTGGGAGTACATCTCGAGCAGCTTTTGTTGGAACTTTCAGGGCACCAGTGAATAGCGTTATGTGGCCTAGAAACTTTTGATGAAGGCTGTACGTCTTGGCTGTGGTGGGTGGGAGTCTGGCATGGTGGCATTCCATCCTGTTTGCCCCGACGGGCAGTGGTGTTCTATCTCGCTACTCTCTACCGTAAAGACAGTAATGATGGGGATAGTTATCCCGTGGGAGAGAGGGGAGAGGAGCGAGCGAGAGAGAGAGAGAGAGAGAGAGAGAGAGAGAGAGAGAGAGAGAGAGAGAGAGAGAGAGCAGAGATCCAGTCTCTTCTCCTCTCTCTCCTCTCTCTTCATCCTGAGAAGTCTCTTTTAGTTGAAGAGCTTTTTGTGGTCGGGGTCTTCAGTCCAAGATCAGTGGTGTCTACCCACCTCTCATCTCACCGCCGTGATTTTAAGTGGAGGAGTAAGATCATGATTTCGCTCCTAGAGCGGAATGAAGATCAAAATTTGGACGGACGCAAAGATTGTCGATAAGACAGCCAGCAATGCTTCGATATCGGTATTAAAGTGTTGTGCCGTAACCGGGATCTCAAAGCAGACTCTTATGAGCCACTTTTTCGTCCACAGCGCCAAACTGATCTGACTTATACGGCTGCTGAATCAAGTTATGAACATTGCCTGATTTCCATATGAGGTTAAAATAGTTAATGCGAATTCAAAGCCAATAACTCAATGTAGACACCAAATAAGAAAATTCGGAAGCCAAGAACGGACTCGAACAGCGCAGGATGGGAGCGGGTGGAGGTCGATTGGCGAGGCATGCGTCCTGCAGTGGACCTATTGCTGTTGTTGATGATGCTGGTGCTGATGATGAAGCCGTTATTTCAGTCCCTTGTGCCGGTTTAGGAGCATCTTGTTCCCCGAGAAAACAGCCTACAAAAATGTTAATCCTTGTCGCACCACTATGGATGGTGACATCGGCGAATGTGACGCCACACTTTCACGTTCGCAGAGAAGAATTTGGCGAAGGGCTTGCGTTCGGGCTAGTTGGTATTCCATAACGTTCATCTTAAGCGCAGAAAAAAACAGGGACACAGTAGACAAGGACAAGCGCTTATCCTTGTCTACTGCGTCCCTGTTTTTTTCTGCGCTTAAGATAAACGTAAAGAATTTGGCGTCATGCCAATGTGCTTAAAAGTGTGTTGAAAGACAAGACAAATGACCGCTTTTTTTTTTTTTACTGTCAATTTAGGTTGCCACGTTTGCGTTGCAGCGTGTACTATGAGACGTTTGGAGCGTAATCAACCTGCAGTATAACCCATGCAGTCTTTCACTTCCCCGCATTTGTTACTAACCGTTGCACCAGAAGTAACAAAGAAAGCTGGCGAGTTTTGGTAAGGGTTCATGGGGAAACGAAGCGCGAAGAAACAACGATAACCAGGAGGAACAAATACAACGGGCCGGAGCGCCTTTTTCTAAAGCATTGCATGATTGGTTACCGTACACTCGGAGAGCGAAAGAGCTCATTTATTGCGAGATGAGACTTTTATTCCGCCGCAATGAACTTATTCTGCGACCGCTAATATTTCTCGTTCTTACCTACGTCAAACGTGCAATCACACGAAAACTCAATTTGGGCCGCATGGAACGACTCTTCACTGCGCATTCTGCGACTAACATTTCGTAAATGCGCCATCTCTCTCATTTGCACAGTTGCGTGTATACTAAGGCAGATGAAAACCTGCTGCTTTAGAATTACGCCTCTCCAGACAGAGGTGTTTATATAAGATCGGGCCGCGTTACCCCTACACGCGTATAATATCTCCCCTCAGTCGTCCCCAGCGTAACCATCAAAAGAACCGCCGCCGTGGGCAATATACGTAGCGTGAAAGTAGTGCGCCCGACTGTGCCGCCGCGCAGCGGGCATCTACAATATTCCTTTTGAATCCTCCGGAGCCCCTCTTTCTCGATGTGTACGAAAAAGCATTTCACCAGTATCTCACCGCGTGGGACCCCCTTGAAGGGAGGGGAAAGCGGGGGGGTTTGTAAGTGCCGCATCAGAGAGGGGAAAGGGGAAAGGAGTTCTTTGTGTGCCGCGGGCTCCCTGGATTAAAAAGACGAAAAGGGGGCGCTGCTGCTGCCGTGCGAGGAAGCAGCACGCTGGCGAGGCGAGGCATCGCGCGAGTTCGAGAGACGCTCTGTTCCTTTGCCCCCGCGTCGAATGCGACGATACATCAGCGGATTAAAAGAGGATGAGGAGAAGGAGGAGGAGTTTTTGGAGACGCTTCTCCGCTCCCACTCGCTCCTCGGTGAGCTAAGCCTAAAGAGGTGCACCCTCCTCTCGTATTCTTGAGGTATGTAAGATGCCGCCGTCCCGCACGCACGTCAGGTTTTTGTGTCGGTGAGAACCCTTTCTAAACACGTACTGTATGGGCGGATGCCAGGCTAGAAGTTGATCCGGTCACATCGATGGCCTTAGTGCCACCGAACTGGAAATTGACCAGTACTGTCGGACACGAACTTCGTGCGTGTACAGCGACGTATTGACGCTTTCACACCTTTACCCTATCACGTTGCATTCTTAAGATTCTGTAAAAATTTATCTTTTGCGGAAACGCAATGAACATATCCATGCTTTCGAGAGGTTAGGGAAATATAAATTCAAGGATGAACAGAAAATTTACGTTTGGTTCACTAATAAGACTGCTTTGTCTCGATAAGAATGATACCAACTTAATCGCAAACTTCGAAAAAATGATGGAGATATTAACGAAACGATGAGAAGCTCTGGCGACTCCCTAGCCGCTTTCCGGCAACTTTTCCATGACGTCACAGAATATTCTTTGTCCGAAGGCTGCTCCCAAACTAACCCACCGGTTGGACACGTAACTGGACGATTATAGTACGACCTCTAATTCCGTTACAGTGTACTAGAAGGGAGGTGTGACGTTCGGTGCCGAATAGAGGGGCCCCTTTTGCAATGAAAATTTCTGGCGAGGAACTCCTGTTGTATGCAGTGCCCCTGGCGGCCGCTGCTTACCATTTGGTTTCAAAAGTTTTATTTGTTAAATTAATCGCAGTTTATTGGCCTAAATAGTCTTATTACTTAATTTCATGATATTAAGTTTTATAAAACCCGTCAAATAACTGTTTAGTTTGAGTTTAAAAAACTTATAGGTGGCGCTAGTTGCAATAGGAGTTCTCTGGGGAATGCCTGCATTCCATAAAAGTTTTTCGTCGCAAAAGGGACCCGTGCTCTCCCCCGCACGTCACACCTCTACCTTCTAGTAAACTGTTGTTCCGTTTCATCGCATCACTTCAATTGTTACGTGTAGTTAACACACTGAAAAATTGTGTTTCTGGTGCTAGCCCAGGTGTCGTCACTCCTGCCCATCCCACGTCACTGTGGCGGGAAATTTGAAAGATTTTTAAGACTTATCGCGCTTTCTCGGTTAAAAAAAACGTCTTTCGGGGCTAGAACAGAGGTGAGCGAAGTATACTCAAGCCTACAGTTCTTTCAAATAAAATAAAATTGTATTTTGTCACCGTAACAGTGTAGAGCTTACGGAACGGGTCGTTGCATTCAGTATTTCCGGATTAGGGGCTGCTCATGTCAGGTGCGCAGACACGTTTTATGAAGCGGATGTTTCGCGTACGAAAACCCTTACTTTGAATATTTGCTTATTCGGAGAACTTTGCAAGAATCTTAAGGACTTTAGTGCACATCAGTCGTCAATGCTTGCCGCCTGGTGGCTTGCTTCACTGTGAAGTCTGGTGGAACCCCTCCTACAATTTGATGATGAGCAAAACATGTCCGCAACATGCCATCCGTGTGCAGTGTTTTCCAGATGATTCGCTATTATGTTTGGTAGCTTTAGGTGTTTCTGTGAAAGTGGGTTCTCTAAAATAACGGTATTTTATAGGTAATTCGCCGCCGTATTTTAACGTCCGCTTGTACATGTAAGCTTAGCCGTACTATGCTTTCACTGAGCTCAGACTCACGCTCACCAAAGTATTTGGAACAGAGGAGCGAGAAAAGGTCGCTAGTTAATTAGTCCAACCATTGCCAGAGCCTATGAAGCAAAAATAAATGCAAATGAGACGAGTACGTCACAGCCATTGCAGCATGAATCCTAGCTTGCTGATTATATCTGCTGTTTTTGTATATGTGTTACGATTGAATACCGAATAACTGTCTCAAAACGCAAGTGCGAAACTGTTCCTTCATGTTAAGAGTGGTAGTAAGCGAGATTGAGCTCTAACTTCTCAATTTCGAAGTTGATTTGCGATGCAGCGTCACGCGGCCGTCAAGCCTTTGACTTCAATGTTTCAACTCGATCCCTGCTAATTGCAGTAAGCTCAGCCCGCGTACTCTCTGACACAGGCGACTCTCCCACACCGACGTCACGCGTACACAGCCCACACAAAGGTTTATCCGGGACTCCAGGGCACGTCCTAAATGCACATGTCGCGCGCGTTGTTCGCCGTCCCCCGTATACTCGACATAGTACACCTAATTTTCTGAACGTCCGGTCAGCCTTATCAGGCCCCGCGGTGGCAGTGGACAAACGGGGCTCCCCGCAAAACTGTACCGCATACAAGCGGCCCTCCGGATCAGCGTACGACGTGAGACATTACGCCGGAGTGGCCACCGCGCTCGCACAATGGACGAACAGATCGAAGCGGGGAGGGAGAGAGCGGCGACCCCTCGATCCGTGACCCAAACAAAAGTGACCAGCTATGCGACGACCCGGGGTGCGACGGAAACCAATACCCACCCATTACCGGTCGTCGGTCGCGCGCGCGCGCGATTCTCGCCTTTCACGCACTATTCAACGGCGCTCGCCACATTCGTCACCAGATTAGGGGCTTCTGTTCCTGTTGCTCGTAATGCCGGTGGCGGTGCCTGTGCGATACCTCGGTAGGCCATGCGAAATCGACCGGATTATGAAGGGGGGAAGAGCTCTTTGAGAAACGCCGCCCACGTTACAAGGCCCGCTGGAAGGGTGCGCTATTTCGAATCATTGAAGGTGGTGCTTTTGGTGCTGGAGGGTGCTCCTCTGATTCTGACGCATTGCGCATCGAGAGGAGGATGATAGGGGATCATGGGGGTGGCGTTCGGCGTAGCTGTCTCGTTCGAAGCAGGGGTCGTCCTTATTGAAGCGTCCGCCAGCTGCCAGTTTGAATGGACGTCGCCCGGCACGCCGTTCCCGATGACGCTTTGTGTCCGACGTGACTAAGTGACCCTAAAGGGACCCGCCTCGGTGGAGCGAACCCGCCTGGATTGAGACGACTTCTTTATCGAGCACGCCGTGATCCGCCGCCGAGACACTTTTTATTCGAACCAGCTCGACCGACAGATGCCGCCGTGAGAACGCGACGCAGCGGCCGCTGGATTTGTTTGCGGCCTTGTAACGCTCCCTGTGTTCCCTTTGTGCCGGGATTTGTCGTCGCGGCGTCGCCTCTGTTTGGTTAGCTCGTGTTCGCGGTGGCGCTGTTGTCCGGGGATTTTGCGGTGGCGCCGCCTTTGGGGAAGATGAAGAAGAGAGTAGGGGGCGAACGCCGGTCAGTATGATCAATGATGGGATTTCCTGAGCCTCCTTGGTGGCTTGTTACACGCCGCGGGTAAAGCCAGTCTTGCTTGGGAGAAGCATTCTTTGTGAACTTGCACACTTTACACAGGACGCCGATCGGTGTATTGGAAGGAATTCAGAGATAGTGGGCTGTAAGAACCTTTGGGCTTAATACTCACCGCCCTGATGCTGTAGTTGTGTAGGACATTCGGCTTCTATGCCCTAGATCACAAGGTCAGGATCATTCGGCCCTGGTACAGCCTAACGCACTTTTGTGTATGCGTTTTATTTTTGTAGTGTAAGCTACACTGGCCGAGGTCGAGCAGTTTTGCGTGGCTCCTGGAGAGCCGTGCTGAGCATGCGCGAGGAGCAGTGACGCCTGACGGCGCACAGCTGGCGCACCGAGCCACCACCGCCACGATTGGATTGGATTGGATTAAATTGGATTGGATTGGAAATTGTTTTTGCAGCACTAAGCATGATAATCAGCTAATCCTAGACAACCAGTAAACCTAAGAATAACCAGCTGAACCTTAGCTCACGCTACGTATATCCTGGCATAGCCGAGCTAAGCCACTGATAATTTTTTTAACTGAAGAAACGATAGCAGCCCAGTCGTCTCTCGATCATCCTTCCTTCGTCGTCAAACTCCGCCCGACTCACCTCTTCATTTCTTGTCGTTATCTCAGAATTCTCGTTCAACACGAACTAATCCAGCTAAAGCTTTAGCGTAACTCTGTCAATGGTTAAATGGGAAAGTTATTTCATTTTCTTGTGCATAGAAGGCGTGGCACGTTCAGTAAGCGAGATTGAGCTCTGTTATGTGAGAAATCGCAGCCGTAATGAATTGCGTCAGTCCGACGCAGTGTTCATTAGACCTTCACAGCAACAGTTCTTGCGTGTACTCACGTCCCAGTGGCCCGAGTTGTTACCGCGCGGTTTGTGTCTTCCGAGTGGTAGGCCCGGGAATGAATTGTTGGGGAAAGTATGCGCAATGGAGACTACCGTGTACTAGGTTTCGCGCAGGCTAAAGAACTGCAAATGTTGTTTACTACGCTTTTTCTATGGGCTAAGGCGTGTTTGAAAATTAGCAGTGGCTTAGCTCGGCTATGCCAGGATATACGTAGCGTGAGCGTAGGTTCAGCTGGTTATTCTTATACCCCTGTCGCACGGGCACTTTCAATCGCGATTGAGTCGATCCGGATCAAGCTCAATCCGGTTCGGGCTCTGCTATACAGCAGTTTCAATTGCGATCAAGCTCGAACTCAATCCTAGTTCCCCAAGCGCGATCGAGGCTTCCAAGTGCGATCGAACGAAAGCGGCGATACTCTCGTCCCCGCTCAGTAATGGCACAGAGGGTGACAACTTCAACTAACGCCACAAACTGCGTCAAATAACTTGACCCAAATAAGCGTGCGGTAACATTTACATAGTTACGTATACCTACAACCACGCGAGGTTACCAGACGCCGCCCGCTAGTACATTTTTAGCGCCATCTGGCGTACACGAGTGCAACCGGTGCAACTTCTCGATCACGATTGAAACGTGCCGTGTAGCAGCGGCAGTGCGTCTAGCGCGCTCGAAAACTCGATCGCGATTGAAAGTGCCCGTGTGACAGGGCTATTAGGCTTCCTGGTTGTCTAGGATTAACTGATTATCATAGTGGTGCTAAAACGATTTCCAATCCAATCCAATCCAATTTCATCCAATCCAATCTAATCGAATCCAGTAGCGGCGGCGGCAGCTCCGACGCGCCAGCTGTCACTTGTCCTCGCTCATGCGCAGCACGGCTCTCCAGGAGCCACGCAAAACTGCTCATCCTCGGCCAGTGTAGCTCACGCTACAGCGGATTAACCGCAGGGATTGACACGTTACACCTCTGAAAGGAGAGATGGTATATTAAAGGCACCAGCTAACAGTCAACTACAGTTGAGCCTCGTTATAACGAACACTATATAGCGAATTATCGGCTATAGCGAACTAAACAAAAACTTTGGTTGGTCTTGCATCATTTCAATGACACTTATTATTTTATAACAATGCAGAAACCGTGAGAGCCGTGCGCGATATCGTATATAACTATGAAATATTTGACCGGAAGTCTTAACAGCTACTTGAAGAAAAAAGAAAAACCTGCCTTCCGAAACTGCAGAAGTATAAAGCCCCTTTTTTCCGTAGACAATGTGGGAAACTTCATTCGGCTCGGTGCTGTGAGGCAGACGAGGATCCCATTCTTTATCAAATGAATAAGAACGCAGGCCTGAACTTTGCTCTGTTTTAATTTCACGTGCTCATTGTTCTGAGCTTGAAATGCAACAAGGAGAAAGGTAAGGGTTACCTTGTTTATAGTGGATTCGAAGACTTAAAAATGCATTTTGTATGAAGTATTTTTGCGCGACCAGATTTTCGATTTGTCAGAGCCGGTTTTTACCTCTACTGTTACGAATATGGGATACAAACTAATTTGCTGTCCCGATGCTACTTCGTGATAACGAGGTTCGACTAATATGCGGAGAATGCGCAGCCTAAGTGCTGCAACAGTGAGCGATGCGTAGTTGTCAAGCTCCGTTCAGCATACCAGCTTATGGGGATGGTGGTAGAGAGGGAGAGAGAGAGAGAGTGTGGATGAGTGTGTGAGAGAGAGAGAGAGAGAGAGAGAGAGGAGAGGAGAGAGAGAGAGAGGAGAGAGAGAGAGAGGAGGAGAGAGAGAGAGAGAGAGAGAGAGAGAGAGAGAGAGAGAAAGAGAGAGTGTGTGTGTGAAAGAGAGAGAGTAAGCTTTTGCTTATCGAGTAACCGTTGCTTCTTATATTCCCCTATGCAGGCACTTTTTCATGAGTAGGCTGGTGCTAAAAAAAAACGTCTGCACCTTCCACCCACTGAAAATGCGGAGTATTGAGAAAAAATGGTTTTTATTGGTCTTCAAGCTAAATAAAGAAGCCATATGTTCGTTCTTCTTGTCTAGAAAGAAATTGAACACATTATAATCTGAAAAATTCCCAGCGCATGAAAGCAAGGACAGAAAGGCGAAGGGACCCCACAGAGTGCTGGGCGAGTCACCGCACCGCCTTGCCCAGGAATCCGTACTCGGAAGAACGAGCACATTAGATATTATGAATAATGTGAATATTCTGGGTAATATCGACGTATGGTCAATCAGGATGATAAGGTAGACGTCAGTTTCTTCTCCCCTCCCCATTCACTGAGGGAGGGGAGTTATGATCGCACACGTACTCTTCCAGTGTGATCTCTAAGGCGGCGGAGGTCTTAAGGTCAACGCATGCGCGGGACACCTGCGGGCGTATACACGGGAGCCTGAGAAGGGCAGCGGCTACGACTCGCGTGCGGCCGCTGCGCACAGAGGAGGCAAGAGGTCGGAGAGCAGAGGTCGGCGGACTCACTCATGAGTCCACTCACTCAGACTCATTTGGACTCAGACTCACACGTGTTTGAGTTTGAGTGAGGGCGAGGATAGTGTGGCATGGTGAGTTTGCGCTTGAGTGAGTTTGAGCCCGACTGAGTTCGAGTACGGCTGAGACCGAGTGAGTTCTGAGTCCATTTTGAGTTTTGAGTACATTTTGAGTTTGAGTTCATTTTGAGTTCTGAGCACATTTTGAGTCCTGATTACATTTTGAGTTCTGATCAGTACATTTTGAGTTTGAGTACATTTTGAGCTCTGATCAGTACATTTTGAGTTTGAGTACATTTTGAGTTTGAGTAAATTTTGAGTTCTGATCAGTACATTTTGAGTTCTGAGTACATTTTGAGTTCTGAGCCCATTTTGAGTTTTGAGTCCGAGTGAGTTCTGAGCTTTGCGCTCACTGTGAGTTTGAGTTTGAGTGAGCGCAGATGTGCTGCTCAGCAATGAGTCTGATTTAGTAGTGAGTGGTGATTCGAAAAAAATTTGTGAGTGAGTTTGAGTGAGCCGCGCCAACTTTGCCGAGGTATGTCGGAGAGAAAGTGCTGTCGGCAGCATGTCCCCTTCCCCACCCCCCGCGGGCATGATAAGGTGTCGGCACACCACGCCAGACAGTTTCGGGCCCTTTTCACCCATCTCCCCCTCCCCCCCCCCCCCCCCTTCCGCCCCTTAAAACCGCATAGCATAGCATAGCAGCGAAGTCTGCGACGGACATTACGGAATGCTCCAGATCAGCACCAACACAGGCGCGACATCGCTTCTCGAAGCTCTCGAACAGCGCCTCATATATATAAAAAGGATATAAAAAGGAACATTTAAATTTCACCCTCAACCCAGTCGTCTGTGCGAGTCACGTGATTAGAAAATTCAGCGTATTTGTTGAGAAGGGCCTCTTTGGTAAATGAAATAAAACAATTTGTCCGTTGCACCATGCGACGACACCATGCGAAGGCATTCTTATCACGATAGTGTAGCGCGAATGAAACGCGATGAAAGGAGGAAGAGGAAAGAGGAGGAGGAGGGATGCTGCAGAGGATGGAAAAGCGTGGGTGGAGGGGTGTACACTCATTTGCATCCGTATTTGCATTTATCGAGCCTCTTTACGACAATCGATGCAGCCTGGATTGCATCGCGCGTCGCTTTCTCTTCGCCGCACACGCCCACGCGCGCCAGCGCGAGGAAGCCGATTTAGCATGCAGTTATGTTTGTGGCAGCGCGCATGCCGCTTCCAGCGTCGCGCTGTCGAAGACTGCGTGCGTGCAGAGAGAATGCTTTCTGCTGACCTCGCGCCTTGGTTAAACGAGAACCCTAGAAGAGAAGAAAACTGCGTATCAGCTCCCGTCTTTCTTGTTCTCTCTTCCTCTCTCTTCCTCTTTCTCTCTTTTCTCCGCAAGGAAAACGGCCCCAGGGCGAACTCTCCTCTCCGACCGCAATCTCGTTCTCGTTACTTAAACTGTCTTGCTCGCTGGAACTTATCGATCGAAGCATCGTATTGAATATCTGCATAACACTAACTGGTTTCTCAGTGTATGTGTGTGTGCGCGTTTTCCTCTTGGTTTTAATCCGTTTCATCCGCTTATCAGCGCAGGGATTTGCGCTGTTTCTCGTTGTCAGCACTTGCCGTATCTTTCTCGTTGTCTGCATAATCGCCCTGTATCGAGGGATGTGCGTAAATCATTCTATGTGGGCGTGGCCAACGAAAGCTGTCGAACTGGATGAGTCGTCGTCGGCCCTTAAAGTATACACATCACGCGACAGTTTATTCAACTCCGAAATAGAGATTAGTGGACCCCCCACACGGGCTTGGGGGAGTACGTGATTGTTCTAAAATGGCTGCTGAAAAAAAAAAAAAAAACGCTTCTCGGGAGACTTGTTTCTGCTTACGTGCTCCGAAGGCGAAAACCCAGAGTTTTATACAATTGTGACGGGTACCTTTTATAGTCATGTCCTGGCGTCGAAGCAGCAGCAACGTTATTTTACCGTCCTTAATCCATGTTTATCTACCTTAATACCACTTAATCCATCTTATTCCACACGTCTACATTAACCCATCTTAATCAATCCTTAATCCGCCTTAATTTACCTTACCTCGTCGTAAGGCAACTTAACCCATCTCATTCCCAACTTATATAACATTGTTTCATCTTAATCTACTTTAACTAATCTTCATACTCCCAATATATGTTATTCCATCTTACAATTCGATTTCTGTCAATCACTAATCAAAACTTTAATTCTGGCAATGCATTGAATCATTGCTTATACACATCTGGCATGGCTTGGGTTCGCTTCTGGCCTTCCTTGTGTTTTTGTTCCGCTCGTGCCGACGCCGAGGTCATTCAAGGTCACTTTCAGATAAGGCATATAAGGCTTCCTCCCGCTTTAGTATATGCCGCCGCGACCACCGGTTGTTTTAGCTGGGAAGAAGCAAGTGGATCTGTTGCTTTCATAGCTATCGTTGTCTGCATAAGAGAAAGCAGTATACGGCATTCCTTGTAGGCACGCGCCCCAAACGCAACAGCTAGACAAGTTCATCGTTGGAGAGGGTTACTCAGCTCTTGCTGCCGTTCCATGAAAAATTACTGTTTAATAAAGTAATTAGACATCGTACTCATCTCCACCCCACTAAAAGTAAAAAAAAAACCGCAGTCGACGAAACTCTTTAGCTCCGGGAGCGATTTACGAGACACTCGCCGTTAATTGGGAAGGCTCTAGCTATGTAACTATGTACAGCCACTTCGGTGGACATAAATTGAAGCCGAGACGCTTGCGCGGACAGACAAATAGACGCTGAGAATCGCGTCGCGGCTCCGGAAACTGCCGTCAAGACCGGAGGTGACCCGGCAGAGAAGAAGCAAGACGAGTCGCGACGGGACGGCGGCCTCTTTGGGAAAGCGCGCGCTAATTACACCGTTGCTCTCCTCCTCGGTCGCCCGTGGCGAGGCGTTGTCGTTCATCGTCGCCGCCGTTGTACGTCAGGCCTTCGGCTAGCGGCGGCGCTCGCCAGGTTGTCGCGCCGCGATTTTTCGCTTCGCTCGCCGGCCCGACCGTGCATCTGCGTGTGTGGCCCAGATCGTCGCTGCTCTTGCGGTGGGAACCCGGCTTTAACGCGCCAGCTAACCACCACTCTTCGCCGACGTTTCGGTGACTTCTTCTTTCCGTCAAGCGTGGGAAATCTCGAATATTACTCGACGGGAATATAGTTTGTTAGGGACGGTCATTTTTATTGAACAATGGCGTTGTGTTTCGCGTTTAACGTATACGTGTGGTGGCTTCACCTGGGGCTAAGAGTACCTGCAACACACAGGTTTAGACCAGTCGCTGTGAATAACTCGTTGTTTCTGCGCGCATCAAGTTCTTGAACATCATCGCCATCATCTTCTAGCGCCATCAATGGCGTAGCAAGTAGGCACTGTAGCCGGGAAAATCAGGGGGAAGTCAATAAAGACAGGAGAGCGAAAGAGAGAGAGAGACTTCGATAGAAGAGTCAGCACTGCTATCGAGCAGGTAGGCGCTCTCTCTTCTATCTCTCATCTCTCGCTCTCTCTCTCTCTGCTTCTCTCTCTCTCTCTCTCTCTCTCTCTCTCTCTCTCTCTCTCTCTCTCTCTCTCTCTCTCTCTCTCTCTCTCGCGTCAGCGCGTATTAGAAACGTTATTGTTGGACCTGTTGTGCACTTGACGGTTTATCTCCGGTGAGAATCGACAGCTTCCATGAAAAGATTTTTCATGGCGTGGTGTTCGTGCCACTTATTTATTTATTATTTATTTATTTATTGTTGTATGTTATTTAAAAATTAATTAATATTTGAATAATTTAATATTTTATTTATTATTCTCAGTTACTTTGGGAAAAGCGGGATTATTACTGTTGACATTAAACAGAACATACCATGCGTCTAAGCAACAAGTGTTAAGAACAATTTCATACCATATATGTATTAAAGTTTAGTCAATGTGTTTGAAGGGGTGATAGCTGAGTAAACACCGAAATTTCCTTCTCACTGAACTAGCGAACATGGTTGTTGCGAAAATGAGCGACACATTTGGAAACTTTCTGTCTAGAAAAATTGCAGCTCCGGCTGATACAAGGGTGAAAATGAAGCTTTTAGTATATGAGTAGCATGAAAGTCGCCTGCACTCTCTCTTGCGCGACAATCCGAATACAAAAGTGCACGGTGGTTTCCTAACTCTCAAATAAAGCGATGAAGGCGGGATATAATTTTCTTTTTTGGAAGAAAACAGTGCTAAAAGATCAAGCAGGGTGACCCTAACTCGTTCCAAACTCTTCAAAGATGTAGCCATGATGAATCGTTTCCTTTGCCCTGAAATATTAATTATGTTCAACCGCATCTTGAATAGTTCAGGATCGAATTTTGTTCCCCTGAAGAGTTCCTCGCAGAAGAAATATTAATGGAAGCACACAATAAATGAACGCTGTACGCGTCGCTTTCGTTGCATCACTGTCATCGCGCGAAGCGCTGACAGCATGATTCAGCCGTCATCATCATCATCATCATCATCATGCTTGGTCAATATGTACGCAGTTTAGACCAAAATTACCCCGTTCTTAAATTAGCGTTGAAAATTCATGTTTCTGAGAAGAATGTTCGGCCTTTCCGCTGCAAGGTAAACAATTTCTTCGCTTATTTCCAGGAGATATTTCATGCGTAATTTTACGCAACACCAGTTTCGCCAACTCTGAGGTTCAAATTGTGGTCGTACGCACCAAAGTTTTGCTTGGGCTGGGAAGCACGGTGTATATAAGGAAGAACTACTGATAATTTTTTTGACCACAAGGGTTTCTTTAAAGTGAAGCGAAATCACATACACATGGGCGTTCTCGTGTCCTTATTTTTTTTAAAGCGAAGCTCTAAGCCTCTCACTGATGTCTTCTGTAGTACAGCCAAAATGCGCTGCAGGAAGGCCAACTTTCTCTGAAGATGATGATGGTCATGGATGAACTGAAGAAAAATTAACTATTCTCGGGGTCGGAATCGAATTTGGATCCCCCGCGTTGTGAAGCCGACGTCTATCCGACTGAGCCATTCCGACACGTTCGAAGCAATTTGGATTTGGAGAGGGATCCATGGACTTGCGAAATTAGACAAAAAAAAAAATGGCAGCATTTTCACTCCGTGGATGATGGCGAGGGTGCGGAGTATGGGGACTCGAAATTACATCCAAGTTGCACCCCGAGCGTCATGCGATTTGAGCCGTGAGTTGCAACTTCATTATCCCCTAAATGAAACTGCAACTCATGTCTCAAATTGAATTTCGCTTGATTTTCGCTTGATGGTGGTGGGCGCACGGATGGACGCGGACGGACATTTGGAGGTACTAAGGTACTCCGCACCGTTACAGGCGAGGAAGTAGGCCCTTTAACTCTCGGGTACTAACTCACGGTCGTTGTCCAATGGGTACATTGACTGACACTAACTGTGTCTGGTCTACGAGACACAGGCTCAAATCCTGCCGGTGCCTGCGTGATTTTTTGCGATTGTAAATGCTATGCGCACGGACGCGGACGGACAGTGTGCCGTCCTAAGGTACTCCGCACCTAAAAATGCACCCCTCCGTCCAACTACGATTTAGTTGAACGCTAGGGAAAACCATAGAATGCCCGTATCAATAAAGCCCTAGAGAACACAATCGCAGTGCAGGGAACTGTCCCGATAAGAAACAGGTGTTCCCAAAGTCTTACGTCATAATCCGGACCAATAGCTTCCGGAGTGGTTCGTTTTGTGTTGGAATTGATTTTGGGGAAGCTTTGCGTTCCTCCATCGTTGTCGTTTCAACAAGGGGTAGTTGATTTTTAAAGCGAAGCTTTTTACCTCTACCCCCCAAGGGTTCTGTCGCGACCATTGGTGTCGACAGAAAGCTCCCACGAAAATAAGTTACTGGCACAGTCAGGAATCGAACCTTGAACGAATAAAGAAACGGAGCAAGAGCCCGTTGTCTTACCGATTGAGCTAGCGCCGACGCGGATACGGAGGATACAGACTGTGCGCTCACCGAGCACATACGCGGGTTTACCCCCTGCGTTATCCCTTAAAGGGACCCTGCAACACTCTTTGAGCAGCGCAAGTAAACCTGCGCGACGTTTAGATTACACTGCCAGGAATACCTGAGCCAAATATTACACGTGCACGGGAAGCGGTGAGCGCGCAAATCGATGTGAAAGACGCGGAAAAAACAACCGCTCTCTCTTCAGTTGTCCTCATTATGCAACCCCTGGCATGGCCTAAGGGACGTCACATAGGCCATGGCTGCCCGATCGGCTGTCACTGGTCAACTTCGCGGCTAGATTCTCCCATTCCCGTCGTCGTCATCGCTGTGTACGAACATCTTCTATGCCTGAACCTGTAGGCACAGTTTTGCCGTTTCTTTTGTGTTTTGAGTGCGCGCGGAGTTTGAGTGATGAGCTCAATACTTCCCTTTCGACGGGACCACTCGACTGCAAACATTTATTGCTTCAAAAAACGCCCTACCAGCCCCAGCGCATACTTGCGAGCAGGCACCCATGCCTGCTTTTTTTGTGGCACCAGACCGGAAATAGGCCCCTCCGCGTTGCGGACAAAAGGAGAAAACTACCCGGCATGTGATATATCGAAGGCCGCAGAAGAGAACGCCGTGAGCCGCCCCCCACCGATGGGGAGAAGTACGCTTCGAGGAACGGCAAGGACGGCGGCTCCAGATTATCGGATATCAGACCGATTTCTTCAAAGGGCAGAGAATAAATTTTTAATATTCGCTTACTATTCGATTTTCACGAGAATTGCGCTTTGTCTTCAACAGGAGATCGACAGGGAGATCACAACTGCGGCTCGAGTGATGTCGTAACACTCTTCGTCGCTACCTAACATTACCAGAAAAATAATCTAATTACGGTGGTCGTTATCGTCGTATCTGTGCCCGTGACGAAACCAATGTTTTATATCAATGTTCTTATACTCATTAGTTGTTTTTTTTTTTTTTTTACCAGCCTGATGTCTTGAAAGGACATTGACTAAATCTTGAGCAAACTGGCTTTTTCGCAATTATTGTTCGATTCACGAGGGTTATCACCCTACATCACTTGGTGTCGAAGAGGAGAACGACAGGGTATATTGAAGTACGCAACTGTGGCGCGTAATGTAACACTCATCATCGTTACCTTCGTCTATATAATCGTGACGAAATCATTGTTTTATAGCAACGTTGTTATATCTACCAGCTTTCTTTCTTACACTTGCAGTTGAAACAATCACCGATATAATTTTATAAATTACCATCTCCGCCGAAAGTGAACTTAGCGCCTCTGAAATAAAACTAAAAAAAAACGTTTTGAAACCAACCTAAAAGGTGCCCGCAGAAATCGGTCAGATTAATAGGAGTAATTAAGCGGGGTTAATCAATTTTAATTTCTAGATCGGCGCGATCTCCCCTCAGCGAGATCCTCGCTTTAAATTATACTGTTGAGAAACACAGCGAGTTTGGCTCCGACTCGAGTTCTCTTATTATTTCGAAACGGAAACGTAATTGAATTAGATGCGGTCCCATAAATCCTTTCTTGTCCTGCGTTTCAATCTTAACTAAGTTGTAGCTGGAGTTGGGCTCACCGCGGACAGTTTTCGGCTTCGAGGCTGAAACGTGGTCACGCTGCGCAAGTTTCTGAGAAATCGCTCCCAAGTAGCTTGACGTTAAATATTTGTGCAAAGAAACTGTCTCGAGTTCCACTGAAAAGTTTTGAACTTACTGAAAGAAGCGAAATATAGTCGGCGATAAGCAAAAAAAAAAAGGTGGAGGAGTAGAAGTAGAAGTATAAAAGAGAAGGAGAATAAGGAGAAGAAGGGGAGTGGGAGGGGGAGGGGGAGGGGGGATTAAGCAATGCAAGGGCTTGTGGCACGGATGCGTTACAGTCAATGGCAGCGTGATTTGTTTTCTTTGCGAAACCGCACTGCGGTAGCGCGAGTTGAGGAATCAGTGACTCTTATTGCGACATCAACTGAGGATAAATGCACGCAGCAAATTATAGTCTCGGCAATATCGGAGGGATATGGCGCTCCCGTTTTTTTTTTTTTTTTTGCATTTTTTAACACTGCTTATACCCTTGCTAAACAAAAATAACAAGACCAAACTGTCCACTTCGTCTTCGTGTTGCTTTGTATTCCTTTCTTTTTTGTCGTGATCTGGCGCGGAGTTTTTATTTATTTATTTCGGTTGGGACCTTCGAGCTCATCAAACAGCGTTCACCGAGGAGGCAGTGCTGGATAACTAGGGCAGAATCCCCCTTGCTCTCACAGGGGTGTTTTTGTAGTTTTTGGCGTGTTGGATATTACATTAAGGCCTTTGCAAATTTGATAAGGTCCTTGTGCAATCGCCATTGCGGATATCATGACGATTTTGTACCAATAGCTGTGGCAATGAAGATTACCTGTACCACGGTACAACGAAAGCGATCGGCGAGATACCAGAACGCTTCGTTAATAACATTCGTTATAAACTCTATCGAGTTATATTCGAGAGTATTATGTAAAAGTCATCACAAAATCCTGCGCGACTTTCTACAATCAAATTTGCAGATGTGGAAATGTCTTGTTCCAAGGGCCTTTTCAAAATTTCAATCTGTCAATGGGTGCCGTATCACTCTTCCCATATATATATATATATATATATATATATATATATATATATATATATATATATATATATATATATATATATACATATACTCTCCTTTTGGCCGCTCTTCAAGGTATTCGCCCTACCTTTTATCACGTGCTAGGTATGCGGTCCGTGCGCGGCGTGCGAATGCGTTAACGCGTGCTCCATAAACCATCCACTTCAGCACGTAACCGCACGCCCTCAAAGTACAATACTCCCTAGCGTCACCACAGCAGAAATTTCGCGCCCGCATCCGCAGCAGTTCCGAAGCTATCCGGTCACCCACAGATCCGTCAAATTCGCACTTCTTGTGTAAGTCACGTCCGAGGGCAAAGCACTGTTCGGAAACCGGCTGCCTGCTCGGGTGGGGTTCCGCAGGGGACGCTCGTATTCCCAACTACGTACACCTGAGTTAACGCCCTACTAATCAATCGAATGAGTTACGAATAACTAGAAGTCACGAGAAAAACAGGCGGCGACGACTTTCGGCAGCACGTGCCGCGTTCTCACGCGGCGTGGGCGGAAACACAGATGCTACCAGTCACGCGTAGCGAGCAGTGACAGGAGAAATCTTCGCCGCCGCGGCCGACACTGTATGATTGAGCAGTCACACTAGATTGGCGCAATTTTACATTAAGGCAGGAGGAGTTGAGCGACCTCTCGCAACTCGGAACGTCGACTCGACTGCAGTCGAAATCACGTACACTCATTAAGAAAGTGATCGGGGTGGCTGAATTAACCCGGAACACGAAGCGGCGGTCGGTGTTTTTGCCAGTCGCTGCCGTTTTTCGCTGTGTCGGCGACCCCTTGCTTACGTCTCCTTCGCGGGCAATTAAGCCGATTGGCGTATCGAATGTGCGGCCATTTTCAAGTCGCGATACTTTAATTAAGTGACTACTTTGTCGGCCCGTCCCTAAGGACTGTCGACTTGAGGAATAAGGCCGCCATCGAGCTGCTTGGTCGTTAAAAAGCGTGGACTCTTCTTTCTTTCTTTTTATCTTCCCCGTTGAGCGCTCGAGATGACTCAGCAGAGCGGTCTATTTGACCGCACGGGAAGCCATTTCCGCGTTCATTTTAGAGCCACGTGCCAACGGCCCAGCAATTTGGTCTCGCGTGCGGCGGCAAGCTTTTACCGCCATCCGGGACTCCTAAGTCGTCTCGGCCTCCTAATTCTGTTCACAAAGCACCTCGCGCCGTTGTCATCCCGCCCAGCTCAGCGGCATCGGAGGCGCCCGTTTCTAATCTGCTCGGGAGATCGGAATGTGGCTCTGGGGCAGATCCTAATCTCCCTTTCGTCTTTTCTCTCTGGCAGCGCGCTCGGTTCCTCCTCCTTCATATCGTCTTCTGTTTCCACTCGCACGAGAACCCCGGGATTCCGCAAAGTCAAAAGCGCCTCCGCCGTCTCCCCGCGGGGGAGGCACACGGTCTTCCTTGAGCGCGGTTAGGCCTAAGGCTCGCTTAGGCCTAACGCTCGCTCCCCGACCCGCTTGTTTCCTCAGAACCATACGTCGCCGCCCCTCACATACAATGTAGTCCCCACGTGACGCCGTCGGGCTCCTTCTCAAGCTCCAAAGGAAGGGTGGGGGAAGAATCGTGGAGAATTCTTGCCGACGGCGAACAATTACCGCGCTTTGTGTTGGGGACCCGGCAGCATTTTGTCGTTTTTTAACGGTGCTTCAAGCTGCCACTCTCTTCACCCCCGGGCGCGCGGTTCTGGCTTGTGCGCGAGGAAGGAAGCTGAGTTACACTTTGGGGATTCTGGGCACCTGATTTTTCGTCTCTTCTCTCATCACGGTTCCCATAGTCGTTTCGCGCGCCTTTGATTGTGCGCTGTCGGAAAGTGCTGCTGCTTGCGTTTGGAATGTCCAGATCTTGCACCGTTTTACGACTTTGTCATTGCGAGGGTTGCGGCAGAGGACTCGGATTGTTTTGCTGATTGATTTTCAACGGCGTAATTCTTAAAGTGCCGAACGCTGCTCCGATTAACGTAGTAGGACCGCGTTTATGCAAACACATACGTATTTAAAGCGACACTGAAGTGATTTGTGAACACTGCGGGATTACTAGCGCAAATTGTAGTCTGGAGTCTTTAGGCCATGTTTCGACCAGTCTCGCTGCGTTGGCGGGAATTTATTCAGTAGAAAAATCAATTCGAAAATGCTGTATTCCTCTCTGCGCCCTCCTTGCCGATTTCCTATGAAGTTTCGTATGGCGTCGAAACAAGACGGCTGGGCTTGACTGCGCTACCGCACGGCTCGCCGACCCTCCGACAGAATCAGTCGGCCCAACGTTTAGTCGGCCGATGGCCGCGTCGCAATTCGTTCGCCCAGTTGAAACTAAACCACGGCACGTTTATACCAAGAAAAATGTGTCTTTATTTTGTTAGTTTGTAGACTGGATGCTCTAAGTCCAAGTCGCTCCACACAAGCGCACACGCGACGCTTCGCTGACTGGTACGTAGAAAAATCTAAGGCCGATTGAAGGTGGGTGACGAGTCAGCGAAGTTAATACAGGTACTAAAAAATTAAAATCACCGAAGCGTTTACCGTACAGCGTAAAACCAGGGTCCGAGAAGCACTTTTTGCTCTGGGTGAACCAGCACAGCGGTCAGCAGCACGCCCACTCTGCGAACGCTTTTCCGTCTAAGGAATGCAGTCCCTAGACATGAGATATTGTCCGGAATTTTGGGGACGCTTACTGTACGAGCACTGATACAAGAAATACACATCTAAGCTGCTTGAAATGCTAAAACTAAATAAAAATGTAAACCGTCTATACATTAGATCCTTCATATTTCCGCCCCTGCAGCATCGCTAACTTAGAGCCGAGTGGTCTGGAGCACTAGGTGTATTGCTTTGCAAGTCGCAAGTTGGAATTTCCGATAGTGCATGTTTTTTTTAAGTTGATTTATCTGTTTCTTGGGCAATGTTTTTTTATATACTGTATTCACCATTTTTGCGCTGTAACGTTCATTGCTCTCACGAGAGAGTTCGCCGAACGCGTGCAGACTGACACTGACGGGCTGGCGAGTTCTCGTTGGCGGGGAGTTGCCATAAGCACCGACTGCTTGCGGTCACAGTCCGAAATCAGCCGACCCTTGGCCTGGTGCCTTGGTAAATAAGGGTGGTCTGGTAACTTTTAGGTCAGTTTAAAGGAGTAGCGCGCATATTAACAGCGTTAACTAACGGCCTGTAGCAACGGAAGAGCCGACCTTGTACCTATGTTGGTACGGAATATCGCGTTACTGTTTCATGCGCAAAAAAAAAAATGCCCGCATGGTTTTTACGGGTTGCGGTAATTGGAAACCATTATTGCGTTTTTTTTCTTACCGTAGGTGGACGTGGTCACGACGAAAGATGAAGGGGTTAAGGCATTGCCTTAAATTTGAGAGTGTAGTCATTGTTTCACTTGAGTGGACGAAACGAAAAGTTCGACGCTTATACAAAACTCAACTATGTGTTGCGGCTACTACAGAAAAATAACGAACGACAACAAATTAAACCGTGCACTCAACGTGAAAGTTGTCGGAAATGCCGAGCCGTAATTTGGGCTGTAGCGGGGTTATCCGCTCACTGCTACGACTCCTTGCAATTCAGATTTCGCGCCTTCGCAGTGCTCGCGCGCCCCCTGCCTGAAAGCATCGCCAGCGGGAGTTTGTTCTTTTTGTGCTTGCTTTCCTCCCACACGTGCTGTGTTGCACTGCCACTTTTTTTCGCTTACTATCGAAAAACCAACCCAGCGAGCGTTCCCAACTAAATGAACGCGGGTGATGCCGGTTAATTACATATATTTTGCCTCAAATGTAACCGCAGTTCTCTTTGCGCTGAACAACGGGGAGATGTATGAGAAGCGCCATCGGTTCACGTGTTTCGAATGGTTATGACCATTTAAACCGCCTGGTTTTCGAAGCCTCTGCGGGACGCCCTACTGCGGTACGCCGGGCTCTACTTGGGTCCGTTATCTCGGTGCACCGCCTGATTCCGGCAGTCGCTTGACATCGAGCGTTACAGCGAGCTACGACGACAAGGCGAGCCCCTAAAGTGCTCCGCACTTAAAACGGGCCAAACGGAAGCAATCCCCCATACCCAAAACCCGGTTCCTCCCGAATCCGCTCCAGGAGCAACTGTTTTGCGGTAGCCCTTCCATCTAAATCCGTTTTTACAACACGAAGAGAGGGACAGACAGACAGACAGACAGATGGACGGACGGACGGACGGACGGACTGAAGGAGACGGACGGACGGACGACGAAGGAGACGGAGACAGGAGACAGAGAAGAGAAGAGAGAGAGAGAGAGAGAGAGAGGAGAGAGAGGGAGAGAGAGGAGAGAAGAGAGAGGAGAGAGAGAGAGAGAGAGAGAACTGAAATCACACCGCATGCAGTATAACCTCCGGTCTCACCCGAAAGACGTGACGGGCTTGAACCGCTTCAAGCGAAGAAACACGAAAAATTGTCGGTGGAGAGGCCAACACGTCTGGCCGAAGTTGTAAGCAGTGGTATTGCGGCAGCAATAGCCACTGCGCGGGGGGTCATTTCACCGCTTCCTCACGTTCGCGCCGTTTCGGAAGCGCGGGTGAAAGCATATAGCGCAGCCGGTCACGCTCAATGAATGTCCGGGAAAACGCAAGGAGAAAAATGACCACGCGTGCGCCGCCGCCGCCGCGACCGCAGAATTTACACAAGCTCTGTGTAGTTGTGGTGGAAAAGTGTTTCCCGGGCCGTGCGCATGGCTCCTTACTTCGAGGTTACTACCCCTGCGACGTGGAGCAATTCATAGTGAAAAGAGCTGGAAAACGTAGAGTTACAATGAAAAAGTGTCGAAACTAACAACGACGACAGCAACAACGACAACAACAGCAACAACAAAAAAGGCAAAATGGCTTTGTGTTCCTGTTTTCGCGGGTCGAAACAAGATTATTCGGTCATAATTTAAATGTTTACAGTACGTTGTGACCACCCTTTTACTTTTTTGTCTAGGGGCGAGTAAATTTTTTGTTCTTTTTAGTAGGTTAGGCGTTGAAATGGATGTTGGCTTTTCTAATGCGTGTATGTGATCAACGTGAGTTTCTGCGGTAATGCCGGAGCATGGCCCATGTTTGTTAGCGGCCGTCTTTTACTTTAAGCGCACTGTCGACATAACATCGGTAGCCGTACGGCCGGCTTGTTGACAGCGAGCGTCGTTCTCGGAAACTGTGTTGCATAATCAGCTCTTATGCATAATTGATACCCAGAAACGTGGTGTATAGTTTCACTTAAGTATGGGTGTATATTCTCTGTACAATTGTATTGTGGGCGTCGGAATTCATTTCTCCGCCATCGATTAATCAGCCTGGCGAGAAGAGCAACTCTACATGGAAAAGTGGCATTTCTTAATGCATAAACAGCGTACCGAAGTAGAATTTTTCATTCAGCCGTGTAGTTTTCAGCTGACGTCATGTATAGTTTGTGACGTGAGTTGTAACGACACGTAAGCGAGGTGCGATAGCTTGCCAGCACGCGTAGCGAATGCTAAATCATCTGTGCCTGATTTCCAGACGTGTCCCCACAGTGAAGCCGGCGCGAAAGCTGGCTTCACTGTTATAATACCCTATCTGCGGTGGTGCACCCTTTACAGGCGGCGCAGGCTTCTTTCTTTTTTTTTTTGCAAACCCCACCATACCAACCTCAACCACACCAGTCCTCATTGTTCCTTTAACGTAAATCATGTCCTGAGTATATCCCATAAATGTTCGTGTCCATTTCCGGTGCTATTTTCTGTTCAGCTTTTAAATACTGTGTTGTCGGCTCTAATCGCACTGCACTCTGATTATGCAAAGTGGCGAACTCATCTGACGCTCCGCCTTTATTTCAGGTTGATCCACGCTTCTCCGGAACCTCCCGCCTGTGAAACGTGAGTTAATGTGCGATCATCTCCATTGCCGCTAAAGCAAAAACAGGAGCTCTGTACGTAGAATGCTAAATATGCGACCTACTTTTAAAGACGATAGTCTTTCTTGGGCTAGTTAAACGCAGAAATTTTGGTCTGTCTGTCTGTCTGTCTGTCTGCCTGTCTGTCTGTGACTCGATTCAGCCACCCGGCCAAAGTGAAACGGAAACTGCGCAATAGTCTTATATACTCAAAGCCAAATCTAAACGCCTAAGTCCGGTGTTAATGTAATCCTTGTCAACATTGTTGACCCAGAACAAGATATTACGTAAACATAAGGCAAGAAATCAATACCTGAGTGCTATTTGCAGTGTTCCTTTATTAAAAAATTAATGGATGTTTGCTTGTTGCGATAGCAAATAAAATACATCAAGTGCAGAAACCAGTCGCCTTCTGTTGCCCTCATTACCTGGCGGCATTTTAAAAAGTCAAATGGCAACAGAAACGAAACGTTCCACTAGATAGGTTCCACGTTCCCTTGGAACGCTCGTGGAGTAGGGCAACGTAGTTCTATAAACGTGTAGTAGGGTGCCTGGATTCACGCGAGTCTCCGCCGTACGGCAGCGCTTGCATCGAGGTACCCGAACTGGAACATTGGAACGCGGTAAATTTAAATTGACTTGAGCAAACGTCTAGCGTGTTATCGTGTGAGGAATTAGACGGGAGAGGAACAAAATGAGAGGTGAGAGGGAAAGCGAAGGGAGGCATTCACTTGCCAGGGGCGGCAGTCGACTATCGTCTTTCGTCGACATTTGCAACGAAAGGAGCAGATACGCAGCCAATATTTTTTGTCACCTTTGTTGTTGTTACTGCCGCTGCTGCTGCTGCTGCTGAGGGTTGCGTTACGTTCCCAGTCTCCCGCCCTCCAATTTTCTCAACTCCAACCTCAGACGAAAACTCGTGTTCCGTTTTCTTTCTCTTAACGCAACATTGCGCGCAATGTGACGTTTACCCCTCAGCGTCGAACCGAAAGTGTTCCCGCCATATCAATCTTTAACAGTTCCTTTTATTCGCTTCGTCTCAGTCTCCAGTTTTCGCGAACTAAGAACATTTAAGGAATAATGAACAATAAAAACCATGTTCTCAGCGAAGCATTCCCGTACAGGCGGCTCGCCTTCCGGACGACGCTCTAGTTGAAGCTCATGCTTCTGCAGCCGTCCCAATCGGCCGGATCTGCCTCACGCGTGCGCTTGCTAGCGCGGTTCGGGCCTCTACGTGACGACGACGCTAATGAACCGCGCTTGCTCTTGTACGGCCCGCTAACGGTTCCTCTCCACGGGTGCCCGTTACGCGGGGATTTTCTTACACCTAACTAGGCGCTGCACCTGGTCCCAGTGGAGGCCAGCGTTCGCCTGACGTCCCCCCCATTTATCTTCGTAAGGGTTACTATCTGCGAGTGTACCTCATATTTTAACAGGACTAGTGGAATGTGAGGGCTTGCCGAGGTATGATATCCTGATTGCAATTACCATCTGGAACTACTATTTTATTTTTAGTCCTTTTTGTTTCCTAAAGTGCGCTTGACGTGGTGAAACTTAGATGGTCAGGAAATGGGCAATTACATGAACGCATCTGGCATTGTTCTTGTTGTACGCCATCTAAGAAATGCGTTCGTCAGTTGTGTTTTGTGTGAGTATGGCTTGCGTGACAAAGTAAGAGATGAACGAAGTGCAGCACTCTTGTTGCCGAAGTAGTCATCATTACGATGACTTTCTAGAGAACGGTGAAATGCCCGCAGAGGTTGTGACAGTGGAGGTAGTAGGCGTAAAGGGATTATTGCGCCTATGAGGAACGGATTTGGGCAAGGACGCGACCTGAGCACTCTCTCGTTCTTCTGCCTTTTGCTTTCTAGTAGGTGATAGACCGTTATAAAGGGGAAGAGCAGGTAATGAAGGGGGAGGAGGAGGTAATGAGTTATCTTCAACTTTCCTCTGTATTCCATCCGAAAGGCAGACACCAACAGTCGACGCCAACAGATATTCGCGAAGTAAAACACCTAGCTATAAAAACCAACAAAAAGTTGACGCATCTCCACGAAAGATTCATGGCGAGTGGGCGAAGCACTGAGGATCGTTCTTAGCGTAAATCACCCGTGAGAGTGCTTACTGCTGCCAAAACAGTTTCCAATCCAATCCAATCTAATTTAATCCAATTTAATCCAATCCAATGCTCCTCGCGCATGCGCAGCACGGCTCTGCAGGAGCTCTCTCTCTCTCTCTCTCTCTCTCTCTCTCTCTCTCTCTCTCTCTCTCTCTCTCTCTCTCTCTCTCTCTCTCCTCTCTCTATCTCTCTCTCTCTCTCTCTCTCTCTCTCTCTCTCTCTCTATCTCTCACCTTTTTGTGAACCTTCTATTTCGTTCTTGTTAAACCCTTTGTGAACCTTTTGTTCACAGATGTTTCAATTTACACGGTGCTGTGCTGTGAGCACTGACGCCGGAGAAGCCTCGGCCTTAAGGTGCTTCGCCCCTAATACAAAACACTCCCTACATGCAGTACTTCGAAGCCATGCTGCCTGCTGTGGTAATTGATATTTTACAAGGCCCTTGACGTGTACCTGAATACTTACTTTCGGAAGCCTTTCTCTGATATACAGGGTCGGCAGCGGGTATGCATCTTTATGTCTTGTGACAGTGGAGTAAGTAACCAAGTACGACACGCACAAACTGCTGTCGTTGCACCTTGTGACGTACCCTCACGTCCCCCTGCGATACATATGTGGTGCAGGCTGGGAACCTCTTTCCCTCTCACACTCACTCACTCACCCTCACGTCCTCCAGGTGTGAGCGGAGCTTTCTATTAAAGGATACGAATTATTTATGCCTTTTTCTGTGAAACCTCAGGATTTATTTCTTTCCTTCTGTCAACTTATGACTCTTCAAGAATCATACAAGCAGTTGAGAGCGTGAGATAATCAAATTTCGATCACGTCAGAGATTTATTTCGCACTCATGCGAGAAGAGTTTGTTCGTACGGCACGCGTGCATTGCACTCTCCAGTCTATAGGCTCCGTCCCTTGAAGCTAAGCTCATTACAACACGCACGCTAAAAAAAAAAAAAAGAAAGGCCGCGTATCTGCTCCTTCCGTTGCAAATGTCGACGCAAGAAGATAATAGACTGGGGCACGTCACAAGTAAATGCCTCTTTTCTTTTTCCCGCTCACCACTCATGCTGTCCCTTCTCCGTCTCGTTCCTCCCAAGATAACACGCTAGAGGTTTGCTCAAGTCAATTTAAATTTACCGCGCTCCACTGCTCCAAGTCGGGTGCCTCGACTGCCAGCGCTGGCGTATGGCGGAGACTGGCGTGAATCGAGGCACCCGACTACAACGTTTATAGAACCACGTTGCCCCACTCCACGAGCGTTCCAAGCGGAACGCGGAACCTATCTAGTGGAACCTTTCGTTGCTGTTGCCGTTTGATTTTTTAGGATTCCGCCAGGTAGCGCGGGCAACAGCAGGCGACCGTTTTCGGCAGTTGATGTAGTATTTTATTTGCTATCGCAAAAAGCAAAGATCCGTAAATTTTTTAAATAAAGGAACACTGCAAATACCACTCATGTGTTCATTTTCAGGCCTTATATTTGGGGAATGTATTGTTCATGTCCAACAATGTTGACAAGTATGAACATTAACACCGGACTTAGAGGTTTAGATTTGCCTGTGAGTATTTAAGACTGTTCCCGCAGATTTTGTTTCACTTTGGCCGGGTGGCTGACTCGAGTGACAGACGGACAGCCAGACATACAGAAAGACGGACCAAAATTTTCCAGTTCAAGTAGCCCAAGAAAGTCTATCATCTTTAAAAGTTCCCCGAGTTTTTTTGGTTTTCTCTGTATGCATAACGGCTGGGGGAACGGCCCTCAGATCGCGCATGCCAGGGTCTAAACGAAAACAACAGTACGGTTGTAAGGAAATAAAGAAACGAAGCGCCACGCAACAAAGAAAGCCTTCTGAGCCTTCGTATGAGCTCCTTTTGTTTTCCAAGCTGATGCCACCATGCCACGCAGAAACCCCTTCCCCGCACGCGAATGTGTCGTTGTCGAGCGAGCATGCAGCATGTATGCACGCAGCCCAACCGCTACGGACGCTTGGGAGGAGACGCAGGCGAGCACGTGACATTATGTCGTTACAAAGACGAGACGTCTTCACACGGCCGGCGGAGGGGGGACGCTCCCGCTATCGAACGGCGCGGAGGGTCTGCTTCTCTGCACAGCGTATTTTCCAAAGCGGAAACAAACGTTCGCACTTCGCGCGCTTTTTTTTGCGCGGCAAACGCAAGGAGAAAAATGCACGGCAAGCGAGCCAGCTTGCGACACAAGCCGCATGCTTGGCGCGCACGTGCGCTGAAAGAGGGCGCGGGACGAAGGCCGCGGCACACACATTCAAAAAGAGGAGCCCGTCTCCGGGCCCATCCGAAAACACCGCGCTAAAGCCTGCCTCCGGGAGGCTGCGGATAACGGGGCCGGAAATACGCCGTCACGATGATGGGGGAACGTGCGGGTGGGAGTAACCCGCCAAGAAGAAGAAAACGGCCGTGCTACCTTTGTTTTACGATTACCCTCTTCGAAGGAGGGGTGAAACTTCGCGCCGGAACGTCACCTCGGAGATGGGCGCAGACCGCAGTTGTGAGACATCGATCTAGGGCCGCTCGGGCGACTAGTTATCCCTCTGATTGGTCAGGGTTATGAAATTTAGTTAAGTGGATTGTCTAACATAACGAACGCTTGGGTAGTGAGGTCAGTGTGATGAGGGAACATCGAGGCCTGCTCGTAGTCTGGATGTGTCTGTTCGAGCCATGGTTGGCTCGTGGTGTGAGCCCCAAACCCCCGCGTTCAGCGTCGTCGTCGTCGATATACGAAGCGTCTTGGGTTGCTACTTCTTTTTCTTGTTCCCGAAGCGGCGGGAGGACGGCGCGTTGATCGCCTTCGCTGCACGCGGTGTCGTCTTTCTTTTGTCGTTTCCGGCCACGCGTCGGCGGGTAACGTGTTTGCGGAGACGCGTGCCACCATGCAGGGCAAGGCAATGGCGTTTTGTATGGCCCCCATCACGCCAGTCGGTCGTCGACGCTCCCTTTTCGGTTCGTGCTATGTGAGATCGTTGTTGAGGGGCCGCGGTCTGGGGTCGGCCTTTCACCAACGTCAAATGACAGTTTTTGCGCAGCGGGTGACGTATTTCCGAAGACAACGACTTCGCGCGTCATTCTGTGCGTGCCCTGTGGGTTGTTTCAAGTATGCTGTCGAAGCAAGTTTACCAAACGCTTCGTAAGAGCCAACTTGATAGCGCCAGAAGTGTATATTAGAAATGAGCAAGCAATCAGCATGGTGGATGGGTTTACTGATTGTCAGAACGTTGGTACCGGAGTGGGCCCACCACTTCTCCAACATTTTCTTGTTTTTTTTTTGTTTTTCTGGTGTGCTGGGGCCCAACAATACCCAGCATCTCACCCACACCTATCCATAACCAAAGCTACAATATTCCGACGGCTACAAGCGAACTCTTACCACCACAATACCCTACTCCATGCAGTGTAGCCCACCCTCTACCCTCCTCTTGCAAATACTGCCCCTACCACCCTGGCAGCCTATACCATCTGGTACGGGGGTGTCAACAAAGCCCGTCCCTTACTCTTAATCCCCAACCTACATACGAGCAGTGGGTGGCACGGCTGACCAGCGCCACCGTGTCCTCCCAACGTAGCCTGCTGGAGAGGGCACGGGTGGCCAGCGCAGGCCAGGGTGTCCCGGAGTAGAGGAAACCCCCCACCAGGCGGGTGCCCATGCGTCAGCATCTAAGGCTCGCCTAAACAAAGTTTAGGCGATTGTAGCGAGCATAAGGGCACATACTACAGCACTATCAGGGCATCAGGGTATGTGCCATGCGCAGGCATAAACCATGTTGATCCAGATCAGCCAGACGTAAGGGCGTGCTCTCAAGCTACAACACACTAGCACGTGCTCACTGGATCTCCAAGACCCATGTGCAGCGGGTGTGAAGAGGGCCTATCCGTACTCCGTATACTAATACAATGCAAGAACTAGAAACAATACGACACAAACACTTTGCACGACTATACAGGCAACACATTCTACTACACCAATCGTACTTTTAAGGGGACGACCCCATAATCACCCACAAGCGTACTTTTAAAGTTTCTTAGCGATGTCAAGTTTTTACACCTATTACTTACCATGTATGTTGAAAGCCTGGCCCTTTACACCATCCTCTTCATTGCCTTTTATGTCATTTCACGTATAGTTTTAGTTGAATGTTTGGCACATACCATTACTTCGTTCTTATAAAACAACTTTTCCTTGGCGCTCTTTGCCCTTAGTCGGCCTTGCGCCATAAAAACCCAACCATCATCATCATCGTGCTCTCACGCTGGTGTCAGCAGAAGAAGCGCCTGACAAGGCGTTCGGCGCGTGAGATCGGCCCTTACCGGAACGCTCAGACATGCCATCGTCTCGCCTCTCATCTGCGAATAGACCCTCTCAACCATCTTCCTTACGATATACGTAATGTGTGTGCCTGTGTGTGTGGAGGGGGGTGCGGGTGGAGGGGAGGTATAAATGCAGTTACACTAATCCCTTGTCCCAAGCAAGTCGCTTTATGCGATGTTACGGTTTTCCTAAAGTGTTTTATGGTTCCCGCTCCAATGTAAGTAACTCATCCCCGCTTTTAATGAAGTAGGGCTTACAACAAACTTTTAATGAAGGAATTCGTTATAGCAAAGGTTTATATACATGTATATTTAGCTGTTGTCAGGAAACCAATACTTTCAATCGAAACTACAGTCGTTCTTTGAGCCCAGGCATGTTCTAGAAAGTATAAAACCTGTGTGCATACATTTGAACGCGTGCCGTGTCTCCAGCGGTTGCTGTGCCACACGGTGGTGTTCGGATGCAATTGCTCAAGGGCCAATCGGTACCAGTTGGTACCATAGCAAGGTACAAAGGGCCTAATTGGTACCACACCAGCTTAGCAGGCGGCTCAAAGGTCGCTTTGTCCGAAAGTTAGCATGGGCTAGCACGAAGTGCTACCTTATCGCGACCTTCGCCTGGGAGAAGCAATATTGCCCCATCGATCCTCGTCTAATATCTAAGCTTCTGCACGCATTTATTATTGCCTTGCGGCTCCGACAGGCACACTCAGTCTTCTCTGGGCGTTTCTGAAAGTCACCCCACCTCCTAAAGTGTATTTATTTGTAAAAAGATTTCATTTGTTTTCATTTTATCGGCCCGTATCTTGACGTTTCGCGGGGGAATCATTTTTTATTTCCCCAGTCCTGTGCGCCCTATTTGTCTAGGAAAACTCACGAGAAACTGGGGAAGCGGAAAAGCAAACTTCGATGCGGGAAAGCGCAACGCACAGGCGTATTTCGAGCGCGGACTCTTCGCTCGCGAGATCCCTTTTGCCGATCTACATAAGCCATTAGCAAAACAATGACCGGAACCTTAACTGGATCGGTCGACTGTCGTTCCTTTTCGGGCCGGCGTCCTGGCCGCTCGGTAACTCGTTGCATTTCAATAACAAACTGGAGAGATAAGAAAAAATTGAAAGATAGAAAGGCAGATACGGGAGTCTACTCCGCGAAGCTGCCCTGGCAGTCAGCGCAGAGGCGACGTTCAAGGTTTCCTCATGCGTGATAAATATTCGGGGGAGCCCCCTCTCTCCCGTGGCCCCGGGCCCGGGTGAAATCGACTCCGGCTCCTTCCTATTCCGTCGTCGGTGACCGAGTGCGCAGAATAGCGTGCGTATGCAGGGAGAAAACAAAAAGAATGAGCGGCTTTCTCGCGCTGCTAAGTGCTCGCGACCTATGCTTTGCAGTTGTGCTTTCTCGTAGATATCTTTGTGCGCATGCGCGCCGTTTTTATTGCGCGCCGTTGCAAGGAAACAGCGCTCGAGTTGCCGGCGTATACCCGGGGTATACCGGCGCGCTGAAAAGGTGCGGAACCTCATTTGTTATCGTTAAGTAATAAATTACTCTTTGCCCGCTGGAAGCCTCGAAGGTGGTTCTCCATTGAGTGAACGCTGAATAATGGATTGTCTGTCTCTCTCCTCTTCCTCATCCTTTTCTGATCCACGCGTTCCGCGCGCTGGGGCGTTTGTGGAGGCGAAGAAGAGGACGCGCTTCAGTGCCGCCGAGCAAGGGGAGAGACACTTTTCTTCAACTGACGACCCCGGCGCCTCCTTTTCGTCATTCTTCAGCTGCTTTCCTTGTCCTCCCCCTCTGCCTTTCTTCCTTCTGTTTCTCCCGTCGTTGAACTGTCTTTTACAATCGCGGATCCAAATTAGGTGCTCCCGGTCCTCCCTCCTCTCGGCGTCGCGTGGTACACGAATACTTCTTTCGCGAGCGGCGACGACTGACTTCCTTCCTTTGTTTTAGACAGTCTCGACTCTTTTTGTTCTTGTTCGGAGCCCTGTTCGGTCGGCGCTGTTTTCTCTGCGCGTCGTTTCAGATCGGCCGTGGTGATGCCTCTGTAACCGCGCGCAGCAGTGTCGCTTTAATTGAGGTTTAATGGTGCGAAACGAGTCAATGGACTCCGCGACGTCGTCGTCGTAAAAGGCAAGCTGCCCTTTACGCTCGTTAATTCGAATTCCTCCTTCGCTCCTCTCTCGCTCTCTTCTTTTCTCTTCCACTTCCGAAAGAAGGAACTTCTCGTTACAGTCGATGGGTCGGGGCAGCAGCGGCTACGGGAAGAACGGCGCGAAGCAGCAAAGCCAACCGTCGCGGCCTGTGCGAGAATATGCGCGCGCCGATGAGCTCTGCGCGGACTAACGACCGTCCTCAATGGTGTATGTATATGCGGCGCGCAATCTGCGCGCTATGAATGGGAATCGATTTGCGGAATGCGTTGATCTTATCGCTGCGGTTGTTTGGTCGTTGCGAGCGCTTATAGTACACACACTGTGGATGCTTATTAGCGTTGTGGTTAGGTCGCTGTTGCGATATATCATCGCTCGTTGCGATTCCCTTTTGCGTGGATCTGTTTACCGAGCCCCTGGTCGTCTCTTTCACGCACGACTGCGTGCGGGCCCGTCGGGCTCGCTTTTTCCGCGGCGACTAGTGAGGCCTGTAATTGATCGAGGAGAATCTTTTGGGGCGATCTTGGAGCGGGAACGGCGGCCGCGGTGTTTGCTAATCAAGAAGCGAGATGGTTTCAATGGGACGCCGGATATTTGATGGGCTTCGAGTGGGCTGCCTGTCGTGTCGCGAAATCAACCGGGTAAGTAAACATGAGGGGCATGCGGGTACGGATAGCGCACGAATGGGAGACAGTCGTATTGCTTTCTTTTTCTTGGATGCGCTGAAAAGTTAAGGAAGTTCCTTACCAGGTCCGTATTAGGGAAATTACCTATCAGGTAAGGCGGCATTGTCGACGCGAAAAGCTGGTCAATTTATCCACACACTTTCATTGTTAAAGTTGCATAAAATTTCAGGATCGATTTCTCATTAGATGGAATCGGTTGAAACGAGGGATGCGATCACAGGCAGTAGATATTGTGCGTACCGGCTCAAACGCACACCATTATTCCTAAAGCAGTTCCTCAACTGTCTACGAAACAGGTGACACGGGGTTATTCCCCAGGAAGAAGAGTTCCTGTCTTCATTCCAATCGATAGCTCACCAACGTCATACATCCAGATATTGGCCGCCGTCTTGCTTGTAAATAGAAAAATCAGCATCCTCTGTGGGAGGCGGGATGTCCGCTCTGAGTCCCTTTACGCTCGCTTTCCTGAGATGATAGCGTCCCACTCTTATTCTGCTTCCGCATGGTATCTGTTTACTCGCTGAAACGTTTTTAACGCAAAAGTGTTTTATTTCTGGATGCAGAAAGATTTGACTGACGTTATGTCCGTCACGGTAATAACGCCAGTACAACGGAGCAAGCTACCTGTAAAGGGTGCACCCCTGTACACAGGGTCTTCTTGCGGGGAAGTAACCTTTAGTACTAAAGAGTACGTTATACTTACGGATGTTCGTTTCCGGGTGTTATATTTTAACACGAAAGTGTTTTATGCCGGGATACACCAAGATTTCACTGACTTCATATCCGTCACGGAAACCACGCCAGTACACCTTTGCGGAAGATTCACCAGCCGGACATCGCTCGCCAAGCACACTCACAAGACAGCCGCCGACCCGCAAATGATGCTCAGTTGCAGATTTCGCTGCACATTTCACTTTCGGGTTTGCCGATTTCTATGACAGAAGAATCAACCACAGTTTTTTTTAGTTCTAGTCAAATTTTTGAAACCGTGGGCCACATAATTTAAGGATTAAGTAGAGGAGCCGTCCACGTATTTGTACGAAAGAAGTTAACAAAAGAATGTCCTGCATAACGGCATCTGGAGACTGGAATACTGTTTTGAATGAAAGGGTAACTCTCATCTTTAGGACAATGCTCGACATAAAACATGACCTGGTTCTGTAAAACGGTTTTACATAAAGATATTTGTTGCTTGGGACCAGCCGCACGTTCTAATATATGATACAATGGTGGGTGACTCTCAGAGTAAAGCCGAGCATCTTTGTCCACTGAATGTTCATTTTTAAATTTCACCTTTTCGTTATTTCCCCTGCGGTCTGCCAAAAAATGGCGAGATAAAAGCATAAGACGAACATAGAATAAAGAACAAAGATCTTGTCTCGCGCTATCGCGAGCAGCGCTAAACACACACAAAAAAAACACAGTGGCTTTCGGTTGGTTTAAAACGCTGAGATAGAGTCAACTCCGCTGGGTCGATAGAACTATTCAACTACGCATTGCATGACAGTTCCCCAACGGGGAGTTTCAACCCCAACTTTTTTCCCATTTGTACAAGTCCTTCCTGGTACGTGCCCTCGGCTGGTGTGCAGATACGCGCAATTAACTGCACACGCAGTGCAGGAAGCACCTACGCCACTACGATGGGATTTCCGGCGCAACTGACGCGCCGGCGCTGGACGCGGAATATCTACGGGACAGCATAAAAGTCCGCGGCGTAATTTCATTCCCTCGTGTGCACAGGCTCGGCTGTACGTTTAGGAGGCAAGGCTTAAGAACGGGGTATACGACGATCGCACGCTCCACGGCTGACTTTTTCCACACAGTTCGTATTGAAGTTTCTCTTTTGGTCGTTAATGTGACAGGGTTGGGGAGCATATATGTTGGTTGCGTTGTGAAAGGCACCCCTCAGGGGTTCGCTTTATGCCCTTTCTTCTTCACTCCGTCTTTATATTCGCGCACCCACACACGCACCGCGGGTGTTACGACCGCGCGTCAAGGTCCCCAGCGGGCCATCGAAACGATCGCCTTGGCCCTGACTCGGCGCGGCGCCGTATAGCGCCCCTCCACGCAACGCTTCTGCGGCCTTTTGATGCTCGTGCAGAACGCCATTAAGGGACTCGGCTTTGGAGGAAGCCGACCCTTCGCCGAGTTTTCACGCCCCGGCTGGAACGGCCGATTTGAGCCCTCCCAGGACGTCGCCGGCTCTTGCGATATCCAGCTGCCCCCCTTCGTGCGTGGCGGCCAACTTGGACGGAGACGGCGGGAGGGGAGCGCCCTTTCAGCGTCAAGATTGCGGTGATTCGTCGCCGATACGTGTAGCTCGAAAGTGAGCGAAATCTGGGCGCGGAGGAAGACGATATTGCGCGTAAGCGCCGCAGCGGGACGGGAGACGGAGCGGAGGATCTTGATTCTCTTGTCTCTTGCAGCGGCGTGTTACGGAATTATTTAGAACTCCCCCGCGGTGAACTGCGTTGGCTGTTGTCAAGTCGGAAGGCTTTAGATCGACAACGTATCCGCCCCCGCAATTCTTGGCGGCCGTGTGGGAGTCTGTTGGTTCCGTTTGCGTCTACAGCGGCTCAGGGATGTCTGCCCACGGAGTTCTGTTCACGGTACTTTGAACCCGGAGCGTATGTCAGCACGGCGGAGTGCTCGCGTATGTCGGAAATGTGATGAAGAGATATAGAGAAATTCCCACCTAAAGAGGGTGATAACAATAAAAATTATCATCATCATCACCATCATCATGACGAGAAGGGAAATGGCGTTGATATAGTTACAATGCGGTGAAGGAAGAAAGGTAGAAGGCGGCGGCTCTTTGCCCAAATCCACCATTGGTTCTGTCTTCACCGCCTGTCTGGTGACGTACCAGTGTCAAAGGGAAGCCGGTTGACTGGAGGGAATCGTTGAGGAAACTAAAGTGTGTATGGTTCGTTTTCGCCGGCGCCCTTGACAACTCCTGTCTGGTCAATGATTGGGTTGGCAGAAGGTTATGGTGTGTGTCTTGACTATGGAACTGCATCGAGCTTTCAAACGAAGTGGAGGAGACTGTAGACAACCGCCGACCGCTACAGCCTGCAATTTTGACCAGTGTCGTTACTGTTCCTATATGTCGTTCTGCAACACCAGAAAAGCGGACAGGTAAGCTCTGTAAATGCCGTTGCGAGTAACAAGCAGATTCAGGAGTGCGTGGAAACTGATTTTTGATTTCGCACCGCAATTTTTTTATGTACCGTGCGTGCCTGTACCCAAGAAAATGCAGTCAATTAAAGGGACCCTGCAACACTTTCTTCTACTTTTTTGAAATCATAAGTGCTTGCAGAACGTAGTCACCCAGCACACCCAGTACTTAGGTTAGGGGATCGAAAAGTACCTCAGCAAAAAATTACTGCTTTATGTCCATCAGATAACTTGTAAACTGGCTCAAAAAATTATTCTTTCTTTCCCTGTCTTGACGTTTTTCGTCGGCTCGAATTACGACACTGAGGCCATGTAACGGCTGTTGGCCGGTTTTCCTTCAGTTGCAGCAATGAACGCTTTTCGATAGCAACTTCAAGAAAAAAGCCACGAAAACAAAGCAGAAATGGAAAGCGTATCTGGTGCTACGAGCAAATCACGCAGTGCCGCTCTGTGCAGGCGATAACTATAACTTTCGACGTTGTTCCAGACGCGAAGGAAAGAATAAAAGCACTTATGGAAAGTGTTGCAGGGTCCCTTTAAAGATCCCGCAATAGTATTTGCGTGTTTGAATGCGTAACCTTCAACTGCGCCGTCCGTTACGCGTACGTCGTACGGAATGCACCTCCAGCATCGTCTGTGTTACCGCTTTACCGAGCACCGCATCGAAATCAGAAAGAAAATAAAAAAAAATCACTCCCCTGACATTTCATTAGGAGAAAAAGCTTGATAAAGTTTAGCTTGGGGTTCATTATCGAAGATTAACCCGTCTCGCGGACCTTCACCCGACTTCCCTTTCCGGTGCACGCATACTGCGCACACACTGCACCGCGAAATTTCCTCGCTTTCTTTTCACTGTGCGGGCGTCGCGTGCGGCGGCCGCTTCTTTTCATTACGCAAATGGGGCTGAAGCTTTGACGAGAGACGCTCGAGCGGCTACCGCGCGAGGTTCTCATATACGCGTGCCACGACAAACGTCACACGGCGCACGCGAATGGAGACGTGATTTCTTTGTCACGCCACGTAGCTTCTCATCGGTCGCCGTCGCTGAATTAAAATAAAAGGCATTCCAAAGCGAATTAAGAGAGACAGCGAAGGAAAGGTAGGAGGAAGCGAAGATTGGTTCGCGCAACTGTCAGTTCAGCTAAGGCGTCACGGCTCGGATAACAAGGCCTGGTGGTCCACCAGTCTGTATCGGGTCGTGCTATTGGCTACGTCACTTTCCTAGTCGTGACGTATTTTCGATCGCTGCCACTCGGAGAGCCGTAGTAGGGTGATTGAACCCGTGACAGTTATGCATTGCGAAAACCTCGTAATCTGCGGTGTCGGTCGCGGTTTGCGCGCGGAGCAGTAGAGCTTGAGCAACACCGCCTAGATGAGAAAGCCTCGCTGTGCCATCGCCGTCTCAAGACAGGCGTGCCAATCATCTTGATGACTGAGGGTAAACAACAAACACCGCTGATGTGCTAAATTGGTGTCAGTCTCGTGACATTGGGAAAGTTGGAAAGGTGGGCAATGCGAAGGATTTTTTTTTTTTCTCCTAGAGGGTGTTTTTAGCAGTCGCTTCACAAAGCAAGCCCAGCCGCCACCGTCGCCGCTGCCGCTTCTTCCGCCGCTGCCAAGTTTGCGCGGCGCGCCGGGAATTATGTCCCTAATCCGTTTCCGACGTTCACAGTCACGGAAGGGGGGATCTGGGCTGTCACGAAATATGCCGTCCGTCGCGCGCTGCGCGGCGCTGCTTCTTTCTCTGCTTCGTCTTCTTCTTCATCCGTTCGACGTTGTCTTTTGTTTCGCGTGTCCGCTCCGTGTGTGTGTTCGTAGCGCTCGCTCGATTCTCTTAGCGGCGGATTCGGCCCGTGTCCCGGGCGTCCCATCGGCAGCTCCACTGTCGCCCACGCTTTTCCTAAGCTGCGATCCGCGCTCTCCCTCCCCTCCTCCCGAAAACATTGACTGGCCCGCACTTCCCATTTGTCGATATTGCCATCCATTCTACGGGAGGGGAAACGGAGCAGCGAAGGCTGGCGAGGAGGGGAAAAAGGTGGAAGGAAACGGGAAAGCAAAGATTGCGAGAGCAGCGGCGGTCGTGCGAGCATCCAAGAGCGAAAGAGAAGAGCAAATGCGATCCTGCGGAGAGCGCAGAAACAAAGGAAGAGGCAATGGAGAGGAAATGAGAATCGAGGTGACTCGGCGCGTCGCTGTCGCAAGCCCTTCCGTTCCATCGCCTCTTTTCACTTCTCGGAGCTTCGGCCCCTGGCTTCTTTCTCCTCCTCCTCCTCCTCCTCCTGGCTCTCCTCACGGGCGTCCCAAGAAAAACAATGGCAGCGCGCGCGGCCGGTTTGTTCGATGGAAACTTCCTGGAGCGCCCGGACGTCTGTGTATATACAGCCGCCCCGCTGCTTCTATAGATGGACTCATATGTGGAGCTCGTTCTCGGACGCTCGGGTGCTGAAAGTGTCGGTGGCCACTGCCTCCAAGACGGATTCCTAGTCTTAGGGTTGCGTGCACTAAGCAGCATCGGGTAAATTTCAAGGGGTACTCACCTGATTACAATCCTGTGGGACTTGCTAATTCATGAGTCATGACCCACGGGCTTAAAAAGCGTATGCAAAGTTTCACAAATTCATACAAATGTTCCTAACGGCCTGGCTTGCTTCTTTTAGAAATATATCACTTCTTCAATGCGGCAAAAAGTAAACAAGAAACGCACTTTGGTTTATACAGTTCTTACTAGATGGCGCTAGCTGCTTACCAAGCGAGAATTTTAATTTTGTATTTCGGTAAAGAAGTGACACATCTCTAAAACAAGCAAACCAGGCCGTTGGGTCTATTGATAACTATTTGTAAAGCTTCCGGTATTGGTGCACGATGGTTCTCAAGTTCGTGGGTCATGGAGTAGTAGTAAGTCCTATAGGAATGTTAAAGGGGCACTGACACAAAAATTTTGCATCTTGTTTTTTTTGTTGCGATAAGTAGCTAGTGACCTACTTATAACCTGTAGAAACCTCATTTGCTTCAGCGTGCGACGGTTGTTTAATTAGAGGCATTTTCAATGCGGCCAGTCGCAGTTTCGGTTTCAGCGAGTGCCGCGAAACGATGGATTTAGTGGATTTTGTGTGAAAAAAGCTGACCACGTGACCGTCGGAGGGATATCACAGTTACAGAGCAGAGCCGCCGTAGCACTGTCGAATCCGCATCGACGGCAGTTTCTGCGAATGCCCCCCCGTACTGATCTCGTAAGGCGCCTAATTAAAAAGCGACCGTGGATGTGACGCAGGCGCTGCGAGTGCAAATGCTACCGCGGCTAACGAGCAACGCGCGACGCTCGAGACGGTGGGTGGCAAGACGCGCGCTGGGAGCAGGCCGGCCGGTCTGCCTACAGGCCGCCTACAGATGTGTTCGGCTAGCACTGCGGCGGATATTCGAGTGCCGCTCTCGTAAGCGGTGCAGATGACAATTTTTAATGCAACCCGCCATGGCATCATTAACTCTTTCTATGTAAGCCACTATGGTCGGGACTTGGGGACAATTTGTGCAGCGGTAAAAGCTATCACTCGAGCTACTGCGCCGGCGTGGGCCACTTCGCGGCCGTGGCCGCCGCCTACACAGCGACCGTGCGGCTTGCTCAGTGGCTTTTCGTGCCTCCGGCGCGTTTCCGCATCCAATGGTAATAAACAGTAATAGAAACAGAGTGCCTGGAATCGCTGTAGACGTTGGTCGCGGCCAGCTGCCCGATGAGCTGACGAAATCACGGCGCCTATCCTGCCGCCAACGACCGGTCGTTCGTTCTCGAGAGCAGAAGCTCCGCCCTCCGGCCCTCCGATTGGAGCGGCGAGCCGGCAGTGCGGAAGCGGCAACACAAACTCGTGACGTGTTTGGATGTTGTTTATTTACACTTGCGCGTGGTCCGCTGCTGGCAGCTCGGTTGCGTTTCGCACACTTCAAAATTGATTTTAAATATGTTCTAGGCTGTATTCACCGCTGATATTTTGCAGATGATGTATATGTGTTCCCACCAATCTATCTCCGAAGTTATCTCGCCTTCAAAATTTTGTGTCAGTGCCCCTTAAGAGGTGAATCCCCCTTAACGTTATCAAATACAGCCACTTTTCTGATGAAATACTCGGTTACAGTGCGCAAGCGCACACTGTTGCAAACGTGCAACTAGGGTATAACTGTTGCTGACTCGTCTTTCTCAGACTTGGTAAGACACCGAATCGGGTCTTGCACTTTGTTCTGGATTGATTGATTGATTGATTGATTGATTGATTAATTGATTGATTGATTGATTGATTGATTGATTGATTGATTGATTTGATTGATTGATTGATTGATTGATTGTGGGGTTTTACGCACCGACTCAACGCAGGCGATGAGGCGCGGCGTAATGGAGGGCTCCGGATTAATTTTGACCACCCGGGGATCTTTAACGTGCGCCGAAATCTCGTACACACGGGTGTTATTGCTTTTCGCCTGCATCGCGGTGCTCATTCAGCCTTTCATTCAGTCAACGTCCTGATTGTGCTATGTATGCCTTTTTGCAAGTAAGCGGGACCTTGTAAACAATGCCAACAGAGCACTTCACAAACTTAATGCTGTGGTCGTCGTGTTAAGTTCAGCGCTATTTGTTCCATTATGTTTGATGTGTTCGGCCTGTTTCTTCACCTCTTTGTCCCTCTCCATTTCGCACTGGTCCCCAGATTAATATCCACATTCTACTCACCGTCTCCCAAAAAAAGCCCTCCTCTCAGCTCCTCTCCCTGCTATACCAGCATAGTGCAAGCCTTGTCGATTCCTTCGTCGCATGCCTTGACCCATAGGTCGTCTGAGTTTTCACGCGCTCCAACTTTGTAAGAGAATGTATAGACTGGTCACTGAAGCTGTCAAAATAATTACAGTGCAGGAATGATATTTGTGTAATTAAGAAGCTAAAAGCTACTCCCCAACTTTTCATCCCCCCCCTCCCTCCCCTCATACAGTAAACCCAGCTACGTCCTACCATTCGTCGACCCTCATAGAAATGTTCGCCGCAGCGCCGTACACATTATACAAGTCCGTGTACACGCTGGAGCATTCTGGGTTGAGATTGGGATTCCTTTGCAGGGTAGAGCTCCCTCATTCGGCCTGGCGTATAGAATAACGCCAAACATATACACGCTTGCAGACCCTAACGCACTCCGATTGCGCTGCGCATTCCCTTGTGCCCTGGCGATAGATCCGCTCTGCGGGACGTCGTCGTCGTCGTCGTATATCCCGAATCCTCCGATGCGGTCTCGCCATTGGAGCCCTCGACGCAATTGGGTCCGCGCGACCGGCATCGTCGCGAGGGCGGGGGGAGATTGCGTTCGCCCTCGCGTCCACTCAATGAGCGCCGGTTCGAGTCGTCTCCGTCGTCGTATACCCGGGTTTCCGACCCGATGGACAATGACGACGCTGCTGCGGAAATTGGGCGCCCCCTTCCCCTCCGCACAGTCGTGTCCGCCGTCTCTTATTCGATCCCCGACGGTCTTGTTAGCTCTACTTTCCACCTTGATTAGGAAGGGGCCACGGAGGGATGGGGTGTACGCGCTCGCATCCTCTCTGGCGGGTTGCGTTCTCCTGAACCAGGTCGTCGTCTGGCCCGTCCACGTGTCGGAAGTCCCGGCCTCCGACTTGGTGTTTCGCGGAACGCCTTTGAGCTCGTTTGAGGAGTGAACCTTATAGTGAAGTGCGCAATGAATTTCGTGAAGTGCGGAGGTTGCGATTCAACGTGTCCTCTGCACCGTAATGCTTGTTTGCGGAGTTTACCACACTGTAAATTAAGAGGGGAGGCCAAAGGTTGCGACTTCCCGGTGCTATACGGTGGCGGTTCTGCGTACACGATGGCGATGCGTGAAAGACGAAGCAGCTGGAGCGAGAGCCACCGTCTTGGAGACGGGCACCGATGGGGATAATCTCATCGGTGAAATGATGATTATTTTAAAATTTCTACCCAGACGGTTAGAGATGGTTTAATCATTTCTAAAGCCGTGAGAAGTAAAAGGAGGAGGAGGAGGAGGATTGTCACAGTGTCGGCATAGGGAGTTGTTTATTGAGGGTTGAATGGTGTGTAGCGGTGTGGGGTGCGCTTGGAGTTGTCGGGGGGTGACTCATTGTTCTTTCGTTAACTTTTCAGCCGGTGGCGGGAAGGGGCGTCGTGTGAGCACGTAGTGTTGGGTGATATTGTTGTCTGTAAAGAGTCTGGGCCTCTCGTCGTCCTGTTTCGGTGCCCGGCGAGCAAGCTGAGGACCAGAGGTTGCCAAAAAAGAAAGGGCCCATCTCCCCGCGAGGGGGACTCGAGTAAATGCGTCGCATTGGGGGTGGGTGTATTGCGTTAACGTTTAGTGTTTGGGGAGTTGGTGGTAGTGAATGCGTTGTATCAGCAGCTTCTTGACGTAGTTTGAATGAGTCAAGGATATAAGGCGCGTTCGTAGCCTTTCATTCTGTGTCGGTTTTGTGGCGCAGTGGGAAGAGCACCATGTACCTCGCGTTCCACCCACAGGTAGTGAATGCGTTGTATCAGCAGCTTCTTGACGTAGTTTGAATGAGTCAAGGATATAAGGCGCGTTCGTAGCCTTCCATTCTGTGTCGGTTTGTGGCGCAGTGGGTAGAGCACCATGTACCTTGCGTTCCGCCAGCAGGGTCGTGGGATCGAAACCAGGCGCCGGTAAGTATTATTTTTTTATATACTGTAGGGGGAGGGGTGCGGACATGTTGTTGAGAGCGAGGAGGGTAGCGTGATGCGGGAGAGGAGGAGTGGGGGAGAGGGCGCACCTGGAACGGCTGTTGCGGACGCCGAGGCACGCCGACAACGCCGGGTGACATCGTGAGTTAAAGAAATGCTCTGCATTAAAAAAAAACATTTTCTTTTAATGCGATCACATCTTTGCCCCCACTCAAAATTTCTGAATTTTCCCTCCCGTGGCTTCTGCAGCGACCCAAATCTTCTGCAGCTCCCCTCATCATCCGTTTGCTGGCTGCCTCGCGTAACTATTTATAAACGTGTAAGGTGGCGTTGGCGAGAAATCTTATTACAAGGAAGGTGTGTAATCGTCGTAAGCAGTCCAACGTCACATAACTTGTTTCTGGGTAGTTAGAGTAAAACACGACTTAGAGCCGTTTTCTCTAATCGTAGTTCTCTCGTAGACGCCTATGCATTGAAAGCAGACGAAAATTTGCCGCTGTTTACAGCTGCGCGGTGAACTAACTCACTATTAGAAGTAAATTAAACTCGGTGTAATGACAAAGTCGTCTGAGCGGACAATTTCAGTATGATGCTTTTCTAAGATACCTTCTGTCTAGAGTGAGCGCTACTGAGGCACTCGTGAGAAAGCTGTTTTTGACCGCAGAGCGTTTTCTGTCGGCGGACGCTAGACACGATTGACCACTTGGCCGTTAGCGGTATACAGCGATCGAAACTCATTACGGTCGATTAACAAGTTTGGCAGTCGGAGAACTTAGGTCCTGTTTGTGGACATCCGTATATCATGCCCGAGACAGTTTTTAAACTCGCTTGCTTTCCCGAGACATACGTCGGCGACGGAAGCGTGTTGTCCGCGAACAGCGTTGCTTGTACGAAACCTGCGTGACATCATTTGACGTCACGCAATCTATACGAAGACTTTATAGACTCAAAGTATGTGCGCGCACTGTTTGTATAAGGAACCATTCGCGACTTTTCCGTGACTGTTGGCACACCGTAGAGGTTAGGGCCACGTGAGTGGACAGTTATAAAACTTGGGCTGGCGTTCACTATGACAGCCTGTCGTTTGTTTTCCGTGGCCTAGTCCGCGCCGAAGCCTGACGACAGGGCTTACGGGAAGTACACTCCATCATGCCAGGCACTGAAAGAGAGAGACTGAGAAAGGGAGAGAGATAGACGTGCTCGAGTGGGTGTACAGGCGTGGTGAGCCGAGGGTGGTACTTGTTTTCTGCTTATAGGCACAACCTTGCCAGCAGTACGGGTCGAATGGCGCACATTTTGTGCACTTTGCATTGCAGACCCAGCCGCAGTGAGGTACGTGTACAGTAATGACAAATGAGTTGTTTTTGCGTCGCGGAAGCGGCCCGTGTAGTGTGGTTTTCCCCTTTTTAGTAAAGTACCCGTAACGTACAGACTGTCTAGTACAGGTGGCCGTTTCGCGAAATACCGCAGCGTCACGTTTTCATGCGAAGTATCTCTGAACTAAGTGCACGACGAGAAGCCTTTGCTTCGGTTAACGGATATCACTTTAATGTATGTTGTCCCATCGAAGATATACAGGGTGGAAAAGAAGCGGTATGAGAATGGTAGGCGATGATATGGGCTGTAAAGTTAGGCCTACCGGTAGTACGTTAAGTAATGGTGCTTTTCCTGGACGAAGAGTTATTCCGCGAAATGCGATAGCTGTAATTTTGAAAGGTTGCAACCTACTTTTCCGGTAGCCTGGAAATCGGCTTTAGATTTAGAATGTGCGTTGCAGAGGTTTGTCGTATCTGGTTCACTCCGGTGGTTGTTATCTACTGTTGTTGAATCCTGTTTAATTATGTTTAAACAGAAAAAGTTAGTTCTTTCAACAGCCGAGAACACAAGAGAGGGGTGGGGTGGGGGGGGGGCAGTTATCTATTCCACTCGCATAGTGTTAGAATCCCCCCCAAATCCCCCCCCCCCCCGCAGCCAGGACCACGTAACGCTCATGCATTTCCACAAAAATTTTGATATCGCGGAAGTTTTACCTGTAATCGTTATAATAGACGTGAATGTAGATAACTGGTGGCACGAAGTTTTGGAAAACTAAAAATAGCAAAATATATAAAAAAAAGATACGGAACAGGGTGAAACGTGTAACTCCCTGCATTTCCACAAAAATGCAGATATCGCGGAAGTTTTACCTTTAATAGCTATAATACCGTAAATGGAGATAATTGGTAGAAAGAAATTTCGAAAAACTAGAAAAATAAAAATATACATACAAAAATTACGGAAAAAGGCGAACCGTGTAACGGCCTCCGCGAAATCTGCATTATCGCGAGATCTGCAAATTCGCGAAATCTGCAAATTCTGCAAATCGCGAAATCTGCAAATCTGCAAAATCCGCGAAATCTGCAAATTCGCGAAATCTGCATTATTGAGCAAATGCACGATAATGCAGATTTCGCGAAAGTTCCACCTGTAATCGTTATGGAGATAATTGGCCGGGGCGGGGATTCAGAGAAACCAAGAAAATTGTCTGTAAATAACTCACCCTTAAGACAAGCGGCACAAGACTGCTACGCATTAGTAGACAATTCTCTGAATTTCTGCAGAATTTTTTTCTTCCACCAGGCTGGCTGTGTAAACAGCTTTTTTTTTTTAGAGAGTAGCTATACTTGAATACAGGTTAAGAACGGCAATAGCTCATGTAGTGTATCACTCCGCGGAAACGACGGACCCGCATGTCATCGCGCGCGCGCGTTTCGAAACGAAATTACGCCTAATGCGGGTTTTTACGCCTAATGCGTGTTCACGTCTTGTTTTTTGCAGTCGCTGCGGGAATTTAAACGAAGAGGAAGTGCGAGAAATCACGAAAACGATTCGTATCACGTTCAAAATACTTGCAGTAAGGCACTTTTTGCGCCGCTCTACAGGGTTATCTGCGTGGCGACATTGAAAACGGTGTTTCTTGAATTGCTATGATCTTGTTGTTGTCAATTACTTGATTCCTTTTGTTGTTGTTTTTATTCATTATTGCTGCTGCGTGTTGCTGCCCATTGCAATGTTTGATGACCGCTGTGACTCGTTTTATAAGATGTCCAGTTTTTTTCACGCCTTTCGTCTGGTTTTTCTTTTTTCTCTTTACCTTTCTTTTTTTCTGACTGCGGCTCCGTTGTCGTTTGGTGTTGTACAATGCTCTTTGCTGAAGCATTTAAAAAAATGTCTCTATTGATTTTTACTTTTGTATATTTTTGTTTAGTACGAGATTCATGGTTCCGTTTCTGGATTGAACTTTTTATGTATCTCCTACAACAATGCCCTCTGGGCGAATGAATAAAATGAATGAATGAATATGAAATGAAATGAATAAATGAATGAATAAACAAACAACAACAAACAAACAGCCGGCTGTGGTGATGAGGCGCAGGGGCAACTTCGGTTGTCGTTCTTAACTTGTCCCCGAGTATCGGGAAATGAGTTGGTCAGGGTTAAAAAGAAAACAGCTCGAAGGACGAAGCCGACGAAACGGACGTTTTGTCTCTTTTGTCTGTGCAATCGTTTTTCGAAAACTCGTCGTGTGGTTGGCGCGGCTGAGGGGGTTTTTTTCCCTAAGGCCCCCCCCCCCCCTATTATCAACACCTCAAAAGGGAAACCCCCTTTACCCCTGGGGCTAGCCTTCAACAGTCCAAGAACTCCGGAAACCAGACCTCCAGCCTGCCCCTAACGCGGAAAAACGCCTTGCCCAAGGCCTAAAAACTTCCAGGAACAAGACATCCTCTACTCCGGCAAACCCCTCTATACTTCCGCAATAAGTCCCTCCTCCTCCCTCCCCTCCCTCCCTCCCTCCCTCCCTCTCTCCTCTCTCTCTCTCTCTCTCCTCTCTCTCTCTCTCTCTCTCCTCTCCCTCTCCTCTCTCTCTCTCTCTCTCTCTCTCTCTCTCTCTCTCTCTCTCTCAAAAAAAAAAAAACTCAAGTGTAGGTACGGGCGTTAGGAACCAAATGGAAAACAAAACGAGTTCTATCGCACCCATTTTCTAAACAACGCTAGAAAGCAGCCGAGCCTCTCGAAAATAGGTTGAGTTGGAAAAAAATGTGTCTGGTCGTACGTTTAGCGAGCGAGCGTGAATCTCCAAAACACGGTACAGTAATTTTTTGTTATGACGAAGTCATCCGAACAGAAAAATACCTTAGTTATCAGCTACGCTTCGTTAAAAGCGATGATGGCTTGCTCTTAGCGCACTCAGTGGGGATGATAAACCACTTAATATCGCTTATAACGAAGTATCGCTTACAACAAAGTCAGTTTTCTGTCCCAATAATTGCTTTACTAAGTGGTTTACTCGAATTACAGTGTGGTATCACCGCAACCGTGTCGTCTGTTCTCTCGCAAGCGGTCGCAGCACTGCCGCCCAGCGACGCAGCGGCGGCAGTGCATACACACTCCGCAATGCACTGAACTCCCGGAAACGAGCCGTGGTTGGAGAGTGACCGCGTCTCTGTGCTGGCATAAAGTCGCACACCCGCGACACAGGCCCGCTCAATAATGCAAAACTCGTCGGCGCTGCCCCGCGAAAGAGCCGTCTGCGACAATCACCGCCGAGGTAGCGATAGGGTTTCGAGGCGAACGCCTTCTGCTGCGGGGAATCGGCTTGGCTGGAACAAATTGGTTAGTAAAAAGCACAAAAAGAAGGTGGGCGTATGGAGCAATCGGGGATTACAGCGGGATAAAAGAAGCACCAAGTAAGAAGCGGGCTCTATAAAAAGGTATAGTTCTTTCAGTGGTGAGAAAGCTGTGTAGCAGGTAGAGCGTCCCTGCCGCAGACATGAGCTCCGACTAAAGCGGAGTCTCGCACTGCAAAAGTGCCGTGGCTTCGGTGGCAGTATAGTGCCTAGAATCTAGGCACTAGAGTGGCGGCGTGTCTTTTTCCGTACAAAAGCGGTCTTGTTCGGGCCTCCGCCCACATCGGGCACTTCTGAGCATCGCTATAACTACACTTATCGTTTCGACTTGCGCTACTCGTAACGGTTTCTATAAGATCATGTTCGTAGCACTCACACATGATAACTGCTTTGCCTATTCGTTGATGTTTTGAGCTAGCTTACAGCGAAAATGACAATCCACAGAAGTTACGCACGTACGATAAGGACTGTGAATGAATTTCATCATTAAAACTTTCTCGATTGTTGGCATGAGAAGCGGTGATATTTCTCAGAGGAGGTGTTGTGGAAACCGTAAGTTCGCCGTTTCAGGAAAAAATACCAAGACTGCCGAGCGCTCGTGAGCGCGTGCCTCGCTGCGTCCGCCGAGTCCCCGGCTCACTCAGTGGCGTTAGCAAAAAAAGAAAACAGCGCTGTCGTCGTACAGTGCATGTAAAAAAAAAGAGACACCTCCAGCGCTAATGCTGAAGGTAAAAAGACAACCATGCTTCGGAGAGGTCACCGTGGGTGCCGCATTCTCTAGAAGCCATATGGATAATTGGAGACATGGGTACGATAGTGGCAATCCTTCGCGAGATGACTTGAAATCCCGCTGCCGCTGCCTCGAGTCGATCACGAAGAGTTGGTGGAAGTCTACAATGCTGGGGGCGACTTTACATCTATCACTCGCCGCGAAGACGACGACGACCTCTTCGATACGCATGACGACGATTGCTAGCACTGCAATTATGCAAATAAACGTTGATACTGAAACCTACCTATGTGTCCGGCAATGCTCACCTGCAACAGCTTCGCCAGTCATGTCTTCCGCGTGAATGCAAGCTTCGCTGATTTTTTTTTTTAACGACAAAGTAATACCTATGCTTAGGAAGGGAAGATAAACCAAGGACAAAACTTACTCTACCCGAGATTGTCTAGGTAAGGCGGATGGCATACGACCCGCCCCCAGCCAACGAGGGGTGGATAAAACATTTGCATTGCCCCTTTGACGTACTGTTTACGCGAGGACTTTCGTAGCGTCATTTTGTTGACGCTGCCCACGAAGTGAAGCAATTTACGGCCGTGTGCGACCAGTAATGCGACCGTTCTTTTTAGATGGCACGCGTTTTAGTTATCGCGTTACGCCAGCTCGATTCAAAGCGGCTAATCCACAATCAACGCTAAAGTACACGTCCCGGTCCGGGCCAAAGTTCCGCACTCCTGCGAGAGGTCACTTTATAGGGACCCAAAGTGGGGCGACGTTGCGAGCCCAGCGTACCCCGTTCGGACTCGCGTTCTGCTGCTGTGCGCAATACTCTTGGCGACCCCTGGTCGACTGTCTGGGCCTGGCTCGGGTGATCGAGCCGGGGTCGGGGACCCCGATCAGGGCTAACGACGGAGAGAGCGGCCGCGGGTGAACACGAATTGCACGCCGGCTCATGCAAGATGCACGTCCATTGGCCCCTAGCGACCGCTGCCGTCAGCCTCTGTCGTTGCGCGTATGCTTGCCTCTACACAAGCGGAAGGGTGGTTGTCGGCACTGCGGAACTTTTCTATCACCGATCAAGAGGTCACGGAGGGGACAACACTAACTTCTTCCGGGGAAGAAAAGCCAGGATACGAGGACGGGGATAGGCTGTCAGCCGGCTCAATTACACGCTATACTCCTTGCCCAGCGAGCACTCAGCGCGACTTCCCTGATTAAAGTAAATCTGGCTGGTCGCTCCAAGAGCAGTGTATGCGCCTGCATGTATCTATGCACGGCACGAGTGGCCTGGAGATGCCTGTCGATAGTCAGAAGGCGCTGGTTTTTAGGGGCAAAACCCCTTAGGGGCTCGGGCTGTCGGCGTCTCATGTCGCTGTCGTAATCGTCGTCTCAAGTAGTCATGGTACTAAAACACCGGGACACCCGTTTACGCCTCGCGCTAGAACGTAAAGCGTACTAAAAAAACACCGGGACACTCGTTTACGCCTCGCGCTGGAGCACTTCGTGCTTCAAAGACACGAGACTTTTGCAGGAAAGCTGGATCTCCTACCCCCAGCGGTTTCATCTCCGTTGTCATGAACGCCAAGGCGCCAAGGATACACTGCACGCTTCGCCCCTCCACAAGTTTCACGTTAGTGGAGACGGCCCGGGGTTTTTTGTCAAGCTTATTTATCATTGTGTTTTGCTTTAAACTGACATTTGCATATATATTTATTGTGATGACATTTGTTTCATTCATTTCCTCAAATCACTTCTTCAATTTACAACGTTTCTGCCCTGTTGAGGGTCCAATTTCGGATGCATTTTTTTTTCTGTCCAACTCTGAGACCCTGGTTTTCTCGAGGGGAAAGAGAGAGAGAGAAAAATATAGAAATGCGTGTCTATCGTGCGTAAAAATTTAGAGCTTGCGTTAAGCGATTTGAATTCGACACTTGCGTGACATGCGTATCAATGTGTACTGTTGCTTGACAGCGCCTACAGAGCCGACACAACTAGTTCGCAATTATAACATGAAAACCGTTGATTTGTATATTCCGAATTGATGATACACGTTGGATGAGTTGGACACTTACGTACAACTTCTCATGCGGGTGCGAAGGAAACAAACCCCGATGCACGCTGTGAACGGGGTTGGGCGCTTTCTTGCGGGCAATGCACCAGGTAACGCAACGTGGTTTAAGGTGCGTAATTTGAATCTGAAGTATTGCAAGGCGCCTTATACCGCCATAGCACTGCCGGCACTATGTCGTCTTCATCGTCGGAGGTTCATTCGCTCGAACGTTTTCGCGTTTTGATACTGCAACTTTAGAGGAAACTTCATAACAACGAGTAATTATGAGTGAAGGAATAGATGTCCTTGCCTGAACCAGCATACCCAACGTCACAGAAAAATATAGCAGCAACTGAACATGAAAACAGCACTCATATTCAAGGCGTACAAAGTATCCTTCCATATTTATTGTTGTTCTCGCTTTTAGTACAATCCTCCCGAAGACAAATGAAGAGAGCTGTATGCTTTTGAAATAGGCAACAGAAACATGCGGCCGGTGGGTTCCCGTCTAAACGTCTGACATCCACCACGTAACGTGGGGGGACCTGTTTGGTCAGAGCAAAGGTTAACGCGAGTCCCTTTTTACTCTTCAGTCCTATTCTGGGCGTGTCGGGCAACCCTCCCACGGTTTATAAAACGCTTTCGCCACGTGGCCATTAGTGACCCTACGGGAACAAGGTCTCGCGCTCGGCGTGCTCTTACGTCTCTTGACGTCGGATTAACGGGCGCGCCAGGAAGGAAGAGCAACGACTCCCACATAAGAAGGCATATGTGTTGCTTCGTAGTCTGGGCTGCGGTCATCCCAAACCCGCTTTTATTAGAAACAGAAACTTTGAAGAGGTTAGCTTGTTCCTTAAAAACGGGCCGATCCCACGACGAGCGATACAAGAGGTTGCCATGATAGTTCAGGGCCTTGTTAATCATGTACGCGTTGTCTCAGCGGCTCGGCCAATTGCTGTCGCCTGTGTCTCGGAGGCCCGGCCACGCGTGGGCAGAGGCATGAGAGATGGCCGTGACGGTTGCGCGCCAACTCGCACGCTGCCTTCGAGCGAGGCCTTTCAGACACGCCGCCTCGCATGCGTTGCTCCTGGCCGCCCTCGCCGCTTTAGGGAGGGGCCTCACCCAAACCAGCGGTGCCGTAAACGCTGTTCCTCCTGGTTACAGGCGCTGCGGTCATACCGGAATGGGTGGCCCCTTGCTGTTGAACATTTGCTTTTATTATAAAGATCGAGCCTGAGAGCCGACGTTCACAAGGTTACAGTGACGCCAGCAGAGCCTGGCCCAGCCAATAGCAAAGTCAACCTGACCAGTGCCTAGCCAAACACTGGCTAGCCTAGCCTTGAAACGTAGCAGGCTGGATCGAAGGGCCCAGTCACTATAGTCACCGATGAATGTTTTGATGCTCTACGTCAATTCGTTGAGAAACGATAGCCAGGCGGAAACCAAACGGTTATTGGTGACTGAACATAACTTCAACGGGAAGTTGAATTTAATTCCGGACCGTACCAAGAGGGTTATAGTATGGCGCACGGTTAGAAGCCAAGTCACATTCAAAAGCGAAGAAGCCCATGCGTCGATCATTTCAGCGCACGTTGATGACCCCCAGGTGGTCGAAATTAATTCGGAGCCCTCCACTACGACGCGCCTTTTAGCCCACATGTAGCTCAGCGCGTTAAACCACACGGTCGATCAAAAGCCAAGTCATTCAACTTACGCGGTAGAGTGACAGGCCCAATAATAAGGAGGGGGGGGGAGAGCAATATGTTCTAGTTAAAGGGAAAGCCGGTAAAGGTTCTATTCATATAGCTTCAATACGTATGTATTGAAAACACCGATATGTTTGACGGCCAGCTGATACTGAACAAAACTATCGAAAAATGAGACGCTAACACGAAGACAAGAAGAAAACAGAAAAAAAACAGAACATCGTCACGCGCAACCGTGTCTGCTGCTTGTTTGGGCCGCTCTTCTTTGGAAGGGAAGTTGTGTGAAGAAATAGCGCTAAAGATGGGAACAACACGCGGGCTGTATATAAAGGCAGTTGATTGATTGATTGATTGATTGATTGATTGATTGATTGATTGATTGAATTGATTGATGTGATTGATTGATGTTGATTGATGTGATTATGATTGATTGATTGATTGATTGATTGATTGATTGATTGATTGATTGATTGATTGATTGATTGATTGTAGGGTTTAACGCGCCGACGCAACGCAGGCGATGCGTGCCGTAGTGGAGGGCTCCGGATTAATTTTGACCACCTGGGGATCTCTAACGTGCGCCGACATCTCGTACACACGGGCGTTTTTGCTTTTCGCCTCCATCAGAAAAGCGGCCGCCGCAGCCGGGAGTCGAACCCGCGTCCTCGTGCTCAGCAGCACAACGCCTTAGCCAATGAGCCACCGCACTAGCCAAACATTCAACATTGCAGTGGTTATGAATTTATGTGGCTATAGACATTCTAGTTAGCTTGTTTGGGTAGCGTGGCTCTTTCCCCGCGCGCACATGAACAACGGATGCGGGGCCTTGGATGCCGTCCAGTTAGGTAGCTTTCTACTCCGATAACGCTGCAACTCCACTCCAGGCGAGCGCATTCTTGCGACTGCACCTCATCGGTGTGAAATCGCGGGTATAAAAAAGAACGAGAGGAGTGATGGAGGGGGCGTGAGCTGTGTAGAGGCGCGCACGCTTCTTCTCACCGTGTTACAGTACACGCGGTGGCGTGCACTTGGAAGCGGTTGACGCAAGTCGCTTGGCTCCGTCGCCTCCTGGGAAATCTAGCGCGAGGTTGCTCGGCAGGGAAGACCGCCGCCCCGGCGCGAGCGGCCCGACCCCGGCTCTCAGCGATGCGCCAAAGAACGTCTTCCTGCACTGCTCTCCGTTTAGGCGATTTTACTCTCTTGTCACTCCCCTACATTTCGCTTTATTTGCTTCCTGTATCGCTTCTCGCTCACGATCTAAAAGTGGCTTTGCTTAGCGCAGTCCCCGCTTTTCTTCTCCGAGGGTCGCCCTTCGATTTCTTCTTTTTTTTTTTTTTCCCCCTCTGCGCGCCTGCACACGTCGAAGAACAAGTTATCTGTATGGTCGCTTTCTGACCCAACGTTGTTTCTAGCCGGCGTGGAATTTTGTTCTTCGGCGAGCACCCGGCGTCTTGCTGTCAACGTCTCGTAAGATCGGTGATTTTCTCTCTCTCTCTCTGTCTCTCTCTCACTCTGTCACTTTCTCTCTGTCTCTCTTCTCTATCTCTCTCTATCTCTTCCGCTATCTCTCTATCTCTATCTCTATCTCTCTATATATTTCTCTCTGTCTCTCTCAATCTCTATCTCTATCTCTATCTCTCTATATATATTTCTCTCTGTCTCTCTCAATCTCTATCTCTTTCTCTCTCTCTCTGTCTTTCTCTCTCTACCCATCTATCTCTCTATCTCTTTCTTCATTCACTGCCTTTAATTTTAGTGTCTTGTCGTATTGCGGCTCGGTGTGAATGAACCACGTAAGAAAAAGCCGATACAACGCTGACAACAAACGTATTTCCTAAATCTATTTGCGTTTCCTCGGGAATAGAACTGCGCCCTTAGACTGCGTTTTTGCACTACTTCAATGCGGCTTTGTTAATTGTTTTTTGTTGTTCTCCAGAGGATCGAAAAACTACCTCAGCCTCGAGTTTCTGTTCCCCTGTTCACAGTAGACAAAAACGAAACGCTGCACGTCTTGATCTCTGATGGTGTAGCGAAGCTTACAACTATTTGATCGCAGGACTGAACGCTCGTCCCGTTACTCATTAATGCAATTCCTCCGCTCATCTTAACTGAACTCAGGATCCACGACTCCTGCACCGTTCGGCTGCCACGACTCTGGCGCTAATAATTACTGTCGGCAATTTATGTGCGAAAGCTTGCAGGGGGCCAACCTCGCGCTGACTGTGGGCCGTGTGCCACGCATCTTTTTACATGACAAATACGGGAAGGGCTATTGTACCGTTCCTCCCCCATGGATTACGTCGATTCACCCACCCAAATTTCCATCGGCCACTGTTCCGGATCGAAGGGGTAATCAGGAGTGACCTTTACTTATGAACAGCCGAGGGCTTAGTCTATCACACTGCCTCTTCCTCCTTGCCCGTAGTGCCGCTTCACGCAGTGCCGCTTTGGGCTGGCGATAACTGTAGCTTTCGCAGACCATCCACACGCGAAGGAAAAAGCGGAAGCGTTTATTTGCAGTGTTGCGGAGTCTCCTTAATGAGCGATCTAATGCTTTCGCATTAACAGCGTCAGCAGCGGCTCTGCGCGCCGGCACGGGTGGCCCGCCCTCACGAGGGCGCCGGGGGTTTGGGCGCTGAGTTGTTCTCACACGGGTCGCTGAAAATAGGTCGCTGAAAGTTGAGGGAGCTTGGCAACATTGGCACCGGCTGAGGCCCACTGCTGTGACTCAAACACCCTGGTTGCAGGGCCTCCGTCAAGGGACTCAGTGAAATGATTCTCTCTCTCTCTCTCTCCTCCTAGAGCGCGTCTCTCTCGAGAGAGATCTTCGGAGTCAAGTAAGATCTCTCTCTCTCTCTCTCTCTCTCTCTCTCTCTCTCTCTCTCTCTCTCTCTCTCTCTCTCTCTCTCTCTCTCTCTCTCTCTCTCTCACGTCCGAACAATAATGCACGCCGTCAATATAGGAGAACGGAGTGCGCAGATAGCTATTTCGATGACTATATCTTAGCGCTCATATATAAATAGAGAAAATGCTGGGAACCTTGCGCTAAGGCACCCTTTAAGGGTCGCTCTCAATTCCGCTTCCCCCTATTTTCTTAAATGCAGAGGCGGCTAAGCCATCCGAAAGGCTTCATCCAATTCGTGTTGACGACGCGCTTTCGTGATGCCTAGTCGTTCCGCATAGCTATTAGCGCTATACGGCGCTGACAGCGATGTCGTCTACGTCGACGGCTCATCCAGAGAGAAATCTATTCCTTTTCGCGCCCCGTTTCTTCCCAAGTACGGTGACACTCGTTGGGGCTTGATCCGACTGTCGCCTGTTCCTCGCCGGAGAGTAGAGTTCCTTATAGAGCTCGCTGCCAAACACTTCGGTCGGGCGTGAAGCCTGTTGGCGCCGGGATTTCTCACTCATTCGGAGTTCACGCTCTCCGCGATATCGTCGGCGCCTTTCTCTCTTCTATTCACTTTTGGCGCCGCCACTCGAACTGAAGTGCTAGATCGAGCTGTTCGCGTCTCCTAAATAAGCTCCTAGAAAGCAAAACCAGCTGAATCTATAAAGCCCTGCTCGACGACGCCGTCTTTTCGTCGTCTAAGTGAGGTGCGCCCCGTGTTCTGCTGCACTCTGGAAATAAGCAAAAGGGGAAATAAGAGAGTACAGAGTTTAGGACGCGAATGAGAGAAAGCGTGTATGCGCACGAACGGAGAAAGTGCGCCGCAGCGTGCGGGAAAATCCCGCTTTTAGCCCCCAGGAACCCGTAGTTCGAAGCCTAGTCGGTTCGTCGCATGGATCTTGGTATAAATGTGCACGCCCGCCTCTTCGTCGCGTCGAGCTGAGGCGGCGAACCACGTCCGCGCCCTTCTTAGATATCCCCGTGCTGCAGGCACCATCGAGAAGGCGACGTGCGCAGAACGCATGCATAAGCAATCCAGCAGCAACGCGGCTGCGGCGCCCGTGGGGGCTGCTCGTGAGAAAACGGAGCCTCGTATATACGACGGCTTAGCCCGGAAAAGAGAATAAGTACGAATGTTTGGAGCAAAAGCAATAAAAAGCACACCGAGGTACGAAACGGCCATCAAGTGCACATGGAATCCGCCCTGGTGTATACCGTTCGTGAGGGTGTAGGAGGGTTTGGGAGAAAGGGAGTGCCGCAGGGTCTAGTCCTCTCCCCTCTGCTGTTCCTTTCTGAGGCTCATTTTTATCGATACGCGATGTCGTAGGAGGAAGGAGGCGAGAGTGGAAGAGCTCGTTCTGCAGGCTGTTTCGGCCCACGCCGGAGAATCTGTCTGCGTGGAGAGCGGGAGAAGAGAAGAGCGGTGGAGGGGAAGGGGGGACGACGGAAGAGCGAGCGAGGATTAGCTTAATCTGCGAGGCGGGGGGTGCCCCGTCTCTTCCCTGGACCGCGCCGGGACGATGCATGCCGCCGAAGTGGTTATAAAAAGTACGCGGACTGTGATGCTGGAGCAGGGGTTTGGGGGCTGCCGCGAGCGGCGCGTGCTGAGATCGGGTCGCCATCGGGTGGGGGGGTGAAAACCGACATATTTAATACAAGCCCCTCGTCCCCGTCTGTTCGTTGCCCGGTTGGCTCTCTGCTGCTGCGAGGAGAAGCAGCCGCGCAATCGTGGATGATCCCGATAATCCTCGGGGTCCCGTCATTTCCAGCGCATTCGCCTCGCCATTTCTTCAGCGTCACCACTTTCCTCCGCTGTGTTCTTCCATTCCTTTTTTTTTTTTTTGCCTCCAGTGAACTGTCTGCGCTTCTTGCCGTTTTCAATGCGCTTCGTGCGCGTTGCTTTAGCGTTTCTAATTCGTGTTTTGCGATATCGACCTTACCCTGCTTGCTCGAACTCGTTCAATCTTCCTTCTCCTTTTCTAATCAGGGGCTAGAAAATTTTTTATTTCGCTGTACTTCTGTTTCTTTCTTTCCGAAAATATGTCTTGTCTTTTATTCGTCTTCGAGCACCAGCAGCAGCGCGTTTCAGGCATGCCGGCGTTCCTTGTTCTCCAAGTTGGGCCCCCTTCTTGCCCCGCGCCCAAGGTGCAGTTGGGAGAAGCCGCCTTACAGGGGCAGGCTTTGCTCCCCGTCGCTCTGGCTTGCCTGCCCCCTTCTCTAGCGCTCTCCAGGGAGATTTACTTGTCCACGTGATGGATGGAGAAAGCGGGTTGCCTGCCCTCTCTGTGGCGCTGTTTGCTTCTCTTCTGCCTCCATAGCGATATTGTTCCGGAATTTCGAAATTTCTTTCACCTCACCCCCCCCCCCCCTTCCCGCTCTCGTTCCCCCACCCCCTAACCTTTTTTTTTTTTTTTGTATACGTGCTTGCGTCACTGTCTTACTTACATTGTTCCTTATACTCCCTTTTCATTGGCGTATCGTTTGCTTCTAGCGCAGCCAGCCTTATGCGCATATGATTCTGAACTCGGAGCCCCCCCCACAAAGTTTTGTTGCGGCTTCCAATAACTATTCTTCCTTCCTTCCTTCTTTTTTTTTTTTTTTTTGTTTCGTCTACCACTCTCTAGCTCGCCTGATTTCAAAAGTTCCTCCCAACGATCTTCAAGCCGCCTTCGTTGCTAACGGCATCCGAATTTTCCTCTTCCTCGGGGAGTTTTGGGTGCATTGTTTCAATCGACGCGATTGTGAGGATAAAAGAGGTGTCAAGCTGGGAAAAAACGCCCCAGACTATAGTTGCATCAGCGTACGCTCGCATCGCTAAAAGTGCTGGCTAATCAGAAACTCTCGTTGTATTCGTAAATAGTGAGAACAGAAAAACTGGAAGTTCAGCGGTTTTTTTTTTTTCTCTCTCTTTGACGGTTATTCTTGAAAGTGAGGCATCTGTTTCATCAACAGGCGTCCGTTTACTTTCACGGCTGCGCCTTGAGAAATGCCAGGAGGCGTGAACTCGCCTGATGAAATACGCGTCCGAAGTACAGGCCCAAGCAAAGATGACTTGACTTTTCTTGAGCTTGCACCCAGAACGGGGTGAGATTTTGCCTCAGTGGGTACGGAGAACTTCTCGCCTGACAGGCTTCTCTTTCTAGACGGGAGCGATTGTCTCGTTTGCGAAGTCAGCTTTCGGCTGTTTCTTCCTTGCCTCGTCAGGACCCGTCACGATACGTGAAAGTTTCAGCAGCCGTGGTTCATGTTAAAGCAAAACTTTGGTAGCAAAACTTCCCTTCATTTCTTTGTGTAAAATTTCTCTCCGCCTTGCTTAGCTCGCTTTTATTTTATTAACGTTGTTCAAATGTTCATAACTGTAGAAACCCTCGCGTGTTTTGTTCCTCTGTTTTTCTGAAACTTAAAAAAAAATTGGCGTGATGAAACCTGCTAGGTTTGCTTAAATCATTAGTTCTACGCTCGCTCGCATCGCACAGCTTTCTTCTAATTTTTTTTTTGTCTGGTATGGAGGGTGCCAATTGTCTGGACTGTTGTGCAACGCACAGAAAGACGCAGCTTCTAAGCGTTCAAACTCCGTGGCCCGCCGTGGTGGCTCAGTGGCTAAGGCGTTGCTCTGCTGAGCACGAGGCCGGGGGTTCGATTCCCGGCCGCGGCGGCGGCTTTTCTGGTGGAGGCGAAAAGCAAAAACGGCCGTGTGCACGAGATTTCGGCGCACGTTAAAGGTCCCCAGGTGATCGAAATTAATCCGGAGCCCTCCACTACGGCGTGCCTCATCGCCTGCGTTGCGTCGGTGCGTTAAACCCTACGATCAATAAACCTATCCCCTGCCGGTCATTTCTGAATGCTAGCTTTTGTTTCTGCTGTTGCTTTGCATGTGTCTGTGCGCATGTGCGCTAGAAACGCGGCGGTTGACTGGAATTCAATTAGAAGCTATGCAATCAGCGCAATGCACTCGAAAATTGGATGAATTTTGCGTGTAAAAAAGTGTTCTAGATTTCTTAATGCGCATAAATTGCGTTTCTCTATTTTGTACCCCTCTCCGTTTCTCCACCCTTTCTTTTTCCTTCATTATATTTTTATCCTTCACGAGCCGCATCGACGTAAGACGTAATTGTGAGGCTTCCGACAATTGTCCGGCTGGGCTGTTCGTTGCCCCACCTCTCTTTATCGGTGCGGCTCAAGACGGCTAATCTCCCGGCTTCCTTCTCGGGAGCCCGCCACCCGCTCGCACGACTGCAGGGACCACCACATAATTGAGCAATTGAGGACCGACGCGTTCTTTTGTCTGCGATAGAGAGCCTCCGATAGGCGAGCAGTGCACCCGTCCGAACCGTCTTTCGCAAATATTTTCCTGCCTGCTTTGTTCTTGTTTTTTTTTTTTTTTTTTTTGGTTCCCGCAAGACCACGAAGCGGGACTCCTATCTCGACTCCCAGAAGCGGTGACAGCGGCCAGCAGAACCCGCATCCTGTTTACGCACATTTGCGTGCAGCGCAGTGGATTCTGGGAGTCGTGTGTTACGAAAAACACACTGAGAAGCCGCCGCGAGTGGCCCAAAGCGCTCTGCATCTGAATTCGAAACTGGGGCTTCGATTCCCGGCCTAGCCCAGCTTAGAGTTTAGAACAGACTGTTTTGCAAGTTGGTGCATATTTGGTAAAACTTAGAGCGCGATTTAACAAAGACGACCGAAAGAAGACAAACACAAGCGCTTGTGTTTGTCTTCTTTCGGTCGTCCTTAGTAAATCGCGCTCAATGTTTTACCAGCATGAGAGTATTTTCGTTGGAGTTGAATACGGAAATGACATGGTGCACTACGTCTGGTTACGTTGAATAGCTTTAGGTGTGCTGCGACTTGCGAAGGACTGGAATAATGTTTTTAAGAAGGGAATTGTGGCTGTTCAGTTTATTGTACGAGCTCCGGGATGACGAGCCGGTTTATGTCGTTAGATGGCAAGCAACGGGGGCGTAGCGTCGGCGTAAGAGGCCTGTACATTCCGTAGTGTAAGCCAGAACGGAATCAGGTCTACATGATGGTCCGCTACATGTCCGGGTGGTCGGATCTGGCTGTCTTAGCTGTAAATTACCCCTTTCCGGCAGAGCTTCTGTCCACAAGCCTTTCGCGGGTCCTCATGGTCTAAACGTGTTACAAGCCAGACGGTGCATCGGTAGGTTGAGCGAAAGCGTGAGTGCCAATGCAGCGGAGTGAGTTCCTTGCACTGTGTGTGAGGTGTACCCGAAGAAGAAAGGCCGGTCTTCTTGAAATTAAAACACCGCGTTTGAAGTTGAAACAAATCCGAGGGCAGTTGTTTGCGCTTGCGCGAGTAATAAATGCATTCACGTTTGCGACCTTCTCGTTGAAGAAGGCTTGGACTCGTCGATGGAAACGTTACAACGATGGGCTAAAGAGAGGGGCGAGTCGCGGATTGATTTCAAATTATGTACGTGACATTTCCACAACGCAGCATCAGCTTGACCACTTCACTTGAAACCAATGTTCGCCATACATCGACGTCCCGGTGGTGTGACGCCTGTTCGCGTTCTTTTGGCACGTGGCGCCGACAGATCGGCTTGCGAGAGTTGGGGCTTAGCATCGCATACCTAAGTTCACCCACGTCGTGAACGCATACGTGCACACTTGTTCCCTGCCTTCCTTATCACTTTTTAGGGGCGAAGCACCTTAAGGCCGAGGCTTGTCCGTCGTCCGGCGCTCCGTGCTCACCGCACAGCACCGTGTAAATCGAAACATTTGTGAACAAAAGGTTCACAAAATGTTAACAAGAATAAAATGAAAGGTTCACAAAAGGTTACAGAGAGAGAGAGAGAGAGAGAGAGAGAGAGAGAGAGAGAGAGAGAGAGATCTGGTTTGGCTTGGCCTGTATTGAATTGGATTTGGATTTGGATTGGATGGATCAAATTTTTTTTCCGTTCCCAGCATTTCCTTTTCTGCGCGAGATATATGCGACGCTTTTCTGACGGCACCGTGTCGGCTACGCTCAGTTCATTCAACGAAGACACCGGATGTAGATACCCCATAATACGTGGGGATTAACCCCGTGTCGCGTTAGCCATACACCACCATTTCTATGGGGCTACCAGCCTTTACGGCGTTGCAGGTAACTAGTAGGGCGACGCAGCAAATATAGACCGCGCGTTAGACTGCGCCTCGTGCGCCCTCTAAGGCGATCCAGACTGAATGATCCATTGTTGAAGCGTAGGCGCCCTTGTCATCACTGTGCTGGCAATCTTCGTGGGGCAGATCCTCTGTGTTTTCCACTGGGCTCCCCGAACACCTCTCAGATAAGAAAGCCTTTACACTGCCAGCTCACCCAAGGTTTTTTCGCTGATTGTTTTGTTTGAAAAGCCAGAATGTATCTTTCTTCTTAAATAACTGATTACGAAGAATGCAGCGCCGTCAGACAAGTTGCTATGATAAAACTAACGAATGTCATACTAAGCTAGGAGGTGTTTTTGCCTCACGGTTGACCCTCATCCCTCCCGCGACGCCCCTCTGTCCTTGCGGGAGTGCGCAGTGCTTGAGGCTGTCATCTAGCCACCGCGTATATGTGTACGCGCGGCTCCTTCGCCGACTGCCGGCTGCCCAAGAGTTTATACCTCTCGTATCAGCAGCTCGCAATGCGGGGACGCTGTCTGTCGTCACCATTGAACGGACGGGGAGCGCGCTTTGCAGACGAGGGGACGGTATTCACCGACGTCGATTCCTGATCCGATTAGAGCCGCGGGAAACCCTTTGTGTTGGCGCGCCGGCCACCGGGCGCTTCCCATGGAGGCCGGCGTTTTTGTCCGCCTGCGTGTGTGTGTGTGTGTGCCAGTGGTGGTGGCATACTGGCGCTGCCGGGCTCTAGAGAATATGGGAGACGACTGTCTGGAGCGCGTATGAACAGAGAGGCGGACACAATCGTTCCCATGCATTGCGTCGGCGCGACATTTATGACGGCTCGGCGGTCGCTTCTTGTCAGATCCGATTGCGCGCCAAACACTCCGAAGCTCGCCGCGTTTTATTTCTTTCTTCGCTTCCCTCCGAGCGTTCCTCTTCACCAGTTTTGAGGTACAGTATGCATCTTTCCGTTCAGGCTGTTTTTGAACGCATTTTAATCTACAGCTGTCACACCTCGCCTCTCGCCGTCTCCCAGCAGTGTGATGGTCTCGACAGACGGCGGCCGTTACGTGTTAAACGGGCATTTTGAAAGCAGGAATCTTCCTTTAGTGAGGACCGATGGCGTCCTGTCAAAAAACTGATTCATTTCCCCATAGACAGGTTGGTCGACCGAAAATCTCTGATAATATCTCTGGACAACCGCGCGTGCGTGAAACCGTGCTTCATTCCGTCAAAACGTTACTTGAAAAGCGCTAAAAAGTAACGGTTCTAGATAAGACCACACACGCATCGATCATAAGAGAGGAGTGTCACAGTATACCTCTGTCTCATAAACCACGTATCGGTATACGTTTTGGTCGTTCGTAGGGACGTTTACTTAGTGCGCGTAAAAATTGTCCGCATGGTCTCTCGTCCTTCGTTCAGGGTTTGGATCTTTGAACGTTTGACGATCGATGGGACCCACTTTCAGCGAAGGGTGAACGCATATAGACAGGTTGGTGGACCGAAAAGCTCTGATAAAATCTCTGGACACACGGCGCGTGCCAAAAACTGGGCTCATATTAGGTCCAAACGTTACTTGAAAATCGCTAAAAAGTAACGGTCGTAGATGAGACAACACACGCTTCGATCATGAGTGAGGAGTATAATAGATTAATAGTACACCTTTTTCTCATAAATCGCGTATTGGTATAGTATACCCTTAGATAGTTCGTAGGTGCGTTTACTTATTGCGCGAAAAATCGTCGTTTATGTTCGTCCTTCGTTTGCGGTTTGGGTCTCTTTAGGTTTGACGATCGAGTGGACGCACATCCAGCGAAGGTTGAACGCAGTTTTGATGTTAGAACGCTTTCGCGCTTCCCTCAAATTTCGCTATAGGGATGGTAAATGTTTTGAACTCTGGGAAGCGGAAAAGGGAGCTGCAGAGATGAGGCAAGACAGCCGTTTAATTCTGGTGAACGAAGTTTTTGGCGTCCGCAAAGGAAGGAGGCGTCTTAGCGCCTCCTCGTGCAACCTTAGTTTTGTAGAAAATAGAACTGTGACAAGCCGTCAGTGAACTTTTTGGTAACTTTTGGTAACTATAACCGTTTATTGCTCGTGTTCATTTTCTTAGTTATGTTTGGTGCTTTACTAGTAAGTTAACATGTTTGACTTATGTTACAAAAAAAATTACAAAAGACAATGAAAGCCCGCTGAAAAGCCCGTTCCCCGGTGGCGACCGCGAATTGTAGATCTTTTCCTCTCTTTTCCTCTTTTCTTATTTCCTCTCCATCTCTATATCTATTCTTTTCTCTTCTTTTCAGTTCTTTATTTTCAGTTTCCTTATCTTGCCTGCGATACTTTTGTGGTGCAGGCTTGGCTCTCTTGCCTATCTCACACTCAGTTTAGAAGAACCTGTTGGTGGGCGAGTTGGTGCATCTCCAACGTAAAGTAAAAAACGGCGCAATTTTGGACAGCCACAAAAAGAGCGGAAACACAGGACAGACGCAGACTTGCAGCTATCATTTATTACACCAGTGTCATCGGTTTTGTTTTGCGCATGCGCAGTGGCGGTGGTTCCGGCTGTACTTGTATGTGACTTTGGTGCAATAAATGTTAGTTGCAAGTCTGCGCCTGTCCTGTGTTTCCTCCCTTTCTGTTGCCTTCCAAAATTGCGCAGTTTTTTACTTTACGTCTTGGTTTTGTACTTCAGCTCTTTACAGGGGTATAGTTATCCGAACTGGCATCGAGATTTGATCCAGTCATTTCGGCTCTCAAATTGGGCTCTGCACTTCTGTATGCTCAGCGTGCTCTTCCCCTGAGTGTGCTGCACTAGAGATCATGCATTCAGCCTACTACATACGGCAGAAAAAACTTAAAGCCGTTCCACTCATTGTGAAAGCTGTCGGAAGTGCAGAGCAGTCATTCGCCATAATGGGCTGTGGCGCCGTTATCCACTCACTGCTACCACCCATCACGCTCTTCGACGCCCTGTCTCGTTCCTCTCCTGATGAATTAAACGGGGGTTTTTGTCCAACGCTTTTCCCAATTTCCCGCCTCGCAGTGCTCGCGCGCCCCGTGCCTGAAACTGCGTCAGGGGGAGTTCTGTTCTTTTTGTGCTTGCTTTTCCTCCCACGCGTGCCAGCGTTGCACTGCCACTTTTTTTCTTTTCGCTTAATATCGCAAAAACCAACCGAACGAGCGTTCCTAACTAAATGAACGTGGGCGCCGCCGGTTTATTATGTATATATGCTGCCTCAAATGTACCTACAGTTTTCTTTGCGCTAAACAAGGGGGGAGATGTATGACAAGCGCCAGCGGTTCACGAGTTTCGAACGCTTATGATTATATAAACCGCTTGGCTTTCGAAGCCTCTTTTGGGACCCCGGGACGACAGTACCCCGTGGGGCTCTACTTGTGTCCAGCGATGGATCTACGACGGGAAGGCGAGCCCTTAAACTGCTCTGCACTTAAAAGCCCCTCGCCAACTTACGGGCTTCGGTGGCGAAAACCTAGCGGTTATCGGACTTCTTCACCGCTACACGAAGAAACGAACCGTTGCTTGGATTCGTTTTTTGTCGCTGGGGTGAACTAGCGTCACTAAATAAAGACCCTTTTTGAGTATCGGCACTCTTTTCTCTCATTGTTATGTGCCGCCAGGAATTTTTTTTGGTCGGTCGGCAACCCATGATATTTGTTTAAATGGCGCAGCCATTTTGTTCCTGGGGCCCCCTTTTCTCTCTCTCTTCTCTCCTCTCTCTCTTCTTCGCTCTCTCTCTCTCTCTTCTCTCTTCTCTCTCCTATCCTCCCTAAACCCCTCTCTATCTATCCATCCCTTTCTCCCCTCTCCTCTCTCTCTACTCTCTTCTTCTCTCTCTCTCTCTTCTTCTCTCTTTTTTTTTCTTCTTCTTCTTCTTCTTCTTCTTCTTCTTCTTCGCGGACGCCTGAGCGGCCGGTCGCACAGTGCCCGTCACAACCGGCGGCGGTTTCGTTTGGAGAGATGGCAACAACTGCAAGCCCGAAAACAAAAAGGCCCCCCGATGCTTCCGGGTGCACAAAATGGTTGTACTCTTAAGCGTAGCTTATTTAGTGACGCTAGCGTGATCTACTCCGGCGGGGGGGAAAATGTCAGAGCTGTCGTCCACGTGCGCCTGTTCTGCTCACGTGACCCCACGTTCACCTGCCACGCGACAGGCACCAGGATAATCTTTGTTTCCCCTTTGGCAGCAGGGTTCTGAGCTGCGCTATGGCAAAGCACTTGGATCCCGCTCTGGCAACCCTGGTTTCAATCACACACGAACACGAATGTGTGTTTATGATCGCAAAGCTGTCCTAGGCTAGGATCCAGCAGATCGTCTCCGGCAACAGAGCGATGTAGACAAGAATCGCACGCGAGCATAGCGCTACGTTTCGGCGCCCACTCAAGTCACCGGGATCGTAAAACTGTGTGTCACACCTTCAGCGCATTCAATAATTCGTAGAAAAAAAAAAAAAATGTCCTTGGGCCTTTATTTCTCCCAAAATAGTCTCAGTCTCCCCAGCAATGCATTCGCGTTTAGAGGAGAAGCCGACTTCAACAACGATGCTTGGGCTTTGTAAAATGGCTTTCCCACATTGAGGGCTGCCCAGTGAAGCATGTCCATTTTTGGAGGGAGTATCATTAGAGAAAGTGGCTCTAACTCTTGTTTTATTGAAACTATCCCCCCCCCCCCCCAAAGTTATATGACAATTGATGGCTAAATCGACTCTACCATTACGCCGAGCTTTATTTACTTTTCAAAATTACATAGTTCACAGCGAAGTTGTGAATATTGTGGAATACTCGTCTGCTATCAGTATGAATTGAATTTTAATTCTTTATTATTTGCAATGGCATTGAAATACATTCCAGTTAGTATACACACAAGGGTATTAAAATGAACAGGCTGCCATGGGACCCTTGATGAATTATTACAAAATAAAGAATACACAGAAAGCAGCCAAACCAAACAAATAGTAACTAAATGCAAGTAACTAGAAAAAAATCAACACAGCTTAGGGAGTGCTAAAGTACAATAAGCAAAAGCAAAGAACTCGGCTAAACGAAATGTAGAGCAAAAATAAGTGTTGCACATTATTAGCACAATAAAAATTCAAACAAGGTAAAAAAGGTAGGTAGCAAAAACAATACATAAACTAGACACTAGCACTATACATACGATCTAGCTGAACTCAAGAAACTTAGGCAATGAAA